>OY728153.1:1689998953-1691241912 GCA_963277665.1 Viscum album | reverse complement strand
ACCTACCACTGGCCTACAGAAAGTCCCTATTTAGTAGAAACTAGTTTTATTTTATTAAGCGGTATGATATATGAAGTATAAGTCCATTTTAGGAACCATATATGATTAATCTCACTAAATAATGACTTATGTATATTTAATAACTTTTGCTAACCTTTTGTTTGAGACAGATGGAATGACCTGTCTTACTAACACTTCACGAATAACAAATTCAACTTCATTTATTTAAGAGATGAAGTGGAAATTGTTCAAGGCACGAACAACAGTGATATTGTACCAAAATAAAGTAAGTATTTATTCTAATTCAAATTCTTCAACTTTAGGGAAACGATCTTGAAAACCAAAAATGTTGTCCTAGTGCTCTTATATCTGATTAATCAGATGGTACCTTAGATCGTCACAAATTTATGGATTTGTGATTGCTAGCTTTTCCATAGCCATGTTCTCTACCACTCTCCATCAGAACATGATGGTTATTTTTCTCTTCCATATCCATATTTTAACCTATGTGAAAACCTAGTGATTAGTTTATTTGGGTAACCATTACGTTTCATACTTGTGTTTTGAAAGATTGGTTTTGGTATTCCTTTTTACGATGTGGGTTTCTATTAAAGAATCTTTCAAATAGTAAACCATTTATAACCCCAACGAATTTCGAGGGCGAAATTCATTTTAAGGGGGGTAGAATGTAACACCCCGAGATTTTATGAAAAATATTCTTTTTTAATTTCACTAATGTCTTGTGTTGTACGCTACACCAAAAGGAGCTTGCAAAACATGCATCCTTGACTTGCCTTTCATTACACGCAATCACAATCTTCCTTGATAGCGTGTGTAGTACGCAATACCATGTTTCACTAAACAACGATATGCTATTAAAATATTATTAAAACTAGCCGTTATGAATATTAATAACCACTTTTTGAAATTTTGTAAATTTTATTTTTCAAAATGGACTTCATTTTTGGATTCGGAATATCGAAATTAGCTTAGGGTGAGATTTTGGTAATTTTCGGATAACTTTCATATTTTGATGAATAGTGGAAATTACTAAATTTTAATTAAAAACAACTTTTTCAATCGAAATAATTAATAGTGATAAATTATTAATTTTAGTGGTTTTAAAGTATATTTAGAATATATTTTTACAATTTAATACAATGATGGTCATTGGATGTAATTTCACATTTAAACCACTTATAAACAAGTTTCAATCTTTTGATAGTTATTATCTCTTAAAAACACGCTATTTATTTTGACGATGGGAATTAATTTTTAAATTAGTTAATGCAACTGATATGTTTTGAATTTGGTAAAATATAGATCATTTTTGAGTTCATAATATCAAATATAGCTTAGGCCTAATTTTTTGTATTTTTCTGAAAACTTTCAATTTTTGATGAATAGTGAAACCATTAAGTGGTAGTTAAAAAAACTGAATTTTTCATAAAACTTAATTTTACCGCTTCTGTGAGTGGAATTTCAAAACTCCGAGAGACACGGTTGATGTCAGTAAGTAAAATGTGGTTCAATGACATGAAAATAATTTTTGGTGAATAGTAACTCTTTACTTTTATTTACCACGGTTAAAAGTAAATAGGGTAATTAAGGGTAAAAATGATATTATTGTTACCCTAACTCATATCCTAATTCTATTTAACAAGTTTACTTCGACCAAAAACAATCTTAGGAATAAAATATGACCATTTAGGCCCACTTGGATTAGATTAGGACATTTATTATAATTTAATTCAAAGAAAAGTTAAAAGAGTTAAAATCAATGTTTATTTACTAAAACATTTTTACTATAGGGTAATACATAAGATAAATTCGATTATAAATATTAATTAGAAAGATAAAAAGATTTCCTACAAAATGGTATTTTATTTATAATTTTTAGACATTAAATAATTTAATTTAAGTATGACACAACGATGACGCGGTAATTATCTTATTAATGAAATATTGACATAATTGATGTTATAAATACCCAAATAAATATAATTTGAGCCATTTTATGACTTACACTAATTTTCTAGGTTAATATGACATTTTATTGTTGATTTTATTAACTTTGTTTGAACTTATCATTCTGTTATGATTTTCACAAGAATCAATTACTAAATAGTGTCAAAATTGACATAAAATAGTTTTTAAAACAAATATTATATTATTAATTGTTATTTTATTCCTAAAAATCTAAGGGTCGGCCAAATGACTTAGATAAGGTTATATATATGAATAATAAACAATTTGGGGTTCGTTTGGCTTCTTATAGTCAGTTTATTAACCTTATAGTATAAGAACACAAGAAGACACGGTAAAAGTAAAATTATTTATCTTAATGTTAAATCTAAATGATAAGGTTACAATTCGAATCTAAACTTGTATAAATTCTATTTGATGAGAGGGTTTCGAACCATCCCCACCTTAGACTCGAAATAAATCAATTTAGAGATATTTAAAACCGATCTTGACTTTATAATAAAATAATATTTTTAGTTATTCCAAAGGTGCCCCTCTCCTCCCTTATAAAAGGACACCTCCTCCCTCTCTTCCTCACACAACTTTGAGCCTTCATGCTCGGCCAAACCCTGCAAATATCTCTTCTCCACTTCCCTAGAAACATCCTAGAGGTTCTAGCCTTCCTCAAAGACCAATTTTAGTGCCCTAAGAGGAGGTCTCAAAGAGGCGCTTCAAAGAAGAGGTAATTTCCCTTACCAATTCTTTCACCTTTATTTCTTCTTCCACTTCTTCTTCTTAGGTTGTTTCATTATGAAGTAATAACATAAGTATCACTAATATACTAATATGTTATTATAAGTATGAAACAATCTTAATTGACCATCTATCCATCCTATGGAAAACGAAATCACCGCGTGTGCGTACGTACGGAATACCGTCTCCACGCCGTGGTGTAATCTGTTTTTCCACCAACACCTTACATGGATGGGTATTATGGTGTAAAGAATAACTATAAATAGTTATTATAACATCATAATTATTATGATATATTTTATCATCCACTCCAAATAAATTCAATAATTATGCAAATGATATCATCGCTCATGCGTACGTACGGACTACCGTCTCCACGACGCGATGAGATTCATTCTCCATGTTAACCATTTAAGAATGATTATAAAGTATATATAAGAAATAATAATGAAATATATGACATTATAAAGCTACTGGATTTATGTGTATATATATGTATTTCATCTACTTAATCCCACTCAATTCAATAAGGAAACGAAAAGAGCGTTCATGCGTGCGTACAGCCTACCGTCTCCATGAACGGTGTATTTCTTTCCATTTATCGATCCATTATATATATGTATATTCGGAATATATATTATATATAAATCATGTTTTATATTATATAATTAAGTAATAATGATCTATGTAATCATATGAATAATTACAAGTTAAAACACAAACGACAAATGAGACAATTTTACCCAAAACGCTACTTTAACATGGAATTTACAAAAGAACGGGTAATATAAAGTCATAAGTGAACCATATATGATATCATAACAATGAATATGATTCTGTAATAAGTAAATTATATTATTTAAATTATTATACAGGAGGTTCGGACACTTACGAAGCAAATCGGACCTAAGGTAAGGGATAATTGTGCAAATCTCATTTTTAACCGATATTGCTTATTCGTAAGTATTTAATGGGGATATTTCTATCATCCATGTCCATGTTTTATAAAAGTGTATTCATGTATTTTTAAAGTCCTTTTTACCCATTTTGACTTTTACCCCATGGTATGGAAAGAATCTTTCTTTTATTTACCCTAAAAGATACTTTTTGACTTTTCTGACAAAAGTACGAAGAATGTTTTTTTAACTTATACGTGATGAATGGATTTTTAAAACATTATTTCCAAGAATATTCCCTTACAAGTTTTCAAGTTTATTTTTAATCAACTTCTTTTAGACTAAAATTTTATGACATGTTAAGAAAGGAAAAATGTTTTTGAAGTAGAAAGGATATTTTCCTCAAGAATGAAGTTCAAGTGTTTTATCAAAATTATTTTCCATCTAAGATAATAAAGGGTTCTATTTCTATCCCTATTATTACATGGATTTGATTATGTTGTGATGGAATTATTTTTATGAATTCCTTTATCTTATATGAATTGTTTTATGATGTCATGATGTTTAAGATTCCCATTTTTATTACATGGGTTATGCAATGATGTATGATTTATGAATTTGTGGTACACATAAGAATAGTATCATTATGAGATGGGTGGGACCTATATCTCCCTCCAATGCATTGGGTAAAGATTTTATATCTCATGAGATAGACATGGCTGGAATGGTAGGTTATACCGGTTCAGTGAAACAGGACTGAAACGAGGGTGACTCGGTTCAGAAAGGGACTTTGTCCACTAAGATAGACTTGGAAATGAGTCTTGACTACCAAGAAATGATTCTCTATGATTATGTGTGTATGCCACAATATTTCATGTTTTATGTTATGATTATTGGGATTTCATTTCACTACTATGATTTATCCCATGTTATGAAATTATGCTCCCTTTTGCAGGTTAATATTTCCAAAATGTTATGTTCTTATGAATATGATGTGATTGATATTTCTTTTGTTTACCCTTAATGAGCATTTCACCTCACCCTTTTATGTTTTCTTTTCCCTAGGATATAAAGAAAGGTTTTAGGTAAGAAAAAAAAGGAAGATCTTTATGGGAGATGTTGAAGATCATTCACCACGATTAGAAGATTATATTCCGAGTTTCCAAAGACACTAAACTATTACGGTCCTTGTGTGTGTGTTTTTGTAATGTACTAAGTATTCCGCAAAAGTAATGTAATTTCCATGTATGATAAGCTTCGTTCTCTACAATCATCCTAATTAGTAGACGAAAACTATGTTCCGGTATTCATTTCCTCTTGCATTGGTCTACTTGAGGAGTTGGCTTCAGAAACAAAAGGAAACTGAACAGAAATCAAATTTTTCATACCAATCCTTTCCGCTGAATCAATGTTATTCACCACTTGCACTTTTTCTCCATTGTGATACCACACATGATAAATTTTTTGGAAACCTTGTTTAGTGATATGATAACTCACTTCCTCGTGAGTTAACCATGGTCATCCAACATAATCAAAAAACAGTCATCTAATCAATCTGCTGTCTGAATAATTAGTGAATGCAAAGTCCAAGAAATGTCGTAAAACCTTCTGAAATTCATCAGTGATCCGATAACCATTGTACATCCAGTATCTATCCATTCTGAGGCATATAAACATACATTAAATAAATAATCATTAAAATGATTCAAAATTATATGTATTGTTTCATAAGATAATAAGTAACCATCAATAACATGTCAATAAAAAAATCATAACAAATATTATGGTTAATGGAATTCATAAATGCTTAAAATTATAAAAATCATGAATATTCACAACTTTCGATGACCACATAAGACTATTTTGGTATACCTCCAACACCCACATCAAAACCAAGATGTTTTAACAATGAACTATTATGTTTTTTATAGAATTATCTAATGGGAACCCGCCTTCCCCCTCCCTCTTGGATGCCCCCCCACCCCTCGGACACCCCCCTTCCCTCCAAGGAATCCCCCCAACCACCTTGGATAGCCCCCTACCCCTGCACCCCCACACCCCTTGCCCACCTCCCTGCCCCCTGCACACTGCTCCCCCAGACCCCTTCACCCCCCTCCTAGGCAGCCCCCTTCCCTTTTCACCCCTGCCCCTCATTGTCAGGTAGGTTGTCCCTATCTTTTAAAAAGGTTTACGACCTACAATACTTCATGGTTCTTTGAAAAGAGTAATAGAATTTTGTATTTCCATCACCATCGGTTAACTATTTAACTTTAAATGCTTGTTTTCCCTTATTTTCATTGAACGTGAGCAAAGAGTTGAGTTTGACTATAGTGTTTAGTTCTAGAGTAGGATCATTGATGAGGTCAGAGGTTGTGTTTTTGTTTTTCACATCATTGAAGACTTTCCCAAGAATCATGATGTCATTGTGAACGTTTTTGACTTTAGAGCTGCACCATGTTTTTAGAGTCTGTTTGAGATGTTTCATTTTGAGGTTTCAGGCAAAGGAATCATTGTTATGAGACATTGAAGGCCAATAGTTCTAGATGATATGGGTTAAATCATCATCATAGTACCACGCATTGATAAATATAAAAGTCAATCGGGGTTTCATGACATTAGAGGAGACGTTGAACAAGATGGTATGATGATCAAAATTCAGCTTGTGAAGAGTGGTGCGGGAGATAGTGTCCCATAAATCTATAGCAGGGACATTCATGAAGTCTCTAATCAATTTGGAGGCAACCATTTTTTAGTAATGTCTTCTATACCAAGCTTATTTTACACCAGTGAGATTAATTTCAATGATATTAGTGTCTTCAATCAAGGATTTAAATTATTCCATTGAAATTGAAGCATGATAAGGTCCAATATTCTCACTTGAGATTAGAATGGAATTAAATTATTCAATTAGAAACTTGGGGTAGTTGTGTTAGTTCCTAGGGATGAGAGATCATTCCAAATAGTTATTTCTTGGTATCTATTTTTAGAAATGACAAAGGAGCAGAAAGTATGTGTGCCATAAATGTTAAAGTTGCAAGTAAATATCTGGCCTAATATATTGAAAACACTAACATTGTGTAAATAAAATTTTGAAAAAATCTATAAAGAATCAGCATTGAGTGCATTATTGATTGCACCAGTAAAAACATAATTATGTTGGAATAAATGTGATTATACAGATGAAAACAAAATTTTAGGTTTAGCGATGGAAAATAACATAGGATGATGGTATTTTTAAAACAATGAACATGTCATAATTACCGATAACCTGACAATTCCAAAAGGGGGTCATCATTTAAACCTGAATTTGGAGTTAGAACACCCTTTTATATTTATTCCAGAGCCTTTTTTCTAGTAGTCCATCTAAAATCTTGGTTATTTTTAGTGGCATGTTGTGTTCATTCCTGGATATGACTAGAATCTTTTTTGTAGGTTTCCTAATTGGATCATTCGTAGGTGATTCTACTGAATTCTTAGAACAGATCGACAAAGAATTGATATTTTGATTAGAAATAAAGTTTCAATATTTCATAAAGAAATCATCATTAATTATAGATATAGAAATATGAGTACCTAAAAACATTGAAGTATCCACTGTCTATTGTTAGGCAGTACCGAGATCTGTTGGATGGTACAGATTCAATGGAAATGAAATATTACATGCCTACATATGTTTAGGGTCCTATACTGGGGAGGTGCAAGTAGGTTTTATAGGTTATACAAAAAATTTTATATTTTTATATGTCATTGTATGTGACTCAGTTAAAACAACCTTAAAAATACTCATCTGAATCCCTATTTCTACATAACTTGTAATAGATTTAGAGTACCCAAGGGGAGAAGGATCAAAATACTTCTCTAATTTGTTTGTTACTAACTTCATTTCAGGAGTAGTATTATTATTAGATATGATAGAGAATTGATTAACAGATCTCATAGCACCATGAGTTAATGATGTTTTAATGGTTGGGTCTATAGGATTCAAATTACAAATCATTAGAGAACTGATGACATCAACACTATTAGAAGGTTGTGAACTATAAAAAGAGTATAATGTATAATAAGAGTTTATAACTAGATCCTTTTTTCTTCACCCTGGTATACTCCATGGGCTGAATCTTCTTAATGTATCCAACAAGATCCATCATTTTAGTCACCTGTACCAAAGGTGTACTTACCTTCATTGGTTTTACAGTTTCCAAATCCATGGAAACTGTTGGAGTCATACTAGTAGTATGTGTGATATCTTGAGAATATTTTGGTACAGACAATAGATTCCCAAAACCTATATAATGGCTAGTTGAATCGATAGTTTTAGAGCTATTATCAGGTGCATTTGTTTTACTGTTGGTCTGAGTCTTTGTCCCTAATGAAATAGTGGAATTTAATAGGGAGAAGTCCTCAATTTTTCATGTACTTAAAGATGAGGAGTGATCATCCAAATATTAAACAGAAAATTACCTAGTGCACACATATTTATGAGGGGTTGTAGTGAATGCATTTCATTCATTTCAATTCATGTTTTTACCTGGGCTATGTTCTTAATTTTGGTTAGATTCTGAAATATGTTTGGTTGATCATGTATTATATTCTCCTTTATTAGATATCATAATATTTTTTAACACCAACAATTCAATTTCTTCTAAGAGGCCTTTATCTTTACTGTATTTCTCTTCATATTCATCCATATCATCCCAGTTAGTACTTGAGTTATCCCCAATGTGTATCACTTTGTTTGACTATTTCACCAAAGTTTTAGATTTCTTTGATGGGGGTAAAGGTATATCTATCATAGGGCCTTTATCCTTTTTATTTCTCATAATTTCCTTCCAATCATTTTCAATTGTGTGTGTTACTTTTTTTCTAATTACTCTAATGTTGAAAATTGTATGACCAATGATCTTACAATGTCCACAAAAGGGAGGTTTCCTCTCATATTCAATTATAATTTCAATTTTGTAGTCATTTGAATTGAAATTAATTGTGGTGGGTAGCTCTGATTCATGTTTAATTTCCACCATAACTCTAGAAAAGAGACATAAGTCAGAATTTAATGTTCTATGATCAATTTTGAGGGGAGTTTCTATGGAGTATAATATCATTCAGATTTTTTGGGTGCCAAAAGAACCAATTAAGACCATGTAGCTTGACCCAGAAATTGGCCAATGTATTCTTATGTGTGTTCTAATTGAAGTTAGAGTACCAATTAGAAATTATGAGTAAACCGAGTTTAAGATTGAGGTTTTCAGTCCTCCAAAATCTCTATAGATACTCTTACAATTTCAAAAAGGTATGAAAATATCCTTTGCCTATTGGAATTAATTTATAGTTTGAATAATTTCGGCAGAGATAAATATGTGTATGTAATTCAGATAAATTGGATCCATTTTAGGTACAAGAGGTGAGATTTTACCACTAAGTAGACTAGGTTGCCTCGTTCGGTGGAAGCGACAGGCAGCGTCGCGAGGGGGATGGGGATGGGGCAGCAGTGCGAAGGCTGTCCTAGAACTTTCAGGGATGAGGATCAGGGAGAGGAGAGGTAACCAAGGACCTCGGGGAAGAATGTTTTCCGTTGTGAGGAGAGGTCACCGATGAGAGAGATAATTCATGAGGGTGGAGGATGGCTGCCGAGAGAAGAAGTCACGTGGAGAAGAGAGGGTCGCGGTTGTGGGGATATGCTGGTTCGCGAGGGGTCAAGGGAGAGGAATCGTGGAGGAGCCCGATGGATGGTCAAAAAAAACTTAGATATGAAATTTATTAAATGTGGCTATAAACAAGGACTTAGCCACAATTTTAATAGAAGTGTGCCTATAAAATAAGTTATAGCCGCAGAATTATAAAACTATGTCTATATGTCTGTGGCTATAGCCTTGTTTTCTAGTAGTGTAATGAAGTGGAAAACTGTGAATCATGATTCTTGAGATCTAGAATTCAATGATGGTGGTGTGATGATAGAGGATAAATCTTTACCATGTTTGGAACAAAATATCTATTTTGTGTTATCCTATAATGGGGATAAAAAAATGAGGGTCGACTTCTGACCATGTTCAAAACACGGGACCTATCCAAAATGTCGTTTAAGGTCCTCCGGGATGTTGGATGAAGATGGTAGGAAAGCCAGTGTGGCATGAGAACAGGCTGTAAAGGGGGTCCCTTCAGACCTAGAAGAGGAAAAGGATCCAAATTATGGGGTCAGGAATCTTGTACATTGATCAAGGGAATGTCCCTATAAAAAGTCCCCACCTTAGGCACTACCACAATGCATCTGAGTACAACAACAAGACATATCAGATAGAGGGAGTCGAGTCTCCCTCCATGGACAAGGGTCCTGAGGTTGAATGCTTCCTACTTAATAGTTCTAGGATGGGCCATTAAGGGGAGATTGATTTAACGGACTATGCATAGGTTGGAGAAGTAGCCAAATGTGATATGTAGTTCCCTTAGAGATATCTTAGTTTAGGGTCATAGAACTTGGGACAGGTAGGGAAACGACAAGGGAGGAACATGGTGCGATTGTTGCAAAACCCGACATGGATGAGGACCCAATAGGTACTCACAAAACCACATGCTCTCAAAAGTGTTTAGGCATAGGGGATGAATGTGAGAGGATAAGAATTGGATTTCTGGGGTTAGACCTGAAGACATGATGTTTGGGCGTTCCGATGTATTCCATGAGTATGGGAATCAAGCCGTACGTAGTTCTATAAAGTGTCATTCAGTTTAACATCTTGTGGAATGGACATGGGGTGACCTTAGTTTACGGTCATAGAGTTCGGCCCATAGATGGTAGGGAATGAGGGAGACACATGGTGAGGTAATTATAAAACCCAACGTATGTGAGGACCTGGAGTCCAGATTACAATGTGTTCCTTGGGTAGGTTTTTGGTCGTGGGACCGAAAACGAAAGATAGGATGGGCCCGAGGAAAAGTGCACGGGTGTTCATACATACCCTATACGGATGGGAATAAAGACATATATAGTTATGAAATTTTCATGGTAAGGGACCAATTCCAGAGATAATATGGTCATGTGGGTCTGGCCCTCGCACCAAAAGGAGCATCATTTGATAGATCTTGTTTTTCCATTAGGATGAGCGTGCATTTTTTTCATGAAGTGACGTGCCTAGGATATAAAGTCCATGAATATCCACAAGAATCGTGCAATTTGCAGGAATTGAAAATGGTATGGTGTGTGATCGATACCAAACATGATGTCCCCTCGAGTGAGGACACATAGATGTAGTGTCATTTTTTGTCATGCAGCTAGGACGATAATGTCATAGTTCAGGGTCATCTGATGGGACCAACCATGTACCTTAACATCATGCAGTATAGACGTAACCGTTTAAAGTCATCTGGGACTAGGAAGCATTGTTTAGTGTCATATGGCTCAGACATATACAAGAGATGCGAGGTTAAAAAGGGAATGTGCATGGTGTGACAAAGCATACCCGACGTGAATGAGGACGAGGTCCAGATCACACCACGCACGATTCTAAGAAAGAAACCTCAGGCCGAGGGGGGCCGAAAAGGTTAGAGAATATGGGGTAGGAGAGACTATCTCTCAGATGAGCAGGACCCAAAGAGGAGATGTCTGAGCATTCCTACATATCCCATGGATATAGAAATCCATACATACGAAGTTCTAGAAAAAGAGGTATAAGGGGATCTTAGTTTATGATTTTAGAGATCGGAATAATAGATAATCGAAGCTCTTCCAAGTGAGCGTAGACCTTGATCTGGTCCATAAGCCCCTGTGAGTCAAACTCAGTGTGGGAAACAAGGGTTGAAGAGGTTTTTCCAAGACCTAAAAAACATGCCAAAGGGAAGTCAGTGAGGAGCCTCGAATGATGCCTTACTACGACATTATCCTCCTGATATGAAAATGAACACTGAGAGATAGTGCCAAAAGTGTCGAAATTCCACTTATACATGATGGGTTTGAAAATGACGTGAATCGTGTAACCAACATTCGAGGCTTTAAAGGGTTGGAATGACCAAGGAGGATAACCATTGACCGTGTTTGAAACAAAACATCCATATTGTATGACCTGAAATGGAAATAACAAATGAGCGTCAACTGCTGAACATATTCTCAATGTGGGACTTGTATCGATTTGTTTTCTGAAACCCTCGAGGGCGTTGGCCTGTAATGTAAGGAGAGCCCTTAGGCCTAGCATCGATGCCATATGGGGGTCCCTTCGGATGTGAAAGACAATGGAAGCTCAAATGGAGGGGAACACAAAGCCTGAAAAAAATGGGTGAAAGCATGTCTAAGAAGAATCTGACACTCCATGCTCTAGACCAATGTACTCACGAAAACATTGGTGAATCAATGAAGAGGGTCAATGGACCCAACATACGGGCATCTGACTCAAAGAGATGAAGGATTCTCAGTAGAGAGAGGTATGAGGCATGGTTGTTATAAACCCGATGTGAATGAAGAAATAACATCGTACCACACCATATACCCCTCTCCTAGAAGAATGAAGGCCAAGGGGCGATGATGATAGGGAGGTTTCTAAGAGATTAGACTGGTCCTGAAGATTAGACATTTGGGCAGCCCTGCGTATCCCATGGATATTGGAACCAATCCATACATAGTTCTAGAGAAGGATGATGTGCAGTTTATACCCATGCATAAAAGAAACAAATAAGGGAAAGATTCCCCATAGAGGGACATGTACAGTATGATGAGTAAACTGACGTGAATTATGAAATAATCCCAAACCACACCGTACAATCCTATGTGAGAACATGGGCTAGGGGCCCTGAGGTTGGGACATAGATAGAATGTCACAGCTAGCTTGCATTTTAATGTCTTGTAATGAGGAAGATGGTGATCATAGTTTAATTTCATAGAGCTCAGACCATAGATTCCTAGTTTAATGTCATATTCATGGGATAACTGAGCGAAGAGGGCAAACCATCAGGCCTGTGTAAGACCACAAGATGGTAACAATGATAGAGGATAATTGTTGACCATGTTCGCAACACAATATATGTATCTGTGTGACCAGTGGTCAGGGAAAAATAGTTGTGCATCAACCTTTTACCGTATTTACTATATGAGACTTGTATCATTTTTTCATTTTCAATACTCAAGGGCGTTAGCCCGTAATGGTAGGAGAGACCTTGGGTTGAGCATCCATTCCATTTGGGGATCCTTTTGGATATAGAAGGTGATGGAAACCCAAATGATGGGGCTCGTGAAGCATGGTAGGGCCGACGCTCGTGGGATGGATGAAAAATTCAGGGGGGATATCTCAAGGGGATCTTTGTGCCATGGAGAAATAGCCCAACATGAATAAGTATGTGAGTCCATACCACACTAAACAATACCAAATGAGAACTCAATCTCGGGGGATGAAATGGGTCGAAGGACCTGAGGCTGGGTGTCCTGACCAAATGTAACAATATGACCTCTCATGTGGGTATTGCCTCATCATAGCTCCCAATCCATGTGAGCAATTCTTGGTGAGGGAAACAAGGATTGGGACTAGGCTCTCCCCATAACATAATGGTCCGACAGCTGAAATTACACTCCTACTCAAGGAATATCGAGGTTTGCAGAGATGGTAGGCAGAATGAACCACCACACTCCATGTTTGGGACATATGAGGGTGGTGACAACAGAAAAGGATAACTGTTGACCAGATTCGAAACACGACATCCACATTTTGTAGCTTGTGTGAGATGAGACTAAAGGGTTGATCCCTGAGTTGGGGGTTGGGCAATCAAAAATAATATTTGGGCGGTCCTATGTATCCCAAGAGGATGGGAATCAAACCATACATATTTCTAAAAGGGCCATGAAATTTAATTTAATGTGGTAAGGACACGGGAGGATTAAAAGAATGTGGAAGGGAATATGGTGCATCCTTCGTAATATTTCCATGAGTGGGACCAATGAAGCTTAGGTTTAATCATATCAGATCCTGTGAGGGAACTACACCCAGGAGTGGTATCCAAATGAGAAGAGAGTGAGGATGGATTCAGGATGAGGCATCTGAGTGTTATTATATATCCCATGAGGATGGGAATCAAGCCATAGGTAGTTCTAAAGCGGTAGTTTAACATCTTGTAGGATGACCCCCAATTAAATGTCATGGGGGACATTTCACCGTTTGAGGTCGTGTAGGACACGGCATTTTAAGTTCATGCAGGACACTAATGCAGTTTAGGGTTGTGTGGGACCATTACACAATTTGGGGTAATGAAGGACCATATATATTAATGTCATGTAGGTCCATGTGACTCATGAAATGTATTGTTTGAGGGACATGGCCTTGGTGGGAGGAGTTTTACACTCACCATCCATGGTAACCAGTGAGTATAAACCATTGGAGTAAACCTTGTGAATGATGTAAGGTCCTTCCCATTTGGACTATAACATGGGTGGTTTCCTACCAAGTATCATTGGTATCATCAGGGCCAATACCATGTCACCATGAAAGAAGACGCAGAGGTGAACATTCATTATGAAAGCTCTAGCTATCTTGTTCTGATGCCTTTCTAGATTGTGTAGGGCATGGATACTTTTCTCGTCAAGTGCTTCCAACTCAGAAAAATAGATTTTGGCTACTTTATCTAGCGCTTGCTGATCATAGACAGTTATGAGAAGTGAGGGAAATTGAATCTTGATGGGCAGGAAGACCTCCATTCCATACACTAGGGAATATGGGTTCACCATGGTGGAATTATGAGTTGATTTCTGATAATCCCATAGGGAATTGGGGAGCTTCTCCGGCCAAATCTTCTTATTCTAACCACTCATTTTTTGTATAATGTTAGAGAGGGTCTTTTTGAACACCTCGATCTGTTTTTTTTCTTGCACATGATATAAAGAGGTATTGTTGGAATAGATGTTGTACTTAGCATAAAATTTCATCAACTCAACTTCTAAGAAGTTTGTGCCAATATCAGTGAGAATTGAGTGAGAGACTACAAATTGGTAGATGATTTTGGAGCTCACAAAGTCAATGATGGAATGATCCTTGACCTATTTCAGTGGAAGTGCCTCTACCCACATGGAGAAGATATTTGCAGCAGTCAGGATGAATCTACACATGTGAGCTATCAATGGTTGATATGGTCCCATGATATCAAGATCTTATACCGCAAATGGCCAAGAGAACTTAGTGGAGTGGATAGTCTCTGGCAGCCGATGCATGAAGTTAGCATGAATTTTTCACGAATGATACCTTTTGGCGAACTCGATGCAATCATGGATCATAGTGGGCCAAAAATACCCCAGTCTCTGGATTTAATGAGATAGCTTCGACCCAGTCTGATGAGACCTGTAGGAAGTGGCATGAACCTCCTGCATGACCTGTGAAATATAAACTCCTTGAATGCAACAGAGGCAGACCCCATCAAACCTTCACTTGATGAGGATCTTCTCACGACCAGGGCCGTCCTGGAGGGTAAACTGTAACGCGCGACATCAGATTTTCTCTCACTCGGCCTGATCTACTTGGAGATTACCATTTTTAGGTACTCAACAAAGGGGGTTCTCTAGTCAGGAGTCACTTCAATCAGTACATCTCGGGGACATAAGGGTCCGGATGTAGAGGTGCCGATAGTAAGGTGGCATACATGCAGTCTTTCATCATCACCTGGAGTGACATTAGAGATAACTCTTTGGTGTGCCACATGGATAATCAGATCATCATGTTCAGGCTCTACAAGTGATACATCTAGGTCGTACGAGGCGTCATCTCGACCATTTTGAGATTGAGGGACATAAGTAACTTCTATCCGAGATGGGAAATAGGCCATTAGTTAGAAAGTACGTTCCAACAATGGAACGAGCTCTGGATTTATGACGACATAGTCACTGTTGATCTACTTGATGACCAATTTGATGCACCCTATCACATGAAAATGGGGAACACCTATCTCGAGGGCCAGCTTAAGTCCAGTAATGAGGGCTTGATACTCTACCTCATTGTTGGTGCATCCTTTTAACAATAGGAATAGGTACTGCAAAACAGATTGTGCTGGGGTAATGAAGACAATACCCATGCCTACTATGTTGATCCTGGGGGCATTGAGCCTTCTTCTAGTGGGGATCTGGGAAGCACCATCGATATGAATTTACCAACATGAGATAGATTAGTCTTTCGAGAGGATTTCCTCATCAGCAAAATCAAGGTCTAGGGACTGGCCAACAGAAGTTGGATGGGTATCATGGATTTCTACCAATGATTTTCCCTTAATAGGCTTCTGAGGGTCAAACCTAATGGATATTTGCTAGAGAACCAATTCCCACTGAGCTAGATGGCTTTTCAACATGGGGTGGTTCAGGATGTACTTCAGCGGATCTACTCAGGACACCAGTTGTACCTTGTGGTTCTAGAAGTAAGGTTGCAACATCAGTACTATGAATATGAGCACATGGCAGCTCTTCTCGGTAGAGGTGTGTCTGGTCTCCATATCTAAGAGCATGTAGGTGAGGTGGTAGATGCTAATCTCTATTCCCTCATTTTTCTTTTGGGAGATTAGGGAACCGAGAGATCAATCTAGGGAAGTCACGTAAAGGACCAACGAATTTCCATAGATGGGGGGAATTAAGACCGGAGGCTGGAGAAAATACTACTTGATTTCCATGAAAGCAGTCTGACACTCCTCATCCCACTCATAGACAGTGCCTTTCTTCATGATCTGAGAAAAGGGAATATACTTGATGGCCAAATTCGCAATGAATCGGCGTCTATAGGCTATGTGGCTTTGGAAACCTTGAAGCTCCCAAATATTGGTCAGAGGAGAGATCTAGGTAACAGACTTAATCTTCTATTCTTTGATCTCAATTCCCCTATATCTGAAAATGAAGTTGAGAAACTATCCATAGGTAACCCTAAAGGCACACTTCCATGGGTTCATCGTCAGGTGAAGGGAATAGAGGAAACTGAACACTTTCTAAAGGTTTTTGAGATAGTCCTGACGCTGGTGAGATTTGACCACCTGGTCATCTACATAACACTCCACCACGGTTTAGAGAATTATCTTATATATACAATGCATATCCCACTGATAGGGGGCACCCAAATAATTTAAATTGAAGGGCATGACATGGTAACAGAAAGTACCTTATGGTTCCCTAAAGGCAGCAGAATCCTCATCCTCAGGGTCCATTTAGATAAGTTTATACCCGTAGTACCCATTCATGAAGGATAGGACATGGAACCCATATGTAGCATCGATCAACAATTCCTTCACAAGAAGGGGATAATCATCCTTTAGACATTGACGGTTAAGATCCCAGAAGTCGATTAAAACTTGGATCTGTAAATTCTTCTTTCTAAAAAGCACAATGTTGGCCAGCTACTTGGGTTAATGGACTTCCTTAACGAAATTGGATCTGATGAGATTGTCAACTTCTGCCTCAACCACGGCACTATGAGAATGGTGCATCTTTCTAGGAGGCTGCTGGAACCCATGATGATTTTTCGGGCGACTGAGGTGGTGGACAACTACCTGAGGATCTAGTCCTTGAATCTCATCAGAACTCTAGGAAAATACATCGCGGTTTTGTTTAAGTAAGCCTATGTACAGATTTTTCTCCTCAAGAGGCATGGAATCATTGATCAATGTGGGTTTCGGGACATCCTCGATACTAAGATTCACATGTACCAACTCATCAATTATGGAGGAGACTCCCTCATCAAAGGCGGGGGGAGAATCCTCTAAATCCTCTTCTTCACTTATGGTGGGGGAATAATCAGCGAGATGAGCTTCCTCTGAGTTGGAATCTCCGTATTGGAGGCCGGTTCCAACCTGAGCTGCAGTGGACACTACATCGGGGAACTCCTGTGTGGCCACAGCCATAGTGATGAAGGATGTCGAGCCAATCCCATATGGTCTTCAACCCAAGGGGCCACACTTGATGATATTGAAGAAATAGTGGTGCGTCTTCTTAATCCGATTAATTCCAACCAGGTGATACAAAAAATTATGATATACATCTGTTTCCATGGGGCAGACATCCCAATTCCTTATAGGTGTAAGAGGCTCCGGGATCACCTGAGCCTGGTTTGTGTAGGAGTATGAGTTGATCATCCGATGTTTCTTAGACCTAGGAATGTGTTCCCCCCTCATTCCAGAAACAATGAATCATTTTCCCAATTTTGGGTTTGTAGCCTCCAATTGGTGAATTGGAAATATGTAGGCATCATCCAGATCTACCCATGGGTCGGTCGCAGCCATAGCATGCTTGACCTCGTTAGTTTGAATCTTCTTGTCCATTCTCTTGTAGTAGTCGGCATCCAAATATCAGGCTTCAAATAAGGAAAATGGTTATGCTTCACCTTGAAGCACACCCAATCAGACATTAAAGTAGTACTTAAGGAATTGGTGTTGTGATGAAGGAACCGCTGCATGTTGGTGGAGCCATGACCTACCCATCAACTCATTGTAGGCGGTGTCCTGGGAGACAACCATAAACTCAGTGCTGTCAATTAGACCACTGAACTAGGTTTTCAAAAAGATCTTTCCAACTGATGTCTGCTCAGTCCAGTTATAACTTTGGTTTCTTAGGTCAGAGAGACTCAGATTAGCCTCTGAAAATACCATTTTTCAAAGTGTTCCAGACATGATTAGGTTGATCCCATAGCCCATGTCGACAAGACATCGATGAACCTTCATGCCATTTAATTGGATGGTGATGTACAATGGGCGAATGTTCCACTATTTGGGAGATACTTCATATTCTCTATAGAATGAGAAGATGGTCTGACATTCATTATTCTTGATCTCCTCATCATGAAAGGTTTGTGTGGATGCTACCACCATCTCAAACTAGAGGGGGACAACATAAAGCATCAGTGAGGGCCTCATAAATATCTGATGATAGGAGAAGGGCCTCTAGGATGAAGATATTTTCCGGAATGCTGAAAGATGTTTGAGAACAGAAAAATTCTCTTCTGAGTGTGAACTTCTGCCTATAGAAGGTCACTCTATGACGAGAGGTATGGTGGGTCCTGCTGGCTTGGCCAGTGGCTGACTGGTGCTAGGAATATCCTGATGCTCACTAGTTGAAGCACTCAGAGTGACTAACAGATGAGGTACAGATGACTGAGACCGGCCTATAAAAAGGTGTGGCTACTCACAGTGCAGTCGAGGTGGCTCTTCTAGATCCAACAACATGAAGGACGTCGAAGTCAAACCTGATGTCACTAGATGAGAAGGTTGCGTACAGTGAGCTATATACTGGGCATGCTGCCTGGTTTCGGTCGTATGCACAACCTAGCTGGAAGTACTGACCGAGGAACTCTGGCAGCCCATATTGTCATGGTTCTGTTGACGTTGATGATGGCTAGGGAATTTGGGAGGATCTACCTGACCCTCCTCATCATCCAGAATCATGTAGGGATCATAAAGCTATACAGTATGAATTGAGGCATTCCCTTGACTGTCACTCGAAGAGTTTTCCACTACTGGACAGATTCTGGGAGGGATATACATCTTTGTGGTCATGATGTCATCAACAGTATGGGATGTCGATGGAATTGGTGGGGTAATTTTCTTCCCCTTACGCCTCTAGTGTTTGATTTTCTTAGAAGGGGATTGCTGAGATGATGATGCAAAAGTATTATCTGTGGCTTCTGAAGTCTATGACAGATTCTGGCGTGCATAGATAACACCTAGAGCACGTGAGACTACCAGAAGAGTCGGGTCTGGTTAAACAATCCACCAAAATTAATAACGAAAAAGTAAAATTACACAGTCAGATAGAGCAAGGGGTTTTACAGATCCTGGAATGGGAAACTCCCCTCATATCATCCTCAACCAAATATGCACAAAAATCCAGAGCTCAGAAGGACCACATGGTAGGCATCTCCATGACTTCCCTCTTGGACAAGTAATCAGCCATTTGATTAGTCTCTCGATATGCATGAGTGATAACCAGGTTGAGATATTCTACCTAATTAATAAATCTAATCCATTTAGGTATAAGTCTCCATGGAACATCCCAAGTCCGCATTTTGAGAGCTTGCACTGCAAGTTCTGAGTCAGATTCAATCCATAATATATTCCAATTATGAAAGACATCATGCTTCATGACATAAATAATGGCCCATAATTCTACTTCATAAGCAACTCCCATCCCAATAAAATGATGAAATCATCCCTTGATGAAACCACGATGCGTGTGGTAGAGACGCCCACAGCCTAATCTTTCCATTACTCCACTCCATCGACATTAACCTTAACACATGGATAAATCGTTGGTATCCAGTGGATATACTTTACCATCAATGGCTTTTTCATTTTACATAAAATTCCACGCATCCACAGTGCAGTTAAATCTATGCAGTTATTGTCCATGAAACCATTTTTTATCACATTAGCATCATGTATGTCTCGATGAATAAACATGGAACTTGAATGAAAGTACGGAGCCTTGTTGTCAAAAAAGGAGGCTATTTCAGGTTGTCTATATGGCATGACAAATAGCCGCTACAGCAACCAGCAGCATGTTCTGAATCTGCGCACTCCTTTCAGACATGGAGATGAAGACCATCAAGTCTTCCAACATTCTTTATGATTGAGGTCCATGTTGAAGATGTCTCCAATGTATTTCCAGAGCTTCTGAGCAAAGGGACCTCAGATTAAAAGGTGTTGTGTAGTTTCAGCTTCATTGAGACACAAATAAAAGGTAGGCACAATACATTGGCCAGCCTTCCTTAATTGATCGTGCATTGGAAGCTGGTTTCTCAACAGTCTCCAGATAAGAAGAATCTGGCAGGGATGGATTAAAGGCACTTTAAATGTAAGAATCCAAGGGGGTTCTTGTTTGTAGCCAACAAGCTGCATGTTGTAGAATTCTTTTTAATTAAAATGACCATTACTATTGGGCCTCTAGACCAGGGTGTCAATGTCCATGAAAGAGTAGGTATGGATTTCATGTTGGGCATCAGAAGTGATCATGTTTTCAAGGACATGATAATGATCTAGAAAATCTACAATAGATGTGTCCATTGTATGAGGGGTAATATCACCAATATATAAGGGGTTGTCCAGCCAGGGATTATTGCAACAGTTAATACAAGATTGTCTGTAGACAAGCCATTTAGATTTCTGGATCACATCATTGAAGGAGTGCCACAGGGAAGTCCATACTGATGACGACATATAATGATGGTATCCATTAATAAGCTTCATTTTGAATTGCATGAAAGAAAATCCAGGGTTGAGTCATTGGAGGTTAAGAGATTCCATGTGAACTTATTAATAAGTCCCTCATTAAACAGCTGAAGGTATTTGACTCCAAGACCACCCAACTCAATGGGTTTGATGCAGTCCTTCCAAGCAACAGTGATCAGCTTCCTTTCGTTAATAGAGCCTATTGAGATAAAATTACTCATCATGCATTGGAGTTCTTTGAGCTGATTTTTTATCCATTTATAAATGAAAAAAAGTAAACAAACTTTGATGTAATCACCAAATTAATGAGGCACACCCTTCTAGCTTGAGAAGAGGATTTACCCTTCCATTTAGCCATCTGATTCATGATACCAGAGGAAATTCCAGCAAGATAGTGCCTACATATCCTGCCACAAAAGATTGGAACTCCAAGATAAATAAATGGAAGGGAGCCTTTTCTGACTCCGAGATATCTGGTGACCCTGTTTTGTTTGATAGTAGTGATCCCATCACCAAAAACAATGAAGGATTTATTCCAATTTATATTCTGTCCAGCAACAGTCTCATAGTGTGAGAAAAAGGCTTTGATCGCAGATATGGACTTTTTTGCAGCTTCCCTAAAAATCAGAATATCATCAGCATATAATAAATGATATGGGACAAGGTTGCCCCTCCTAGCCCTTATCTGTCTAAAAATGTAAATTTGAGATTGCTCATTAAGACACCTACTCATATATTCTTTAGTAATACCAAAAGCAGCCTAAAAAGTGGATCACCTTGTCGCACACCTCATGTGAAGTGAAAATAACCCTTGGGAGGACCACTAATTAATATGGACAGCCTTGCATAAGTAAGGATACTTCTGGAAAGGTTGATGAAAACATTCTAGAAACCAAATCTTCTAAGAATATCAAAGAGGAAGCTCCACTTGAGGGTATCAAAGGCCTTAGAGATGTCAATTTTATGGGCAAAGTTTCCATGTGTTGTTTTCTTTTTCATCAGATTGATGCTCTATGATGCAGTGAAATGACAGTTCTGAATGTATCTGCTAGTTATGAAGCCATACTGATTAGGAGAGATATTATCCTTGATTAAGCCCCCAATCTATTCATCAATATTTTACTAATGATTTTCGGTGTGGTGTTTCCAATCAAAACTAGTCTGAAATCTTTCACATAAATTGGATTATCCTTGTTAGGAATCAGGTCAATGAAATTAGATTTGAAACCATAAGGCATATAACTCTGAGAAAGAAAATTCATTATTGCACAAAGATGATTTCACTCATACTTCTGATCTATCCAGTCATCATACTTCTGGGATCCATGGCTAGAAACCTGATGTCACTCTCCTACGTTGTCTCCACTACTGTCTTCCCTCACGAAGATGCATGCCACCTGTGCCATATCGAGGCCTAACCAAACATTGTTTCCATCCACCTGGTAAGGAATATGTTCTTTAAACACATAGCACATTTTGATAGTGTGCCCCAAGATCTAGTGGTAGAGGAAGAAATTAGGAGATCAGTGATGTTTTCCTCTTCTGGCCTCCTACACTCAAGCAAACATACAATCCCCTGATATAGGGAACTTTGGAAATAACTAGGGACATGTGCCTCGTTGAACGAGTAGGTATAGTTCCTCCTGCCTAAGAGGGGGTCCCTTGGAGCCTGACCTTGACTCAGGTCTACAGAGGTCTTCCAAGGAGGTGGAGCTTGGTTATCTCTCCTAGGTTATGGCGTCACATTGCGTGGGAGAACCTGCCAATTCTGAGGTGGGCGCACCTAGGCCGGAAGCTGTGCTTAAGGAGGAGGGCCTCTGCGAGGCTATGGAGGTGTCTCCACTAATAACAACTCTAGTTTCTTGGGGGCCTCTATTTGAGCCACTATGGTGGTCTCGGCCATAATGGCCCTTCATGATGGCATTACAAGAGTCATAGAACATTTCTGTATAGCCGGTTGTAGGGATTCTTCTAGTCGGTGGGCCTTATCAGAGAAGCCTCAGAATCCCCTGCGGTAGTTTTGGGTGATTAGAGAGGGGACCAGTTCTGTCTTGACATTCCCTATGCACATCATATGCAATTCCTCATGATTTAGTGGCATGTCAGGAGAGTATGTGAGTCCTTTCAATCATGCAACAAAGTCGGCAATGCGCTCATCAGGCTTCTGCTTGCACTTGAAGAGGACTGCGATACTCATATTTCGAGTGGTGGAACTGAACTAGTAGAGTAATTTCCTATGGAGGTCCACCTATCTAGCCAACAACCCGATGGGGAGCTGGCTATACCAAATATACGTCGGCCCATCCATTGTCGGTATGAAACAACAGAGTTTGGAAGCTTCTTACTATGCTGAAGTTCCCAACATGGGGCCACACCATGAGATAAAGTGGGCTAGGTGCTGTGGTGGGTCCCCTATTTCGCTGAAGGGGGAAAAGGTGGGATTTCTGAAACCTAGTGGTGGAGGCATATCATCCACCCATGCTGCCTATGGCTTTCCATCATGCGAGATTGCCAACTGTCGAGTCTTTAAAGCATCAAGGTGGGCGATGAGTGCCTCCAATGGATCATCTAGGTAGGGATTCCTATCTTGATGGGGATCCCTGACCACCAGTGCGTAGGAGGGTTCTTTAAAATGATTAACAGGTCCAGTGGCTCATGGAGTAGCTGGTGGAATGACCTGTGGAGCCGTTGGGGGAATCTGAGCTAGGTCCCGAGTATTGTCATGCCGTTTAGGAGGGTTTGGCGACACATATCGCGCTCTCTTGCTATAATTTCCAGCCTCAACCCTGTCTACATAGGCAAGATGGTTAGGGTCCCCTAAGGGCAGTTCCCCAAGGGGATGTTGTGCCTACCCCTGCTTCCCTAGCCGCGGATCACCGTAGTTTAGCTGCCGCTCTGCAGCGTGTTCAACATGGATGTCGTTAACCACCATCTTGTGTTCAGCAATTTATTAACACAACATGGCCTTTTTAGTGTCATCTTCCATCTTTTTCACTATGCCAGATGGGTTGGAGGGTTTGACAGCTCCGAGGAGTTCCTTTCCCTTGTTGGGATTTCGGTTGAGGACATGTGCCTCGGTGGGAATGGGAAGACCCAGTAGATTTCTCTAATAGCGAGTGACCCTTCACAAAGGTTCAAGTAGATGTGACACTCCCTTAGAGGGTAACTCCCCACCAAGGATATCTAGCTCATTCTCTCCCTCTTATAGGTCATCCATGTTAATCATGACCCTTCCTGGAGGCATATCCTCAATGTCGCTTGGAAAATATAGTTGGTGTAGGATGGAACTGAAATGAAGGGCCACATACTTCCCCCAGCAACAAATTTGAACATGGAAAGAAGCCTCCTTGACTATCATGCAGAGAACTTTGAGGATCTACATGCTTCATTATTGGAGGGTCTTGTGGTGGCCTGTTCACCCAGAGCACTAGGCCACGGGGAGTGTAGACAAATCGACCGAATGACATTGTTGGTTGATATCTTCAAAGTGTGACTGACTCATGGGGTAGGTCACTCATCGATGTCAAATGGATAAATGAGTCACCCAGAGGGTTCGGTGAAAACATCCAACCTCCCCCTTGGTGAGCGCTTCTGGTGACCTAACATTTCCCTCCACAACTAGCAAGAACATCTCAGGGAAATGGTCCGCTACGAGGATATCCCACAAGATCCTTGGTACAGATTTTGGGATTGGCCCTTCATTGCCCCACTCATCTACTTGAGGTGGATGGGGAACCAGTAGTGGTATTAAGGTAGACCGCTGAGATGTCATGCCAGTCAGTGGAGAATACAATGAGAGAGATGAGAATTCACCGTATCTTGGGCTATCCTCCGAAGACTGTAGTCACTTGGCCACCATATCCTGGTAAGATGGGCTGACGACCGTAGTTTATGGCGTAGAGAGTACGACTTCTAGCGAGGGGATACACTGCTGCTCATCCACCATTGATCCACAGAATAGCTCTATGTGATCTCTATTCAAGTTAGAGGGTGATTCTGGTGATGATGGTGACGATTGCATTGATGAAACCAATGGTGTTGCCAAATCTTCATCCTCCTGGATATAACTGCGAAGGGAGGAGGGGATCAGATGGGCCTCACATTCTAGAAGTATGAGGCTTATTCACCTTTTTCCTACCCTGATTCTTGACACGGAGGATCTAGGTGAGGTTTCTATCACTGAGTAGTATTCCACCTAAGAATCTAAGAAGTAGACTAGTTTGATCTTGGTCTGAATCTTCTCGGCATTCTGTTTTCGGCAGCGATGACTCACCCTCCGTCCCTAGAATGGTTCTTCAGAATAGGGAATATTTCTGGTACGAGGAGGTCCTTCAGCTGTACTACTACTGGGTGGGGAGGACATCCGCCTGAGTGAGATGGGGTGCGAGGAGCACTCAGACAGATATCAAAGGGAACACGGGGAGGACCTTCATGTCCCCCTGCTAATGTGTGGAGAGGACCTCCACGAGAAATTGTGGACCAGGTAGGACCTATACCAGAGATGATATGAGAACGAGTAGGACATACATGCCTACTTCCCCTATAGGTCTCAATGCGAGGAAGTTCCATGTACTAGTCATATCAAACACAGGTAAAACCTCTGCACTAGGTGCTTGTGAAGTGAAGATGACCTTCACTCCACTAATTGTTGAGCTGGGGAGGACCTTCGCTAGCTGTTCTAAGGAAATGGGGAATCCCCCCATATTGGAGATTGGATGGATGTGTAACATCTCTATATTGACAGTCAGTGGTAGGAGTAATGACCCCATACCCAATATAAAGAGCACCGGAGACTCTTATGTATTAAGTGTCACTGTCATGGGGAGGACCCTTAATCAGATTGAAGGTAGCATGGGGAAGACCTCCATTCCAATCTTGGAAGTGGGGAGGACCCACGTTCTCCATGGTGGTAGTATGGGGAGGACCACCATATTGGGTGTCGATGTTGTGGTTCGGTCCACGGAGGGTGCTCCTAGCACCGACGACTGAGAGAGTCGACCCAACCTACCCGTGGGGAAGTTGGGTCCTCGATCCAGGATGAGTCTATAAGCGCCCCTGGTCAATGTGCATAGTAGGCTGATGATACACAATAGTGGTGGACTGGGACACAGAAGTTGCTGATGTCAAACCCCTTGGTAGGCATCCTCTTCGGCATATGCCCGACACTAGCATCCGGTCAACCAGATCGAGGCTGGGGGTGTTGGTACATAGATTACCTGCTCTTCAGCATGTGGGACTGGGTGTTGGCACTAGCACAGTCTATTGGGGGCCCTCCCTGGGGGCCTCTAGAATGGGATCTTGGCCATGAGGGCCCAGACATCCCCAACCGCGTCGGTGTAGGGGAGATAGTCATCAAGATGTTCTGAGGCGAGGCTCCCAAAATGATTAGAAATTGGGGTGGGGAGAAGTGGGACATTTTTTGGCCCTTGGGGAGATGGTGGCAATGAGGCTTAGATGCCTCTAAATCATGGCCGACCATATCCCGAGTTGGGATAATCCCTTCCTCCTCATATTAACGTATGAGCTCTCTTATCACCCTTCAATGTACAAATTTTAAAGGTGAGATGGGGCGTGGGTTCCCAACAACTGTGAATGTGGAATCTATCACAGAAGTGGTTGATCCACGTGGGATTTCCACATTGGCATGGACCCTGCCCCTACATCGGTGGGCATGTGGTAATCTGGTTCTTGGTGCAACAGCTCGGTTCCTTGAAAAGCAGGGAGATTAATCCGTTGGTGTTGAAACAATGAAATCGACATCTAGTGCCCCAGATCCACCCCGTATCCCATGGATGGTTGGAAGGATCCATGCTGACAACATCATAGACCTAGATGTGAAACATTTTGACAACCCCAAATTCTGTGGGTTTCAATCTAGGCCCATTATTTTTTTGGCGGGAGCCAATTCCCTATAACTGGATTTGGTGACATGTTAATCCACTGAGGTCTCAAACTCTACTAAACTCCAAATTGAGGAGAAGAACTTCACTTCAGGTTCACCATTTCTGTTTCTGACACTTTTTGAGGGCGTGTGGATCCATCTTTCAATGAAGAGTAGTTGTTTCCCCACATTCCCACTTTCCAAAGGCGGGCGACATCCATCGCTTATTCAGGGACGTTTTCTCCTTGATTGAAATGAGATGATGGGATGTCTATTCTTCCTTCTATGGATTCCTCCTCAGAACTCATCACCTAGTCCAGGTCCCCCTTATGGATTAAGATGTTGGACATGAAACTCTTCAAAGTTACATATCTTCATAGATTCCAGTTAATTACATTTCCTTTATCGGGACATTCTAAGGGGTCCGATCAGGGCAACAACCTCTGTTCGGGGGAGTAGTCACGTTAGACATCACTGGAATGTCTGGACACTGGAATACTACAGCATATGTATTTCTTACCCTTATTATAGGGATTTTTGATGGTGTGTAATCCTAAAGAATCCCACATCGAATGCAGGGAATTATATGCTATAGGCATGTATCTGAGGTTTTCCTTATATTCCTATGTTTAACAGAGGGTGTTCCATGAGTTTAATGTCTAATGAAGACATATTGGACTGATCGGAACCCTGACTAGAGTGGATCATATTAATGCAACCCCTATAGTGAACATTGATGTTGTGGATAACGCGTGGTTAGCTACCCGATTGTTGTTAAGGGAATGGTGATTGAGGTGGAATGATCCCATCGGGATGTGGAAGCCCTGGTAATAATCAAGATGGATAATGGATGGTTAATTTTAGTGAATGGAGAATGATATGGAGTCGACTTGAGGGTGATGATGATGTAGGTATTAAGCCTCTAAGTGACCTCCTATGTATCCATTTGGCAAGGAATAAAATTCCACGTAGTTTTGGATGGGGGTATAGAATTGGGCTATGCGCATAGGACAATGAGAAGATGGTATATTGGGGCTTAATTGTGGTCAGTTTACCAAGGATGGTCTTATGGCAATGGTACATACCAACGATATGGGTCCAGAAATAAGGTATGATAGTATCATACCGCTGGGTTTGGGTTAACAACGGCTTACCGCTGAATAAGGTTCACAATGACTTACCATTGGATGTAGTCAAAATGGATTACCGCTGGATGGAGGCACAATGGCTTACCACTGGATGGGGTTTTCAATGGATTACCACTAGATGGGGGGCAATGTGTCTTACCACTGAATGAGGGTACAACGGATTACCGTTGGATGGGGGGCACAACGGCTTACCGTTGGATGGGGCACAATGGATTACTGCTGAATGGGGTTAATCCTCATACAGGATTTCTACATACCCTTTCTATGAGACAAGGATCAAAGCCCATGTAGTTTTGGACTGTGGTTGTAGTTTAAAGTTGTACAGGTTGAAAAGGGGGCAGACCGTTTAACATCATGTGGGTTGAAGGGGGTATGACATGAAGGGGGTCATAACTAGTGGTTGTTGGACTTGAATATTAGGGAGGCTTCCTACGTACCATTCCTTAGAAAGGATCAATGTATGCATAGTCTCAGAGGGTGTTGGTGAGCCTACGTGAAGATGGTTAGGACCAATAGGTGTTGGTCTTGAACCTCATGGAGGCTTCCTATTTACCTTGCCTTGGCAAGGATCAATGTTTGCATAGTTTTGGAGGTATGTCGGTGAGCCAACATGAAGATGGTTTGGGACAATGGGTGTTAGGATTTAATCTCAGGGAGGCTTCCTACGTACCTCGCCTTAGGAAGGAGCAATGTCTGCGTAGTTCCGGAGGGGTGTCTGTGAGCCGACATGAAGATGGTCAGGGCCAATGGGTGTTGGGCTTGAACCACAACGAGGCTTCCTACGTACCTTTCCTTGGAATAGATCAAAATCGGCATAGTTCAAGATGGAGTTGGGGGCTTACACTCTCGGATTCCTAGAGAGGATGTCCTAGTCTATGCTTACTCTAAGAACACGTGATTCATGATTAGTGTGAGAAACAAGAGGTAGCAATGACCTGGTGATCACTTCGTCAAATGTGCATTTGTGGGAAGTGAAATGGGGCTTACACATAGTAAGAAGACCAAAGATAAAATAAAGTCTTATGTATGGTTAGCATCCTAGGAAGATGGATATTTAGACTTACTCTAGGATGGAGTCCCGGGTGGTGACAATGCCCAAAGGGAGAGGGATTTGGCACTAAAGAAAGGAGGGCTCCAGTGACCACCCCCCTTCTCTGGTCCTTGGAACTGAGGAAGAGAAAAGGAGGAGGAAGGTGCTACCTCCTACAAGAAAAGATAGGGGCTTACACCTTGGTTATTTCCCATTCCCCACAGACAGATGCCCCTCCAATAAAGAGTATCTCATTCCATGTGAGGAATGATTTCACTCCCGTAGAGGCCAGTGGGCATGAAGAATTTACAAGGTGGGGAACCCCACGTACGACACATGGTAAGAGGTCATATTTTAACGTCATGTGCTGAGGAAGATGTATCTTGGAAGTTTAACGTCCTGTAGCTCGGACAAGGTGGGTTCAATCTACACCAATTAGGAAATATGGAACTGATACCTCCCTCCCCTTGGGGAAGGGAAGGTATCAACAATGATTTAATGAGGGGGTGTTGTGGAGTGATCAATTGTAGGTTATACATTAGCATGTCTATGAGAAGAAGAAATATCCATTAGTGTTCCTATCTGAAGAAGCATGAGGCAAAGTAATGTAGTGGGAAGCATCTCCCAACGAACATTGAAATCACTTCATGCAAACCTGGTGGGTCGCATGGGAAAAGGAGTTGCAGAGCAAAGGGTTTATAGGTAGAAGCCTTGTGAAGCTCCGGTTCTCCATAAATTGGGGGGCTTCATGAAGGGGTGTGATTCATGAAGGGAAGTGGCTTAGCCTAGGCATAGGGAATAGGTGCATATGGATATTTCTTTGCAAAGTCGAAAGGCATTCATGGAGCAGGGCTTCGCACAGTGAGGGTGCCTTGCAAAGTGTAGCATTGTGAGGCAATGTGCTGCGCAAAGAATTATGACCCCACCTTAGCATGTGGGACCCATGTACATGGAGGGTACATCATGAATCATTAGTGCACCACGAAGACCTGATTCCCCTTGTGGATCTCCTTCCAATGCGGAGGCCTGTGGGCTCCATGAAGGGCATCCCTCTTTGAAGAGGGGCTGAATTTATGCATAGGTGGAGGCACTTCGCGATGAAAAAGTACCTTGAAAATCTCATGGTTCATAGAGTAGAAATTTATTTGCAATTCAGGGGATAAGATGGTGAACGTTTGGAGGATCCATTCTTTGGGCTTGAGGGTAGCCTGATATTTAGAGGCAAGGGGTGCTACAGAGGAGAGCCCACTCCGCGTGAAGACAGAGCTTGCATTGCGGTGATTTCGCGAATGTAAAATGGGTTCATGGAGAATCCCACATAGTCACTCCACAGTGGGTATACGAATGTCAAAGGGGATCGCAGAGCATCCCTCCCCGTCGCTCTGTTGCGGGTTCACGAACATCAATGGGTTTTGCAGAGCATCCCACCTTGTCACTCCGCGGCGGGTTCGCGAACGTCAAAGGGGTTTGCGGAGCATCCCACCTCATTGCTCTGCGTTGGGTTCAAAAACGTCAAAGGGGTTTGTGAAGAAGGATCATTGCATAGATAGTTTCATGAAGGTGGATCGTTGCGCCGGCATGGGGCCACAGGGGGTCTACAAATAGGCTTTACGTGTCAACTCGTAATGCTTTCCATTTTTTCTTTCTCTTCCCGAATTTTGGTGTGAACAGTAGTTCTTGGTTGTCACAATCCAAACTTGGGAATACCATAATCATGTATTCTCATGACACATGATAATAACATGAATTACCATTGGACCTTAGTGAAAAAATTCATTCAATCAAAATTAACTCTTTCCACAAACCAAAAATACAAAAATTTCTATATACTAAATCCATGATATCAATTTGTTCTTATATTATTCATGAGGTCATTAATATTACCAAACATCCCATTATCTGCATGTCATGTGCATTCTATAAAAATTTCAATCACGTTTCATGGTTACCGGAACCATATACTTATGGTAAACAACAATAGACTAATAAATAGATATTTCAATATTCCACAATACTATAAAATAAATTTTACAACACTATTTTGGAATTCCATCACATAAACACGTAATCATTCCACCACTTTGTTGTCATACTCAACATCACAAATAGTGATCACATGTGATTTTCCTTTATCATTGGCTTGAAAAAGTTTTCAATGTTGAAAATCATCCATAACCCATGAATTAGGTCATTGGTTATCATAATTCCCTATTTCTTGGTACTTATAACCCTAACTTGTTGTAGGTTCACTCTTTGGAGATTTCTCTTTATTCCCATTACATCAGCAGTAAAATTATTTGTTACCTTCTTTTGCACAAATAAAACATTTATCACTTCCCTTATGAAAATTTCAACCATTTTTCCTTCTACACATTTAGAATAAAGAAAATCTAATATACTTTTCTCCATAATTTTTACAATTTACCCTGAATTATATCCTTTTTTTCTTATCATAACAATGACATAGATGATAAATTGCAATATATACTTCTATAAGAATAATATGTGGATGTTACATATGAAAAAATAAGTTATGGAATTCATCATAATCCATGGATTCAACTTTATATTATTGCCTCATATTCTTGATAAAGTTACACCATAGATTATCTTTACCAACCATTCAATACGTTCCCAACCTAACATTTTCATTTTTTGAACAATGAAAAATGAAAAATATCTTTTCAATATTAGATATCCATTTATCAGATATTGGTGGATCAGTTTTTCAACTAAAATATGATGGATGTTTCCTTAAGAAGTATTCAAGAAAATTTTATTCCCACCTTTGGTCATTTGGATTACTTGTAGGATTTTCTGTCATAGAAACAGGATTCTTTATTTAGGTTCCCATAACATGTGGTTGTTTAAGTAAACAATCATTGAATTTCCCATCACATCCAACATTAACATGGTAACTTTGGGTTCCATCCACTATCTAATACCCAAAAACAATATTGTCCAAGGAAAACATCATACTATGAAAACAACATAATCAAGCGGGTACATTCAATATATAACATCTAAGGAATAATCCTTTGTTATTCATGATCATTACTATAATTCCAGGGTTATGACCAATAGTTATACATACCTTTAGGGAAATATCTAGACATTCCTCAGAAAAATATATAGGGATCTCACTAATGTTTTCGCATCAATGTTTTTAAAGGATAACTAAGCATTCTCTCTAATACCAACTGTAAAACCCAATATCTTCGTATATAGACATTAAATTCCAAGTGTTGAATAATTAATACATGACACACAAAAATTCCCCATGAAATTATTATTTTAGTGTATTTGGAAACTGAGAACATAATCTTCTATCTTGGTGAATGATCATCAACATCTCATATAAAGATCTTCCCCTTTTGTTTTCCTACATAAAATAATTCTTTATATCTTGGGGAAAAGAAAACATAAAAAGGGTGAGCTTAAATGCTCATAAAGGGTAAACATGGAGAACATAAAACAACCCATGATAATAAGAATGTAAAATAACATGAACATAATCTTTAAATATCAAATTCATGAGAAATTAAATAAATCATGGCAGTTCATAAGGCATAGATCATAATAGAACATTAACCATGATAAAATAGCATAGGCATGAAACATGAAATTGTGGGAAAAAAATAATCACATAATATGATTTCTATTGTAGCCAAGGCTTTGATTTCAAGACCATAATAGTGGAAGATGTTCATTACTAAACCGAGTTTAATTTTAATTCTAACCATATATTACTGCACCAAATTTACTTTATGTTCCATCCCTGTATTACGGAACCAGATTTACTTGTCGTTCCTGTCACATATTTCTCATGCGATATAAATCACTACCTAATACATTTTAGGGAGATATAAGTACCACCTATCTCATAATTAAATCATTCTTACATGTTTAAAAAATATATACATAATTCATCATATCATAAACCATGAAATAAAATGTGTTTCATAAAAATCATTCCATCATAAAATAATTCATATAAAATATCATTCCATCATTAACACAACAAAATCATATTAATAATAAGGATAGAAACATAACCCTATTTAAGAGAATAATCTTAGATTGAAAATAATTTTGATAAAACACTTTAACTTAATTCATTGATAAAACTTCCTTTCTCATTCAAAAACATTTTATTTTCTGAAAATTATATACAATTTTAAATGGAAAGAATTTAATTAAAAATAAACTTCAAATAGTATATAAAAAGCTTCATGGAAATAAATAATCATGAAACATCCAAAAATCTATTCATGTCATAGAAGTTAAAAAAACATTCTACTCATACTTTTTATAGAATAGTAAAAAGTACCACATATGGTAAACAAAAGAAATATTTCTTCCATACTATGAAGTAAAAGTCCAAAATGGGTAAAAATGTCATTAAACATACATTAAAGAATACTAAAAAATATATGAAAACATTTTTATAACACTTGATATGGATGATAAATATATTCCCAATAAATAATTTTGTATAAACAGTCTTAGGTAAAAATAAGATTGCAAAATTTTCCCATACCTTAGGTAAGATTTCTTCTATATGTTTCTCAAGATCCTCTTTTTTGATGTGATATCTTTAGATATCCTCTTAATAGAACTAGAGTTGGTCATTTGAGAATTCCAGCCCCTCTATCATGTAACTATTGATTTTTAGAAGATAAATGGGCAGGGTATGGGAAAACATTAAGGCTTAATGATTTGTGGAGAAATGAGGGAGGAGGTTCCCTTTTATAATTGAGGTGAGGGGCACTTTTAGAAACCTAATGAATATTTATTTATAATAAAGTCAAACCCCACTCAAAAACCTCTAAAATTTCCATTTTTAATATTAGAGGATATAGGGTTGTAATATCATCAATCGATACATTTTATACAAGTTTACAGGTAGATTCAAACCTTGTATTTTCAATTTAGCACTTTTTTATTCTATTTCATTTTAACTGGGGAAACAAATATTTCAAAATATTTAATTATTTTATGTAAATTAGATAATAAATAAATTTTTTAGAACATTTTTTCCATATAATATTTATTATATATTTTTAATTTTTTTAATTTTCAAATAATTTAATAAAATACTATTTTTATAAATAATCAATAGTGTCAATTTTGACCCGATTCAATTTGATGAATTTCAAAAGTATTAAGATAAAAAGTTAACATCAAACCACCTATTTTATTATTTTACTAAGAGGTCATTGGTATCTATATAATTCATTGGAAAAATTAATTATCAAAAAAATATATTAATTTTAATATTTTTAGAAAAATTTATTTGATATATCCATTAATAAAATAATTACTGCAATGATTTTGGGTAGTTATTTTTTATACTTATTTGTTGAGTAAAAATTAAAAATAAAATATGGTAATGAAGATAAATTTAATATATTTCATGGGGACATATGTAGTATAATTTATCTTTTATCTAATCAAACATTAATAATGTTATACTTATTATAGTATGAATGTGAAAACTATTACATTACCTTAAAAATCATATAAAAGTCATAAACTATTCTATTAGGCCCCAAAAGGTCACTAGATTAAATTTTGTATGATTATTGTAGAGATATACTTGTAAAATAAGATTTTGTCATGTGTTTGGTCCTTATTATGGTTATATGGATTTTAATAAAAATTGTTTCATTGATTTCTCGTTAATTAATTGATTTTTACATCATCAATGAATAAGATATTAAGGTAACTATTTATTTCCAAAAAAATGAAAATAAAGTTTCATGATGTAGTTAATTATTTTATATATCCTTGGGATATTTATTTTATAATATATCTTCTAGTTATCCCTATATTAATATAATTATACATATAAGAAATGTGAATTTTACAATTTGTCACTTTCACTGGTTTTATTAGTATCTATGTCATTTTTAATGTCAAGTGGACATTAAATGGATATTTTTAGAACTCAATATTTTAATGGTACAATTTTATTAATAAAATAGGATTTTTCAAATTTTTGGAAAATTATATTGTATTTATAATATAATTTGTTAAACTAATTTACATGATTTACCTTTAACCACGTTAAATAAAATATATTGTTATTACTATTAAAAATATCTAAAAAATAAAAGAAAACTATTTAAATAATTTGGACCCCATAAATTCCATATATATCTTCAATTTTTCAAAATTTTAAATAAAGAATTTGTGGAAATTAATTTTACATTAATCCCAGTGTGGGAATAAAAAAATGGATTTTTATTTAAAAGTTAAAACATTGCAAAAGATTGATAAGTTTTTACATATAAATTCAATATAAAATTAATGAAATTGAATTAAATTCTATAGAATTATAAAAATATATTCTATTTATACTTTAAAAAATTTCAATAATATAATTTAACGTTTAAATTTATTTCTATGAAAAAGTTGATTTCAATTAAAATATAGCGTATTTTTACTATTGATAAAAATATAAAAGTTATCAGATTAATTTAAAAAATTAATATATTGTAAAATTTAATATCCCACTTCCAAATAAGTAGTTTATTTTTTCAAATTAATCTTACTAAAGTGACAAAAACTAGATATAAAAATGGTTCCCCCTTAAATGTCATAAATACTGTATTTTTTAGAAAAAAACATCTTTTATCTGAAAAATGTATTTATTCTTATTCCATATCTATAAAATATAAAAGATGAATTTATAACAATATATTGAATATATTAAGTATATATTTCATTAATAAAATTCTTCAATTGAGATATTAGTATTTTATAAACACACTTACACATAGTCTTGTGTGAAATAAATTATATGTAAATAAATTTGAATTATGTGAAACATATGTCAAGCATATTGTTTCATATACCACAAGATAATATGGTGTTGCATATAATGCAATATTATCTTAATTTATTGTAAAACATAAGAAAAAAAATAAATTAAAAAGATATATTTTATAATAATCATAGGGTGTTATATTCTACCCCCCCCCCCCCCCCCCGTAAAATGAATCTCCCCTCGAAATTCGCCTGGGTTATTATAGGTTTACTACTTGAAATTTTCTTTCATTAAAACCCACATCATAAAAAGGAATTCTAAAACTTTTCTTTAAAAATAAATTTTGAAACACAACGGTAACAAAATATAACTAATCGCGGTGTTTCTACATAGGAGAACATAGGTTGGAAGTGAAAACATGGATATGGAAGATAAATCCAACAACCATGTTCCGATAGATAATGATAGAGAACAAGTTTTGGAGAATGTTAACAACAAAAAATCCATAAATACATGATGATTTAAGGGACCATCTGATTCATCAGGTAGATTAGTACTGAGATAACATTTTTGGTTTTCAAGATCCATTCCCAAAAGATGAATAATGAGAATAAATACTTAATTTATTTTGGTACAATCTCACCATTGTTCATGCCTTGAATAATTTCCTCATCATCTCTTATTTAATGAAATGATGTTAAATTTTTCATTCATGAAGTGATACCAGATCATGCGATAGAATGATAGGTCATTCCATCTAACTCAACAAAAAGGCTATCACAGGTAATCAAATATAAATAAGTCCACCTATAGTGAAATAATATATTCATCTAACAAACATTAAAATAAATATAACTTATAATCTCCATAAATAGAAAACATTACAATCCTTCAAAAATATGAAAATATAAAACATTTGAAAGTGGAGAACTAAAACGACTTAAAATTTATCTCCCATGTCTCATAAGGTAGTTATTGGATGTCACATTCCAAATATGTGAATACCTTAATCATGTATTCTCTTAAGACATGATAATAACATGAATTGTCATTGGACCTTTGTGAAAACATGTATTGTGTCAAAGTGAACTCTTTCCACACACCAAAAATACCAAAAATATTTATATACTCAATCTATGATATCACTTTGTTCTTATATTAGTCAGGAGGTCATTAATACTATCAAACGTCTAATTATCTGTATATCATGTTCGTTACAAAAATATTTCGATAACTTTTCATGGTTACCAGTACCATATACTTATGGAAAACTACAATAGACCAATACATAGATATTATAATATTCCATACTACTATAAAAGTGATTCTACAACACTATTTTTGAATCCCATTACATAAACACATAATCATTCCTCCACTTTGTTTTCATACTCAATATCCCCAATAGTGATCGCATGTGATTTTCCTTTGTCTTTGGCCTTAAGAGGTTTTTGATGTTTAAAATAATCCATAACCCTTGTATTAGGTCATTAGTTAGCATAATAACCCATTTCCATGCACTTGTAACCTTGATTTGTGGGAGGTTCACTCATTGAAGATTTCTGTTTTTTCCCATTACTTCATCTGTAAAATACTCGATGATATTCTTTCCCACACATAAAACATTTATCATCCCCCTTAGGAAAATGTCTGACATGTTTCCTTCCACACTTTGAGCATAAAAAAAATCCAATATTCTTACACACAATCTGAATTTTTATTATAAAAGGAGAAATCACAAAAAAGCAAGGTTTTATGTAGGAAACAATAGTTTAAGGTGGTCTGGAGTAATGGAGACTAAGTTGGTCTCCCCTAATCAGATCCACTCCTTCTGTTTCAGTTTGTAAAATACTATGGAAACAAACAACATTGTTACCTCGGTTTACCACCTTCAAGGAAGCAAAGAAATCAGAAACATTATTACATTCACACCATGTATGAGACATCCTAATCGTGTTGCTATCGACCCAGTTTCTGCATTTTCTGACAATATAAGTAATCGCCCAGGGTGTTGAAATCCTTCCATTCATCGAGTCATAAATCATCTTTGAATCTGTTTCAATTTTGAGAAATAGAAATGTTATTCTGAGCACACAACATAATCCCTGTATTCATAGCCTCTGCTTCAGCTTGCATGGAGCTGCCTTTCCCATAATAATCAGAAAAAGCAATTAAAATACTTCCACTCCCATCACGGACTACACCCCCACCCAGAATAAACCCTTTAACACAAGAGACATCAAAATTCAGTTTAAAACCCATATTAGGAGGGCACCGACTGACCCTATTTCCTATTCTCATAATTTCTGGACAAGTCAAGATAGGACAAATATATCTCAAGGAAATAACATCGCTTGGAATTTTTGAATACCAAACTAAATGAAGTAAAATAAGTTTAGTACTGATAACATTCGAACTATTTGAGGCTTGAATATCTTCAAAATGAGCTTTGTTCATTGCCTGCCAAATACAACAACACCCCGCACTAAGGATCGCCTATCAAGCTCTTTTTTTAGAACCAACATTATTCAGACAGTGAAACCACCAATCCTGAAAAGTAATTCCAGCAAAAAGAGGATCTGAAACATTCGTGAATTGTCCAAAAAAACTCCAAACATCCAAACCCCAATCACTTTAAAAAAACAGATGGTTGGCATTTTCCTCCGTATACGTGTTGCAGCATTGACATTTAGAAGCCAAATGAATACCCTTTCTTTTCACATTCTCATCTGTAGGGACACCCCGATTTCTAATTCTCCATACAAGAAAATCTAATCTTCTTTTCTCTAAAATTTTTATATATTCTTTTGAATTATTTCCTTTTTTTTATAACCATGATATAGATAAGAAATTTCAATCTACCATTTTATAATAATAATACAAGAAGGGTACATACTGAAAAACAATTTCTTGAACTCATCCCAATCCCTGGAGTAATGTTTATCTTGTTTCCTCGTATTCTTGATAAATTTCGACCGTAGATTCTCTTTACCATCCATTTAATAATTTTCCCACTTAACTATTTCATGTTCTAAACAACAGAGAATGAAAACTATGTTTTCAATGGTACAAATCAATTTCTCATATACTAGTGGATCAGTTATTCCACAAAAATAAGGTGGATGTTTTGTTAATAAATATTCAGGATTATTTTTTCCCACTTTTGTTCATTTAGAAGCCCAATGGGATTTGCAGTCATATAAACAAGATTATTTATGGTTTCTCACAAATATTTGGATTTTTGGAGGACAATCGTTCCATTTCCCATCACATCCATCATTAACGGGGTATCTTTGGGTTCCAACCATTGTCCAAAACCCAAAAAAATAGTGTGAGAGGCAAAAAATAATTCAAGGAAAACAATGTCATCAAGGGGGTATATTCAATCTCTAACATCTTAGGTCTAATCCTAGGCAATTCAGGATCGTTACTATAATTCTGGGAAAATGACCTATAGTTAGACTTAACATTAGGAACATCCCTAGAAAAACCTTAGAAATATCTCTAGGGATCTCTCTAAAGTTTTCTCATCCTAGTTTGCAAAGGTTAACTAAACCTTTTCTCTGATACCAACTGTAATGACACAATCTATTTTTATATAGACATTACATTGCCTTTGCGGAATACTTAATACATGACACAAATAGATTCTCAAAGACCTTATTAGTTTAGTGTCATTGGAAACTCTAATCGAAATATTCTAACATAGTGAATGATATTCAACATCTCGTATAAACTTCTCCCCACTATTGTTTTCCTAGTTAAAACTCTTCTTCTTATCCAAGGAAAAATAAAACATAAAAAGGGTGAGATTAAATGCTCAGTAATGGTATACATGGAGAACATGAAACAAACCATAAACCTATGAATGTAAAAAAATGTGAACATAATGTTTAAATATAAAAATCATGAGCCATAAAATAAATACTGGCTGTTCGTAAGGCACAAATCATAAAGGAATAATAACAATTATAAAATAGTGTAGTCATAAAACATGGAAGTATGGAAAACAAATAATCAAAAAATTTGATTTCCATAGTTTCCAAGGCATTGCTTCGAAACCATCATAGTGGATTTAGTCTATTACAGAACCTAGTTTACTTTTAATTCCAACCATATATTACTGAACCATATTTATTTGATGTTACATCCCTGTATTACTAAACTAGATTTTATTTTTGTTCTAGTGATGTATATATCATGTGATATAAATCATTACCAAATGGATTTTAGGGAGTTATAAGTACCACCCATCTCATAATGAAATCATTCTTACATGTTCAATAAAAACATAAACCATTCAACATAGCATAAACCATGAAATAAAATGGGTCCCTTAAACATAATTCCCTCATAACATAATCTATATAAAATATCTTTCCATTATTAACACAATAAAATCATTGCAATAATATAGATAGAAACATTACCCTATTTAAGAGGATCATCTTAGATGGAAAATAATTTTTCTAAAACACTTGAACACAATTCTTGCTGAAAATATTCTTTATTATTAAAAAATGTTTTATTTTCTGAAAATTCCATGCAATTTTGAAATAATAGAATTTTGAAATAGTGTTCATGAAGCATCATGGAAATAAGGCAACATAAAACAGTAAAAAACCATTCATGTCATATAAGATAAAAAAACATTCTCCTCATACCTTTTCCAGAAATGTCAAAATGTCCCACGTATAGTAAACAAAATAAAGATTCCTTCCATGCCATGCAGTAAAAGTCAAAAATGGGTAAAAATGTCTTTAAACATACATATAATAATACTAAACATTTTATGATTTTTTTTGAAAACATGGACATGTATTATAAATAAAAACCCAGTAAATACATACATATAAATAATATTAGATAAAAAATGAGATTGTAAAATTAACCCTTACCTTTGGTATGATTTCTTCCATATGTTTTCGAAACACCTCTTTTTTAATGTTCTCTCTTTATATATCCTCTTAATGGAACTAGAGTTGGTCATTTGAGAATACTAGCCCATCTATAATGTTACTAGGGAAGTCTAAAAGAGAAATGGGAAGTGGATGGACAAAATTTAAGGCTTAATTATATGTGGATAAATGAAGTTGGAGGTGACCTTTTATAATTGAGTTGAGCGGAACCTTTGGAAACCTCAAAAAATTTATTTTATAATAAAATGAAACCCCACTCAAAAACCTATATAATGTACCAATTTTGAAAATTATATAATATAGGGTGGTAATCTCATCAAACAAAACATTTTAGACAAGTTTCTATGTCCATTCAAACCTTACCTTTTCAATTTAACACTTAGTTATTCTATTTCATTTTAACTATGGTAACCAATATTTCAAAATATTTACTTATTTGGTGTAAAATAGATCATAAATAAATAATTTAGAACATTTTTAACCATATAATAGTAATTATATATTTTTAGAAATGTTTTATTATTTTAATATAATTTTAAAAAAACTTTATTTAGAAAAACAATCAATATTGTCAATTTTGACACTATTCAATTTATTAATTTTTAACAACACAAAAATGAAATGTTAGCATAGAAAAAACTATTTTATTATATTAATAAGAGGACCTTGGGGTCTCGAAAATTCATTCGACATATTAATTCTATGAAAATATATTTATTTTAATATTTTTAATAAAATTTATTTGATATATCCATTAATAAAATAATTACTACCATGATCCTGGGTAATTATTTAATATAATTTTTTGTTGAGTAAAAATTAAAATTAAAATTTTATAATGAATATAAATTTAATATGTTCTCTTAAGATATATGTAGTCTAATTGTTCTTCTATAAAATCAATTCTTAAAAATGTTATACAGATTAAAGTATGAATGTGACAACATTAACATTACTTTAATGAAAATAATATAAAAGTCATAATCTATTATATAAGGCCCCAAATTGTCACTATCTTGACTTTTGTGTGGTTATGGTCTAGATATACTCAACTAATAATATTTAGACATGTGTTGGGTCCTTTTTTGGTTATTATGATTTTAACAAAAATTGTTTCTTTGATTTCTCAATGATTAATTAATTTTTACATCATCAAAGAATAAGACTTCAAGTTAACTACTTATTTACTAAAAATTAAAAATAAATTACCATGATGTAGATAATTATTTTATATATCAATGAAATATTTATTTTATATAATATCACTTGTTTATCTCAATATTCAAATTATTAGACTTATAAGAAATGTGAGTTTGACATTTTTCACTTTCATTGGTTTTATTAATATCTATTTCATTTTCATTGTCAAGTAGACATTAAATGACAATTTTTAAAACCTAATATGTTAATGGTAGAATTTTATTTATAAAATTGTATTTTTTTATGTATTTTTATTATTTTATTGTCTTTATAATATAATTTGTTACACTAATTTACCTGATTTACCTTTAACCGCGTTAATTAAAAAATATTTCAGTTACTATTAATAATATCAGAAAAAAGTAAACTATTTACATAATTTTGACCCACTAATTTCAAATATAGAAACTATTTTTAAAAATTAAAAAAACATAAGTTGTAGTAATTAATTAAAACTTAGTCTTATTGTCGGAATGAAAAAATGGGTTATTATTTAAAAGTTAAAACATTACAAAAAATTGAAATGTTATTACATATAAATTCAATGTAAAATTAATTAAAATGAATAAAATTGTATTAGAATATATAAATATATTATATTTATACTATAAAACAATAGAATAATATAATTTAATGATATAAATTAATTCAATGAAAAAGTTGTATCAATTAAAATTTAGCGTATTTTTACTATTCATAAAAATATGAATGTTATCAGAAAAATATATAAAATTCATCCAATATAAAATTCTATATACCCCTAATAAAGAAGAAGTTTATTTTTTTAATTAATCTTATTAATGTGTCAAAATAGATATAAAATGGGTGCACCCTCAAAAGGCAGCAAAACTTCATTTTTTAGAAAAAACTTTTTTTATCTGAAAAATAAAATATATTCTTATATGAAGTCTATAAAACATATAATAAGTATTTTAAAATTTCTTTTTAATATATTAAATATATTTTTCATTAACAAAATTCATTAATAGCGATCTTATTATTTTATAATCTCCATCAAACTAAGCCTTTCTTGAAATAAATTCTATCAAAATAACATTAAATTGTGTATAACAGGAGACACACATTGTGTTGCATATACCAAAAGCTAATCCACTGTTACGTATTTTTCATGTTTATCTTGTTTTAGTGTACACAATAATAAATCAATGAAATTAAAAAGTTCTATTTTATAAAAATCATGGGGTGTTACATTTTACCCCCCTTAAAATTAATTTCTCCCTTGAAATGCATCGAGGTTATAAATGGTTTACAACATAAAATTTTCATTCATAAAAACCCACATTGTAAAAAGGAATTCATAAACATCATTTTAAAAAGGAAATTTAGAAACATAACGGTTACCCAAATAAACTCATCATGGTGTTTCCACATAGAAGAACATTGGTGGGAAGTGAAAACATGGATATGGAAGAGAAATCCAACCATTGTTTTTTGATGGATACGGATAGAGAACAAGGTTTGGAGTAAGTTAAGAACCAGAAATCCATAAATCTGCAATGATTTAAGGGACCATCTAATTCATTGGGTAGAAAGGTACTGAGATAACAATTTTTTGTATTTAGCATTGTTTCCCTAAATTTAGAAGAATGAGACTAAATAATTACAAGATCTAGGTACAATGTCACTATTGTCCAAGCCTAGAATAATTTCCTCTTCATCTCTTATTTAAAGAATTTAAGGTAAATTTTTAATTCTTGATCTGTTAGCCTATCATGCGATAGAATGGTAGTTTATTCCATCTATCTTAACAAAAAGGATAACACGAGTAATCAAATATGCATAAGTCCACTTATAGTGAGATAATATGTTAATTTTACAAACATAAACTAGAATATAACTTATACAATCCATAAATAGATTAAATTAAAATCCTTCAAAATTCTAAAAACATAAAACATTAGAGAAAGGAAAACTAAATTGACTTAACGTTTATCTCCCATGTCTCAAAAGGTAGTTATTGGTTGCCACCTTCCAAAAATGTGAATACCATAATCCAATATTCTCAATAAACATGATAATAACATGATTTACCATTGTACCATAGTAAAAACATGAATTATATCAAAATAAACTCTTCCACAAATGAAAAATACCAAAAATTCGGCATACATACACCATGATATCACTTTGTTCTTATATTAGTCATGAGGTCATTAATACTATCAAAAATCTCATTATCTACATTCTATGTGCTTTATAAAAATATTTCAATCACTTTTCATGGTTACCCGTACCATACACTTGTTGAAAACCAAAATCGACGAATAAATAGATATTCTAATATTCCATAATACTATAAAAGATATTCTAAAACACTATTTTGGAAACCCATTATATAAACACTTGATCATTCCACCACTTTGTTGTCATAATCAACATCTCCAATACTGATCACATGTGATTATCCTTTATATATGGCCTTAAGAGGTTGCCGATGTTGAAAATCATCCATAACCCTTTGATTAGGTCATTGGTAAGAATAATTACCCATTCCTTAGACATGTAACATTGATTTTTGGGAGGTTCACTCTTTGGAGATTTCTATTTATTTCTATTACTTAGGAACTAAAATGATCTATGGATATCTCTACCATACATAAAACATTTATCAGTCCTCTTTAGTCAATTTTAATCATGTATCCTTACACACATTGTTTCATTGATTTCTCGTTAATTAATTGATTTTTACATCATCAATGAATAAGATATTAAGGTAACTATTTATTTCCAAAAAAATGAAAATAAAGTTTCATGATGTAGTTAATTATTTTATATATCCTTGGGATATTTATTTTATAATATATCTTCTAGTTATCCCTATATTAATATAATTATACATATAAGAAATGTGAATTTTACAATTTGTCACTTTCACTGGTTTTATTAGTATCTATGTCATTTTTAATGTCAAGTGGACATTAAATGGATATTTTTAGAACTCAATATTTTAATGGTACAATTTTATTAATAAAATAGGATTTTTCAAATTTTTGGAAAATTATATTGTATTTATAATATAATTTGTTAAACTAATTTACATGATTTACCTTTAACCACGTTAAATAAAATATATTGTTATTACTATTAAAAATATCTAAAAAATAAAAGAAAACTATTTAAATAATTTGGACCCCATAAATTCCATATATATCTTCAATTTTTCAAAATTTTAAATAAAGAATTTGTGGAAATTAATTTTACATTAATCCCAGTGTGGGAATAAAAAAATGGATTTTTATTTAAAAGTTAAAACATTGCAAAAGATTGATAAGTTTTTACATATAAATTCAATATAAAATTAATGAAATTGAATTAAATTCTATAGAATTATAAAAATATATTCTATTTATACTTTAAAAAATTTCAATAATATAATTTAACGTTTAAATTTATTTCTATGAAAAAGTTGATTTCAATTAAAATATAGCGTATTTTTACTATTGATAAAAATATAAAAGTTATCAGATTAATTTAAAAAATTAATATATTGTAAAATTTAATATCCCACTTCCAAATAAGTAGTTTATTTTTTCAAATTAATCTTACTAAAGTGACAAAAACTAGATATAAAAATGGTTCCCCCTTAAATGTCATAAATACTGTATTTTTTAGAAAAAAACATCTTTTATCTGAAAAATGTATTTATTCTTATTCCATATCTATAAAATATAAAAGATGAATTTATAACAATATATTGAATATATTAAGTATATATTTCATTAATAAAATTCTTCAATTGAGATATTAGTATTTTATAAACACACTTACACATAGTCTTGTGTGAAATAAATTATATGTAAATAAATTTGAATTATGTGAAACATATGTCAAGCATATTGTTTCATATACCACAAGATAATATGGTGTTGCATATAATGCAATATTATCTTAATTTATTGTAAAACATAAGAAAAAAAATAAATTAAAAAGATATATTTTATAATAATCATAGGGTGTTATATTCTACCCCCCCCCCCCCGTAAAATGAATCTCCCCTCGAAATTCGCCTGGGTTATTATAGGTTTACTACTTGAAATTTTCTTTCATTAAAACCCACATCATAAAAAGGAATTCTAAAACTTTTCTTTAAAAATAAATTTTGAAACACAACGGTAACAAAATATAACTAATCGCGGTGTTTCTACATAGGAGAACATAGGTTGGAAGTGAAAACATGGATATGGAAGATAAATCCAACAACCATGTTCCGATAGATAATGATAGAGAACAAGTTTTGGAGAATGTTAACAACAAAAAATCCATAAATACATGATGATTTAAGGGACCATCTGATTCATCAGGTAGATTAGTACTGAGATAACATTTTTGGTTTTCAAGATCCATTCCCAAAAGATGAATAATGAGAATAAATACTTAATTTATTTTGGTACAATCTCACCATTGTTCATGCCTTGAATAATTTCCTCATCATCTCTTATTTAATGAAATGATGTTAAATTTTTCATTCATGAAGTGATACCAGATCATGCGATAGAATGATAGGTCATTCCATCTAACTCAACAAAAAGGCTATCACAGGTAATCAAATATAAATAAGTCCACCTATAGTGAAATAATATATTCATCTAACAAACATTAAAATAAATATAACTTATAATCTCCATAAATAGAAAACATTACAATCCTTCAAAAATATGAAAATATAAAACATTTGAAAGTGGAGAACTAAAACGACTTAAAATTTATCTCCCATGTCTCATAAGGTAGTTATTGGATGTCACATTCCAAATATGTGAATACCTTAATCATGTATTCTCTTAAGACATGATAATAACATGAATTGTCATTGGACCTTTGTGAAAACATGTATTGTGTCAAAGTGAACTCTTTCCACACACCAAAAATACCAAAAATATTTATATACTCAATCTATGATATCACTTTGTTCTTATATTAGTCAGGAGGTCATTAATACTATCAAACGTCTAATTATCTGTATATCATGTTCGTTACAAAAATATTTCGATAACTTTTCATGGTTACCAGTACCATATACTTATGGAAAACTACAATAGACCAATACATAGATATTATAATATTCCATACTACTATAAAAGTGATTCTACAACACTATTTTTGAATCCCATTACATAAACACATAATCATTCCTCCACTTTGTTTTCATACTCAATATCCCCAATAGTGATCGCATGTGATTTTCCTTTGTCTTTGGCCTTAAGAGGTTTTTGATGTTTAAAATAATCCATAACCCTTGTATTAGGTCATTAGTTAGCATAATAACCCATTTCCATGCACTTGTAACCTTGATTTGTGGGAGGTTCACTCATTGAAGATTTCTGTTTTTTCCCATTACTTCATCTGTAAAATACTCGATGATATTCTTTCCCACACATAAAACATTTATCATCCCCCTTAGGAAAATGTCTGACATGTTTCCTTCCACACTTTGAGCATAAAAAAAATCCAATATTCTTACACACAATCTGAATTTTTATTATAAAAGGAGAAATCACAAAAAAGCAAGGTTTTATGTAGGAAACAATAGTTTAAGGTGGTCTGGAGTAATGGAGACTAAGTTGGTCTCCCCTAATCAGATCCACTCCTTCTGTTTCAGTTTGTAAAATACTATGGAAACAAACAACATTGTTACCTCGGTTTACCACCTTCAAGGAAGCAAAGAAATCAGAAACATTATTACATTCACACCATGTATGAGACATCCTAATCGTGTTGCTATCGACCCAGTTTCTGCATTTTCTGACAATATAAGTAATCGCCCAGGGTGTTGAAATCCTTCCATTCATCGAGTCATAAATCATCTTTGAATCTGTTTCAATTTTGAGAAATAGAAATGTTATTCTGAGCACACAACATAATCCCTGTATTCATAGCCTCTGCTTCAGCTTGCATGGAGCTGCCTTTCCCATAATAATCAGAAAAAGCAATTAAAATACTTCCACTCCCATCACGGACTACACCCCCACCCAGAATAAACCCTTTAACACAAGAGACATCAAAATTCAGTTTAAAACCCATATTAGGAGGGCACCGACTGACCCTATTTCCTATTCTCATAATTTCTGGACAAGTCAAGATAGGACAAATATATCTCAAGGAAATAACATCGCTTGGAATTTTTGAATACCAAACTAAATGAAGTAAAATAAGTTTAGTACTGATAACATTCGAACTATTTGAGGCTTGAATATCTTCAAAATGAGCTTTGTTCATTGCCTGCCAAATACAACAACACCCCGCACTAAGGATCGCCTATCAAGCTCTTTTTTTAGAACCAACATTATTCAGACAGTGAAACCACCAATCCTGAAAAGTAATTCCAGCAAAAAGAGGATCTGAAACATTCGTGAATTGTCCAAAAAAACTCCAAACATCCAAACCCCAATCACTTTAAAAAAACAGATGGTTGGCATTTTCCTCCGTATACGTGTTGCAGCATTGACATTTAGAAGCCAAATGAATACCCTTTCTTTTCACATTCTCATCTGTAGGGACACCCCGATTTCTAATTCTCCATACAAGAAAATCTAATCTTCTTTTCTCTAAAATTTTTATATATTCTTTTGAATTATTTCCTTTTTTTTATAACCATGATATAGATAAGAAATTTCAATCTACCATTTTATAATAATAATACAAGAAGGGTACATACTGAAAAACAATTTCTTGAACTCATCCCAATCCCTGGAGTAATGTTTATCTTGTTTCCTCGTATTCTTGATAAATTTCGACCGTAGATTCTCTTTACCATCCATTTAATAATTTTCCCACTTAACTATTTCATGTTCTAAACAACAGAGAATGAAAACTATGTTTTCAATGGTACAAATCAATTTCTCATATACTAGTGGATCAGTTATTCCACAAAAATAAGGTGGATGTTTTGTTAATAAATATTCAGGATTATTTTTTCCCACTTTTGTTCATTTAGAAGCCCAATGGGATTTGCAGTCATATAAACAAGATTATTTATGGTTTCTCACAAATATTTGGATTTTTGGAGGACAATCGTTCCATTTCCCATCACATCCATCATTAACGGGGTATCTTTGGGTTCCAACCATTGTCCAAAACCCAAAAAAATAGTGTGAGAGGCAAAAAATAATTCAAGGAAAACAATGTCATCAAGGGGGTATATTCAATCTCTAACATCTTAGTTCTAATCCTAGGCAATTCAGGATCGTTACTATAATTCTGGGAAAATGACCTATAGTTAGACTTAACATTAGGAACATCCCTAGAAAAACCTTAGAAATATCTCTAGGGATCTCTCTAAAGTTTTCTCATCCTAGTTTGCAAAGGTTAACTAAACCTTTTCTCTGATACCAACTGTAATGACACAATCTATTTTTATATAGACATTACATTGCCTTTGCGGAATACTTAATACATGACACAAATAGATTCTCAAAGACCTTATTAGTTTAGTGTCATTGGAAACTCTAATCGAAATATTCTAACATAGTGAATGATATTCAACATCTCGTATAAACTTCTCCCCACTATTGTTTTCCTAGTTAAAACTCTTCTTCTTATCCAAGGAAAAATAAAACATAAAAAGGGTGAGATTAAATGCTCAGTAATGGTATACATGGAGAACATGAAACAAACCATAAACCTATGAATGTAAAAAAATGTGAACATAATGTTTAAATATAAAAATCATGAGCCATAAAATAAATACTGGCTGTTCGTAAGGCACAAATCATAAAGGAATAATAACAATTATAAAATAGTGTAGTCATAAAACATGGAAGTATGGAAAACAAATAATCAAAAAATTTGATTTCCATAGTTTCCAAGGCATTGCTTCGAAACCATCATAGTGGATTTAGTCTATTACAGAACCTAGTTTACTTTTAATTCCAACCATATATTACTGAACCATATTTATTTGATGTTACATCCCTGTATTACTAAACTAGATTTTATTTTTGTTCTAGTGATGTATATATCATGTGATATAAATCATTACCAAATGGATTTTAGGGAGTTATAAGTACCACCCATCTCATAATGAAATCATTCTTACATGTTCAATAAAAACATAAACCATTCAACATAGCATAAACCATGAAATAAAATGGGTCCCTTAAACATAATTCCCTCATAACATAATCTATATAAAATATCTTTCCATTATTAACACAATAAAATCATTGCAATAATATAGATAGAAACATTACCCTATTTAAGAGGATCATCTTAGATGGAAAATAATTTTTCTAAAACACTTGAACACAATTCTTGCTGAAAATATTCTTTATTATTAAAAAATGTTTTATTTTCTGAAAATTCCATGCAATTTTGAAATAATAGAATTTTGAAATAGTGTTCATGAAGCATCATGGAAATAAGGCAACATAAAACAGTAAAAAACCATTCATGTCATATAAGATAAAAAAACATTCTCCTCATACCTTTTCCAGAAATGTCAAAATGTCCCACGTATAGTAAACAAAATAAAGATTCCTTCCATGCCATGCAGTAAAAGTCAAAAATGGGTAAAAATGTCTTTAAACATACATATAATAATACTAAACATTTTATGATTTTTTTTGAAAACATGGACATGTATTATAAATAAAAACCCAGTAAATACATACATATAAATAATATTAGATAAAAAATGAGATTGTAAAATTAACCCTTACCTTTGGTATGATTTCTTCCATATGTTTTCGAAACACCTCTTTTTTAATGTTCTCTCTTTATATATCCTCTTAATGGAACTAGAGTTGGTCATTTGAGAATACTAGCCCATCTATAATGTTACTAGGGAAGTCTAAAAGAGAAATGGGAAGTGGATGGACAAAATTTAAGGCTTAATTATATGTGGATAAATGAAGTTGGAGGTGACCTTTTATAATTGAGTTGAGCGGAACCTTTGGAAACCTCAAAAAATTTATTTTATAATAAAATGAAACCCCACTCAAAAACCTATATAATGTACCAATTTTGAAAATTATATAATATAGGGTGGTAATCTCATCAAACAAAACATTTTAGACAAGTTTCTATGTCCATTCAAACCTTACCTTTTCAATTTAACACTTAGTTATTCTATTTCATTTTAACTATGGTAACCAATATTTCAAAATATTTACTTATTTGGTGTAAAATAGATCATAAATAAATAATTTAGAACATTTTTAACCATATAATAGTAATTATATATTTTTAGAAATGTTTTATTATTTTAATATAATTTTAAAAAAACTTTATTTAGAAAAACAATCAATATTGTCAATTTTGACACTATTCAATTTATTAATTTTTAACAACACAAAAATGAAATGTTAGCATAGAAAAAACTATTTTATTATATTAATAAGAGGACCTTGGGGTCTCGAAAATTCATTCGACATATTAATTCTATGAAAATATATTTATTTTAATATTTTTAATAAAATTTATTTGATATATCCATTAATAAAATAATTACTACCATGATCCTGGGTAATTATTTAATATAATTTTTTGTTGAGTAAAAATTAAAATTAAAATTTTATAATGAATATAAATTTAATATGTTCTCTTAAGATATATGTAGTCTAATTGTTCTTCTATAAAATCAATTCTTAAAAATGTTATACAGATTAAAGTATGAATGTGACAACATTAACATTACTTTAATGAAAATAATATAAAAGTCATAATCTATTATATAAGGCCCCAAATTGTCACTATCTTGACTTTTGTGTGGTTATGGTCTAGATATACTCAACTAATAATATTTAGACATGTGTTGGGTCCTTTTTTGGTTATTATGATTTTAACAAAAATTGTTTCTTTGATTTCTCAATGATTAATTAATTTTTACATCATCAAAGAATAAGACTTCAAGTTAACTACTTATTTACTAAAAATTAAAAATAAATTACCATGATGTAGATAATTATTTTATATATCAATGAAATATTTATTTTATATAATATCACTTGTTTATCTCAATATTCAAATTATTAGACTTATAAGAAATGTGAGTTTGACATTTTTCACTTTCATTGGTTTTATTAATATCTATTTCATTTTCATTGTCAAGTAGACATTAAATGACAATTTTTAAAACCTAATATGTTAATGGTAGAATTTTATTTATAAAATTGTATTTTTTTATGTATTTTTATTATTTTATTGTCTTTATAATATAATTTGTTACACTAATTTACCTGATTTACCTTTAACCGCGTTAATTAAAAAATATTTCAGTTACTATTAATAATATCAGAAAAAAGTAAACTATTTACATAATTTTGACCCACTAATTTCAAATATAGAAACTATTTTTAAAAATTAAAAAAACATAAGTTGTAGTAATTAATTAAAACTTAGTCTTATTGTCGGAATGAAAAAATGGGTTATTATTTAAAAGTTAAAACATTACAAAAAATTGAAATGTTATTACATATAAATTCAATGTAAAATTAATTAAAATGAATAAAATTGTATTAGAATATATAAATATATTATATTTATACTATAAAACAATAGAATAATATAATTTAATGATATAAATTAATTCAATGAAAAAGTTGTATCAATTAAAATTTAGCGTATTTTTACTATTCATAAAAATATGAATGTTATCAGAAAAATATATAAAATTCATCCAATATAAAATTCTATATACCCCTAATAAAGAAGAAGTTTATTTTTTTAATTAATCTTATTAATGTGTCAAAATAGATATAAAATGGGTGCACCCTCAAAAGGCAGCAAAACTTCATTTTTTAGAAAAAAACTTTTTTTATCTGAAAAATAAAATATATTCTTATATGAAGTCTATAAAACATATAATAAGTATTTTAAAATTTCTTTTTAATATATTAAATATATTTTTCATTAACAAAATTCATTAATAGCGATCTTATTATTTTATAATCTCCATCAAACTAAGCCTTTCTTGAAATAAATTCTATCAAAATAACATTAAATTGTGTATAACAGGAGACACACATTGTGTTGCATATACCAAAAGCTAATCCACTGTTACGTATTTTTCATGTTTATCTTGTTTTAGTGTACACAATAATAAATCAATGAAATTAAAAAGTTCTATTTTATAAAAATCATGGGGTGTTACATTTTACCCCCCTTAAAATTAATTTCTCCCTTGAAATGCATCGAGGTTATAAATGGTTTACAACATAAAATTTTCATTCATAAAAACCCACATTGTAAAAAGGAATTCATAAACATCATTTTAAAAAGGAAATTTAGAAACATAACGGTTACCCAAATAAACTCATCATGGTGTTTCCACATAGAAGAACATTGGTGGGAAGTGAAAACATGGATATGGAAGAGAAATCCAACCATTGTTTTTTGATGGATACGGATAGAGAACAAGGTTTGGAGTAAGTTAAGAACCAGAAATCCATAAATCTGCAATGATTTAAGGGACCATCTAATTCATTGGGTAGAAAGGTACTGAGATAACAATTTTTTGTATTTAGCATTGTTTCCATAAATTTAGAAGAATGAGACTAAATAATTACAAGATCTAGGTACAATGTCACTATTGTCCAAGCCTAGAATAATTTCCTCTTCATCTCTTATTTAAAGAATTTAAGGTAAATTTTTAATTCTTGATCTGTTAGCCTATCATGCGATAGAATGGTAGTTTATTCCATCTATCTTAACAAAAAGGATAACACGAGTAATCAAATATGCATAAGTCCACTTATAGTGAGATAATATGTTAATTTTACAAACATAAACTAGAATATAACTTATACAATCCATAAATAGATTAAATTAAAATCCTTCAAAATTCTAAAAACATAAAACATTAGAGAAAGGAAAACTAAATTGACTTAACGTTTATCTCCCATGTCTCAAAAGGTAGTTATTGGTTGCCACCTTCCAAAAATGTGAATACCATAATCCAATATTCTCAATAAACATGATAATAACATGATTTACCATTGTACCATAGTAAAAACATGAATTATATCAAAATAAACTCTTCCACAAATGAAAAATACCAAAAATTCGGCATACATACACCATGATATCACTTTGTTCTTATATTAGTCATGAGGTCATTAATACTATCAAAAATCTCATTATCTACATTCTATGTGCTTTATAAAAATATTTCAATCACTTTTCATGGTTACCCGTACCATACACTTGTTGAAAACCAAAATCGACGAATAAATAGATATTCCAATATTCCATAATACTATAAAAGAGATTCTAAAACACTATTTTGGAAACCCATTATATAAACACTTGATCATTCCACCACTTTGTTGTCATAATCAACATCTCCAATACTGATCACATGTGATTATCCTTTATATATGGCCTTAAGAGGTTGCCGATGTTGAAAATCATCCATAACCCTTTGATTAGGTCATTGGTAAGAATAATTACCCATTCCTTAGACATGTAACATTGATTTTTGGGAGGTTCACTCTTTGGAGATTTCTATTTATTTCTATTACTTAGGAACTAAAATGATCTATGGATATCTCTACCATACATAAAACATTTATCAGTCCTCTTTAGTCAATTTTAATCATGTATCCTTACACACATTGAGATTAATGAAAATACAATTTTCATTTCAATGTAATTTTTTTAGTTTCCAATATATTCTATTCTTGATTTCCTATCATAACTATGAGATATATGAGAAATTTATATCTTTCTTTTTGTAAAAAGAATACATTGAAGGTACATACTAAAAAATCAGTTCTTGAACTCATCATAATCCATGGAGTCAATTTTATCATGTTTCATCTTATTCTTGATAAAGTTCCACCATAGATTCTCTTTACCTTATATTCAATAAGTGACCAACATAACCTTTTCATGTTTTGAATAATGGAGGATGAAAAATATATTAACAATGGTACAAAATAATTCCTTAGATACTAGTGGATCAGATGTTCCATTAAAATAAGGTGGATGTTGACTTAATAAATATTCAATAGAATGTTATTCCCACCTTTGGTCATTTGGATGCCAAGTAGGATTTGCAGTCATAGAAACAAGATTCTTTATTCGGGATCCCATATCATTTGGTTTTTAGGAGGATTATTATTACATTTCCAATTAAATCTAGCATTAACCTGTTTTTTTTGGGTTTTATCCATTGTCTAAAACCCAAAAATAGTAGTTTGAGAGAAAAAATCATACTAGGAAAACAATGTAATCAAGTGAGTACATTCAATATCTTACATCTTAGCTATAATCCTAGGTTATTCATGATCGTTGCCATAATTATAGGACTCTGGCCTATTGTTAGTATTACATTTAGTGACATCCCTAAACATACCATATAAATATATCTAGGGATCTCACTAATGGTTTATCATCATAGTTTCCAAGGGATAACTAATCCTTTACTCTAATACCAAATCTAAAGACCCAATATTGTTGTACATAGACATTAGATTACTTTTGTGGAATACTTAATACATGATAAAATGACCAAAGACCTTATTAGTTTGATGTCTTTGGAAACATGGAACATAATATTTTAACTTGGTGAGTGATATTCAACATATTATATAATTTTATTCCCTTTTTTTCCAAACTAAAACCATTCTTTATATATTGGGGAAAGGAAAACATAAAAAAGGTGAGCATAAATTCTCATCAAGGGTAAACATAGAGAACATAAAACAAACCATGAACATAAGAATGTAAAAAATGAACATAATATTTAAATATCAAAATCACGAGCCATGAAATAAATCTTGGCAGTTAGTAAGGCATAAATTACAAAGGAACATTAACCATGATAAAATAGCATATGAATAAAACATGGAATTATGGAAAACAAATAATCACATAATATGATTTCCATAGTATCCAAGGCATTTCTCCCAAGACCATCATAGTGGACTAAGTCCATTACTAAATGAGGTTTACTTTCAATTCCATCCATGTATTACTGAACTGGATTTAATTATTGTTCCATCCCTATATTACTGAACCATATTTACGTATTGTTTCAGTCATGTATATCTCATAAGATATAAATCATTACCCAATGCATTAAGGGACATATATGTACCACCTATATCATAATGAAAGCACTCTTACATATTCCAAAAACAATAAATGATTCATCATATCATAAACCAAGAAATAAAATGGGTTTCTTAAACATCATTCTATTGTAACATAATCCATATAAAATTTCATTCCATCATTGAAACAATGAAATAATAGTAATAATAGGGATATAAATATAACCCTATTAAAGATCATCATTAATGATATAAAATAACTTTAATAAAACACTTGAACATGATTTTTGGGGAATATATCATTTCTTCTTCAAAAACATTCTCTTTTCTCAAAATTCAATGAAATTTTAAAATAAAAGAATGTAATTAAAAATAAACATGAAATACTATCAAGGAAGCTTCATGGAAATAAGGTGTCATGAAACCTTAAAAAATACATTCATGTGATATAAGGTAAAAAAACATTATCATAGTTTTATTTTCAAAAAATTCAAAAAGTAGCTCGTATAGTGAACAAAAGAAAGATTCCTTCCATACGAGTTAGTAAAAGTCAAAATGGGTAAAAATGTCTTCAAATATATAGCTTATAATAGTAAATCTTTTATGAAAATATTTTAAAAACACTTTTACATTGATGATAAATATATCCTCAGTAAATACATACGTATAAAAAATCACATATATATATATGATTGCAAAATTATCCCTTACCGTAGGTCCAATTTCATCTTTATGTTTCTGAAACTCCTCTACTTTGACGTGTTATCTTTAGATATCCTCCTAATGGAACTAGATTTGGTATTTTGATAAGACCAGAACCTATATAATATAACTATTAATGTTTATAAGAAAAAGGGGTAGGGGATGGATGAACTTTAAGGCTAAATGTGTTATAGAGAAATGAGGGAGGATGTGCATTTTTATAATTGAGGTGTGTGACACCTTTGCAAACCTCAATAATATTATTATATAATAAAATAAAAACCCACTCCAAAACCTATAAAATGTATCAATTTTGAATATTATGTGATACAGGGTTGTAATATTATCAACCAATACATTTTAGACAAGTTTTTATGTCTATTAAAACATTATATTTTCCATTTAACACTTAGTTATTTTATTTCATTTTAACTAGGGCAAATTTTATTTCAAAATATTTATATATTGGATGTAAATTAGATCATAATAAATTATATATAAAATTTTTTACTATATAAAAATTATTATATATTTTTATTAATGTTTTATAATTTTCGAATATTATAATAAAACACTATTTTTATAAACAATCAATATTGTCCATTTTTACACTATTCAATTTATTGATTTTTAAAATTTATAAGATAACAAGTTAACATAGAAAAAAATATTTTATTATATTCCCAAGAGGTCAAGGGTATCAAAAAAATTAATTGGACATATTAATCATCCAAAAATATATTTATTTTAATATGTTTCATAAAATTTATTTGATATCTCTTGTAATAAAATAATTACATCAATGATTTTGCATTATTATTTATAATAGATTTTTTTTAGTAAAAATTAAATATAAAATACTAAAATGAAGATAAATTTAATATGTTTCAGGAGGATATAAGTAGTCAAATATATATACTATAAAAAGTGACATTAGAATTGTTATACTTATTAAAGTATGAATTTGACAACTTTAACATTACATTAAATAAAATAATATAAAGGTCATAATCTATTCTATAAGGCCCAAAATGGTCAATCGATTGATTTTTGGATGATTATGGTCAAGATATACTCAACCAATAATTCTTTTTAATGTGCTTGTACAGTTTTATGGTTATTATGTTTTTAATAAAAATTGTTTCATTGATTTCCCATCAATTAATTAATTTTTACATCATCAAAGAATATGACTTTAAGGTAATTATTAATTTCATATAAATGAAAACTAAATTACCATTATGTAGGTAATTATTTTATCTTTACAGGGAATATTTATTTTTTAAATATATCACATGTGTATCCCTATATTAAAATTATTATACTTATATGAAATGTGATTTGGACATTTGGTCACTTTCATTGGTTTTAAAAATATCTATGCCATTTTCATTCTCAAGTGGACATTAAATTATTGATTTTAGAACCTATGATGTTATGGGTGTAATTTTATTCATCAAATAGAATTTTGGTTGGCTTATGGATAATTTCATTTTGCTTCTAATATTATTTGTTACACTAATTTCCCTGATTCGTCTTTAAAAGTATTAAATAAAAATTACCATATTTACTATTCATAATATAAAAAAACAAAATTAAACTATTTACATAATTAGAAACCAATGATTCCAAATATAGATTCTATTTTTTAAAATTCAAAAGCTAGAAGTTGTAGTAAATAATTTAAAATTAATCCCATTGTCAGAGTGAAAAAAAGGTTTTTGTCTAAAAGTTAAAACATTACAAATGATTAAAATGTTTTTACATAGGAATTCAATGTAAAATTAATGAAAATGACTTAAATTGAATTAAATTATAAAAAAATATTCTATTTATACTTTAAAACTATTTATTAATATAATTTATCCACATAAAGTATTTTGATGAAAAAGTTGTTTTCAATTAAGATTTATCATATTTTTACTATTAATCAACACATGAAAGTTATCAAAAAAAATAAAAAATTCATCTAAAGTATAATTTTATACCCTAATTCCAAATAAGGTGTTTATTTTGTATAATTGAACTTGTAAAAGTGTCAAAACTCGATTTAAAGTGGGTGCAAAATCAAAAAGAGGCAAAACAACATTTTTTTAAAAGAAACTTCTTTTTTTAGAAAAATTTAATTTATTCTTATATCATTTCTATAAAACCTAGAAGATAAAATTTAAAAATTATATTGAATATATGAAGTATATATTCCATTAATAAAATTCATTAAGTTAGATCTTATTATTTTATAAACTCACTTAAACATAGTCTTGTATGAGATAAATTTTATTAAAAGAACTTCAAATTATGTATAACACAAGCCAGACATAGTGTTGCATATACCACAAGCTAAGATGTTGTCATGTATTGTGAACTCTAATATTTTTTTACTGTACAACATATTAAATCAAATAAATTAAAATAATCTATTATATAAAAATCATTGAGTGTTCCAATCTTAATATAAATTCTAATAAGAAAACCTTAAAGTGTTAAATGTAGTGAAATGGGACGTTATGAAAATACCTTCCCAAAGATAGATCCAAATGATGGAAATAAACTAAATTATAAGAATATTGGTGTAGTGATATCCTTTGTAACTACATCATCAGATGTTGGGCCCTCTAATGAAATGGTATTTGGTACATTGTTTTATTACTCATTGTTTTCTAATTAATTTTTTGATTCATGGTTTATATAGTCCTTTATTTCTAAGAAATTTTATTGTTAATTTTAAATTTACCCTCAAGAAATGGTACTAGTGATAATTGTTAAAACACCATGGTGATATTACAGTAAAGATTCATTATTATCATATTCCTATTGTTGGTTTTGTAAAGACATTACCTTAAATCCTTGTTGTATTTACCTTAGTTGAGTATGATTTTATTATGGGTATGGATTGGATATCTATATTTTCATGTTATGATTTATTATAGAGGTAATGGTGTAATTTTAGAAAGAGTTTTTTTTCGTTTATATGAATGAAATCTGAAAATTTATAACATATCATGATGTTGATAAATTGTTAAAACATGGAAGTGAATTTTATCTTCCTCAAATTTTTGAAAACAAGGGAACTGTTCAGATTAATGATGTTCTATTGGTAAATGAATACCTATGTATTTTTTTATGAGATTCTTATTGTTATACATGTCTGGGAAGATGAATTTACAATTGACTTGGTTCCTGATGCTAATCCATTTTCAAAACTCCCCATATTGAATGAATCAAATGGATCTTCTTGAATTGAAAAATCAGTTGCAAGAGTTTCTTAATAAAAGATCTATTCATCCTAAAACTTCACCATGGGGTTCTCCTATTTAGTTCTTTAAATATAAAATGGATCCATCAGATTTTTCATCGATTATAGGGATTCGAATAACATTATTTTTAACAAGAAGTATATTTTTCCTCATATTAATTGCATGTTTGAATAGATCCACAGATCTCAGTATTTTTCCAAGTTTTAATTAAGATTTGGGTACCATCAGTTGAAGGTGGAGGAGGATGACATCCGGCAAATATCTCTTTATACTATAATATGAGAATTATGTGTTTTTTTTTGTTCCATTTTATTTGAAAAATGACCATGTTGTATTAATGGATTTTATGAATAAAATATTCCATGAATATCTGGATATGTTTTTTGTTTCTTTTATTAATGATATTTTTTTTCAAAAAGATATGAGGATAATGAAAAAAATTTAAAGATTTACATGAATAATATCAAAGAAAATATATTATAAAAAAATTATTCAAATGTGATTTTTGGTTGCAATATATTTTTTCCTGGTCACAGTGTAAATAAAGAGGGAATAACATTTTATCCAGCCAAAATAAGTGCTTGATGAATAGAAACTTCCTACAAATGATACAAATATTCATAGATTTCATGGATTAGCATGTTATTACCAATGGCTTCTTAAAAAACTTTTCATGGTTATAAATCCCAATAATTAAATTGACATAAAAAGGTGTTGAATTTATTTAGACTGAAGAATGTGATGTTTGTTTTTAGGAATGAAACAAGAGATTTTTGAATGCTCCAGATTTATCTTAGCCTTCTCGAAATGGTGAATTTTTAATATATAGAAATGCTACATTGAAGGGATATGGTTTTATTCTAATGTAGAATAGTTTTGTTATTTCTAATTCCTTAGTATATCTAATTCCAAGCTGAAGAAAGAATTGGTTTATGAATATCATATTTCTCTATTTTCAGTTCATCCTAGAAGCACTCATATGTAGAGAGACCTTCGAGAGTATTATTGGTCGAATGGAATGAAATGAGATATTGAAGATTTTATCATGAAATTAATGACATGTCAATAGATTAAAAAATAGAGATAACTAAAAAATGGATGATTTATCCTTTTCTAGGGCCAGTATGGAAATGGAAAAATATATCCATGGACTATGTTGTGGGACTAACAATGAATTATCGAGTTCACAATGTGATTTGGGTTATTGTTGATGTAAGGATTAAATCTAAACATTTCCCATATCATTGAGATAGTTTGACTTTGGATAATATTTCTTGAATGTATCTCAAAGGTATTTTTCAGTTTAATAGAGTTACTCTATCCATTGTATCTGATCAAGATCTCATGCTAACTACTATGTTTTGGATATGCCTTTAGGAATCATTTGAAATAGAACTAAACATAAGCACTACATTTCATCCTCAATCTGATGGATAGATCAAGTAAAAAATTGAGACCATAGAGGACCAGACTCGAGTATGTTCAATGGATTACCTAGGAAGTTGGGATCATCATATTTCATTAGTTGAGTTTTCATATAATAATATTTTTCACTCTAGTATACAGATGGAACCTTTTGAGGAATTATATGGGAAGCAGTGTCGAACTCCAGAATTTTGGGATGAAGTCAGAGAAAGGAAGTTGATGGGACCTGAATTAGTATAAGAGTGGAAGACATAGTGAATAAGATCTATTAATAGTTGAAAAAACTCAAAGATGGTAGAAAATTTATGAAGATAATAAGAGGAAGGACTTCTCTTTAGAGTTTGGTGAACATGATTTTCTTAAAATATCACCTAGTAAAATTGATAATAATAATAATTATAAAGGAAGGTTAATTAAAATGTTCATTTTACCTTATGAAATCCTATAAAAAATTGGATCAGTCTCATACTGAGTAGTATTTCCTCCGCATTTTTCTCAGGTACACAATGTTTTTCTTGTTTTGATTTTGAGAATGTATGTGAATGATTATTATAATGTTTTATGCCCAAAAGACTTTTAGCAAGAAGAAAACCATTCATATTAAGAGAAACTTGTTCAGATTCTTTATCTTTGAGAGAATTCATTTCTAAATGAGGTAATTCCCTAGGTTATGGTTTTGTGGAGAAACAACTTGGTGGAAGAAGAAATATGGAAATCTAAAATTTTTTTTAGGGAAAGGTACCCTAATTTGTTTAATAATTAAATAAAAATTGAGAGGACACAATTTACAATAGGTTGGGATAATGTAACAACTCAGGTACTTATAAACTAATTTCTTTAAATTCTAAAATTAAATAGTAATTTTTTTTAAAAAATGTGTAAGGAGATAAGTGTAATATACAGAAATTATAGAATTTAAACTAATGGAATAGTAACATGACCTTGTGAATAGTAACATGAGCATTAGGAATGGTAATCTATAAAATATAATAGTAAACTCACCTAATAATTTATAAATAAAATTTATCAATCTTTAAAGGGGAATGATGATATATTTATATCATTGATGATGTAAATATTCATTTTGAAACTTTTAATTTAAGTGTTGGTATTTTGTGAGTCCTAAATAATTAATTAAAATTTTATAATTAATATAATTATTTAAAATGAAATATATTTTCATAAAATAGAATCATAAATTATTATTTTATTATCATATTGTTATAAGATAATTTTATAATATTTTAATAATTTTTCAAAGTCCAATAAAATTGGTTATAGTTTTAAAATTGGTTTTTTAGAATAAATTATGATTTTAATAAAAATTTAAATTTCTCATATTTAGAAACAAAATTTAAAAAATGTAGTTACTTTTTTAATCATACGTTTCCACAAAGGGTTAGGGTGAGTTTTTTTGGATTTTTTTGAAATACTTTAAATTTTGGTGAATTGTGAAATACAATAATTTATGATATAAGATAAATACATGATTTATTGAGTCATTAATTTTTTCAGGTCAATGTACGCCTAAAATATCAAACTATCCCTCATTTTTTAATATATTTATTGATAATTATAAAACTATTCATAGTCTAGAGAAAAATTAAAAAACTAATGAATTTAATAATGAGAAAATATGTCTCTCTTCCATAACAAATGCCACCCCTCACCACTTCTTAAAAGCTTTTTATATTTCTTAACTTATACCCAAATACCTTACCATGCTTCTTCCCCACAACCATGAACTTTTGGTCTCACCAATAGGCCCAAACCAATGCCCTTACGGAGGATCTAAAGTAAGAACCTTCAATGGGTAGAAACCTATTTCATTTTTGTTTGTTTTATTTTTCAATTCCTTTTCTTTTCTTATACTCTCTTCACCTCCACTTATCCATGTGGCATGAAAACACCATTATAAAAAATATATATATACATTATTTTTATCATGTTTATGCAAATATTCATCATCACACATATTCTCCTCTCCATTTTTTTCTAAAAATAAAATAATCATTCATGATGTGTTGATTTACCAACATAGTGGAAGATGTGTTTTCAAATTACAATTCCACCGTCAAAAAAGGGTCATAAAACCATTTTTATGGTTAAAAAAATTATTATTATTATTATATATTATATTTTGTTTTGGAATTCTTATTTATTCATAATACTAATTAGTAAAACAAAACTAGTTTGTAATGGTCAAAATTCACCAAAATAAACTAACATTCATCACTAATGTTTAATCTAATGATTCATCTAAATATCAGGAAAAAATGATAAATGGTATCATTTAAAATTATGTAAACATGTTAAAACCATTTCATTTCACTTCTGGTGTTTTTCTTTCACCCGAAATGTGAATCCATTATGAACCAACCATGGAATCCATGAATTAAATACACTTACAATAATGAAAATAAAAAAATATTATTAATAAATTGGTGTCAATATGATAAAATAATATCGTATAAGTAATTATAAATATTAATATGGTTCTATGATGTATTAATTACACTATTTAAACAATTATACTAGAGTTTTGAACACATTTTATGTAATTTGATCCCGAGATAATAGAATTCTTAACCCAATTTCAATTCTTAGGGTTGACCTTCTATTTTATTGATTATGTGGTACAAAGTTTATTTTTAGAATTTAAATTTAATTATATTAGCTTTTATTAGCTGTATTTATAGTGTAAAAAATATTTCAATCTTTTTATCAATTATCACTTTAAATATATGATATTTGTAAGGGACTTTTATATATAAATCATAGTTTAATTTCTTTTATTTTTTAAATGGGAATGATTTATATGACATAAGTAATCTTTTTTTTATTGTGTTCTATTTCTTGGTCATTGTTTATAATAGATTGTGGGACCTATATCTCCCTCCAATTCATTGGGTATGTTTATTTTGCAGGTCGACAATATGGTTACTCCAAGTGTTACTATCATAATTACATAATAAGGTAGTTGTGAGGGTTATATTGTAAGGTAGCCATGAGGGTTACACTATATGGTATCTATGAGGGTTAGAAAAAATATGGTAGACATGATGGTTACAATATTAATTATCTAATACCCCCAGTAACCTATTTTTATTTTTATGTTTTCTATGATTTATGGAAATACCATGTTCTCGCAAGTAACTATTTGATACTTATTTGATGAGAACTATGTATTTGTGAAAATTATTTCATAACATTATAATTATTCATTTAATAAAAGTTTATCTCTGTATTTTTATGCCCCTTACTTATTTTTTTTTCTCAACTGAAATTTTAAAATGTTTTTCAAAGAGTTTAAGGATGGGTAACAGAGAATGGGAATCCATGATAAATGTTGTGAAGAGTTTTTATTAATAGATTTCATGTTTTTTGTTAAACACATTTGTATTATGGATGAAATAGATACTATTTTAGTAGTACCCACTTTTTATTATTGTTGTTTGATATGTATAAATTATTTTATAAAATTCTAAAACTCTAAACCAAAATGTTCTTTGGTAATGTATTAAGTGTTTTCTAGTAGAATTAATTATATTTTATAATGTTTACAGTTTTATTCTTATAATCAATCAAGTAAACTATTTTTCATTATTTAAATATAAAACTCTTCTAGATTCCACTTATGTTTCTCCTTGAGATATACTACTCCTTTGGTTTCATTAAAAAATTTCTTTTCTGGTTTATCCTTTTTAGAAATATCCATAATTTATACTTCTATATTAGATATAAAATTTTTCTACAATTAATCCAAACAATTTTTCATTAATTTTAATTCTTTTATTTCCTTTCACTTCCTTGGAAAACTCTTTTTCATAATAATATTATTTGTTTTTTGAATCATTTTTCAGGGAATGTCTTCTATGCTTTTTATGACATCAATTTAACTTACATCGTCATTGAGTCTTATCAAGAATATCATTACAATGTGCCCAACTTTTACATATCAAAAAACAACCAAAGGTAATTTATCATTAATCTTAAATTATCCTAAAATTAATTTCCTTTCTATAAGAGTGAGTAATTCATCATCCATATATTCTTCTTCATACATATTTCTTGAAACATCATGTTAATCCAAACATTTGAGAGTAATATATTTATTTGTTTAACCCATTTTCTCTTATAGACTTACTCTAATTTCATATTCTACCAAAATTCTAAAAAAACATCTAGAGGTAACCTATTTTAAAGCCACTCTTTATGATCTAAAGATTTTAGATTATAAAGAGGTGGAGGTAAACACAAAATCTTCTTTATGATATCAAAATCCAATATTTCATCATCATGTAATAGAATATATCCAACAACCTCAGTTGTTTTTTTAAATAAACTATCAACATATTCATTAGTGGACATCATTATGTCATGAATCTTACTTTGAAGTACAGTACCAAAAAATGTAAATAAGAGATGATTTTCTTAAATTAGTGGTGTTTACAGAGGTCACCAGTTCATTTACTGATGCTTCCAAACATCATCCTTAAATGAGGTGTCACTACATTTGAGATGTTTTTAAATGTCTCTAATCTGAGGAATTTATACAAAATTTAATTATCAATGTTTAAAATTCATCAATATTAGAAACATTCATAAAAGTCACTAATTAGCGACACCACATTAATCAAAATTTTCTAAAACCATCTGTAATTCACACCACCACTACTGACATATATATAAGTGTGTGTGTGTGTGTGTCTGTATATATATACATAATATATATATATTATATGTTTATATTAATATGTATATGTTTATAAATATACATATTTTTCTGTGTGCATGTGTATACATATATGTGTGTATGTATTCATGTATATAATTATAATGATACATACATTCATACATACATATATATATATATAATTAGTCACATTTTAAAACAATGTTAAAAATATCACTAAAATATTTAATTTTTCTTAAAAAGAATACTAAATTTATAGTATTTTTTTATGTTATATTAATATATATAAAAATAGATTTCAATATCTAAAAATTAATACACATGTGTTTATATTTTATATTTTGTGTATATATATATATATACTAAATAAATATTAATATATTTTACGTATATTTTTAAATTTTATATAATATATAGGTGTGTGTATTTATATTATATATATACATTTATATTTTATGTACATATATATGTATGTTTGTGTGTGTCTGTTTTTTTATATACATGTGTGTGTTTGTGTTTTAAATTATATATATATTTATATATATTTTATGTTTATATTACATATATATATATATATATATTTATTCATTCATATTTTACATTTATTTATATGTTTATATTATATAATATTATATATATATATATATATATATGTATGTTTATATTATATATGTTTATATATGTTTATATATATAAGTTTATATATATGTGTGTGTATACAATTTATATAATATTTGTTTATATTAATATATATATGTGTTTATAAATACAAATATATGTGTATATATATAGATTTTAAAATATTATATGTGTGTGTGTGTGAATATTTGAAATCCCAAACCCAACTGCCACCAAACCTGTGCCCCAATTCTGGTTCGCCACATGACCCTTGGTGTGTCTCCCCATATTCCAGGGACTTCTTACTAGCAGTGGGGATGTGATGGTAAAATAGAGTGGAAACTGTACCCCTATGTCAGAGTGCACAAAGGATGTAAAAGAATAAAAAAATATTATAGGAAGCATAACTAAACAAAAATACATTGCGAACAACAGAATCGGAAGTAGATATAGTGGAAGACTGGATAACTGAATAAGATAATAAAAGCCTCATAAGTAGTGTCTGATACAAACATGTATCAATGGAATTCTTGTACAAAAAAAATAGGGAGTTGGCAACATTCATTCTCAAGAACATTACAAAAGATAAAAAAATAAAAAAATATGTAAATAAACTCAACCATATGCATGATCCTCTGCTTCTGAGACCTAACTAGATAATAAGAATCAACTGCATGGAGAGTGGTGTTTGCCTCTATCCATAACTAAAGTAAAATAGTCTTCTTGAGTGCCAAAGGCAGACTGAGTAGGTTGTGAGTTAAACATATCATTAGGCCACAACAAGCAGTGTCTATGTGTAATCTAAGTAGGCTCTCTTAAGTAAACAATGTTCAAAAAGTAAATGTAAGTAAAACAATATATAATAAATAAACACCCTCCCCCTCAGGTTCTTACAAGATACCTAGTGGGCCTACCTACTTTATCTCAAAGCTGATAAATTTGAACAAGTCACCATATGTATTAATGTATATATATATATATATAGATTATAACATGAATGGTGTATGAATTTTTCTCATTGATACATATTACCATAACTTCTGTGGGGTAAGAATGACTCCCACCCATACATTCATATCAAGCCGGCATGGGTTAAGAATCCCTCCTTCCATATATATATATATATATATATATATATATATATATATATCATAAGCTGGAATGGGGTAATAATGTCTCCCATACATATATAGATCATATGCCAGCATGGGGTAAGAACGACTCCCATCCACATATGTATATAGATTTTCACTAGTGTGGGGTAAGCATCCCTCCCAGCCATAATTTTTCCGACACTTTTTTTGGGGTGCACACGTCTATCTGTTTTGGAGGACTCACTGACTATTACCCCACATTTCTGCTTTCCAATGGCGGGAAACATTTGATGCTTATTTAGGGACTTTTTCTCCTTGATCTAAATGGGATTATGGGATGTCAATTCCTCTTTCTGTGGATTCTTCTTTGGATCTCATTACATAGTCTGTGTCTCCCTTAATGATTAACATGTTCTTAAGGAATATCTTCCTGGTTCCATGTCTTCATGGATGTCGTTTAATTACATGTCTTCTATCAAGACATTCCAAGGGGTCCGATTAGGGAAGAAACATTCGGTCAGGAGAGTAGTCACATTGTACATCACTGGCATGCCTAAACACTAGAACACTGGCACGTCTGGGTTTCTACCCCTTATGATAGGGCTTTTAAAGGGTGCGGAAGATTGAGGACTCCCACATCAAATATGGAGAATTATATGCCATAGGAATTTCTCTAATGTTTCCTCAGTTTCCCATGTTTAACATAGGGTATGTCGGGAGTTTAATGTCCAGTGGAGATGAATCAGACTTTTCGTAACATTGACTCGAGTGGATCAAATGGGTGCAACCCCTGGAGGGAACACTGATGCTAGGGATAATGCATGGTTAGGTACCCAATAATAGTTAGGGGAAATGAATTGGGGAGTAACATGATCTCACTGGGATTTGGCGTCCCAGGTATGAATTAGGATGGATATGGAGAGTTAAATAAAGTGGGTGGGGAATGAGATGGAGTCGACTCAAGGGTGACAGTGATGTTAGGATTGTGCCTAAAAGAGACTTCCTACGTATACCTATGGTAGGGAATCAAAGTCCACATAGTTAAGGATGGGGTATAGGAGCAGGGTTTGTGCAGATTACAACAACCCGATGATATAATGGGCTTACTTGAGGTTACCAGCCCGAGGATGGTCTGATGCCACTAGGACATACAAAGAATGTTAGTCCCAATAAAGGGATGACAATAGCTTACTATCTAATGGAGTATCACAATGGATTATGGATAGTTATGGTTCTAATGTATTACCATTTAATGGGGTTCCTACAGATTACTACTAGTTTGGGATGATAACGACTTACCCTTGAATAGGGATCCAATGGCTTACCGCTGGTTAGGGGAAAATTTATTGTGATGTGGGACAAAAACGGGCGTACATTTTAACGTCACGAAAGATAGGGGTGGGCCGACGTGAATTATTCAGGACTGATGGGAATTTTTATTGAAATTCATGAGGGCTTCTTACATAACTTTCCTTGGTAAGGATCAAAGCCCCCGTAGTTTAGGATGAGTGTTGGGGAACTAAAATGAAGGGGTTCGGGACCAATGGTTGTGTTGGGATTGAACATCAGAGAGGATTCTTCGGTACCTTTCCTTGGCAAGGATCAAAGTCCATTTAGTTCAGGTGAGGTGTTGGTGAACTGACTTGAAGGGGGTCGGGACCAATGGTTGTGTTGGGATTTAACCTCAGGGAAGATTCCTACATACCTTCCCTTGGTAATGATCAATTTCCACGTAGTTTGGGAGAGGTGTTGGTGAACCAACGTGAAGGGGTTTGGGACCAATGGTTGTGTTGGGATTGAACCTCATGGAGGCTTCCTAGGTACCTTTCTTTGGCAGAGTTAAAATTCCATGTAGTGCAGGAGAGGTGTTGGTAAACTGATTCGAAGAGGGTCAAGACCAATGGTTGTGTTGGGATTGAACCTCAGAGAGGCTTCCTACGTATCATGCCTTGGAAAGGATCAAAATCCATGTAGTTTGGGATAGTTTGGGTCTTACATGATACGGCGTCCCAGAGATGATGTTAGGGTCCCTGCTTACTCTAAGCTCATGTGTGTCATGCTCGGTGAGAGAAACAAGAGGCAGTGAAGACATGACGATTACGTCGCGAAAGGTGCGTCTGTGGGAAATGAAGTGGGGCTTATACATGGTGTGCCACCCAAAAAGGGAACAGAGTCTTACTCATGGTTTTCAGCCCATGGATATGAATATTGCAACTTACTCCAAGATGGAGTCCAAGTGGAAACAAAGCCTAAAGGGATTTTTCAAGGAAAAGAGGAGTGTTCTGGTGCCCATCCCCCCCTATGGTCCTTTGGACCAAAGAATATAGGAGTGTAAGTAGGGAAACTACTTCCCACAAGAAATAATATGGGACTACACCATGATTGTATCCCTTCCCCATGGATAGGAATCGCTCCAGCAAAGAGGATATCATTCCATATGTTAAAGATCTCACTCCTGTGGAGATGAGCTAGTGTAGGGAATGTCTGAGATGGGTTTCACTATATAGAGAGCACAGGGTGAGGTCACAGTGTAATGTCATCTTCTGAGGATGATGGGGGTTGGCATTTTGATGTGCAACATCTCGGATGAGGCAGGTTCACTCCACACACCTAGGGCTTATATAATTGATACCCACCCACCCTTGGGGAAGGGAAGGTATCAGCAATGTTGTGGCGAGGGGGTTTCCTGGAATGATCGATTGAGGATATGATGTTATCAATGCTATGTGAATAAGTAATAGATATTACTGTTCCTATGTGAAGAATCATAAGGCTAAGCAATGTCGTGCGAAGAACCCCCCTAATTGACTTTGAAAACACTTCGTACAAACATGGATTGTTGTACGGGAGAAAGGTGCATGACATAGGTGTATTGCACATAAGAGGGGATCAGACATGATTTCTTATGGTAAGGATGACACATGGAGTGCATAAGGAGGGTTGTACACAAGATGAGAGGCTTCACTCAATATGGAATGGCTACACGCAAACCGGAATGATGAGTGCAAACCAGAAGGATGTGTAAAAAATTAGGTCTGATATAGGGGAAATTGCAAGCAAGAGGGATCTTTAGCACGCAAATAACATAGGGTAAATTTAAATGGACAAGGATCATGACTAAGAGGGCCACCCGAAGGAGGACCCCTAGGGTACATATCGTGCAATATACAATAACTTGAGGCCATAGTGTTTTTTTCATAGTCACGGATGAGGTGTCTTTGGCACAGCAGAGCGTCGCTTCTTCTTCTGTCACTTTCTTTGAATGGTGGGGGTACACTTAATTTTGTAGCTTAAATCCATGGAGGTGGCACACAAGGGGCGCAATGCACAAATGACCATTTGAAATCGCATTGGGCACCCAAGGTTTTGCATGCTGGAAGAATGTTTGCATGCCTCCCAGACATTGGTGTTCCAGTGACATTGGCAGTTTCTTGTGGGTCACCGTGGAAGACTGTCATTGGGGTCACATTAGTCGGGCAAGTGTTTGTGTGCTGGCGAGTACCTTCTCGCTCTTTCCTTAACTAATTTTCAAGCACACTGTCACGAAAGGTTCCCTTTGACATTGCATTGGGCATGCAAGGGTTTGTCTTCCACCAGGTACCGTCACCTTCAAGACTTAAATGATTTTCGATCAAACCATTGCGAAAGGGTCCCTTTGACATCACATTTGGCACACAATATTTTGTGGTCCAGGAGGAGTGTTTCACGCAACGCTAGGATCTTGCGCGCTAGCGCCTTTAGTTGTTACTGGTGGGTTATAACAGAAGCATGCCTTTGACATCACATTAGGCATGCAATAGTCTATGAACTGGAGGGAATTTTGTGTGCATCCGCTGAATCTTGGGTGCACCTGCCTCTCATGTGGCAGAATCTTCCCCTTCCCTTATAAATACATTTTTTGTTCTTTATCATCACAATCCTGGACCAATCTGAAATTCAACATCCAAAAATTCCCCACTTAGAATCATATGTAATGGGGGACCTGATGGTTGGATTCTGAGGTTCTTTATGAAATGTAGGGAAGTGTCTGTGTGGTGCATTCAAAAACTTCGTTTGGGCGCACAAAAATCTTTTGGGTGTGTGGAAGACACTTTCCATGCCTTAAAATACACGGATCCCCCCTAGGTCCCTACTCTATGTTTTTTTTGTACAATAGGTGCTTTGATCTTGTGTGCAAAAACCGTCTTAATCCATGTGTATGTTTTCGCAGCCGACTCTTTGTTTTTCACGCTGCACAACCTTTTTCTTGTAGATCTACATGCCTTCGTGTCGCTATCTATTTTGTGTTCTGGATCTACATTCTTTCATGCTCATCCCTTGGGTTTTCAAAAATTGTTTCCCAATAGACTGATGCCAAGAGAGAGGCCACTTTGGCTGAAAGGAGGACATAAATGACCACGAACCCTCAAATTATTCATGCGAGGAGGGTAGTGTCTGATAATAAGATGATTTTTTGCATGATTATGCAAGCTCAAAAAGATTATGTTCTGAGCGATAGTCTATGGTTACGGAACATCGGCCTTCTCAAGGAGGTGATGATGCCTGACTTCGAGACGAATACACTGTGGTTATGGGTGACCCACAAGGATGGTCTCCTGTAGTTCTATATTACAGACAATGGTCATCCCACTAGGGAAAAGACAAACACAACCATCTATGTCCTAAATATGAAGATGAAGATTGTTGTGGGGAGCAGTCCGGTTCCTGAGGAATCTCCCTCTCTTTAATCAAGTACTTTCAAAAGAATTATTACTGACGAGAAAAAGGGTTGGGAGGAATGTGATTCCATATTTGAAGGAAACTTCACCAGTGAATGGGCATGGTTGTACTAGGTATACCAGACATGAGAAGAGTTCAGGCCAGAGCTATGATCTATTAGGCTCTTTGAAGCTATTTGGACATCCCAATTTCACGTCTATCTGCAGTAGGACATGGTACCAGAAATGTTCAGTCATTGGTCTCCCAACACTAACACCATACACCTCTACCATGGGGAGGTGGACATCAATCTATGGGACATCAACTACATTGGAGGAATTTGCTTGGAGGGGTACTAGTTCACCGAGTTCCTCCCGACGAGGAATGTCTAGGCGATAGGATGTGCACCCACATCCTATCCTGGAACCTACTGGAGATGGATAATAATGAGATGAACATAAAATATATTCTGAAGGAAATATCTTATTCGGGATGGTTTAGTCTTTTCCTGATTTAGGAAATAGATGTAATGATGCCAGACTAAAGGAAGCAATTCCTGAACACATCTTAGAGGGGAAAAGTGAGAACATATTGGAGGGTCCGAGAGGCAGGTGAGTACCGATCCTAGGGATTTGGAATAAATTAAATCCGTTACCCAAATGTATGATATGATCCACTTATTTTTGTATTCTTGAGTGGGTTATTTTTTCCAGTGAGGGACACAAGGATGGGGGTCCTCCCTGGGATGCTAGTGATGGTCGGTGTTATGGAAGCAAAGAACAAGGTTAACCTAGGCGTGCCAATGTTGGCTAGGTTGTCCAGTATTCTAGAGCATATCTCGAGGAGAAGTACGCATAGGAGGATATGCGAACCATTCCATATTCTTCATGGTTGGGTTGTAGACCATTGTGGTGCATATGACTTCCCAAATGAAATTCTCCCCTAGTACGAGTATGCGTCCATCCCTCTTGAACATTTCTGAAATCCACCCACTGACGCTCCACGAAGAAGGGATCAAACTTGAGATAGGAAGCCATACCCCTTTCGATTTCTACCCATTCGGGACCCTGGTTGTTCAAATGGTAGATGATGGGTGGGTCCCATTTGACTATATGGAATACCTGCAAATCATCTGGTGTGGTGTACTAGTAGCCCAGATTGACAATAAAATCTTTTGTGAACCGTACGTACTTACTAGGTTTTCCCAGCAGTTATGGTTCATCAAACATATGATGAAGAAAGTATATAAATAGGATCAACAAGAAATGAATCCTTGTTTTTCTACGCCAACATTGTATTATGTTTATGATGATAGGCTTGGGAGAAATCATAACTTTCCCCCTACCGATGTCAGTGAAAGCCTATCAAAAGAGTATGTCGAACACTGGACAAAATCATATCCTAAGGAAATTATTTGGAAACGCATCTAGAAAATCTAGGATGCTAGTCCAAAGCCCCATGAGTAGGGAGGTTGATGAGGTGCCACATGAGAGGTGAGATAAATAATGGGCAGGGTGGCTAGCATGGCACAGGTCGGTACTTCATCGGCAAGAGCATCGCAAGCCAAGGATGTTCCTCCCCCATCCGAGGAAGGGTGGTCCCACGTGTGTCCTCATGGGCCATCTAGGGAACTTCTGGGAAAGAAACTTTGGTACCTCCTAAATCCAACTTCCAATGCTATCTTCCCATCATAGTGATCTGATTGGGGAACACTATGACATTCTATGTCCACATATGAATTTTTGTAGAGGTTGGTATGCTCCATGCTCGATTTTCCAGACATAGGGCGCATCTAAATGATAGATCGGGTAAACATTCATCACCGGAATGCATACCGGATAGCTATGAATATGTACGCATTCCAGTAGGGGTGGCATGAAGAACTTAATCTCTTGGTGAAAGTGATACTTGGCTAGGAACATGACTCGGAGAAGCTTCCATTTGAGGATGAAAGTATAAGGGAGGAAGAATAAGAAGAGGACTGAAAGGAAGAAGATGAAGAAGGGGAAGAAGGTGGAGATGAAGAATAGTAAGAGGATGACCAAGTTGAAGGTCTTGGCAGTGAGGGTCCCTTAGATGCTATTGTTCACCAGTGAAGCTCTTGGGAGAGTGGCGAAATCATAGGATTTGATGCAAAACTAGCTGAGCAACTTGAGATGAGTTTAACTCTTATATCCACTGGTCTTTATCATCTCACAATCCCTTCCAGTTAACCGAACCTTGTCTTGTTTAGTAACAAATGGGAAAGGATGCCAAGGATTCCTTCCTCACAGGGGATGAAGATGTGCTAATGGACGTAAGTTAACATTTTCAGAAACCTGTCATCAGAACTAAAGATGGTGGGGAATCAATTATGGCTCGGAAAAGCAGTGATGAACCAAATGGAAGATATGGAATTCCATCCTAATAGCTTTCCTCTATCTTCATAGTCCAGGAGGAGATGATACTGGTGATTCAGTTAACAAGTGCCAAAGGATCCTCTCTAGTGTCATTTCCCACTATGACACAGGTGTTGGACACTACCGCACATGGCTCCCATAATATTTTATCTTCGAATGATATATTAATTGTTGGTAAATTCAGTTAACCAAGACAATTATCCCAAATGTAGTGATTTGAAGGTTGGAGGCATGACATGCCATCGGGTTTGGAACATCTACAAGAGCCCTACCGGTGACCACATCAACTCATGTGGAAGCAACCGTATGAGGTGGCCCCACTCGGATACATGATGATCCAGAGGTTGTGATAATGGGTGGTAATGCTTCAAGGGTGGAGATTCACCCCAATGAGGGTAAAGTCGCTAATACAGAAACAATTCCCGAAGAGGACCCTACCGCTTAACTCCTAGCTGCTTTCCACGAGTACAGGCCTACAGACCCTAAGGAAATAGAAAATTCCACCTCATATGCTACTGAGGAGAGCCATATGACATGGCAGAGGGCTTGGAAGTCCATAAAAGGTTTTTACAACCGTCCATAACATGAATGGCTAAGCCGGATGGGGTCTCTCTACACCTAGCTATGCATTCTCTATGCCAGAGGGGTATATGATCCCCATATCTATGTAATGATCTGTGATTACATGGAAGAGAATATATTGATGAATAGTTGATGTTCTGACATCTCCCAATTCTAGAAAGAGTCATAGAATACTCAGGAATTCCTAAAGTAAGTGTAGTAGGTTTGAAACCTTGAAGAGAAAGGAAAAGAAAGGTACGTATTCATTGAAAACCACTCCGATCTCATCAAGAAAATGAGAGCCTAGTTGGTGGATTCTTGGGAGCAGATAGAGTGGGAAAATAGAAAAATGATAGAGCTCTAAACTGAATAATAATCGGTTCAATCCATGGTTAATGAGTTACTCTCCACAGCTTTTGATGAAGAGAAGGATCTCAGGGGGTGGGAAGTAATGATGGAGACCAAAAGTCAGAGGTTGGCATGACTAGGGAAATCCATCCAAATCATCGATCCATAAGGGGTCTATTTTTTCCAAACTCATAAAATTATTTTTCTTTGCTGATTCTTATTATGAACTACGTGCATGAATAGATTATTCACTCATTTTTTTAGTTTAATGTGTTTTAAACACAGTAATGAAAAAATTCACAATCCATCCCTTAATCACATGGGTTGTTCCTGATGTGAGAAGCAAGGGATGGTCGTATCGTCACCTCATTTTATTTTGAGAATGCCTACCCAATTTCAGGCATCTGGGGTATGAACAATCCATCCAAGCTCATGATAAGAAAGGGGAGGCAAGAACGGAGAATGAATCTCTCAGAACAGTTGAACTATCACCTTCCCAATGTACTCTAGTGAACGAGAAGGGTAACACCAGGGGCATTAGAATCAATCCAAACATAGGGGGGGTAGAAATTGTGAATCATTATAAATAGGATTTGGAATGCTATTAAGGTAGAATGAAGATAAAGGGTATCTGTTTACCGTGTTCGAAACACAACATCCCTATTCTTTTAGCCTGATATGGGGATAAAAAATGAGGGTTGATCGCTGACCATGTTCTAAACATGGGTCCCAACTCAATTTTTAATCCATTAGTCTTCCAGAATGCTGACCCAGGATAGTAGGCAAGCCATAGGCTAAGAATCCTTACTTTTGTTGCAGTTGGTGGTCTAGAACCAACTGCTTTGTAATTTATTCATTAATAAAATCCTTGTCACATCTTGAATGTTCTTCTGTGTGACAATGCATGTGATAATGTCCTAAGGATAGCTGTTGCATTAAGGGGTCATAGTGGATCCCTGCTATGATGAGAACCCAGAAATGCCATAACAATATTCATGAATATATGTTCTATGGCCAGATGAGATTATTTTAGGGACATAAATAATACCGGTCATTAAGGGTGAGGACTCATAAAACATTGAGGCACTTTCTCATGGTGTGCGCCCTTGGTAATATCCAGGAGGATATTATGAGAACGAGACCCGAAAGTTGGAAATCCACATTTCATAGTGTCATTGGATGTTCCTATCTGTGGATGTGTGTATTGGTCCGTAGACTTTAGGATTATTATTAATGGGCATTACAACTTTCCCACTTAGATGTATTGACAAAAACTGTGACGAAACACTGTTCGCAGCAAGGTAGGATACGTTGGGTGAATCACGAGTAATACTGCATTAATAAATAACGCGAGAAAGCATTTTTCCCTTATGTTCCATAACGGATGTAGGTATCTCAATCCTTTTGATGAAATTGATATAGCCTAAATAAATCAATGGCCATGGTAAGGTATGGGCGAGTTCAATTCCGGGAAGTCAAAGAAAGAATAATCGAGCACATGGGTTGATGGCACTTGCATGCAACCCGCTTGATTAGATATATTGAGAAAAGGGGATTATAATAAACGGTAAGCGTTCATAGGAGGTGGCACATCATTGCGGCGTTAACTTCTTTCTCTATGGGTGACTTGGTGTGTTGTTAGATGCTAACCTTGGACTTTAGGCAGGCTCTGCCTAATGCCACTGAGAAAGAGGCCTAGAGGGTCACACACTAAGTGTGTCCATGTATCTCAGTTAAATATTAATTTAACGAGTTAAATAAATATTATTCTTGACTGTGATTTAATAATTATTTAAGGAAACCTGATCGCATTTATTTCGACACTAGTCATTCGAGAGAATATATTGTGGGAGAAATAATATATATTTATTAGCGAGTAATGAAGTTACATTTATTTAAGAAATAAATAGACATTACTCAAGGTCTAATAAATATGGTGGAGGAAATAAATAAAATGAAAAATAAAAGTACACGTCGTGCATATTTATATACATGTCGTGTAGTTTGTTTTTCGAGATTCGTTAGAAAATATTGTTTATTTAATTAAATCATATTAAATGTAATATGTTGGGTGCATGTTAAGTAATAATGATGGTCAACTATCATTATTAAGACATGGGGTATTACTAAGAATTAAATGAAATGATTAAATGATTTCTGGAAATTGATTCATTTTATTATTCAATGTATTATAATCCCAATTGCATTATTCTCATAGAAACAGATCCATTGTTGTGCACAACGGATTTGGAAATACTCTCAAGCCAAGAGAGAATTCCCTTTCCACCAAGAACGCTTTCAAGTTACGAGAGCGAGATCCTACACCAGATCAAGGTGGTTGAAGGTGGACATCGCAAGCGAAGGTTATTCTGCGCTAGCACCTGGAGATCCATTTGGCGACGTCCAGAGATACGTGGAGCATGTGTGGATCACCGCTAGAGAAATCATGTACTTGGATTGTATGATGCAATGACGGATCACAGGATCGTGACCGAAGACTCCAATGAAGAATGAATTCCATCGTGGTAATTCTTATCAATTAATTAAATTAATTATAACAAACATATGATGATCCTATCTCAAGGGTTCCAGGACTCTTATTTTCTTTTTTCATTCTTCGTTCTATTCAGATGATTCGGCGTTTTAAATCGTGATGGATCTCATATTGAACGTTGTCTAACGTTAAAATTAATGTCGGGAAAACCCACTAATGTGCTTCCAGTGCGCCCAGAACCTACAAGTGGTGTCAGGGGGGTCATATCTTTGATTATAATTACATAGTTTTTTGTTGGTTATTTACGCATTTAATAATTTGGTTATTTCAATTCATGTTTAATCATTCTGGAAACTGAATCTCGAGATCTGTTCCTCCTCCCATGTTTCTCGTTCACCTCACAGATACAAATTTTTCTTTTAATTTTGATTAAAATATATTAGATGAACTCATCCAGAGGAGCCAAACGTTTCTGGCCATACAGCCCCAGAATACAAAGCGTTTATTAGGAAGTACATGTTGTGTAGTCTAGGTTCAATGCATTGACTGATCTGCCAAATCAGGTCATGTATTGGATTCTTTCTAAGAATTTAAGACATCGTGTGTTGACCAGAAATAGGTGGCACAAGGTTTCAGGATTACATGTTATGTGGTCCAATGAACACGGCGTGCCGTCCCTTCGGGTTAGGGTTAGGGCGTATACCCCGTACACGGCTTGCCCGGCTGGAAACTATATAATGCAGAAACTACACGGCATGTGTCCCACAAGACATGCCGTGTATTCCAAAAATATCCGAAGTAAATTAACACGCCCTTTCCCCGGGAGTGTACTTCGGATGGACGGTGAAGAAAAAGTACACTCCGTGTAGTTGGAACTACATGTCGTGTACTCTCCCAAATTACACAGATTTATTAAAATTTATTATTATATTATACAAACCCTTGAGACGTGTACTATGGTGCAGGCGTAAAGCTGAGGCACAACACGTGATAGGTGTTTTATATATGTGTGTTTAATTTGACATTTGCGTAATGAATGGGAATTCACCGGGTTGCCTCCAAGGTACAAGTTATGTACAAGGAGAATTTTAAATGAATTTATTTGTTTAAAATTTTGATGGATGAGAATTTCAAGGAAATTCAAAAAATGGTTTTAAGATAAAAGGAATGATTAATTAAAGATAAGTAATTAATTTGAGTGTGATTTATCTTAAACAACAACGATTAAAGAATTGAATGCTAGTTTTATTTATGCGTAAATATCGTTGCATGTACGGATGATCATGATCTAAGACAGAGAACTTTGTATGTGAATGGTTTCTTTTAATTTATTTATTTAAATTAAATTTGTTGGCCTACGATCCATCTCCTCATTAATATATAGGATCTCCGCTCCCAATGATTATTTTTTGTAAAAACCCTTTTTTACCCCTCAACTGCATGTAAGATAAATGCATATGTAATGGATAGAGCTCCCAAGCTAGTGGAGGATGCTCAAGTCAGGAGCCAAGGTGAATCCAATCCAAGGAGATACAAAGGTGGATAGGTGGAAATCTGTAAACACGAACCCGAAAGGTTCAAGGTGTTTCTCCCCTAAGTCGTGGGTTAGTTTATCACCCACTAGATAAACTAACCAATAGAAAATCTCATGATCATTCCATTTATTTTATTTCTGTCAGTTGGATGGTGTATTTATTGTGGGTATGTTGTCACGATCACAAAATTAATGAATTAAATGAGCATGCAAGATGGAACTAAAATAAAACCAACTTATACGTAAATATTATCTTAGAAATGGTTAATCACATAAGTATATCCCACTTAATATTAACACGAATTTAATCAAAGATAATAAAATGGAAATTTACGTATGAGGATAAAATCCCTCAAAAGAAATATTAAGTCGGCATAGCCTTCCATAATCTTTGTTAGAATCGAACCATAGTTCAAAGTGTTTGACCAACCCTAGTTGGGGTGCTTTCAATTATCGGGGAATTTTAATTCAAGGTTTTGGGTTGAAATGACTTGGTTTGGATCAAGGGTTTACTACCACAACAGGACTTGGTGTGACCAAGAGGCAAAGGTTGAGAAAATCCAAAATAAAAGGATTTAGGATTGGGGAGTCCACTCAGTGGATCAAGGAGCTGCGATTTAATGCAGCTGGCATTTGGAATGCCTACATAAACCCCTTCAAGTTTCATGACCAACCCTATTTGGGGTAATGCGATTGGAAATATGTATCCTTTCCACTAGAATATTTACGCAACAGAATATTCCAAAGTCAATCGTGAGGGCTATTGGATTTCGATAAAATTGTGGGAGACTAATAAGTATTAATTTATTTATTTGTATTAATTTTTGTAATAAAGAACTAACCCTTTGTTCATATTAATATTTAGAAATGGTAATAAAATGACTTCAAACATATCATTGTGCACCATAATCTAAAAAGAAAACCTTCTCACTGGCACCAATTTCCAATAGTGGCAGAGGCGTTTACGTGTCGTCCTTCACCACGAAAGGAAATTGTATGAGCAGGAAGAGCCTATTCCAGTTGCGCCTGGGAAAGAGGCTAGTGATGAAGAATTATATCTCTACATGAAACACATGGATGATGCCATAGTTGTACTGTGTTTCATGTTATCAGCCATGTCTAATGAGCTCTTGAAGAAACATGAAAACATGGACGTGTATAGCATGATGTCTCACCTTAAAGATCTCTACCAAGAGAAGGAGAGATAGAAGAGGTATGAGTTCTCCCATGCTTTGTTTACCATGAATTTTGGAGAGTCTACGCCATCTGGGACTCATGTATTCAAGCTTATTGGTTACATTGAATGCCTAGACATATTAACGATTAAATTCCTAGATGAGTTGCATACAGATCTCATCCTATCATCACTGCCCAAGACCTTCTCTAGCTTCATTGTCAACTATAACATGAGCGGAAATGAGAAGATTCTGTCAGAGCTTCTGACCTTGATTCTCCATGTATACAAGGACATGGGGTGTGACAAACCTATAGCCCTTATGGTGAACAAGATAAGGAAGGACAAGGAAAAGGGTCCAAAGACTTATAAACGGTCCGAAGCCCCAGTGCATCATCCCTCAATGAAGGGGAAGATCCAGAGGCAGGGCAAGGAGCGGGAGGTGGTGTATTTTTCATGTGGAAAGCAGGGCCACTGGAAGAGGAACTGCACCCAGAAGCGTGGGGATGCAAAAGGTGCATTTTTTATCGAGTGAATTCTTTCTATTTCTATATATTGGGTATTAGATACACCTTGTGGGGCTCACATCTATATTTAAATGCAGGAACCAAGTATATTTAGAAATATCAACAGAGGAGAGGTGGATCTTCAAGCTTCCAAGGGTGAAAGGCTGGCTGCATTGGCTATTGGAGACTACCACCTCTCATTGCCGGCTGGGATGATTTTGGTTTTACATAACTGTTATTTTGTGCCTAGTGCTACCAAGAACATAATTTCTATATCTTTCTTGGATATTGATGGATTTGTTTTCATGTTATGAAATAAGGGTTGTCTCTTTTATAAGAACAATGTATGTTATGGTATGGCACATTTGAATAATGGTTTATATGTATTAAATTAAGAAAACCAAGTGTTGGCAATCGATAATGAAACAAACTCACATGACTCATACATCACCCAGTTGTGGAATCACCGCCTTGGTCATGTGAACGAGAAGCGCTTGACAAAGATCTGTCAAGATGCCTATTTAGACTCTACTGAGCTAAAACCACTTGATAGATGTCACGCTTGTTTACAAGGAATAATGACCAAATCACCTTTTTGTGGACAAGGTAATAGGGCCATAGAGCTTCTAGTATTGGTACACACAGATGTGTGTGGACCATTTCTAGTAGAAGCTAGAGGTGGATATTCTTACTTCATTACTTTTACCGATGATTTGAGTAGATATGGTTATGTCTACTTAATGAGGTATAAGTCAGAGTCCTTAGATAAATTTAAGGAATTCAAGAGTGAAGTATAAAATCAGCTTGGTAATAATATAAAAAAGCTTCGATCAGATCGAGGTGAAGAATATGTGAACCAAGAGTTCATCGATCTTCTACGGGTGTCTGGGATTCTATCTCAGCTCACTCATCCTTATACACCATAGTGGAATGGTGTCAGTGAAAGGGGGAACTGCACCTTGTTTGACATCGTGAGGTCGATGATGAGTCATGCAGATCTTCCATTATCCTTTTAGGGATATTCATTAAAAACTACAGCATACACATTAAACCGAGTACCAACTAAGGCGGAAAATGGAATTCCTTCCGAGTTATGGAATGGAAGGAAACCCACTTTGTCACACACACGTGTCTGGGGATGCGAAGTGTTTTTTAAGGCCTTCTCAGACAACAAACTAGCACCCCGGGGCACGAGGTGTATCTTTATAGGATATCCCAAGGAAATGAAAGGATATTACCTATATAACCTTTCAGACAAGAACGTGATTTTTGCCAGATAAGCCATCGTTCTTGAGAGGGAGCACATCCTCAAGAAGGATAGTGGGAGAAAGATTGACTTCCACGAAGTTGATGCTCAAGATACACATGAGTTGGTACAGGAACAAGTTCCAGAGGTCCACGTGGAAGAGGTTCCAGAAACACAAGTACTGCGTAGCAGCTCAAGAGAGGTAAGGGAACCAGAGAGATTTGGTTTCCTAGTCACCGAGGATGGTGAATCATTATTGTTGGACAACGATGAACCTCTCTCCTATAGGGAAGAAATAGAAAGCTTAGAAGTTGCAAGATGGCTAGAAGATATGAATTCTGAGATGGATTCCATGTATTAGAACCATGTCTAGGTTCTAGTCAATGAGCCAGTTGATTTAAAGACTATTGGATTCAAATGGGTATTCAAGAGAAAACTGGACATGGAAGGTAAAGTTAGCACCTATAAAGCAAGGATAGTGGCTAAAGGATTCATACAACATCAAGGAATTGACTATGATGAAACCTTATCTCCATTTTCCATGTTTCAATCCATAAGAGTCATACTTGCCATATTATCTTACCATGACTATGAGATTTGGAAAATGGATGTCAAAACAGCATTCCTAAATAGGAACCTTCAGGAAGAAGTCTATATGGCACAACCAGAAGGGTTTGTGACACCAGGTGAAGCCAAACGGGTTTTCATGTTGTATAAATCCATTTATGGATTAAAGAAAGCATCCAGGTCATGGAACAGTCGATTTGATGAAGCCATAAAGGAATTTGGTTTCATTAAGAACGAACGTGAGCCATGTGTTTATAAGCGGTTTAATGGGTATGCGATCGTTATCCTAGTTGTATATGTTGACGACATATTGCTTATTGGAAACGATGTACCAGTCTTACAGTCAGTTAAAGACTGGTTGAACAAGTGTTTCTCCATGAATTACTTGGGTGAAGCAGCCTACATTCTAGGGATCAAGATCATTCGTGATAGATCCAAGAGGCTGTTTGGACTAAGTGAGGGTACATACATTGACCAGATACTAAAGATATTTAGTATGGAACAATCCAAGAGGGGATTGGTTCCAATGTCACATGTCCTACATCTTTCTAAGAAAATGTGTCCTCAGACACAACAAGAGAAAGATAGAATGAGTAAGATCCCATACACTTGGCTATAAGATCCATCATGTATGCCATGTTATATACGAAGCTTGATGTTGCCTATGCACTGAGCATGGTAGGCAGATATCAAGAAGATCCAGGAGAACAACATTGGACTGCTGTTAAGACTATCCTTAAGTATCTGAGAAGAACTAAGGATATGTTCCTAGTGTATGGAGGAGATGAGGATATCGTCATCAGAGGGTGTGCTGATGATGGTTTTTAGACAGATCAGAATGATCTGAAGTCACAATCTGGATATGTTTTCTATCTTAATGGAGGAGCTATGAGCTAGAAGAGTTCAAAGCAGCAAGTTGTCGCCAATTCTACAGTAGTGTCTGAATATATAGTTGCTTCTGATGCATCCAAGGAAGCCGTCTGGATTCATAACTTTGTCCATGATCTTGATGTGGGGCCTAACAGTAAATATCCCATTACATTGTATTGTGATAATACTTCAGTAGTGGCTCTTGCAAAATAACCAAGGTCACACCAACGGACAAAGCACATACTCCGGAAGTATCACCTCTTGAGGGATTTCTATCAAAGGGGTGAAGTTGTAGTGAGAAGATTGTCCACAGAAAAGAACGTGGTGGACCCCATGACTAAAGGCCTATCTCAACAGAAGCATGAATATCATGTGAGAGCTAGCGAGTTAAAGGTTGTTAGCAGTTGGATCTAGTTCAAGTGGGAGTCTATTGGAGTTGGTGGTCTAGAACCAACTGCTTTGTACTTTATTCATTAATAAAAGCCTTATCACATCTTGATTATTCTTCTGCGTGACAATGCACGTGATAATTTCCTAAGGATAGTTGTTTCATTAATGGGTCATAGCAGATCCTTTCTATGATGAGAACCCAATAGTGTCATAATACTATTCTTGAATATATGTTCTATGGCCGAATGTTGTTATTTTAGGGACACAAAAAATAAAGGTCATTGGGGGTGAGGACTCATAAAACTTTGAGGCACCTTCTCATGGTGTGTTCCCTTTATAATATCCAGGAGGATATTATGAGAACAAGACCCGCCAGTATGAAATCTACATTTCATAGTGTCATTGGATGTTCCTATCTGCGGACATGTGTATTGGTCCTTAGAATTTAAGATTATTATTAATGGGTATTAGAACTCGCGCACTTAGATGTATTGATGAAAACTATGACGACACACTATTCGCAGCGAGATAGGATACGTTGGGTGTGTCACAAGTAATACTACATTAATAGATAATGCGTGAAAGGATTTATCTCTTATGTTCCATAATGGAAGTAGATATCTCATGCCCTTTGATGGAATTGATAGAGCCTAAATAAATCCATGGCCATGGTAAGGTATGGGCGAGTTCAATTCCAGGAAGTCAAAGAAAGAATAATCGAGCACATTGGTTTATGGTACTAGCATGCAACCTACTTGATTAGAGATATCGAGGCAAACGGATTATATTACATGGTAAACGTTTGTAGGAGGTGACACGTCATTACAGCATTAACTTCTTTCTCTATGGGTTCCTTGGCGTGTTGCTAGATGCTAACCTTGGAGTTTAGGCAGGATCCGCTTAATGCCACTGAGAAAGAGGCCTAGTGGGTCACACACTAAGTGTGTCCATGTATCTCAGTTAAATATTAATTTAACAAGTTAAATAAATATTATTCCGGACTGTGGTTTAATAATTATTTAAGGATTCCTGATCGCATTTATTTCGACACTAGATATTCGAGAGAATATATTGTGGACGAAATAATATATATTTATTAGAGAGTAATGCAGTTACATTTATTTATGAAATAAATAAACATTACTCAAGGTATAATAAATATGGTGGAGGAAATAAATAAAATGAAAAAAAAGTACACGCCATGTATATTTATATACACGCCATGTAGTTTGTTTTTCGGGATTTCCGAGAAAATATTGTTTATTTAATTAAATGGTATTAATTGTAATACGTTGGGCGCATGTTAAGTAATAATGATGTTCAACTATCATTATTAAGAGATGGTGTATTACTAAGAATTAAATTAAATGATTAAATTCTTTCAGGAAATTAATTTATTTTATTATTCTAATTATTATAATCCCAATTACATTATTCTCATAGAAATAGAGCCATCGTTTTGCACAATGGATTTTTAAATACTCTCAATCCAAGAAAGAATTCCCTTTCCACTAAGAATGCTTTTAAGTTACGAGAGAGAGATCCTCCACCGGATCAAGGCGGTAGAAGGTGGACATCACCAGCAAAGGTTCTTCCGCGCTAGTACCCAGAGATCCCTTCGGCGACGTCCAGAGATACGTGGAGCACATGTGGATCACTGGTAGAGGAATTATGTACTTGGATTCTACGATGCAATGATATATCACAAGATCATGACCAGAGACTCCAACGAAGAAATAATTACATCGAGGTAATTCTTATGAATTAATTAAATTAATTATAACCAACAAATGATGATCCTATCTCAAGGGTTCCAGGACTCTTATTTTCTTTTTCGTTCTTCGTTCAATTATTAATATTCGGCATTTTAAATCGTGATGGATCTCGGATTGAATGTTGTTTAATGTTAAAATTAATTTTGGGAAAACCCACTAACGCGCTTTCACTGCGCCCGTATCCTACAACTGTTAGGGGGTTCGTTTAGACATGAAAGGAATTGAGGATCCAAATAAATGGAACGCAATACATTGAGAGTGGATTGATTAGTTGTTCTACTGGATTCCAACAATCTTTAAAATATGCCACTATCGTGGAAACACATTTGGATGGTGCATCGGTCTGATTAGATATCAAACTTTCTTCAAAACCGGACCTCACTTGTGAGGACTTGGCATGCCACTTAGATGATAGAAATGTAGTTTAACATCAGAAAATTTGGTTGGTGCACCCATTTTTACGGTTATACTGCCTAGACCTTGATTAAGGAAAATAAGATAGAAGTTTGAATGGCCCTGAGGCTCGGCCTAAGGTGAAATGCATGGGTGTCACTATGTATCTCATACAGATGAGAATCAAGACAAATGTAGTTCTGAAGAACAACATTGTTAGAGACCAATACGAGTAGGGGGAATCCTCTCTTGAAAACAAGTTAACACATCCCATAATTATCATGGGGCATCCTGAACATGTTTAGGGTAGGGGACATAGTTTAAAGTCATCTATCAAGGAGATGGATACCCAAAATAGAAATGTTTCATGTAGTACATACCCTGACGTGAATGAGGAACATAATATCCAACTCCACACCACATGCCTTCAAGAAAATTTTTAGGTAAAGGGGTTGAACGTGAAACCAGGCTGGGCCTAATATAGGATGTCTGGGCATTCTTAAGTATCCCATGAAAATGGGAATCATGCCAAATGTAGTTCTGTGAATGCAGATTAATGTCATGTAGGAAGAAAGGCATGTATATATCAGTTATACCAATACACATCCTACCAAACCCACTAATCCCAAGTGTGTCGTCCTTGAAATAGGAAACAAGGAGTAGTGATGGTACTTTCCTAGTATAGGGAGGCACACATTAGGGGAAATGGGATGCTAGGTGAATGATGTCTCAATAACACCAACTTGGATACTTAACACACCAAGATGGGTGATGGTGTAAAGCCGAGTATGCTGGAATTCAACTTGAATGTAAGAAAGTGAAAAAATGTGAATCATGATGCTCGATATCTGGACCACAATGATGGTGTCGTGATGATAGGGGATAACTGATGATTTTGTTCGAAACATTGCATCCATATCATGTTAGCCTGGAATGGGGATAGGAAAATGGGGGTTGACCGCTGAACATGTTCAAAACATTATACCTCTCACAAATGTCATCTAAGGTCTTCAGGGATGTTGGCCCAAGAAGGTAGGTAAGCCAATGTGGCATGATACCTGGTTGTAAAGGGGGTCCCTTCAGACATGTAAGAAGATGATGATCCAAATAATGGGCTCATGAATCTTAGACATGGAACGAGGTAATATCCATATGAAAATTCCAAAATTTGGTCCCTTTGTCACAATGCATCTGAGTACGACAATAAGACATATCAGAAAGAGGGAGTCGAGTCCCATTACAAGGAAAATTGTCTTCGGGTCACACGCTTCCAACTTAAAGTCATAGGGTGGACCATTATAGGGGTACATGATTTAATGGACTTTGTGCAGGGTGGAAAAGTATCCAAACTCGATGCGTAGTTCCCATAAGGAGATCTTAGTTTAGGGTCATAGAACTCAGACTAGATTGGGAAAAGACAAGATAGGCTCATGGTGTGGCTGTTGCAAAACCTGACATGAATGAGAACCCAAGAGGTACTCTCCACACCACATGTTCCCAAAAGAGTTCGGGCCAATGGGCCAAATAGTGGGGAAAGATTTTAGATTCCTTGGGCTAGACCAATATACATAATGTCTGGGTGTTTCTACGTATACCATGAGGATGGGAATCCATCCATACATAGTTCTTGAATGTTATCCTTATGTCTTGTAGATAAGACATAAAGAGATCATAGTTTAAGGACTTTGAGCTCAGACCAGAGATGGTAAGGAATGCAGGAGATGCATTGTGAGGTAATTATAAAACCCTAAATGAATGGGGACTTGGAGTCCATATCACCATGTGTTAGATGAGGAGTTCTTAGGCTGAGGGACCGAAAATGAATGTTAGGATCAGACTTAGGAAAAGTGTTTGGGCATTCCTATGTACCCCATGAGAATGGGAATCAATCCATACGTATTTCTGGAAGTGACATGGTAAGGTACCTACGCTAGGAAGGATAAGGTCATTTGGTGTAACGCCCCGACCCCAACTACCCAGAGCCGGTGCATTACTTCGTAACTTTGGCATGATCACAAAAGATCAACTCTCGAAAGACCGATTAGTTTAGTAGCCTTGGAAACACTAGATACATTCATAAATGTTACATTACATCACAAAGTGAAAAAATATAATAACATAGTCTCCATAGTCCACACTTCTATCCTCTTCGGACTATCCCTGCAGGTCATTCATAAAATACTTCTTCACATCCTGGAAAATATTAAAACATTAAAAGGGCTGAGCTCAGATGCTCAGTAAGGATAACAATATTGCGGAAGCTTTTATAAATAAAAATTAACAATTAAGGCAATGTATAAATAAAACAAAAGCCTTTTAATCATAAACTTCAACATAATATGGAAAAAGTAAAATGAGATAATTCCATTTACTTATTCACATGGATATTCTACTGGTCGAATAATCACATGCAATATCAATAACCACTTTCATAATGAGGGAATGTATAATGCCAGACATTCTGAAACATTTTGTCAAGGCCTCGGCCAAGACGTCTAAAATGATTAAGGCCTCGGTCAAAACCATAAATCAAATTGGGAAAGGGCCTCGGCCAATTCCATGTCTAGTTGTCTCATGAGACCTACCGATGCATCGAGGAGCTATAGTGGGCTCCACCCGTCACTTATTAAGTCCAATACATTCCTCGTATGAATAGGTTTAAACATATCATAAACCATAACATAATCGTATCACATAAAACATGCATAAAGGAAACATAACATTTCCACATTTCAATCACAAGATATCAATACAACACATTGATATAATAAAATCGCTTTCAAAACCATTTTCAATACCAAAATAAAAGAAAGTTAAAACTTGTATTTATTTTTCATTAAAAAAAATGATGGCTTGTAGAGGAAGCCGAAACTCAAATAATGGTCACGGCGGCGGAGAAGTCATTGTTTCCGCATAAGTACGGAAAGAAAAACATTCCCTTTTGTCGTTTATCAAAATGCTTCGTATAAAAAAGATTCCTTTTGAATAAACGTAAAATTCAAAGGGGTTTATACACCGTATAAAAGAAAGTTGTGTATAAAACCAAATATGCCTCAATGAAAGGGGATGGAGACTATGTCCTTAAAAGATAATTTTTAAAATAAAATAGATCTATTATGTGTATTCACTATAGGTACACATAAAGAAAATAAAAATACAAAATTGGACATAATAATACCATGAAATAATTTGAAAGTAGGAGATTAACCCAAAGAATGGAAGTTGGGTTAAGAAATTCCCTTACAAGGATCATTTTTTAATTAAAATAGATCTATTATGTGTATTAACTATAAGTACACATAAAGGAAGTACAAATACAAGATTGGACATAATAATATCATGACATAATTTGAATGTAGGAGATTAACCCAAAGAATGGAAATTGGGTTAAGAAATTCCCTTACAAAGATCATTTTTTAATTAAAATAGATCTATTATGTGTATTAACTATAAGTACACAAAAAGGAAGTACAAATACAATATTGGACATAATAATATCATGACATAATTTGAAAGTAGGAGATTAACCCAAAGAATGGAATTTGGGTTAAGAAATTCCCTTACAAAGATCATTTTGTAAATAAAATAGATTCATTATATATACACATAAAGAAAGGATAAATACAAGATAGGACATAATAATATCATTACATAATTTTAAAATAGGATATTAACCCAAAGAATAGAAATTGGGTTAAGAAGTTCCCTTACCTTGCGTCTTGTCCTAACTCGACCGTTCTTTAACCTCCGGAATAATAAACTAGAGTTAATTTCTATTTACTTAAGAACCTTTTTCATGTTCATTATTCCTTTTATATCCATTATTACCATGCTATGAACATTATTTAATTATTTAAGTTAATAACGGTCGTTTTTTCGATCTTTGGTACTTGAGTCAAAAATAAACTTCTTATAATTACAAGTTGTTCATGTGGTGAAATATCCATTATATCCAGAATTATATTCATGATGTAGATATCATGTATATCATATATACAGTATATACATTCACTCATAATGTCACGTAACATTTAGTGGTAAGAAATCAAATGCACCGTTCATGGAGACGGTAAGCCGTACGTACGCATGAACGCTACTTTCATTTCTATTTCGTATTTAATGGAATGAAATCATAATGATATAAATTTATAATATAATTAGAGTATAATATAGTTTATAATACCATTTAATCCATCCTTTATACATCCCACATATGGCATTAACGATTCAAATCACTTTGAGGGGGCGGTAGTCCGCACTTCCTAAAATGAAATTATCGCGTTTTACCCATAATGGAAATCATAAAGTATTCCATAAATGAGAAATACAGAAGCATAAGTAAAAAATAAACACATTATATATCATATATAAATATAGTGACATCTTAATGGCCACCTTTGAAGGTGTTATATGAATGTTGAACAATCATCGTTTCGTGAGGCAGAAATTCGCCATCCACAGAAACCGTATGTTCTTTAACCATTAGATGTAGGTGTGTGTAAGTGTAGCTCAAATACTTCTTATAAAAACATCCTAGTATATTGAGGATACTGGTGTTGTTACAAAAGAAATGAATAAAAAGAGTTTAGGGGGTTGGAGAATAAAAATAAAACAAAACAACATTAGAGAAGACATTACCTCAAAATCGGGTAACTCTTTTTGATTTGAGCCAAAGGCTTCATTGAGAAGAGTTCTGCCCAAAGTGAGGCTTCTAGGAGTAATAGGGGGAAGTTGGGAGAGTATTTGGGCAGAGGTTGGCCGAGCCAAATGGCTTGATGGTGTGAATAAGGTGGGAGAGGTGGGGGCCTTTTATAAGTGGAGAGGAGGGGCTTTTTGGAAAGATTGAAATGTTACATTATTACACAATGCTTTTCAGATTATAAAGGTCCCACACTTATATATTTCGTGGATAACGTGATAAGGGTTCTAAATATACCCATAAAATAGTCTTTGGACAAGTGTAAGCCTTGGATTTTGCATTATCTTTTCATTTTATTAAAATCATTAAATAATGAGGTCATCGCTGCATCATAATGATGTCATAAATAATTTAATTTATTTAATGTCTAAAAATTATAAAAAACTACTATGATGTAGGAAATCGTTTTAGCTTTCTAATGAATATTTATAGTCAAAATTTGGACTTGTGTAACCCCACTTAAAAACTGTTTCAGTAAAATAACTCATGTTTGTGTCAATTTAATTTTAACATTAAATAAATATATATTAATGTCATTTTCCAACTAAAGTGGCTCCCTGGGGTCCCCAAGTTTACCCATGGGTTGTATTGGTCGGCCATGACTCATCCAATAGGAGTAGGACAAGTTTCATGCTCATCTCATATTATTAAAACATTATTTGTACCTTAAACTATACTAATTACCTCTAATCGCGATTAAGAACTTAAAAGTTACTATTCACCAAAAAATTATTTTAATATCATTGAACCACATTTTACTTCTTAATGACAACCATGTATGTCGGATTTTTGAAAATCAAATCACAGAAGTGGTAATATTTCATTTAAACGAAAAATCAGTTATTTAACTACCACTTAGTGGTTTCACTATTCATCAAAAATTGAAGTTTTTCAGAACAAAGCCTAAATTTCACCCTAAGCTATAATTGATATTCCGAATTCAAAAATGATGTCTATTTTACAAAATTCCAAACATATAAGTTGCATTAATTAATTTTATAATTAATTCCCGCTGTTACGACAAATAGCATGTTTTTAAGAAACAATTTATATCAAAAGATTGGCAATTGTTTATGTCCAATATCAATGTTAAATTAATTATAATGACCACCATTGGATAAAATGGTAAAAATATATTCTAATTATACCTTAAAACCACTAAATAGTATAATTTATCACAATAAATTATTTTGATTAAAAAGTTGTTTTAAGTATTTTTCACTATTCATAAAAAATTAGAAGTTCTCAGAAAAATACTAAAAATTCAACATAGGCTAATTTCGATATTCCGAATCCAAAAATGAAGTCCATTTTGAAATATAAAATTTCTATAATTTTAAAAAGTGGTTATTACTATTCATAACGGCTACTTTAATTAGTCGCGGTGTTTTAGAACTCGAAGTTGCGTACAATGCAAGCTATTGCATTATTGAATGAGAAGCGTATCGTGGAATCTCTGGGTGTTACATTCTACCCTCCTTCAATAAATTGCGTCCTCGCAATTTGAAATTTTTCTTTGAAAATAAAAGGTTGAAAAGAGAAAATACCTTTGAGGAAAACCCACATCGGAAATAAGGTTAATAAATATATAACATTAAAAGAAAGCAAGATAAGTACAAAGGTCACCCGATATAGCCCATTCTAGGATTATATGAAAATATGGATATGGAGGAGAAACAAACCATCAAGGTCTGATGGAGAGTTATAGAAAACAGGATTAGGAGAAAGTTTAACCACAAGAAAATCACAAACTTGTGATTGGATAAACGGTCATTGAATCCCCAGTTGGAAAAGTTAACCGACAACATTTTTGTTTTAAGTTACCTTTTATAATGTTGAGGAATTTATTTAGGAGATTTAATAAGAACGTAAGGGAATATACATACTTGTTATGTATACTTTCATTCGTTAATAAATATTTACAACAAACCCAACTTTTACTCCAAATGGTAACGGAACTCAAAAATATTCTATTTATCCTAATTGTATAAGGTTCCAAATGTTAACACATACCATTTAGATTAGTAAAACTATTTTGTAATAACCAGGGACTTCCTGTAGGCTAGTGGTAGGAAATAAAGGCTTGTCGCACTATGGTTGTGGGTTCGATTCCTGCAGCTTTGTCCGACGCGATGGGTTATTCCCCACCCAGCAGTTTGTCCTTTTCCAAAAACTATAGTATTATAATATTCCAAAAATAATATTCAGAAATTTTTTAACCTTAAACAATACTATCCAAAGATCAACTTAATCCACTCCAACCTTTATAGTTATCCAAAATACCTCTGTCCAGACTTTCTCTAAAAGGTCTCTTAATTCCAAAATCAATTTATCAGATTCCCCAAACAAAGTAAAGTTTCTCTTATTGTCACATACTAAAAATATAATTACCTTCATCATATTAAAACCTTACTGAAAACAACATGTATTGCGGTACAATACTTATATATATATCACATTATTCTAATAACCAGAATATAGTCCATGAGTCCAAAAGCACCAATACATTAATTATTCCGCTTCAACTGTAGTCACAGCATAAGATTGGCCTTGATCCCTTGGCCTTTTCTGAGGTAAGTTTCCTTGACGCTTAGGACATTCATTTGCATAATGCCCCATTTCTCTACAATTATAGCATTCAACTTTGATAGCCTCTTTCTTTCCCTTGCAATCACGAGCCTGGTGACCCTTTTCTCCACATTTATAACAAACTCCCATTCCTTTTAGACAAGTACCAGGGTGATTCTTCCCACAATTATCACATAATGGAAAATCCTTCTTTCCCTTTTTCCCTTTATCTGTCTCTTGTTCCACCATTCTCTTCTTCTCTTGCTTTACTTTGTTGTCATAAGACTTAGAGAATTCCTTTTTTGTCTTGATAGCACACGAGACAATATCTTCGTATGATGAGAAGGATTGTGATACGAAAGATAGACAGAGAAATGGTTTTAACCCATCAAAGAAACGATCAATCTTACTCCTTGGGTTACGTATATAATAGGCAGCATGCCTCGCTAAACTTGTAAAGTTAGCCTCATACTTTGCGACATTCTATTCCTCCTTCTGCCTCAGACTCAGAAATTGCCTTTCTATATCTGCTCGATGGTCACGAGGAAAGTATTTTTCTAAGAAAAGCTCTTTGAACTCCCTCCATTCCATATTTGATACGTCATCATCTTCCTTTGTGTTTTGAATCAGCGACCACCACTGATCGTCATCTCCAGTGAGGCGGTAAACTGCCATGATAACTTTTTCCCTTTCATTGCTCCCCAAAGCCTGAAATATTTTCTCTAGGGAATTTATCCATTGCTCGGCTACTACGGGATTTGTACTCCCATTGAACGTTGGTGGTTGTTGCCTCATGAATCGATCTAACATTAATCCTCTACGTTGCGGATCAGGGTGCTCCATACAAGTAAGTTTATTATTCATAACCTGAGTGAGTTGTCCCATTATGGTAATAAGTTGATCAGCACCAGTTGTATCTCCAGCTCCACAATAATTATCTTGAGCAGGAGGGCAATCCCTACACGGAGTGCGTGCATTGATACGGTTTCCATTCCTTCCACTAGGCGCCATTTCTAAACAATGGCATAAACTATATTAGTTTATAAATCAAAGTACATAATTCCATACTTGTAAGATACTTAACATAAATTGAACTATTTATGGATATAATCCATAAAAATGTTTTCTTTGAGGAAGTATATACTCATAACCCTTCATAGTGGTTTATAAAGAAAATGAGAATTATCCAAAGCATATCCCCCAGGAGTGTCGTAACCAAGAGTGCAGCAAGGCCCGTTGTCGTGCACCAGTTCTCGTTCGAGTCTAGCTCAAAGCGGTGTTTTTGGGTTTTACCCCTAGGTACATCTGTGCTAGAGCCACCTCTACCTGCTCGTATCCAGACAGGGATGTATTGCTCAGAAAACTCACAAAATCTCTACAATAACAAAATTCTAAGAAATTCTTCTATACTAATCCTCAAAGTCTATCTTCGGGCTATGTGCTCTAATCAGAGTTTATCTAAATCTAGCTTTCAAGGTTAGTACTAAACTGCCTCTGATACCAACTGTAACGCCCCGACCCCAGCTACCCAGAGCCGGTGCCTTACTTCGTAACATTGGCATGATCACAAAAGATCAAGTCTCGAAAGACCGATTAGTTTAGTAGCCTTGGAAACACTAGATACATTCATAAATGTTACATTACATCACAAAGTGAAAAACTATAATAACATAGTCTCCATAGTACACACTTATATCCTCTTCGGACTATCCCTGCAGGTCATTCATAAAATACTTCTTCACATCCTGGAAAATATTAAAACATTGAAAGGGGTGAGCTCAGATGCTCAGTAAGGATAACAATATTGCGGAAGCTTTCATAAATAAACATTAACAATTAAGGCAATGTATAAATAAAACAAAATCCTTTTAAACATAAACATCAACATAATATGGAAAAAGTAAAATGAGATAATGCCATTTACTTATTCACATGGATATTCTACTGGTCGAATAATCACATGCAATATCAATAACCACTTTCATAATGAGGGAATGTATAATGCCAGACATTCTGAAACATTTTTTCAAGGCCTCGGCCAAGACGTCTAAAATGATTAAGGCCTCGGCCAAAACCATAAATCAAATTGGGAAAGGGTCTCGGCCAATTCCACGTCTAGTTGTCTCATGAGACCTACCGATGCATCGGGGAGCTATAGCGGGCTCCACCCGTCACTTATTAAGTCCAATACATTCCTCATATGAATAGGTTTAAACATATCATAAACCATAACATAATCGTATCACATAAAACATGCATAAAGGAAACATAACATTTCCACATTTCAATCACAAGATATCAATACAACACATTGATATAATAAAAACGCTTTCAAAACCATTTTCAATACCAAAATAAAAGAAAGTTAAAACTTTGTATTTATTTTTCATTAAAAAATGATGGCTTGTAGAGGAATCTGAAACTCAAATAATGGTCACGGCGGTGGAGAAGTCATTGTCGCCGCATAAGTACGGAAAGAAAAACATTCCCTTTTGTCGTTTATCAAAAATCTTCGTATAAAAAATATTCCTTTTGAATAAACGTAAAAGTCAATGGGGTTTATACACCGTATAAAAGAAAGTTGTGTATAAAACCAAATATGCCTCAATGAAAGAGGATTGAGACAAAGTCCTTAAAAGATAATTTTTAAAATAAAATAGATCTATTATGTGTATTCACTATAGGTACACATAAAGAAAATAAAAATACAAAATAGGACATAATAATATCATGAAATAATTTGAAAGTAGGAGATTAACCCAAAGAATGGAAGTTGGGTTAAGAAATTCCATTACAAATATCATTTTTTTAATTAAAATAGATCTATTATGTGTATTAACTATAAGTACACATAAAGGAAGTACAAATACAAGATTGAACATAATAATATCATGACATAATTTGAAAGTAGGAGATTAACCCAAAGAATGGAAATTGGGTTAAGAAATTCCCTTACAAAGATCATTTTTTAATTAAAATTGATCTATTATGTGTATTAACTATAAGTACACATAAAGGAAGTACAAATACAAGATTGGACATAATAATATCATGACATAATTTGAAAGTAGGAGATTAACCCAAAGAATGGAAATTGGGTTAAGAAATTCCCTTACAAAGATCATTTTGTAAATAAAATAGATTCATTATATATACACATAAATAAAGTATAAATACAAGATAGGACATAATAATATCATTACATAATTTTAAAATAGGATATTAACCCAAAGAATAGAAATTGGGTTAAGAAGTTCCCTTACCTTGCGTCTTGTCCTGACTCGACCGTTCTTTAACCTCCTGAATAATAAACTAGAGTTAATTTCTATTTACTTAAGAACCTTTTTCATGTTCATTATTCCTTTTATATCCCTTATTACCATGTTATGAACATTATTTAATTATTTATGTTAATAACGGTCGTTTTGTCGATCTTTGGTACTTGAGTCAAAAATAAACTTCTTATAATTACAAGTTGTTCATGTGGTGAAATATCCATTATATACAGAATTATATTCATGATGTAGATATCATATATATAATATATACAGTATATACATTCATTCATAATGTCACGTAACATTTAGAGGTAAGAAATGAAATGCACCGTTCATGGAGACGGTAAGCTGTACGTACGCATGAACGCTACTTTCATTTCTATTTCGTATTTAATGGAATGAAATCATAATGATATAAATTTATAATATAACTACAGTATAATATAGTGTATAATACCATTTAAGCCATCCTTTATACATCCCACATATGGCATTAACGATTCAAATCACTTTGAGGGGGCGGTAGTCCGCACTTCCTAAAATGAAATTATCGCGTTTTACCCATAATGGAAATCAATAAGTATGCCATAAATGAGAAATACAGAAGCATAAGTAAAAAATAAACACATTATATATCATATATAATTATAGTGACATCTTAATGGCCACCTTTGAAGGTGTTATATGAGTGTTGAACAATCATCATTTCGTGAGGCAGAAATTCGCCATCCACAGAAACCGTATGTTATTTAACCATTAGATGTAGGTGTGTGTAAGTGTAGCTCTAATCCTTCTTATAAAAACATCCTAGTATATTGAGGATACTGGTGTTGTTACAAAATAAATGAATAAAAAGAGTTTAGGGGGTTGGAGAAGAAAAATAAAACAAAACAACATTAGAGAAGACATTACCTCAAAATCGGGTAACTCTTTTTGATTTGAGCCAAAGGATTCCTTGAGAAGAGTTCTTCCCAAAGTGAGGCTTCTATGAGTAATAGGGGGAAGTTGGGAGAGTATTTAGTCAGAGTTTGGCCGAGCCAAATGGCTTGATGGTGTGAATAAGGTGGGAGAGGTGGGGGCCTTTTATAAGTGGAGAGGAGGGGCTTTTTTGGAAAGATTGAAATGTTACATTATTACACAATGCTTTTCGGATTCTAAAGGTCCCCCACTTATATGTTTCGTGGCTAAGGTGATAAGGGTTCGAAATCTTCCCATACAATAGTCTTTGGACAAGTGTAAGCCTTGTATTTTGCATTATCTTTTCATTTTATTAAAATCGTTAAATAATGAGGTCATCGCTGCATCATAATGATTTCATAAATAATTTAATTTATTTAATGTCTAAAAATTATAAAAAAAATACTATGATATAGGAAATATTTTTAGATTTCTAATGAATATTTATTGTCAAAATTTGGACTTGTGTAACCCCACTTAAAAACTGTTTTAGTAAAATAACTCATGTTTGTGTCAATTTAATTTTAACATTAAATAAATATATATTAATGTCATTTTCCAACTAAAGTGGCTCCATGGGGTCCCCAAGTTGACCCATGGGTTATATTGGTCGGCCATGACTCATCCAATAGGAGTAGGACAAGTGTCATGCTCATCTCATATTATTAAAACATTATTTGTACCTTAAACTACACTAATTACCTCTAATCGCGATTAAGAACTTAAAAGTTACTATTCACCAAAAAATTATTTTAATCTCATTGAACCACATTTTACTTCTTAATGAAAAACATGTATGTCGGATTTTTGAAAATCAAATCACAGAAGTGGTAATATTTCATTTAAACGAAAAATCAGTTATTTAACTACCACTTAGTGGTTTCACTATTCATCAAAAATTGAAGTTTTTCAGAACAAAGCCAAAATTTCACCCTAAGCTATAATTGATATTCCGAATTCAAAAATTATGACTATTTTACAAAATTCCAAACATATAAGTTGCATTAATTAATTTTATAATTAATTCCTGCTGTTACGACAAATAGCGTGTTTTTAAGAAACAATTTATATCAAAAGATTGGCAATTGTTTATGTCCAATTTCAATGTTAAATTAATTCTAATGACCACCATTGGATAAAATGGTAAAAATATATTCTAATTATACCTTAAAACCACTAAATAGTATAATTTATCACAATAAATTATTTTGATTAAAAAGTTGTTTTTAGTATTTTTCACTATTCATAAAAAATTATAAGTTCTCAAAAAAATACCAAAAATTCAACATAGGCTAATTTAGATATTCCGAATCCAAAAATGAAGTCCATTTTGAAATATAAAATTTCTATAATTTTAAAAAGTGGTTATTACTATTCATAACAACTACTTTGATTAGTCGCGGTGTTTTAGAACTCGAAGTTGCGTACAATGCAAGCTATTGCATTATTGAATGAGAAGCGTATCGTGGAATCTCGGGGTGTTACATTCTCCCCTCCTTCAATAAATTGCGTCCTCGAAATTTGAAATTTTTCTTTGAAAATAAAAGGTTGAAAAAAGAAAATACCTTTGAGGAAAACCCACATCGGAAATAAGGTTAATAAATATATAACATTAAAAGAAAGCAAGATAAGTACAAAGGTCACCCGATATAGACCATTCTAGGATTCTATGAAAATATGGATATGGAGGAGAAACAAACCATCAAGGTCTGATGGAGAGTTATAGAAAACTGGATTAGGAGAAAGTTTAACCACAAGAAAATCACAAACTTGTGATTGGTTAAACGGTCATTGAATCCCCAGTTGGAAAAGTTAACCAACAACATTTTTGTTTTAAGTTACCTTTTATAATGTTGAGGAATTTATTTAGGAGATTTACTAAGAACGTAAGGGAATATACATACTTGTTATGTATACTTTCATTCGTTAATAAATTTTTACCACAAACCCAACTTTTACTCCAAATGGTAACGGAACTCAAAAATATTCTATTTATCCTAATTGTATAAGGTTCCAAATGTTAACACATACCATTTAGATTAGTAAAACTATTTTTTAATAACCAGGGACTTCCTGTAGGCTAGTGGTAGGAAATAAAGGCTTGTCGCACTATGGTTGTGGGTTCGATTCCTGTAGCTTTGTCCGACGCGATGGGTTATTCCCCACCCTGCAGGTTATCCTTTTCCTAAAACTATAGTATTATAATATTCCAAAAATAATCTTCAGAAATTTTTTAACCTTAAACAATACTATCAAAAGATCAACTTAATCCACTCCAACCTTTATAGTTATCCAAAATAACTCTGTCCAGACTTTCTCTAAAAGGTCTTTTAATTCCAAAATCAATTTATCAGATTCCCCAAACAAAGTAAAGTTTCTCTTATTGTCACATACTAAAAATATAATTACCTTCATCATATTAAAACCTTACTGAAAACAACATGTACTGCGGTACAATCCTTATATATATATCACATTATTCTAATAACCAGAATATAGTCCATGAGTCCAAAATCACCAATACATTAATTATTCCGCTTCAACTGTAGTCACAGCATAAGATTGTCCTTGATCCCTTGGCCTTTTCTGAGGTAAGTTTCCTTGACGCTTAGGACATTCATTTGCATAATGTCCCTTTTCTCTACAATTATAGCATTCAACTTTGATAGCCTCTTTCTTTCCCTTGCAATCAAGAGCCTGGTGACCCTTTTCTCCACATTTATAACAAACTCCCATTCTTTTTAGACAAGTACCAGGGTGATTCTTCCCACAATTATCACATAATGGAAAATCCTTATTTCCCTTTTTCCCTTTATCTGTCTCTTGTTCCACCGTTCTCTTCTTCTCTTGCTTTACTTTGTTGTCATAAGACTTAAAGAATTCCTTTTCTGTCTTGATAGCACACGAGACAATATCTTCGTATGATGAGAAGGATTGTGATACTAAAGATCGAAGGAGAAATGGTTTTAACCCATCAAAGAAACGATCAATCTTACTCATTGGGTTACGTATATAATCGGCAGCATGCCTCGCTAACCTTGTAAAGTTAGCCTCATACTTTGCGACATTCTCATCCTCCTTCTGCCTCAGACTCAGAAATTGCCTTTCCATATCTGCTCGATGGTCACGAGGAAAGTATTTTTCTAAGAAAAGCTCTTTGAAATCCCTCCATTCCATATTTGATACGTCATCATCTTCCTTTGTGTTTTGAATCAGCGACCACCACTGATCGGCATCTCCAGTGAGGCGGTAAACTGCCATGATAAATTTTTCCGTTTCACTGCTCCCCAAAGCCTGAAATATTTTCTCTAGGGAATTTATCCATTTCTCGGCTACTAAGGGATTTGTACTCCCATTGAACGTTGGTGGTTGTTGCCTCATGAATCGATCTAACATTGATCCTCTACGTTGCGGATCAGGGTGCTCCATACGAGTAAGTTTATTATTCATAACCTGAGTGAGTTGTCCCAGTATGGTAATAAGTTGATCAGCACCAGTTGTAACTCCAGCTCCACAATAATTATCTTGAGTAGGAGGGCAATCCCTACACGGAGTGCGTGCATTGATACGGTTTCTATTCCTTCCACTAGGCGCCATTTCTAAACAATGGAATAAACTATATTAGTTTATAAATCAAAGTACATAATTCCATACTTGTAAGATACTTAACATAAATTGAACTATTTATGGATATAATCCATAAAAATGTTTTCTTTGAGGAAGTATATACTCATAACCCTTCATAGTGGTTTATAAAGAAAATGAGAATTATCCAGAGCATATCCCCCGGGAGTGTCGTAAACAAGAGTGAAGCAAGGCCCGTTGTCGTGCACCAGTTCTCGTTCAAGTCTAGCTCAAAGCGGTGTTTTCGGGTTTTACCCCTAGTTACATCTGTGCCAGAGCCGCCTCTACCTGCTCGTATCTAGACAAGGATGTATTGCTCGTAAAACTCACAAAATCTCTACAATAACAAAATTCTAGGAAGTTCTTCAATACTAATCCTCAAAGTCTATCTTCTGGCTATGTGCTCTAATCAGAGTTTATCTAAATCTAGCTTCCAAGGTTAGTACTAAACTGCCTCTAATACCAACTATAACGCCCTGACCCCAGCTACCCAGAGCTGGTGCATTACTTCGTAACATTGGCATGATCACAAAATATCAACTCTCAAAGGACCGATTAGTTTAGTAGCCTTGGAAACACTAGATACATTCATAAATGTTACATTACATCACAAAGTGAAAAACTATAATAACATAGTCTCCATAGTCCACACTTCTATCCTCTTCGGACTATCCCTGCAGGTCATTCATAAAATACTTCTTCACATCCTGGAAAATATTAAAACATTGAAAGGGGTGAGCTCAGATGCTCAGTAAGGATAACAATATTGCGGAAGCTTTCATAAATAAACATTAACAATTAAGGCAATGTATAAAAAAAACAAAAGCCTTTTAAACATAAACTTCAACATAATATGGAAAAAGTAAAATGAGATAATGCCATTTACTTATTCACATGGATATTCTACTGGTCGAATAATCACATGCAATATCAATAACCACTTTCATAATGAGGGAATGTATAATGCCAGACATTCTGAAACATTTTGTCAAGGCCTCGGCCAAGACGTCTAAAATGATTAAGGCCTCGGCCAAAACCATAAATCAAATTGGGAAAGGGCCTCGGCCAATTCCACGTCTAGTTGTCTCATGAGACCTACCAATGCATCGAGGAGCTATAGCGGGCTCCACCCGTCACATATTAAGTCCAATACATTCCTCATATGAATAGGTTTAAACATATCATAAACCATAACATAATCGTATCACATAAAACATGCATAAAGGAAACATAACATTTCCACATTTCAATCATAAGATATCAATACAACACATTGATATAATAAAAACGCTTTCAAAACCATTTTCAATACCAAAATAAAAGAAAGTTAAAACTTTGTATTTATTTTTCATTAAAAAAATGATGGCTTGTAGAGGAAGCTGAAACTCAAATAATGGTCACGGCGGCGGAGAAGTCATTGTCGCCGTATAAGTACGGAAAGAAAAACATTCCCTTTTGTCGTTCATCAAAACGCTTCGTATAAAAAATATTCCTTTTGAATAAACGTAAAAGTCAAAGGGGTTTATACACCATATAAAAGAAAGTTGTGTATAAAACCAAATATGCCTCAATGAAAGGGGATTGAGATGAAGTCCTTAAAAGATAATTTTTAAAATAAAATAGATCTATTATGTGTATTCACTATAGGTACACATAAAGAAAAAAAATACAAAATAGGACATAATAATATCATGAAATAATTTGAAAGTAGGAGATTAACCCAAAGAATGGAAGTTGGGTTAAGAAATTCCCTTACAAAGATCATTTTTTAATTAAAATAGATCTATTATGTGTATTAACTATAAGTACACATAACGGAAGTACAAATACAAGATTGGACATAATAATATCATGACATAATTTGAAAGTGGGAGATTAACCCAAAGAATGGAAATTGGGTTAAGAAATTCCCTTACAAAGATCATTTTTTAATTAAAATAGATCTATTATGTGTATAAACTATAAGTACACATAAAGTAAGTACAAATACAATATTGGACATAATAATATCATGACATAATTTGAAAGTAGGAGATTAACCCAAAGAATGGAAATTGGGTTAAGAAATTCTCTTACAAAGATCATTTTGTAAATAAAATAGATTCATTATATATACACATAAAGAAATTATAAATACAAGATAGGACATAATAATATCATTACATAATTTGATAATAGGATATTAACCCAAAGAATATAAATTGGGTTAAGAAGTTCCCTTACCTTGCGTCTTGTCCTGACTCGACCGTTCTTTAACCTCCTGAATAATAAACTAGAGTTAATTTATATTTACTTAAGAACCTTTTTCATGTTCATTATTCCTTTTATATCCATTATTACCATGTTATGAACATTATTTAAATATTTAAGTTAATAACGGTCGTTTTGTCGATCTTTGGTACTTGAGTCAAAAATAAACTTCTTATAATTAGAAGTTGTTCATGTGGTGAAATATCCATTATATCCAGAATTATATTCATGATTTAGATATCATATATATCATATATACAGTATATACATTCATTCATAATGTCACGTAACATTTAGAGGTAAGAAATGAAATGCACCGTTCATGGAGACGGTAAGCCGTACGTACGCATGAACGCTACTTTCATTTCTATTTCGTATTTAATGGAATGAAATCATAATGATATAAATTTATAATATAATTACAGTATAATATAGTGTATAATAACATTTAATCCATCCTTTATACATCCCACATATGGAATTAACGATTCAAATCACTTTGAGGGGGCGGTAGTCCGCACTTCTTAAATGAAATTATCGCATTTTACCCATAATGGAAATCATAAAGTATGCCATAAATGAGAAATACAGAAGAATAAGTAAAACATAAACACATTATATATCATATATAAATATAGTGACATCTTAATGGCCACCTTTGATGGTGTTATATGAGTGTTTAACAATCATCGTTTCGTGAGACAGAAATTCGCCATCCATAGAAACTGTATGTTCTTTAACCATTAGATGTAGGTGTGTGTAAGTGTAGCTCGAATCCTTCTTATAAAAACATCCTAGTATATTGAGTATACTGTTGTTGTTACAAAATAAATGAATAAAAAGATTTTAGGGGGTTGGAGAAGAAAAATAAAACAAAACAACATTAGAGAAGACATTACCTCAAAATCGGGTAACTCTTTTTGATTTGAGCCAAAGGCTTCCTTGAGAAGCGTTCTGCCCAATGTGAGGCTTCTAGGAGTAAGAGGGGGAAGTTGGGAGAGTATTTTGGCAGAGTTTGGCCGATCCAAATGGCTTGAAGGTGTGAATAAGGTGGGAGAGGTGGGGGCCTTTTATAAGTGGAGAGGAGGGGCTTTTTTGGAAAGATTGAAATGTTACATTATTACACAATGCTTTTCGGATTATAAAGGTCCCACACTTATATATTTCGTGGATAAGGTGATAAGGGTTCGAAATATACCCATCCAATAGTCTTTGGACAAGTGTAAGCCTTGTATTTTGCATTATCTTTTCATTTTATTAAAATCGTTAAATAATGAGGTCATCGCTGCATCATAATGATGTCATAAATAATTTAATTTATTTAATGTCTAAAAATTATAAAAAAAATACTATGATGTAGGAAATAGTTTTATCTTTCTAATGAATATTTATAGTCAAAATTTGGACTTGTGACACCCCACTTAAAAACTGTGTTTGTAAAATAACTCATGTTTGTGTCAATTTAATTTTAACATTAAATAAATATATATTAATGTCATTTTCCAACTAAAGTGGCTCCATGGGGTCCCCAAGTTGACCCATGGGTTGTCTTGGTCGGCCATGACTCATCCAATATGAGTAGGACAAGTGTCATGCTCATCTCTTATTATTAAAACATTATTTGTACCTTAAACTACACTAATTACCTCTAATCGCGATTAAGAACTTAAAAGTTACTATTCACCAAAAAATTATTTTAATCTCATTGAACCACATTTTACTTCCTAATGACAACCATGTATGTCGGATTTTTGAAAATCAAATCACAGAAGTGGTAATATTTCATTTAAACGAAAAATCAGTTATTTAACTACCACTTAGTGGTTTCACTATTCATCAAAAATTGAAGTTTTTCAGAACAAAGCCAAAATTTCACCCTAAGCTATAATTGATATTCCGAATTCAAAAATGATGTATATTTTACAAAATTCCAAACATATAATTTGCATTAATTAATTTTATAATTAATTCCCGTTGTTACGACAAATAGCGTGTTTTTAAGAAACAATTTATATCAAAAGATTGGCAATTGTTTATGTCCAATTTCAATGTTAAATTAATTCTAATGACCAACATTGGATAAAATGGTAAAAATATATTCTAATTATACCTTAAAACCACTAAATAGTATAATTTATCACAATAAATTATTTTTATTAAAAAGTTGTTTTAAGTATTTTTCACTATTCTTAAAAAATTAGAAGTTCTCAGAAAAATACCAAAAATTCAACATAGGCTAATTTCAATATTCCGAATCCAAAAATGAAGTCCATTTTAAAATATAAAATTTATATAATTTTAAAAAGTGGTTATTACTATTCATAACGGCTACTTTGATTAGTTGCGGTGTTTTAGAACTCGAAGTTGCGTACAATGCAAGCTATTGCATTATTGAATGAGAATCGTATCGTGGAATCTCGGGGTGTTACATTCTCCCCTCCTTCAATAAATTGCATCCTCGCAATTTGAAATTTTTCTTTGAAAATAAAAGGTTGAAAAGAGAAAATACCTTTGAGGAAAACCCACATCGGAAATAAGGTTAATAAATATATAACATTAAAAGAAAGCAAGATAAGTACAAAGGTCACCCGATATAGCTCATTCTAGGATTCTATGAAAATATGGATATGGAGGAGAAACAAACCATCAAGGTCTGATGGAGAGTTATAGAAAACAGGATTAGGAGAAAGTTTAACCACAAGAAAATCACAAACTTGTGATTGGTTAAACGGTCATTGAATCCCCAGTTGGAAAAGTTAACCGACAACATGTTTGTTTTATGTTACCTTTTATAATGTTGAGGAATTTATTTAGGAGATTTACTAAGAACGTAAGGGAATATACATACTTGTTATGTATACTTTCATTCGTTAATAAATGTTTACCACAAACCCAACTTTTACTCCAAATGGTAACAGAACTCAAAAATATTCTATTTATCCTAAATATATAAGGTTCCAAATGTTAACACATACCATTTAGATTAGTAAAACTATTTTGTAATAACCAGGGACTTCCTGTAGGCTAGTGGTAGGAAATAAAGGCTTGTCGCACTATGGTTGTGGGTTCGATTCCTGCAGCTTTGTCCGACGCGATGGGTTATTCCCCACCCTGCAGGTTGTCCTTTTCCTAAAACTATAGTATTATAATATTCCAAAGATAATCTTCAGAAATTTTTTAACCTTAAACAATACTATACAAAGATCAACTTAATCCACTCCAACCTTTATAGTTATCCAAAATACCTATGTCCAGACTTTCTCTAAAAGGTCTCTTAATTCCAAAATCAATTTATCAGATTCCCCAAAAAAAGTAAAGTTTCTCTTATTGTCACATATTAAAAATAAAATTACCTTCATCATATTAAAACCTTACTGAAAACAACATGTACTGCGGTACAATCCTTATATATATATCACATTATTCTAATAACCAGAATATAGTCCATGAGTCCAAAAGCACCAATACATTAATTATTCCGCTTCAACTGTAGTCACAGAATAAGATTGGCCTTGATCCCTTGGCCTTTTCTCAGGTAAGTTTCCTTGACTCTTAGGACATTCATTTGCATAATGCCCCATTTCTCTGCAATTATAGCATTCAACTTTGATAGCCTCTTTCTTTCCTTTGCAATCACGAGCCTGGTGACCCTTTTCTCCACATTTATAACAAACTCCCATTCCTTTTAGACAAGTACCAGGGTGATTCTTCCCACAATTATCACATAATGGAAAATCCTTCTTTCCCTTTTTCCCTTTATCTGTCTCTTGTTCCACCGTTCTCTTCTTCTCTTGCTTTACTTTGTTTTCATAAGACTTAGAGAATTCCTTTTCTGTCTTGATAGCACACGAGACAATATCTTCGTATGATGAGAAGGATTTTGATACTAAAGATCGACAGAGAAATGGTTTTAACCCATCAAATAAATGATCAATCTTACTCCTTGGGTTACGTATATAATCGGCAGCATGCCTCGCTAACCTTGTAATTTTAGCCTCATACTTTGCGACATTCTCATCCTCCTTCTGCCTCAGACTCAGAAATTACCTTTCCATATCTGCTCGATGGTCACGAGGAAAGTATTTTTCTAAGAAAAGCTCTTTTAACTCCCTCCATTCCATATTTGATACGTCATCATCTTCCTTTGTGTTTTGAATCAGTGACCACCACTGATCGGCATCTCCAGTGAGGCGGTAAACTGCCATGATAACGTTTTCCCTTTCACTGCTCCCCAAAGCCTGAAATATTTTCTCTAGGGAATTTATCCATTGCTCGGATACTAATGGATTTGTACTCCCATTGAACGTTGGTGGTTGTTGCCTCATGAATCGATCTAACATTGATCCTCTACGTTGTGGATCAGGGTGCTCCATACGAGTAAGTTTATTATTCATAACCTGAGTGAGTTGTCCCAGTATGGTAATAAGTTGATCAGCACCAGTTGTATCTCCAGCTCCACAATAATTATCTTGAGCAGGAGGGCAATCCCTACACGGAGTGCGTGCATTGATATGGTTTCCATTCCTTCTACTAGGCGCCATTTCTAAACAATGGCATAAACTATATTAGTTTATAAATCAAAGTACATAATTCCATACTTGTAAGATACTTAACATAAATTGAACTATTTATGGATATAATACATAAAAAAATTTTCTTTGAGGAAGTATATACTCATAACCCTTCATAGTGGTTTATAAAGAAAATGAGAATTATCCAAAGCATATCCCCCGGGAGTGTCGTAACCAAGAGTGCAGCAAGGCCCGTTGTCGTGCACCAGTTCCTGTTCGAGTCTATCTCAAAGCGGTGTTTTCGGGTTTTACCCCTAGGTACATCTGTGCCAGAGCCGCCTCTACCTGCTCTTATCCAGACAGGGATGTATTGCTCGGAAAACTCACAAAATCTCTACAATAACAAAATTCTAGGAAGTTCTTCTATACTAATCCTCAAAGTCTATCTTCGGGCTATGTGCTCTAATCAGAGTTTATATAAATCTAGCTTCCAAGGTTAGTACTAAACTGCCTCTGATACCAACTGTAACGCCCCGACCCCAGCTACCCAGAGCCGGTGCATTACTTCGTAACATTGGCATGATCACAAAAGATCAAGTCTCGAAAGACCGATTAGTTTAGTAGCCTTGGAAACACTAGATACATTCATAAATGTTACATTACATCACAAAGTGAAAAAACTATAATAACATAGTCTCCATAGTCCACACTTCTATCCTCTTCGGACTATCCCTGCAGGTCATTCATAAAATACTTCTTCACATCCTGGAAAATATTAAAACATTGAAAGGGGTGAGCTCAGATGCTCAGTAAGGATAACAATATTGCGGAAGCTTTCATAAATAAACATTAACAATTAAGGCAAAGTATAAATAAAACAAAAGCCTTTTAAACATAAACTTCAACATAATATGGCGAAAGTAAAATGAAATAATGCCATTTACTTATTCACATGGATATTGTACTGGTCGAATAATCACATGCAATATCAATAACCACTTTCATAATGAGGGAATGTATAATGCCGGACATTCTGAAACATTTTGTCAAGGCCTCGGCCAAGACGTCTAAAATGATTAAGTCCTCGGCCAAAACCATAAATCAAATTGGGAAAGGGCCTCGGCCAATTCCACGTCTAGTTGTCTCATGAGACCTACCGATGCATCGAGGAGCTATAGCGGGCTCCACCCGTCACTTATTAAGTCCAATACATTCCTCATATGAATAGTTTTAAACATATCATACACTATAACATAATCGTATCACATAAAACATGCATAAAGGAAACATAACATTTCCACATTTCAATCACAAGATATCAATACAACACATTGATATAATAAAAACACTTTCAAAACCATTTTCAATACCAAAATAAAAGAAAGTTAAAACTTTGTATTTATTTTTCATTAAAAAAATGATGGCTTGTAGAGGAATCCGAAACTCAAATAATGGTCACAGCGGCGGAGAAGTCATTGTCGCCGCATAAGTACGAAAAGAAAAACATTCCCTTTTGTCATTTATCAAAACCCTTCGTATAAAAAAGATTCCTTTTGAATAAACGTAAAAGTCAAAGGGGTTTATACACCATATAAAAGAAAGTTGTGTATAAAACCAAATATTCCTCAATGAAAGTGGATTGAGACAAAGTCCTTAAAAGATAATTTTTAAAATAAAATAGATCTATTATGTGTATTCACTATAGGTACACATAAAGAAAATAAAAATACAAAATAGGACATAATAATATCATGAAATAATTTGAAAGTAGGAGATTAACCCAAAGAATGGAAGTTGGGTTAAGAAATTCCCTTACAAAGATCATTTTTTAATTAAAATAGATCTATTATATGTATTAACTATAAGAACACATAAAGGAAGTACAAATATAAGATTGGACATAATAATATCATGACATAATTTGAAAGTAGGAGATTAACCCAAAGAATGGAAATTGGGTTAAGAAATTCCCTTACAAAGATCATTTTTTTAATTAAAATAGATCTATTATGTGTATTAACTATAAGTACACATAAAGGAAGTACAAATACAAGATTGGACATAATAATATCATGACATAATTTGAAAGTAGGAGATTAACCCAAAGAATGGAAATTGGGTTATGAAATTCCCTTACAAAGATCATTTTGTAAATAAAATAGATTCATTATATATACACATAAAGAAAGTATAAATACAATATAGGACATAATGATATCATTACATAATTTGAAAATAGTATATTAACCCAAAGAATAGAAATTGGGTTAAGAAGTTCCCTTACCTTGCGTCTTGTCCTGACTCGACCGTTCTTTAACCTCTTGAATAATAAACTAGAGTTAATTTCTATTTACTTAAGAACCTTTTTCATGTTCATTATTCCTTTTATATCCCTTATTACCATGTTATGAACATTATTTAATTATTTAAGTTAATAACGGTCGTTTTGTCGATCTTTGGTACTTGAGTCAAAAATAAACTTCTTATAATTACAAGTTGTTCATGTGGTGAAATATCCATTATATCAGAAATTATATTCATGATGTAGATATCATATATATCATATATACAGTATATACATTCATTCATAATGTCACGTAACATTTAGAGGTAAGAAATGAAATGCACCGTTCATGGAGACGGTAAGCCGTACGTACGCATGAACGCTACTTTCATTTCTATTTTGTATTTAATGGAATGAAATCATAATGATATAAATTTATAATATAATTACAGTATAATATAGTGTATAATACCATTTAATCCATCCTTTATACATCCCACATATGGCATTAACGATTCAAATCACTTTGAGGGGGCGGTAGTCCGCACTTCCTAAAATGAAATTATCGCGTTTTACCCATAATGGAAATCATAAAGTATGCCATAAATGAGAAATACAGAAGCATAAGTAAAACATAAACACATTATATATCATATATAAATATAGTGACATCTTAATGGCCACCTTTGAAGGTGTTATATGAGTGTTGAACAATCATCGTTTCGTGAGGCAGAAATTCGTCATCCACAGAAACCGTATGTTCTTTAACCATTAGATGTAGGTGTGTGTAAGTGTAGCTCGAATACTTCTTATAAAAACATCCTAGTATATTGAGGATACTGGTTTTGTTACAAAAGAAATGAATAAAAAGAGTTTAGGGGGTTGGAGAAGAAAAATAAAACAAAACAACATTAGAGAAGACATTACCTCAAAATCGGGTAACTCTTTTTGATTTGAGCCAAAGGCTTCCTTGAGAAGAGTTCTTCCCAAAGTGAGGCTTCTAGGAGTAATAGGGGGAAGTTGGGAGAGTATTTGGGCAGAGGTTGGTCGAGCAAAATGTCTTGAAGGTGTGAATAAGGTGGGAGAGGTGGGGGCCTTTTATAAGTGGAGAGGATGGGCTTTTTTGGAAAGATTGAAATGTTACATTATTACACAATGCTTTTCGGATTCTAAAGGTCCCACACTTATATATTTCGTGGATAAGGTGATAAGGGTTCGAAATCTACCCATCCAATAGTCTTTGGACAAGTGTAAGCCTTGGATTTTGCATTATCATTTCATTTTATTAAAATCGTTAAATAATGAGGTCATCGCTGTATCATAATGATGTCATAAATAATTTAATTTATTTAATGTCTAAAAATTATAAAAAAAATACTATGATGTAGGAAATCTTTTTTCTTTCTAATGAATATTTATATTCAAAATTTGGACTTGTGTAACCCCACTTAAAAACTATTTTAGTAAAATATCTCATGTTTGTGTCAATTTAATTTTAACATTAAATAAATATATATTAATGTCATTTTCCAACTAAAGTGGCTCCATGGGGTCCCAAAGTTTCCCCATGGGTTGTCTTGGTCGGCCATGACTCATCCAATAGGAGTAGGACAAGTTTCATGCTCATCTCATATTATTAAAACATTATTTGTACCTTAAACTACACTAATTATCTCTAATCGCGATTAAGAACTTAAAAGTTACTATTCACCAAAAAATTATTTTAATCTCATTGAACCACATTTTACTTCTTAATTACAACCATGTATGTTGGATTTTTGAAAATAAAATCATAGAAGTGGTAATATTTCATTTAAACGAAAAATCAGTTATTTAACTACCACTTAGTGGTTTCACTATTCAACAAAAATTGAAGTTTTTCAGAACAAAGCCAAAATTTCACGCTAAGCTATAATTGATATTCCGAATTCAAAAATGATGTCTATTTTAAAAAATTCCAAACATATAAGTTGCATTAATTAATTTTATAATTAATTCCCACTGTTATGACAAATAGCATGTTTTTAAGAAACAATTTATATCAAAAGATTGGAAATTGTTTATGTCCAATTTCAATGTTAAATTAATTCTAATGACCACCATTGGATAAAATGGTAAAAATATATTCTAATTATACCATAAAACCACTAAATAGTGTAATTTATCACAATAAATTATTTTGATTAAAAAGTTGTTTTAAGTATTTTTCACTATTCATAAAAATTAGAAGTTCTCAGAAAAATACCAAAAAATTCAACATAGGCTAATTTCGATATTCCAAATCCAAAAATGAAGTACATTTTGAAATATAAAATTTCTATAATTTTAAAAAGTGGTTATTACTATTCATAACGGCTACTTTGATTAGTCGTAGTGTTTTAGAACTCGAATTTGCGTACAATGCAAGCTATTGCATTATTGAATGAGAAGCGTATCGTGGAATCTCGGGGTGTTACATTTGGGTCTAGTCCATTCACCAAAAGAAGTGAAATTTGATAGATATTTTTTGTCCTTTAAGGTAGATGTGCGTTTTATTGCGAAGCGATAAACCAAGGAAAGAGAATCTTGGTATCACTATAAGAATAAATCCATGTGTAGGAAGTGACAAATTATTTTTTGGATGACCAATACCCAACACAATTTCCCCTTGAGTGAGGACATCATATTGTTGTGCCATATTTTATTGTGCGGCTAGGATGATAATGCAACTGTTTATGTTCGTGTTATAGGAACAACCCAGAATTTTAACATCATGCGATAAAGACCCAACAGTTTAAAGTCATGTGGGACCATAGTGGGAATGAAAATGATGTGATAATGCATACACGACATGAATGAGGACGAAATCCACATCACACCACATGTGATTTTGATGAAGAAACCTCAGGCCGAGGGGCCATAAGTGGTCAGAAAATATGGGGTTGGACCTATGGACGAAATATCCATGTGTTACTACATATCCGATAAGGATTTGAATTAGGACCCATGATGTTCTGATAGTGAAATTTAACATCATGTAGGATGTAACTATTTAAGGTCACGTAGGACCATATATAATTTAACATCATGCAGTATGACATATATTTTAATGTCATGAGGGACATGAGGAATGAGGGACTAGCTCCTAGAAGTGGAGTACATGGTGTGGTTATTTAAGACCCAATGTGAATGAGGAAATAAGCCGAAAAATTCCACACCACTCAATCCTAAAAGAGTTGTGGCCTAAAAGGCTGAATTGAAGAGATAATTAGTTTAATTTGAGCTAGACCCAAAGACGAGATGTCTCGACTTTCTTACGTATCCCATGAGAATGGGAATCTAGCTAGACATAGTTCTGAAGAGAGGATGTAAAGACCCAAAGATTCACATATATGGACATTACATTACCTTTGCGGAATACATAATATATAACAAAAACAAACACTGAAGGACCGTAATAGTTTAGTATCTTTGGAAACTCAGAATATAATATTCTAATCTTGGTGAAAGATCTTCAGCATCTCCCATAAAGATCTTCCTTTTTTTGTTTTCGTACCTAAAACCTTTATTTTTTTCCTGGGGAAAATAAAACATATAAAGGGTGAGCTCAAATTCCCAGTAAGGGTAGACATAGAGAACATAAAACAAACCATAATCATTTTTGTGCAAAAACATGAACATAAAATCTAAACATCAAAATCTTGAGCAAAGACATAAATCTTGGAAGTACGTAAGAGATATATCTTAATGGAACATCAATCATGATAAAATAGCATGGGAAGAAAACATGTAATTGTGGAAAACCATTAACCACACGATATTATTTCCATAGTATCCAAGGCATTCCTGTCAAGACTATCTTAGTGGACAAAGTCCCTTTCTGAATCGAGTTCACTCCTCATTTCAGTCCTGTAACACTGAACTAGATTAACTTACCATTCCAGCCATGTATATCTCATGAGATATAAATCTTTACCCAATTAATTGGAGGGATATATAGGTCCCACACATCTCATATTGAAATCATTCTTACATGTGCCACAACATAAACATAAATCATTTATCATAACCCAAAGTATAAAATGTGTTTCATAAACATCATCCCATCATAACATAATCCATATAAAACAAATGAATATCATTTCATCATAAGAAAAGTGAAACAATGTATATCATGGAGACATTATACTTTAAACATACACATATTAAATAATTTCATATTAGATGGAAAATGGTTTTGATAAATCATTTGAAATGAATCCTTGAGGAAAACATCCTTTCATCTTCAAAATCATTTTCTTTTCACAAAATGCTATGAAATTTTAAAAGAAAAGGATTTTGATGAAAATATTCATGAAATATTGTAGATTAAACTTAATTAAAATAAGGCTTTATAAAACTGTAAAAATCTGTTCATTCCTTATAAGTTAAAAAAAACATTCTCCTCGTACTTTTGTCGGAAAAGTCAAAAAGTTCCTCGTATGGAAAACAAAAGAAAGATTCCTTCCATAACACAAAGTAAAAGTCAAAGTGGGGTAAAATGACATTAAAAATACATGTAAGAATATTAAATACTTTATTAAAAACATTTTATTGGCATGGATGAAAAATATAACCCTAGTAAATACTTACGTATAAGCAATCTCAGATAAAAATGAGATTGCAGAATTATCCCTTACCTTAGGTCCGATATGCTTCATACGTATCTGAAACTCCTGTATAATGATTTAAATAAAGTTATATACTTATTATAGAATCATATTCATTGTTATTATATCATATAAGGTTCAGTTCTGACTTTATATTACCCGATATTTTTTAAATTCCATGTTAAAACAGTGTTTTGGGTAAAATCGTTTCATTTATCGTACGTGTTTTGATTTGTTGTTCTTGATATTATAATTAATTATATCATAATTTACCTACTTACATAATGTAAATCATGATTTATATATAATATATATTCAGTATATATATATAATAGATAGATAAATGAAGTGAAATACACCGTTCATAGAGACGGTAGGCCGTACGTACGCATGAACATTGTTTTCCTTTCCTTGTTGACTTGAATGGAATTAAGCAGATGACATATATATATATATATATATATACATAAATCCAGTAGCTTCATCATGTCATATAATTATTTTTTATTCATTATATATAGTTTATAGACATTCTTGAATGGTTATCATTGAGAATGAATCTCATTGCGTCGTGGAGACGGTAATCCGTATGTACGCACGAGCGATGATATCGTTCCCATAATTATTGAATTTAATTGTAGTGGATGACATAATATCTCATAATCAGTATGATGTTATAATAACCATATATAGTTATTCATTACACCATTATACCCATCCAAGTAATGTGGTGGTGGAAAAACTGATTACACCACAGCGTGGAGACGGTATTCTGTACGTACGCACGCGTGGTGATTTCATTTTCTATAGGATGGATAGAAGGTGAATTGGGGTTGTTTAATATTTATAATAAAATATAATTATATTAGTGATACTTATGTTATTACTTTATAATGAAACAACTAAATAATAAGAATTTTAAGAAGAAAGAAAACTTGAAAAAATCAATAGAAGAGATTACCTCTTCCTCGACGCACCTCCTTTAAACTTCTTCTTAGGGCACTAGAGTTTGTTTTTTGAGAAGAAACGAACCTCTATGATATAACTAGAGAGGTTGAGAAGAGGAATTGGAAGAATTTGTCCGAGATTCAAGGCTCAAAAGTGTGTGGAGAGAAGAGGGAAGGGGTTCCCTTTTTATAAGGGAGGAGAGGGGCACTTTAAGAAAACATAAAATATTATTTTATAATAAAGTCATATTCGGTTATTAATAGCTCAAAATTGATTTATATAGAAGATAAGGTGGGGATGGGTCGAAATTATTTCAATCAATAGAATTTATACAAGTTTAGGTTACTATTTTATCCTTATCATTTATATTTAACTCTAAGATAAATAATTTAACTTTTACCGCATCTTTTTGTTTTATTACACTATATGATTGATAAATGTACTATAACAAGACAAACGAACCCCAAGTGGATCATTATTAATATATATATCCTTATATATGTTATTTGGCCAAACCGTATATTTTTAAGAATAAAATAACAATTAATAATATAATATTTGTTTTAAAAACTATTTTATGTCAATTTTGACACTATTTGGTACATGATTTTTGTAAAAATCATAACAGCATGATTTATTCGAAAACAGTTAATTCAATCAATACTAACATGTCATATTAACATATAAAATTATTGGATTTCATAAAAAGTGTAAAATTACATTTATTTGGGTGTTTATAACATCAATTATGTTAATATTTCATTAATAAGGTAATTACTGCATCATCATTGTGTCATAAATAAATTAAATTATTTCATGTCTAAAAATTATAAATAAAATACCATTATGTAGGAAATAGTTTTATATTTCTAATGAATATTTATAGTTGAATTTATCTTATGTATAATCCTATATTAAAAATGTTTTAGTTATTAAACATTGATTTTAACTATTTTAATTCTTCTTTAAATAAAATAATAATAAATGTCCTAATATTATCCAAGTGGACCTAAAGGGTAATATTTTATCCCTAAGGTTGTTTTTGGTCTAACTAAACTTATCCAATAGAATTAGGACATTTTTTAGGGTAATAATAATATTATTTTTACCCTTAATTACCCTATTTACTTTTAACCGTTGAAAATAAAAGTAAAAAATTTCTATTCACCAAAAATTATTTTTATCCTATTGAACCACATTTTACACCTTGATATTAACTGTGACTCTCGGATTTTTTAAATTCCACTCACAGAAGCGGTAAAAGTAAGTTTTGTGTAAGTTTGCAAAAAGCTCTTAGGAGGTAAGTAAAAGACGGTGAAAAGTTCAATAAAAATTTTATATATCGAAAATTATTATAATATGACTCCAATGAATTACATTGAACTTATATAGGTATTATGTATCAATTTTTAACCTAAAATAAATTTAAATAAAAATTAATAATTATTTATATAAAAATATGGTTTTTAAAGAGTAACCTAGTGTTTTCACTATTCATAAAAAATTGAAAGTTTTCAGAAAAATACCAAAAAATCACCCTAGGCTAATTTCGATATTCCGAATCCAAAAATGAAGTCCATTTTGAAAAATAAAATTTATGAAATTTCAAAAAGTGGGTATTACTATTCATAACGGCTAGTTCATAATAATATTATAATAATATATCATTTAATAAAAATCGGTATTGCGTACTACACATGCTATCGAGGAAGGTCTTGATTGCGTGTAATGAAAGCCAAGTCAGGGATGTGTGTTGTAAAAGCCCGTTTTGGTGTTGCGTATAATATAATCAAAACATATTTCATTTATACATTAAACAAAATCTATACATAATGTTGTGTAAAATAATTTCCACAAAACGAACATGAAATTGTGTGTAACACGGGCCAAGAATATTCTTGCGTATACTGCAAGCTAATATGGTGTTGTGTATAGCGCAAGCTAATTTTGGTGTAGCGTAAAACACAAGACATCAATGAAATTAAAATGAATAATTCTCATAAAATCTCGGGTTGTTACAGAGGACGTATAAGGAGATCTTAGTTTAAGGTCTTAGAGCCCTCATCATGAAGAAGAGAAACTCTTCCAAGTGAGTGCAGACCTTGATCTGATCCCTAAACCACATGAGTCAAACTCAGTGTGGGAAATAAGGGCCAAATAAAAATTTTCAACACATGGGATACACGTAAAGGGGAAGTTGGTACAGAGCCCCGAATGACTCCTTACCGCAGCTTTGTGAAAGATAATGAAATCCCTAATAAAGGGGAACATGAAGCCTGATGAATGGATAAGATAATTTCCAAGTAGAATACAATACTCTAGGATCTGAAGCAGAGTACTCCTGGGCACATTGGTGTATCACCGAAGAGGGTCGAGGGACCAAACATAAGGGCAGCCGACTTGAATAGATGAGTGTAGGGAATGGGATCGAAGGGAGATCAAGAGAGAGAGGTATGTGGAGTTGTTGTTACAAACCCGAATTGAATGGGGACATAAGCCCATACCACACCGCGAACCCTTCCCCTGGAAGGACTTAGGCCATGATGCCCTAATGATATGGAGGTTTCTATGAGATGGGGTTGGACCCGAAGACTAGACTTTCGGGCAGTGCTATGTATCCCATAATAATGGGAATCTAGACACATGTAGTTTTGAGGAAGGATGTAGTGCAGTTTAAAGTCATGTAACAAGGACACCAACAGGGGAAAAGTACCCCCAACGAGGAATGTGTACGACACGACGAGTACCCTAAGTTGAATGAGGGAACATGATTATACGACATCATACAATCCTAAATGAATACATGGTCCAAGGGGACAAAAAGATTGAGGGACCTGAAATAAGATTCCCCAGCTAGTTTGTAGTTTACCGTCTTGCATTGAGGATGATGGGGCTCTTAGTTTAAGGTCTTAGGGCTCGAACCATAGATTCATAGTTTAATGACATATGTATGGGACATGTGAGTGGAGAGGGTGAGTCATTGTGCCTATGGAAAATCAAAAAACAAAAAAATGATGACAATGACTACTGACCATGTTCCCAACATAGTATCTGTCCTTATATGACCATAGTTTGGGGGAAAACAATTGAGCATCGACTGTTGACCACATTCACAACACATGACTTGAATCATCTTATTGCTCCAAATACTTGGAGACGTTGGCCTGAAATGTAAGAAGAGCCCTCGGTCCTTCCATCCATCTTGTTCAGGAGTCTTTTTGGATATGAATGATGATGGAAGCCCAAATGATGGGACATGAAGAACATGATTGGACCTATTCTTGGGAAAGGACAATAATTGAAGCAGGGATGTCTCAAGGGGATATATGTGGTGTGGAAAAAATAGCCCAACATGAATGAGGATGTCAGTCCATACCAAAACACACAATCCTAGATGAGAACATGGTCCAGGGGCCAATAGGGTTGAGGGATATATGAAGTTAGATCCCGAACAATTCAAAGTTTAACGTCATGCGGTGGGGACGATGGAGCTCCTTGTTTAGGGCCTTAAGTCTTAGACCGTAGATACATTTTCTCCCCATATAAAGGTGTTGCCTTACCAAAACACCTAATCCCACATGAGAAATGATCAATGTGGCAAACAAGGAGTAAAACCAGGCTCTCCCCATTATATAAGGTCACAACAACTAGACTCACACTCTGGCCAGAGGCAGACTGACATTTGAGGAGATTGTAGGACAAAATGATCTGCTACACCCAATACATGGTACATATGGGGGTTGTGACAGCAAAATAGGATATTTGTTGGCCATATTCTAAATGCAGCATCCATATCATGTGACCTGAAATGGGAATAAAAAAAAGAGCATCGACCGCTTACCATATATGCAACACAGGACTTGTATCAACTTTTCATTTGAACCCCTCGAGGACATTGGCCCGTAATGGTAGGAGAGCCCTTTAGCCGAGCATCCATACCATTCGGGGCCCTCTTGGATATGAATTATTATGGAGTCCCAAGAGTAGTGAATGTGTGAAGCAGAAATGTGCCTATGCAATTTAACATCAAGAAGAATGGTGAAATAGGTAGGGATCACTAGGGAAGAATATATATGGTGCGGTCATGATGTACCCAATATAAAGGAGGGACACATCTGAAAACAGGCTATTTTTCAACCTGAGGGGAGATTTTGAAGTTGGGGCTGGGCCAACAGAAATGATGTCTGGGCGTTCCTACATATCCCAAAAGGATGGGAATCAAGATGTATGTAGTTCTTGAAGGCCATGCGGTTTAGCATCATGTAGTGGGGATGTGGGAGAGTAGAATAATGTGGACGGGATAACATGGTGAGATCATCGTAATCCTTAAATGAGTGGGTCCAAAGAAACCTACATGACACCATGAAGGATCCTCCAAGAGAACTATACCTAGGGGGATTGTCAAAGAGGAAACTAGGGGCTGGACTCAAGACAAAGCATCTAAGCATTACTACATATCCCAATAGGATAGGAATCAATCCATATATTGTTCAAGAAGTTTAACATCATGCTAGATGACATACATTTTAATGCCATGCGGGACATAACTGTTTATGGTTGTGTTGGACTGGATACAATTTAATATCCTACGAGATGACATACAGTTTAATGTCATGTGGGAAATAATAGTTTAAGGTCATGTAAGAACCGACAGTTTAAGGTCATGTGGGATCAGGATTTTTAAAGTCTTATAGAACCAAATTTTCTCAGGCTATGTATTAATTGAGGAACATGGAATTGGTGGGAGGAGTTATATGCTCATCATCCATGGTAACCAGGGAGTATGCGCCATTGGGATAAACCTTTTGAATAACGTAAGTTCCTTCCCACATGGGCTCCAACTTGTGTGGTTTTTGACTAGGTATCATTAATGTTCTCAAGGCCAACACCAGGTCAACTTGAAAGAAATAGCAGAGGTAAACTTTCTTCTTGAAATCTCAAGCTAACTTGTTCTGATGCCTTTACTGATGGTGTAGGGCTTAAAGCCTGTTCTTGTCAAGTGCATCCAATTCATCCAGACAGATATCAGCTACTTTATTTGGTGCATGCTAATCATAGTTAGTTGTGACTAATGAACGAAAATAGATCTCAATGGGCTAGACGGGCTCTGTTATGTACACCAAGGAGTATGGGGTAACCTGTGTGGAATTACGAGTCATCGTCCGATAAGAGCATAGGGCGTTGGGGAGTTTTTCCAATCATCTCTTCTTATTCTGATCAACCATTTTATGCAGAATGTTAGGGAGGGTTTTTTGAATTCCTCAATCAGCCCATTTTCATGCTTGTGGTAGCGGGAGGTATGGAGAGAATGAAAATTTTACTTGGCATAAAATTGCATCAAACTCAGCCTCCCAGAATTTTTTTCTTTATCGATGAGTACGACATGAGGGACTCTGAACTTGTAGATGATATTGGAGATCAAAAATTCAATGATAGAATGGGCCTTGACCTCTTTGAGCAAAATAGCTTCTTCCCCCTTAGAAGATAAATCCGTAGTGGTTAGGATGAACCTGCATTGGTCAACTTTCACTGGTGGATATGGTCCCATGACATCGATTCCCCAGACTGCAAAGGTCCATGAGTACTTGGTTGTGTAGACAGGCTCTAATGACTGATGCAATATTTGGCATGAATTTAGCATGCATAGAACCTCTTGGATAAGTAAATGTATTCAAGGATCATAAAAGTCCAAAAATACCCCAGTCCTTGGATCTAGTGAGATAGTTTTGGTCCAGTCTGATGAGCCCCATAGTGACCAGCATGAACCTCCTGCATGACTTGAGGAATCCCAGCTCCTTGAATGCAACAGGGGATAATCCCATAAAACATGTGCTTGTAGAGGATATTCTCAAGACCGAGACCACTTTTAAGGGTAAATTATAATGTGTGACATCAAATTTTCTCATGCTTGGCTTGATCTACTGGTACATTACCATTCTGCAGGTACCCAACAAAAGAGGTTCTCTAGTTCGTATTCACCTCAATCACTCCATCTAGGGGACCTGGAAGTACTAACATGGAGGCACTGATGGTATGGTGGCCTACCTACGGGCTTTCATTGTCATCTGGAGTGACGGGAGTGATGGTTCCCTAGTGTTCCCCATGGATAATCAAATCCTCATGTTCAGGCTCTGCATGTGATGTAGCTAGTCTGTCCAAGGTTTCAGCTTGACCGTTCTGGGATCATGGGACATGAGTAACTTCTCGCCGAGATGGGAACCAGGACATCAGCTGGAGGGTGTGTTGTAATAATTGTATGAGTTTTAGCTTTCTGATGACATAGTCACCATTGATATACTTGATGACTAGTTCTGAGTCCCCCTCCACATGCATGTGGGGAACGTCCATCTTGAGGACCAGCTCAAGGCCAGTAATGAAAGCCTGGTATTCTGTCTCATTTTTGTGCAGACTTCTGACAGCAGGACTGAAAACGACAGAACGGCCTGTGCTGGAGTGATAAAGACAATACCTAGGCCTACTATATTGAGCCTGGGTTCATTGATCCTTCTACTGGTGGGGCTCCAAAAGGCACCACCAAAGTGAATTTCCCAGCATGGAGAGACTCGGTCTACCGAGAGGATTGCCTCATCATGAATGTCAAGGTCCAAAGACTGGTCTATGAAGCTGGATGAGCGACGAGGATATCTTCCAATGTCTTCCCTTGATAACCTTATATGTAATGAACCCGATGTCGAACTATGAGACAATCACTACCAACTTCTCTAGATGACCTTTTGGCATGGGGTGGTTTAAGATATACTTTATTGGATCCACCGGGGACACAAACTGTACTTCATGGTGCTGCAAGTAATGTCGCAATTTCAATACATCAAATACCCGTGCGAGACAGCTCTTCTCAATATGGGAATATTTGGTCTTCGTATCAAGGATAATGCGGCTGAGATAGTAGAGACTATTCATTGTTCCCTCATTATTCTTTTGGGAGAGAAGGGCACTAAGAGATCGTTACAGGGCAGTCACATAAAGGACAAGTGGATTTCTAGAGACAACTGGCATTAATATAGGAGGCTGGAGTAGATACTGCATTATTTCCTCAAATTCTGTCTAACAATCTTTGTCCCACTCGTAGACAGTGCCTTTCTTCACAATCTTGGAAAAGGGCTTACACTTTCCTGCTAGATTTGAGATGAATTGGTGTATATAGTCTAAGTGGCCTTGGAAACCTCAAAACTACCAGAGGTTTCATAGAGTAGAAATCTAGTAGATGGCCTTGATCTTCACTAGGTCAATTGCAATGCCCATGTATCTGAAAATGAATCCAAGAAACATTCCAAAGGTTACATAAAAGGCACAATTCAATGGATTCATCTTTAGGTGGAAGGAACGAAAGATTCCAAACACATTCTCAAGGACATTAAGATGGTCCCAGAACTGGCGGTATGTGACCACTAGATCATACACATATCATTCCACCAGTGTTCTATGGTTTGACTTAATTATACATTGCAGAGCCTACTGACAGGTGGAACTTTTATTCGTTATACCGAAGGGCATGACTTAGTAACAGAAAGTACCTTATAGTGAAATGAGGTCTATATACTACTCATCCTCAAGATTCATTTTGATCTAGTTATACTTGGATTACAATACTAGAAAAACGACCTATACCCATGGTTCAAAACTGTGGGTATAGCCCCCAAAACTGTGGGTATAGCCTATACACACGGTTTTGGGAACCGTGGGCTGGAATGGCGTCAGTATAGGGGTCTTAACCTATACCCATGGTTTTTGGAGAACCATGGTTATAGGGGAGTCAGATGTGGCACAATGATGTTATAGTGTGGCACACAACTGACCCCACGGTTTTCAAACAGCGAGGAATTTAAATCCAAAAAATCCTCTGCTGGGGGGAATTTAACCCTCACCTCACGCTACGCCTCACAGGCGCGCCCCACAAACCGACCAACCAATCTGTGATGCTTATTTGTTATATAACCATATATCCGCGTATATACATTAATATAACCCATCGTAGTATTTAAATTTCAAAAAAGGCGGCCCGAAGGAATCGAACCCGCGTCTCATAAAGCACTTTAAAGGCGGCCCACACAAACGTACCAACCGATCTGCGACATTTAACTACTATATGTGCATATATCCACATATATATATTAATATAATCCAGTGCAGTATTTAAATTCAAAAAACACTGCCATAGGAATTTAAAACCGCGACCTACAGAACCCACCCAGAAGTCTTTACCAACTGAACAAAAGATTTTTGAAATTATATATCTATATTATAGTAAATACTTTAATCTAAACCATGAAAAAATGTCTTCCCTACCAATTTTTTTTGTTTCCCGACTTATTTTCTTTCCCCACCATAACGCGGGAATTCTATACCCATGGTTCTGGAGAATCGTGGGTATAGGTCCTCAAAACAAACCCCCAATACCCACGGTTTTGAAGACCGTCGGTATAGGTCTTTAGAAAATACCATATACCCACAGTTTTCTACAAAACTATTGGTATAGGTCATAAAATAAAACAATACCCACGGGTTTGGGCATAACTATGAGTATAGATGACCCATACCCATAGTTATGGAAAACTATGGGTATAGGTTCACATACAATTCCCATACCCACGGTGTTTTGAAAAATCGTGGGTATAGACTTATTTTCCAGTAGTGTTACCCATCCATGAAGGGGAGGGCATGGAACCCAAAGGTAACATCAACCAACAATTCCATCATAGGAAGGGGAAAATCATCCTTCAGGTAATGATGGTTGAGATCCTAGAAGTTGATGCAGACTCTGATATATCCATTCTTCTTCCTGAATGTCACAATATTGTCTATCCATTTTGGGTATTGTGCCACTTTAATGTAATTGGATTTGATGAGCTTATCAACTTCGGCATCGACCTCGACCCCGTGAGAAAGGTGCACCTTTCTGGGAGGCCACTTGAACCCACGATGATTTTATGGGAGAACGAGGAGGTGGACGACTACCTTAGGATCTAGTCCTAGCATCTCATCATAACTCCAAGAGAATAAATCATAGTGCAGTTTAAAGATGTTCATGTACTGTTGTTCCTCCTCGAGGGGCATAACTGTACTGATCAATGGGGGTTTGGGGTCCGCCTCGCTACCGAGGTTCACCCATACCAATTCATCGAACGTGGTGGAGATTACCTCATAAAAAGAGGGGGTAGCATCCTCTAAATAATATTATTCACTTATCGAGGAGGGATCCTCTATGGGAGGAGTTTCTTATGAGTCGAAAGATCCAGATGGGAGGCTGGTACAAGCCTGAATGGTAGTTGACACTACCTTAGGGGAATCCCGTGCTGTTGAAACTGTAGCGAGGAAGGCTGTCGATCTAATCCCATCTGGTATTCATCCCAAGGGACCACACTTGATGATATGAAACAATGGTAACATGATGGATTGAGCCGTTTTATCCCATTCCATCGAAATAAGAAAGTATGATGTATTTTCATCATCATGGGGTGGACATCCCAATACCTTCTAGGCGTAGGGAGCTCCGGGATCACCCGAGCCTGATTTTTATAAGTGTGTGAGGTGATATTCGAGCATTGCATAGACTTGGGAATGTACTCCCACCTCATTTCAGAAACAGAAAATCGTTGTCCCATGCTTGGGGTTGTAGCCTCCAATCGGTGGATTGGAAAAATGTAGGCATCATCCAGATCTATCCACGGGTCGGTCGCAGTCGTAGAATGGTCAACCTTGTTCGCCTGAATCTACTTTTACTTGCTGTTGAAATAGTCATCATCTAGATAGCAGGCTTCACAACAGGAAAAGGGAGACATGTCACATTGACTTAATCCCACTCGCCCATTAAGGGAGAACTTGATGCACTGGTGATATGAGGAAGGAACTGTGGAAGACAGGTGGAGCCACGACCTACTCATTAATGCGTTGTAAGAAGTGTCTTGCAAATCAACCATGAAATCAGTTCTAGAAACTAGGCCACCGAATTGGGTCTTTAGGTATATATTGTCAACCGGTGTTTGTTTCTTACTATCATAACCTTTAATTTTCATGTCATAGGGACTCAAATCATCCTCAGAAAACCCTAGTTTTTACCGTGTCCGAGTTGGGATTAGGTTGATCCGAGATCCAATAATGACAAGATAGCGACAAATATCTACTCCAATAAAATGATCAGTAATGTAAATTGTATGGATGTGCCCTAGTATGAGGGATCCTTCATCTTCTCTTGAGAATGAGATAATTTCCTAGCATTCAGTGTGCTCGATTGTCTCAGCATGAAATGCTTCTCTAGCTACTACCTCTGTCTCAAAATTTTGGGGACTTCTTAAAACTTCATAAATGGATTCGTGGAAATCTGATGGCAGGTGAAGGTAATAAAGGTTGGAAAGGCTTGATATAATGGTGGAAATATGTTTGAGTACATCATACATTCTTGTTAGGCGTGAGATTCTTCTTACAAGAGGTCACTCTGTAATAAGAAGTATAGTGGGCCCTACCAGCTAGACCAACGGCTGAATGGTGCTGGGAATATCCGGCTACTCACTACTCAAATCTTGTGGAGTGACTACTGAATGAGGCCTAGATGACTGAGACCATTCCATAAGAGAGTGTGGACGATCACGACATGGTTGAGGTGGCTCTTCCTGATCAAGAACCACAAACGGGGTCAAAGGTAGATCTAATGACACCATATGAGAAGGTTGCGCTTTCTGAGCTCTGCACTAGGCCTGCTGCCTGGTTTCTGTAACATGCATAGCCTAGCTATAATGACTAGCCAAGGAATGTTGATGAACCATACTTTCGTGGCTCCATCAACATAGGCGAAGGCTGGGAACATCAGAAGGATATATAGGCGCTCCTCACCATCATAAATCATGTAGGGGTTTACCATCTCTACGGTGTTAACCTTGGTGTACCCTTGACGGTCACATGAAGAATCATCCACTACAGGGTGGATATTGAGAGGAATTTCTATCTCCAGGGAAATAAATTCACTGAGAGTACATGATGATGATGACATTGTAGGCGGACTGTGTTTTCCTTTGTGCCACCGATTCATTCTCTTATGGGGAGAGGACAGCTGAGCCATTGACACAGAGGTACTAGTTTTGTGTGATATGGTGTCTTCTGAAGGTCCAGGTTGACTCAGGCATGCACAAGTAATACCATGGGCACAGGCGATTGCCTTACCAGCCATCCTGTCATCGAACATATAGGACCCATGATTAGAAACCTAATACCAATCGCCTTCGTTGTCACTACTGCTATTGGGCTTCATGATTACACATTCCACATGTGATAGATCTGGGTCTAACCTTACTACGTTTTTTTCAACCTTTTATTGAATCCATTCCTTAAACACACAAAAAAATTTAAAGGTGTTCCCCAAGATCTGGTGATAGGGGTAGTAGTTTGGGTGATTAGTGAGATGTGTCTCTTCTGGTCTCCTTCATTCATGAAAACGTACAAGTTCATATTCTCAGGCACTGTAGAAATAAATGGGGACCTGAGTATCACTAAATGTGTAGTTCTAGTTTCTCCTATCTAGGAAAGGGCCCCTGGTTGCCCGACCGTAACGAGGGGCTGGAGGAGCCTGTCGAGGAGGTGGAGCCTGGTTATCTTACCTGGGAGGTGGAGGCTTGTTACGCGGGGGCGCCTGCTGGTTCTATGGTGGGAACTACTGAGTCGAAGGCTACACCTTAGGTGGAGGGCCTTTACGAGGCTATTGAGGTGGCTCCACTACTGACAACTCTAGTTTCCTGAGGGCCTTTATATGTTCCACCGAGGTGGGCTTAGCCTTAGAGGCCCATGTTGTAGGAACCACAGGAGGAAACGAGGGTGCCATCTTGGCCTACTGTAATGCTTCCTCTAGGCACTGGGCCTTATCAGAAAACTCTCAGTATTCCCCAGGGTAGTTCTAGGTGATCATAGAGGGGACCTATTCTAACTTGACATTCCCCACACACATTGTCAGTAGATTATCTTGATTCAGTGGCATGTCAAGGGAGTATGTTTTCCCTTTCCACTGGGTGACAAATTCTACGACGCAATCATCAGGCCTTTGTCTGCACTTAAATAGGTCTGCAATACTCATCTTTTAAGTGGTGGAACTGCGCTGGTAAAGAAATTTCCTATAAAGATCTTCCCAACTGGTTGTTCATCCAATGGGTAGGTGGTTGTACCAGACAAACACATGACCTTCCAACGTCTGTATGAAGCATCGAAGTTTGGCATCCTCCTACTGCATTGGGGTTCCCAACATGGGTCCTCACATTGAAATTAATCAGGACAGATGTTGCAGTGGGTTTGTTGTCTCATTAGAGGGGGGGAGGTGGGATTTCTGAAACCTAGGGGTTCTGGAATATCATCCACCCATGGTGGATATGGATTTCCATCAGTTGGGATTAACACTGGTCATTTTTCCAATACATTGAGGTTGGAAATGACTGCCTCCATGGGATCATCTAGGTGGGGGTTCCTGTCTTTATGGGGGTCCCTTAACACCATTGCATTGGACGGTTCTTCAATGTGATAAGCAGGCCCAGTGGTTCATGGAGAAACTGGTAGAAAAACCTTCACAATAGCTCGGGGAACCTGAGCTGGGTCCTTGGGGTTGTCGTGTGGCTTAGGTGGATTTGGAGACACATATCATGATATCTTGTCATAAGTTCTTGCCTCAACCCTATCTTTGTGGGCATGATTGTCAGGGTCACCTGGAAGAAATTATATTTGGGGATGTTGTGCTTGCCCATACTGCCCCAGATGAGGATCAATTTAGTTTGGCCACTGCACTTCAGTGCATCTAGCAAAGAGGTCATCAACCATCTTCTTGGGCTTAGCGAGCTATTGACACAATGTTGTTTTTTCGAGACCATCCTCCATCTTTTGTACAAAACTAGATTGGTTGGAGGGTTTGATGGATCTGAGTTTCTCCTTAATTTTGTTGATATTTTGGATGAGGACCAATGCCTTAGTGGGTATGGGAAGACCCAGTATAATTATCTACAGGTGACTAACCCTTTCTAATGGGTCCAGAAGCTATGGAAATCCTCAGGGGGTATGCTTTCCCAAAGGATTTTTTGTTCCATCTCTTCCTCCGATAGATCTTCCATTTTAACTGTGACTCTTCCAGGAAGCATACCCTCGATATTGTATGGCATATTGGGCTAGTGTCAGATGGAACTAAAGTGGAGGGCCGCATACTTCCCCAATAAATAGATCTTCATGTGGGGGGAAGACTCCTTGATAATACTATAGAGAACTTTAAAGACATGGATGCATCTTTGTTGGAGGGTCCTATGGAAGCCCGGTGACTCAGGGCGCTGGCCCACATGGAGCGCATCTAGATCAACTAGATGACATTTTCGGCTGATGTCTTAGAAATGTACAATGATTTTGGGGTAAGCAACTCCCTGATGATGAAGAAGGAAGTTTGTTTCCTAGGGGGTCAAGAAAAAAAGCATCCAACATCCTCCTAGGTGAGAGATTCTGGTGCACTGATGTTCAGTGTCGTGACCAGCCAAAACAACTCTTGGAAATCATCTACCGCAAGAATTTCCCACAAGCTCCTTAGCACGAACATAGGATCTGTCCCTTCATTTCCCCACTCATCAACTATGGGAGGCTGGGGAACCGGTAGCGGTACAAATGTAGACTGTTGATACGGTAGGTTGGCTAGTGGAGAATATGGAAAGCATGTTGACTAGTAGTCATATCTCAGGCTATCCTCCAAAGAGTATAGTGACTTGGCCACCACATCGCGATAGGACGGGCTAGTGACCACAGTTTTTGGCATAGTAACTATGACTACTGGTGGTGGACCATTTTATTTCTCATTCTCCATGAGCACCTATAATAACTCTATGTGATCTATTATCGAGGTAGAGAATGATCCTGGTGATGAAGGTGGGGATTGCATGGCCATACCCTGGTGGGACACTAGATCCTCATCCTCCCGGATGTATCTGCAGAAAGAGGCAGGGATCCGGTGGACCTCGCATTCTGGATGTATGAGGCTAATGCACCATGTTCTTTCCTTGTCCCTTGACACAGAGGACCAAGGTGAGGGTTCCATTGCTGAGTCGTATTCCACCTCAGAATCTGAGAAGCGGACTAGTTTAATGTTAGTCTGAATCATCCTAGTATTCTTTTTATGGTATCGATTACATGCCTTCCTTCCCTAGGTTGGATTTTTATGGAAAGGTAGATTTTTGGCTCTTGGACATCCTTCAGCCAAACTAGTGCTAGTAAGGAGAGGGATTCCACTTTAATGATCTGAAGTACAAGGAGAACCTGAACAGATATCAAAAGGAACGTGGGGAGTACTTCCATGTCAACTGGATGGTGCATGAAGAGAATCACCACTAGAAGTTCTGGAGTTGGTAAGACCTCTGATGGAGTGGGTAGGGGCATGGGTAGGACCTCTAGGATTATTTCCCCTAATTGTATCATCAGGAGGAGGGTCCCCGTACTGGTCAAGCTGAACATGGGTAGGACCTCTATGTTGGGTGTCGATGAAGTGAGGTTGACCTTCACTCCTTTGATTTCTAGGGTGAGGAGGGTATTCGTCAGCCACTGTAAGGATGTGGGGGAGACCCCAACTCTAGAAATTGATAAGATGTGTAGCATATCCACTCCAAAGGCCTATGGTAAGGGGAATAAACCCATACTGAATTTCATGAACATGGTAGAGTCTCCCGTACTAAGTGTCACTATCATGGGGAGGACCCTCATTCGAATTGAAGGTGTCTTAGGGTGGCCCTAAATGCCATGCATGGAACCAGATATTACCCACATTCTTAATGATGGTAGTATGGGGAGGAACTCCATACTTGGTTTCATTGTCATGGGTCGGCCCACGGTGGGAACTACCTACATCTCTAGCTACGAGAGTCAACCTGGCATGACCGTGGGGAGGTTGGGGTCTCAATCCAGGTGAGGTATATGAGTACCCATGTTCAACATAGACAGGGGATGATGGTATATGTATGTGGTGGCACGAGCCACGGTAGACGTTGATGTTGAAGCCCCTTGGTGGGCGTCCTCCTCAGCCTATGCTCAATGATGGCATCGAGTCATCCAGTCTGGGGCCAGTGGTGAAAGAACATAGCTTACATGCTCCTTAGTCTGTGGGGCTAGGTGATGGAACTGGTACAACCTAGTGAAGGGCCTCCTTGGGTGCCCCTAGAATGATATCCCTACTAGGCTATCATGTACATCCTCCACCTCATCGGAGTAGTGAAGGGAGTCATCGAAGCATTCTGTGGAGAGGCTCCCGAAACAGTTGTTCATCGGAGTTGGGAGAAGGGGATCCCTATGTGTCCCTTAGAGGTGGCGGTGGAGACAAGGCGCATATTCCTCTAGGTCCTATCGAGCCATCTCCCTGGTTAGGATGATCCCCTCCTTCTCATATCGGCGGAAGAGGTCATTTATCACCCTTTGCTGAACGAATTCAGACACGAGGATGGGTCAGGGGCGGCCAGTAGTTGTGGACATGGAGACTATCGTAGAAGTAGTGGAGCCATGTGGGGTTGTCGCATTGACATTTCCCCTACCCCTATGTCAGTGGATGGGCAGTGATTGGTTTCCTATTATGGCATCTTGGGTCCTGAAATTTAGGGAGATTAAACTATTAGTGTTGGAACATGGAAATCGACGTCCAGTGCCCCAGAACCATTCCATCTTCCATGGCTGGTAAGAAGGATCCATGCTGACAACATCGCATACCAAGATGTCCATATTTTTAATTGCCTCAACTTATAGTGGGTTTCACACCAGACCCACTATTTTCTTAATGGGACCTGAAATCGGATAACTGGATCCAGTGAAAATCTAGTATACTAATGTCTCAGGTGCTACTAATCTCCAAATTGAGGAGAAGACATTCTAGTCAAGTTCACCATCTTTATTTCTGACACTTTCACCATGGCGCGTGCATCTGTCTGTTTCATAGGATGCATTGACTACTGCCCTTAATTCCTACTTTCAAAAGGTGGGAAACATCTGTCACTTATTCAGGGATTTTTTCTCCTTAATTGAAAAGGGATGATGGTATGTCAGTTCCTCCTTCTGTGGATTCATCCTTGGAGCTCGTTATCCAGTCCGGGTCTCCCTTAAAGATTAAGATGTTGTTCATGAATCTCTTCCCAGTTCCATGTATTCATCGATGATGATTAATTACACTACTTTTGTCAATTCATTCGAAGGTGTCTCCCTAGGATAGAAACCATCAGTCGGGGTAGTAGTCACGTTGGACATCACTAGAGTGTCTAGACGTTGGAACACTGGCACGTCCATGTTTCTTCCCCTTATGATTGGGCTTCTCGAGGGTGTAGAAGCCTGAGGAATCTCACGTAAAATGTGGGGAATTATATGCCATAGTCATGTATAGATGGGTTTCCATAGAATCCCATTTTTAACCCATGGTATGCTTTGAGATTAATGTCTAGAGGAGGCGGATCAAACTAATCAGAACACTGACTGGAGCGGATCAGATGGGTGCAACCCCTAAAGCGAAAATTGACGATGGGGCTAAGGTGTGGTTAGGTACCCGATTACTTATAGGTGTATTTAAGAGGTGTGTGACCTAATCTCATCAGGATGGGGGGATCCCGGGTAATAATCACGATGGATATGGATAGTTGAATGAAGTGGTAGGGGTATGATATGGAGCCAACACAAGGGAGACGGTGATGTTGGGCTTGAGCCTCTAAGATAATTCCTACCTATCCCTCGGGTAGGGAATCAAAGTCCACATCATTAAGATTGGGGTATAGGATTGGGGTGTACACAGAGGACAACAACCCGATGATATACTGGGGCATACTCATGGTTAGCAGCCCGAGTATGGTCTGAAGCCACTGGGATATACAAAGGATGTGGATCCCAACAAAGGGATGACAATGACTTACCATTGATTGGAGTATCAAAATGGCTTAACGCTGGTTGGGGTTCTAATGGATTACCATTTAATAGGTTCCCTAAGTCTTACCACTAGTTGGGGTTGACAACGTCTTACCACTGAATAGGGTTCCAACTGCATACCACTGATAGGGATAAATTATAGAATCATGAAAGACCAAAAGTGGAATACTGTTTAACGTCATGCAGGATGGGGGTGGACCGAAATGAAGTAGTTGGGACCGATGGGAATTGAGCTGGAACCTCAGGAAGGCTTCCTACATACCTTTCCGTGGTAAGGATCAAAGACCTCATAGTTCAGTATGGGTGTTGGTGAACAGAGGTGAAGGCATTCAGGACCAATGGTTGTGTTGGGCTAGACCCTCAAGGAGACTTCTTACATTACTTGCCTTGGCTATGATCAATGTCAATGTATTTTGGGAGAGGGTTAGGTGAACTGACCTGATGTGGGTCAATACCAATGGTTTTGTTGGGATTGAAACTCAGGGAGGCTTCCAACATACCTTGACTTATAAAGGATCAATGTCTACGTAGTTCGATAGAGGTGTTGGTGAACTGACGTGATGGGGGTTGGGACTAATGTTTGTGTTGGGATTGATCCTTAGGGAGGTTTCCTATGCACCTTACCTTGGCAAGGATAAATGTCTGCATTGTTTGGGAGAGGTGTTGTTGAACCGATGTGAACGGGGTTGAGACCAATGGTTGTGTTGGGCTTGAACCTCATGGAGGCTTCCTACGTACCTTTCCATGGCAAGGATCAAAGTCCACATAGTTCAGGATAGTTTGGGGATTACAGGCTATGGCTGGCCAAAGAGGATGTCATGGTCAATTCTTCCTCTAAGCCCATGTGATTTCTGCTCAGTGTCAGAAACAAGAGGCATCACATATATGACAATTATGTCATGAAAGGTGTGTCCATGGGAAGTGAAGTGGGGCTTAAACATGTTTAGCTGTCCAAAAAGGGAATAGAGGCCTACTCATGGTTTGTAGCCGATGGACATAGAGATTGGGACTTACTCCAGGATGGAGGTCTGGATGCAACAAATCCCAGAGGGATTTGGAAGAGAAGAGAGGATGGTTCTGGTGCCCATCTCCCCATCTGGTCCTTGACAATGAAGAAGGGAAAATGGGAATAAAGAACATTTCCTCCCAAAAGAAAGGCTACATGCTTACAACAATATAGTTTCCCTTCCCAACAGATAGTCTTATCTCTGTCAAAAAGGACCTCATTACATGTGTGGAATATCTCTCTCCCATAAAGAAAAGCAGGCATAGAGAATGCCCGAGATGGGATGACTCACATAGATTGTGTGGGGTGAGGTCACAGTTTAATGCTATATTTTTAGGACGATAGCACTTGGAAGTTTATCATCATATAACTCGGACGAGGTTGGTCCACTTCACACCCCTAAGAATTACATAACTGATAGCCACCCACCCTTGGGAAAGGGAAGGCATGAACAATGCCATGGTGAGGGGGTGTTGTGGGGTGATCCATTGAGGGGCCCATTTTAGCATTTCTTTGTGAAAAAAAATAGCTGTTAGAGTGTCTATGTGAAGAAGAATAAAGCTAAGCAATTCCATGGGAAGCACCACCCAAGGAACATTTAAATCACTTCATACAAATATGGATGGTCATACAGGAGAAAGGTGCATGACACAGATGTGTTTCACATAAGAGGGGATCAAACATGGTGCCTTAAGATCAGGATGCAACATAGAGAGGACAAGGAGGGTCACACACAAGATGTTAGGCTGCATGCAAGATGGAATTGCTGCGCACAAACTGGAATTATGTGCACAAAATGGAAGGATGCATGAAAAATAGGTCTGATACAGGTGGAACTTGTGCGTAAGAGGGATCTTTTGTGGACATGTGACTTAGGGTAAAAGTAAATGGATGAGGATCATGCCCAAGAGGGCCCACCCAAAGGAGTACCCTTCTGGGACCTATCTCCCATGATCCAATAACTTGAGGCCATAGTTTTTTTGCGAGGTCGTAGAAGAGGTGTATTTCACATAGTAGAGCATAACATTGTCTTCTATCGCCATCCCCAAAGGAGAAGGGGTATGCAGCGTTTTATAGCCTAAATCATTGGAGGTGATGCACAAGCAACGTTAAGAACAAATGACTAATTGACGTTGCATTGGGTGACCTAGGTTTTGTGTGCTGGATGAAAGTTTGCGCGCCTCTCAGAATTTGGCACAGCAGTGTCTTTGGATGTTTCTGGTGGGTCACTGCGGAAGTCGGCCTTTGATGTTGCATTGGGCACACAAGGGTTTACATGCCATAGTGAACCATATTTCTTGGGGATTAACTGATTTTCGAGCACGCCATCGTGAAAGGCTCCCTTTGACGTCGCATTAAGAGTGTAAGGGTTGGCGCACCGTCGGGTACCTTTTTGCTCGGGCCTTACCTGATTTTTGGGCATGCCATTATGAAAGGGTCCATTTGACGATGCATTGGGTGCACAAAATTTTGCGTGCCAGGAAGAGTGTTGCGTATAACCATAGGCTCTTGCATTCCAGTACCTTTAGCGGTTTCTGGTGGGTTGTCTTGGAAGACATCCTTTGATGTCACATTGGGTGGGAAAGGCTTTGAACACCAAAGGGAATTTTTTATGCATCCCCTGAATCTTGCATACACCAGCCTCTCGGGTCACAAGAATCTTACCCTTCCCTTCCAAATACCTTTTCTTTTCTTTATCATCCCAATCCAGGACCTATGAAAAATTCAGAATCAACACATACATATATATAATAACTGGTATGGGGTATGAATTCCTCCCACCCATACAATTACATAATCTCATAATGATAGTAGTGATGTAACCATTTTCATCTTATGACATAAGGAAAATTATCTTACATAATTTCAATTTTAACATACGAATCATTTCATGTAATACCTTAATGATAAAACGAAACAAGATAAAATCCATGCCATCCCTTGAACTGATTCAACTAAAGTACATTCAACTTTAAGGTTTATGCCATCTCATTTAGAGAACCTACCAAGACAACCTTCTGATTTTCCCAACATGGTAAATACATTTAAAGCCACTGTGTCAGGTCTAAAGTGTCAAAGTAAACTACTCACATTCCCATTGGAAAAATTCCCATTCAAAATGGTCAAAGCACCATTGAGGAACATTTTTATATATCAATTACCAATGAAAAAAAGGATAAACCAATTAAATGTTAAACAATATGTTAATTTGGGTTCTATGCATTTTGGCTATTTTGGCCCAACTGACCTTTTTCAAAGTGCAATGCCAAAGGGTTTCTATATAGTGTAATGCGGGCTAATAAAAAGACTAACCCACAACCAATTAACCTATATCAATGCTATATGGTCATTAGAAATGAATTAACAAACATAATTATGAATCTTAGAAATGGATGGCTTATGAAATAATGAGAATAAATATGAAATAGCAGAAAATCAAAAGGAAAAGTATGCGACCACATACCTTAGGGCCCTAGATATAGCCTCGCCTGATATCAACATCATACTTAAAGAAATTGTATTAGATATGAGTTTTAGTGCAAATACAAAATAATAGTCCATATGAGCCTAAAACCAAATAGAGTAATATATGGAAAGATGAATAGAAACATGAGTAGAGAGACAAGAGATCCTTACCAATAGGGTTCAAATGCCTCTAACTGATTGAAGATCAGACACCAGATAGAGAACTTGGATTGAAACCAAGTCTTATGATTTTTGAGAGCTCAAGGAGGAATAAACCATGGTTATATCTAGTAGAATGTGAGGGAAAAGTGAAATGATAACTTATGTGGGAAGAGGGGGAAATTGTAATTTTTCTCCAAAAAACATTGCACACTGTTTAAGAGAATAGTTTACAAACCATGTGCAGACCATACAAAAAGAAACATTCCCATTTCTAAAGTAGGACATGTCACCATCATCCTAGTCCACATAGTTGCAGACAAACCAGGAAGTCTTTCAGGTTTCCCTGCCTGTAGATGTATGGTTTACAAAAACCCTGTGGCCTGGATCCCCTGGTTTCCACTAATCGTCTGAACCATCTTGCAGCCCATTTTTTCTGACATACATACTCCGAACCAACCCTAGATTCTCCTAAAGACTTACCTAGGTCATAGAATAAATTACAATAAACTATGTAAAGATTAAAAAAACTAATGATCCATACATTGGTCAAAATTTTGGTTGTTATAATCTCCCCTCCTTAGAGGAACTCATCCTTGTGTTGTCCTTTTGAGGGTAATAAGGAACTTTCAGCAAAGAGTTTCGTCCAATGAGGTAATATGTCAACCTCCCACTCCAAGGTATCATCTAGTACTCAGATACTCTACCTTAACTTCCATACTAGAGGAATGGAACTACCTCTATGTGTCTTCACGATCTAATCAACAGTACAAACCGGGTACTACTCGATGGAAGCAGCCATATACAACTCAACCTGAACATGATGAAATACTTGAGATGGGTGTAGATAATTTTGGAGAAGTTGAGATTCCTAAAATACATTATGCATAGACCAATATCTATGAGGAAGTGAAATATGGTATGCCACTGGTTCAATCCCCTTCACAACCACAAGGGGTCCAACAAAACTCGCTGATAGCTTACTCTACTTCTGAATGCATCTATGCTCCAACCTAGGTGAAAATTTCAAGAAAACCAGGTCATAGACCATAAAATAAAGAGGTTGTTGATGTCTATTAGAATAAGAATACTATCTGAATTGAGATATCAGCAAACTCTTTCTGATAAACTGGACCTGCAGTGAATTCTTATGTATGAGACAAGGCCCAACCAATACTGCTTCCTCTTCCCCTATCCAACACAGAATTGAGTAACCAGTCTTACCATAGAAAGCATCATAAGGATCCATCTCAATATTATCATGGAAGCTATTGTTATAAGATAAATCAATGAGGGGAATGTATTTCTCCATATAACCCCAAAAGTCCAAAATACAAGCATTAAGCATATCCTCTTGGCCCTAAATTGTATGCTTCCTCTACCCATAAGTTTGAGGGTGATAGGCCATGATCAAAAGTGCATGAATGCTGATGTCCTTATTTAACCCATGCCATAACCATGACATGAAATGAGTGTGTCTATCAAATACAATATAACAAGGTTCTCCATGAAGATGTACCACCTCCTTAACATAAATCCTTTCCAACTCATCTACTGAGAAGGTATATCGCATGGGTAAGAAATGTGAAACCTTCATTAGATGATCAATGAAAACCCACACTATGTTATTTATATGAGGTGAAATGGGTAAACTAGTTATGAAGTTCATCATAACAACACCCCATTTTCACTTGGGAATGAACAATGGTTGAAGTATCCCTTTCATATGGGGAAGTTCTACCTTCACCTACTGACATGTGGAACATCATATGATGTAACTATATATCTTGTATTTCATTTTAGGTCACCAGTATTGACATCATAGATCTCGATAAATTTTGGTGACACCGAGGTGAACCACCCATGTAGAGGCATGGAAATACCTCATCATCACCTCTCTAATGACTACTGGGACCCATAAAAGACCACAAAATAGTAGAATATTATCCTCATTAACTATTCATCTAGAAGAAGTATCATAATATGTGACACTCTCCCATAAGACATGGTCTTCAGGATCAGATATCTATCTAAGAATTACTCATTCTAGAAGACTGGATGTCAATGGTAAGGCTAAGAGAACAGTCTGACCACGGTCCTCCTGAACCTCTATGTGTATCTCCGAGAAAAAGTCCATAAGCTTCCAATCATCATTGGATTCCAAAACTGCCTATATCTGATTCTTTTGGCTCAAATATTTGTTTATTGAAATCCATTTCCCTCAAGTATAGGCAAGATCGAAGTAAAAATATTTATGGTACACAAACTACATTCACTACCTAGGATTCAGATCCAACTGAGTGAAGATGCATTTGAGGATATTGTGGTCTATGGAAACAACAAAATTATATCCCAATAAATTGTGTCTCCAATGGTGTAAGGAATGAACCACAATAAGGAGATGTAGGTTGTGGGTCAGATAATTCTTCTTGGGAGGCCTCAACTGATGATAATCATACACAATGACTTGCTCATCCTGCATCAGTACAACGCCAAGCCCAACACATGATGAATCATAGTAGACTATATATTCCCTACCTAGATCTAGTATAATTTATATCAATGAGGAATTATTTTTTACCTTTAACTCTTGAAAGGCTTCTTCGCAAACATAGACCATTTGAATCTCTAACCCTTCTTTGCCAAGCCTCTATGCAGTGTTGCAAGGCATGATAAATCCTTTATAAAGTGTCTGTAATATTCCAAAATCCCCAAGAATCTCGGAATATAAAAGAAATTTTTAGGATACTACTTAGAAACCATAGCCCTAATTTTCTCTAGGTAAATAGAAACTCCTGAATCTGAGATGATATAACCAATGAAGTGAACTTTTTTTATCTATATGTTGCATTTAGAGATATTAGAATAGATAAGATGCTCTCTCAACATATTCCAAACGATCAAAAGATGGGTTCCATTTTCATGTTTGAGTGAGGATAAACTAAGATATAATTCATAAAGACAACCAAAAATGACTCCAGACATGGGTTGAAAATGCAGTTCATAATATTAATGAAGATATCTGGTGTTTTCATAAGTCAGAATAGTAGAACTAGGTACTCATAGAGACTATACCAGCTCCTAAAAGTTTTGTGAGGTATGTATGATGTCCTTAAATGAACTTGATGATAATCCATCCTTAATTATATATTTCAAATCACATTATATCTATGTTTTTGATCAAATAGGTTGTCTATTCTAGGCAACAAATACCTATTATTGATAGTTTACAGATTCAACCGATGATAATCCACATGTAGCTGAAAGCTATCATTTGTATTCTTCTAAAATAGGATAGGTGAACCCAAGGAGAAGTGTTTTTCCTTATAAATCCATCTTCCTTCAGATCCTCCAGCTAATTCTTGATCTCCGAATGATCCTTAGGTTCTATCCTCTAAGGAAAACTGGTCACAGGTGTTACTCCTGGAACAAGTATGATGGTGAAATCTACCTCACTCATCATTGGTAGACCATAGATGTCTTCAAGGAAACCATCTCTGTATCAATACACTATAAGAGGAAAGACACTGGGTTGTATCTCCTGACAACAAGGTAATGATTGGAAACCTATGTTGTAACAAAACCCATCTTCTGCTTCTCAGGACCTTCTCATGTTGCACTGAGATCCCATCCTCCCTTATCCACATGTGTAATGTTCTTTGGTGAGGTAAATTTTACCCACTAATGATTTAAGTAAACACATGCTCTATATGGAACTAATCATTCCCTCCTGAAGATTACATCCAACCATATCTTATCGAGCATGTAAATGTTACAAATGAATAGCTAACCACCCACCTCAAGGGGTCAATTCTGACAGCGGTGAATTCCCAATGAATGGATACCTAAGGGTGTATCTATAGTCATGCCACCATGATAAAACTCAACATCGAGGCCCAGAATATTAGTGATTTCCTTAGATATTAATTAGCGAGATGCACATGTATCAAGAAAATATGACACTAATGTGGTGACTACTAGAATAGTACCTGATATATTATATTTTATGATACTCTAATCTTGTGGTGTCATCTGGATTTCATGTAACTAGTTTGTTCCATGACCCTATGTCACTACATGACTACCCTGAGTAGGCCCCCTCTAATTGAACATAGAATCATAAGTTTGGTTGCCTCTACCTTGGCCAACACCGTGAACTGATCGAACAATTATATTCCAACTACCTATTTATCCTGATCGTATTGACCCAAATCCTCACTAAGGACTGGGTGCAGATCCCAACTCAATAGGCACTGGTATAAAAGTCATGCAGAAATGGTGGATAAGGCCCATACTTCCACAACCTCTACACTCCGTAGGATTTTGTGTGCACTACCGGTTAAAGTGACCTAGATCTACACCCTGATAGAATATAGGAGAAGTACCTATGAATGGAGCCTGACAACTACTACCACCATGATATTCCTCAAAACATCATTTTCACCCATAAGAAGATCCATGGTAGCCCAATAGGGTGTCATTATTTCCCTACCATACTATGATTTTTTTATAAATCTCAATCTGTCCTACTCAATTAATTAGAATGAAGTATTAGGTGAGTTCATGGTCAAAACCCCAGGGATAGATAAATTAGTTTGAACAGGTTTTTAACAAATGTAATATTATTAATTTTATGAAATAAGTGAGAAAATGATGGCTTTTAAATTATTTGATAAATCGAATGATGAAGAAAAAAAGAATGATTCATTGGTTTGAAAACGATTTTGAATATTCCCAAGGGATTTGTATTTCCAAGGATAAGCTAGAATTGGATTTTATAAAATAGGTCGATTGACTCATGACTGGTGTCAGATTCAAGATGAGAAAATCTAATGTTCATGGTATCCCCTCATTAGCACAACAATTCCTTATTTCCCATGTTCTGTCAATTTAGGGTCTTTCTGAATCACGTTAGTCTAGAAACCTCTTTCAATCGTGATTTCCCTAATGTTGATAATGATCATGCCTTATTTAGGATTTTTAGTCATGCAATTTTACGGATCATTTTAGTTTCAATTATCAATGGTTAGTGAAAAATAAAAATAAAGGGATTGGAAATTTATTTATGGAATCACACAAACCAAATACCGGAATGAAAATAATAAAATCCAACACAACTTTCCAATTATATTTACATCACCATAGATCATGGTGGGATTAACCCCTCATCCTAGTTAAGAGAGGTTTATAGGGAAGGATAAAATAAAAGAAAATAATGATAATAGTAAATAATAAACCTGGGGAGGGCCCTGCAAAATGTAGCTTCTCACTCCAAGATTGTTTCCCTGAATACAAATTCTCCACAGCTACAGGAAAGACCTCAATTTATATGCTTTCGATGGGATCTTCTGGACCCTTACATGATGTATAATGGATTTTCATAAGTGTAATTCTGATCTGATATAGTCTTTAGAATTTCTAAATCTATGTGAATCTCACGCAAATTTTGTTTGTAGAGTTAGAATGTTCACTCCTTTCACAACGTGTAATAGGACTCAGATTGTGTATCCTTTAATTCTGTATATCTCATGAATATCACCTTATTTATTCTCCAAGAACAAATATAAAAAAAATCAACATCGTATAATGTAGACACACAATGTGTAATGGCATTTTGCAGTGTGTATCAACATTATGACTTTTCCTGGAAACAACATCCCTCTTCGATGATGTCACGATGTTTAATGGGATTAGACGTTGTTAAATAATTATTCTCTTAGTCCTACAGCTTTATACTCCCTCAAAAATTTTGTTTCGTGTGGATTTTCTTCGCTCGTAGCATGAAGTGTCTTTTAGCCCATATTTCTTCCCATATTTCATTCCTTTTACAAATATTCATTGAATCCTTCCATAAAACATAAAACAACTAAAATAATTACAAAATTGGTAACATGATTCAATAAAATAAAATATATATATACTAAAATAGATTAAAATAAATGCATGAAATACACAGAATCACATAGAATTTAATAATATAACTTCAACCTCAACTCTAAAGGCATCTTCAGGTGCTCACAAATAGACATGATCACCTTAATCAATGACTCTGCAGTAGGTGGCCCACCATCCCTGGAACAAGTAGGAGAATTCTAGTACTAAAACTCAGCAGTCAAATATTCCATACTCTAGGAATATTGCACTCTGCCTTTTATACAATGTAGAAAATCCTAATAATCCTCTCAAAATTGGAAATTGAGGCCCAATTCAGGTATTTGAGAAGGAGGAATAGGTGGCTCGACTAGATGAACATCTAGTGGCTTAAGGCCTTCCACCTCTAGAATATTCCAGTCACCACCTTCAAGGTGAATGACATGAGGATTTCATAGAGGAATAATTCTATAATTCCAAACAAAAATCTCAGAATGGATTCAATAAATTTAGAATATTGTATTCAAGAAAATATGATAGGTACTAATGACTTCCTATAACAATGAACATGCCTCTCTTCCAGCATCAAAATTCAAGACTGGAGATTGGAACATACCATAACAGGTCAAAACAAGAGAGAAACACCCACAACCCACTACTAAGGCATATTCAAGTAACATTTCTATGTTAGGAATGTTCAAAATGAATGTTCCCATGTTAAAAGAAATTTCTCTTTCGAAAGGGTTCCGAATATTACATTACATACATTTTAATTTTCTTAATCCAATGATATGTCATTTTTTGGCCCCTAAGGGCCAATACACCTTATGAACTAAAAGATGAGTCACACTTCGATGTCATTTTCATTTAAATTGAACTTATTAATGTAATTATGCTATTTATAAATGGTTTATCTTGTATCAATTATGTTATCTGGTCCATAAGTTCTCATACACCTTATGAACCAAAGAGTGGAACCCATATAGATCACCCTTTTTCATAGTCTCTATCCTAAAAAAAGGGTTATAATGATTGTATATATATAAGATAAGTCACAACAAATATGAAACATTAAATGCTTGCTGAAAATTTTATATGTGACATTGAAATTTTTTTGTTCTATTCATATTTCTCCTAACATGATGCATTTTGTAATACATAACCCTCATTTCATTAGGTAGAGAAATGAAATAATAATTCCTGTAACATAAATATCAATACAATAAAAAAAGTGATGCACATAATTGTGAAGTGACATCAATAGTAATACCATAATCAATAATAATCAAAATTAAATAAACATGGTCATTTCCCCATACATGGGTTCGCTACACCTAGGAACGACTTATGACTATTTACCTAAGAATTCTCAATTTTCGTTATATTTTTACCATACAGTAAATTATGAAAGGAAGCTATTTGATACAACTTTGTGATGTCCCAGACTCATTTTCCACCTAAGTTGTACCCCAAGCCTGGTTGGCCACATTTCCCGTAGAGTTCTCTTATTAAGCTAGGGGATATTGATTAGTATATGGGGTGTGATAGTAAAATATTGGAGAGAATGTACCCCCATTTCTGAGTACACAACAGATGAAATAGAATAATATACAGTAGAGGAAGAATAACATAACTGAAAGACACAGTAAAGAGCCAAAGTAGAAATAGATACAATGGATGACTAGAGATGTTAAAAAAAGATAAAATCCTTATAGGCAGTGTATTATATAAACATGTATGAATGGAATTGTAGTTCAATAAGAAATAGGAATCTGGCAACAAGAATGCTCCAAACAAATCCAAAAGAGAAAAAAATACAAAAAATAATCACAAGAATATCAAGCATAATCCCAATCCTCTACTCAGAATCCCCAACAAGATGATAATAATCAATAGACTAAATAGTGGTGTTTACCTCTATCCATACATGTATGAAAATAGTCTTCTCATGAGCCAAAGGAAGACCAAGTATGGTGTGAGATAAAAATATCAATAGTCCACCACTAACAGTGTTTACGTGTAATCTGAGTTGTTTCTCATAAGTAAACAATGTGCGATAAGGACTGGTAAGTGAAACAATGTTGAATAAATAAATAAATTCCCACTTAGGTTCTTATAGGATACCTGGTTGTTCTACCTACTTCGGATCAAAGCTAGTAAGTTTTAACAAGTCACCATATGTATATATGTATATATATAAATTATAACTAGAATAGAGTAAGCAAGCCTCTCATCCATACATACATACCATAACTGGCATTGGGTAAGAATTCCTCCCACCCATACATTCATATAAAGATTAAATGGGGATAGCATGACTCACATCCATATGTATATATCATAAAATAGCATGGGGTGATGATGTATTCCATCCATATATATATATATGCACATTATATGTCAGCATGGGGTATGAATGCCTCCCATTAATAGACATATAGGGATTTTTACTAGCACGGGATAAGCAAGCCTCCCACATATACATATATATAATAACGGGCATGGGGTAAGAATGCCTCCACCCAAAAATTTACATAAGATCAAAATCATAGTAGTGACATAACTATTCAAATCATATGGCATAATGAAGATCATCATACGCCATTTCAATTTAAAGAAACTAATCATTTCATGTAATGCCTTTATAATAAAACATAATAAGGGTAATCTATGACCACCCTTAAATAAATTCAATTAAATCCAATTCAATGATAATGATTATTCTTTCTTATCCTAGCCAGCCTACCATGTCAAACATACTATTTTCCCATCATGGAAAATACATTTAAACGCCCTGTGTTAAGGCTAAAGTGTCAATGAAATATAATCCCATGCCCATTTGGACAATTCCCCTTAAAAAGGTGATAATAACCATTGATTCACCATGGTATATATAAATTGCCCATGAGATGAAATATAATTCAATAATAACTTAAACCATGGGTTAATTTGGATTCCAAGCATTTTGGCCCATTGGGCCCAAAATGACCATTTTCAATTTGACACACCTAATGGTGTCTATATAGATTAAGTATGGTCTTTAAACACCTATCCCAAATCCAATTAACCTATATCAAGGATCTAGGTTTATTTATACTTGATGGAAATAAGACAATTATGAATCCCAACAAAGGCCAGCTTATGGATTAACGAGAATAAATAGGAAATGGCCCAAAATCAAATCAAAAAATTATGTGACCACATTCCTTTGGGATATAGATGATTCCTTACTCGATATAAAACATAGATTCGAAGGAAGTTGAAAGCTATCTGAGTTTCAATGTAATTTTATAAAAATAGTCCATATGAGCTGAAAACCAAATAGCACAATAGATAGTAATAATAATATAGACAAGAGTAGAGAGACTATAAAGCCTTACCAAAGGGATTCCAATGCCTCCAACAGATTGAGGACCTAACATTGATTGGAGATCCTAGATGAAAACTAATTCATAGTCCTTCTGAGCCCACGAGGAGGAAAAAACCAACGTTTTATCCTCTAGAAGGTGAGGAAAATGGAAAATTTGAGCTAAAGTGGGAAGAGGGGAGAAATGACAATTTATTTACAAAACACACTACGCAAGGATTATGCGCATGGTTTAAAAACTGATCAAAAATTATGTGGAAAGGATATATCCCTCTTCTATAGTAGGACACATGACCATTTACTTGGTCTTAATGGTTGTAGACAAACCATGAAGATGTGTAGGTGACTCTCTCTGCGGCCACACAGTTTACAAAACCCATGTAGCTGGGGTCGCATCTTTTCCACTAACCATGTGGCCCAACCTGGAACCCATGTTTTTGAACCTCAGGGATCCAAACCATCCACCTACACTCCTCGGTCCTTCCTTAGGTCATATCATAATATAAAATCATTTAAGGAAAGATTCATAAATAATTACCAATGATCCGTAAATTGGTCAAAATTTGGGTCGTTAATGTCTATATATATAATTATGTTTATATATAGGTGTATGGGGTTATATATATATACCTAAATGTAGAGAAATTGGCTATATAAATATATATATTTCGTGAAGTTTATTGAAAATACCGCTAATTTAACCACACTTCTTATGAAATATCACTAATTTATAAACTTATTCAGGAAACATCATTAATTTAGTGACATCGTTAAAACACATTGCATATCTTTCCACGTATTTTAAAACAAGTTTCTAATGTAGATAGTTTTTTTAAAAATTAACGAAATTATATATTTTTTAGTAACGCTTGAATATTTTATTCCATGTTCTAGATATCACCTATACATAAATTAGATATATTTTCCCACAAAGAACTATCACTCATTCATCATATGAACATCATGTCAATCATGTTCAATGGAGATCTAGATAAATCATTTTGGGATTTATCATCATTGTTGAGAATATTCCTATACGATTCACTCATAGGAAATTTTCTTGCATCACTAACATATATCCTATGAATTTTTATAAATATAAGATATACCTAAAGAGATAATAAGTGAGATATCATTATATTATTCTAAATCTGATACATTTCTCCATTAAATAGAGGAACCCCATTATCATTAACTAGGTTCCCTATACAATGCTTTGGTTAATGGAATTAACTCATGTATACTCAACTTTGATACGACTTATTGAACCCACAAGACACTATAATAGGGGATGGGTAAATCAAGGTGAGAACATTTTATTTTAGTTAAGATAGAAATTATTTCAATATTGGTAGGAAAAAATTACACATTTCTTGTAAAATCTACCATTCACCACAAATATAGAAATAAAAACAAGTCCCAATGTTTTTACATGATTCCACACCAATGGATAGTACTGGGGTCAAATGTTGACAATGTATCTGTCATAAAATAATCTGTTATGCATCGCTATATTGTGGGATTAAAATTGTTTGGTCATGATAACTCCATTCCAATATCACAAAATTTAATATTATGATCATAGAAAAGAACACTACGTCTCTCATAACATATCTATCTACTTCTCTTTCACATATACTGTTAGATGGTACTCTCTTCTATTTATCCACATGAATGGAAGTTCAATTTCATTGATAATTAATGATTGTATTTTCATCATGACATATAGGATGTCATACTTCAATGAATTCCAAAATCTCTATAATATCCTTTTTTAATTTTCATGTATGTTTTATGGGTTATAGAGTTCACCACATTGTTTATTATTTAGAAAAACTTATTTATAAATATCTTCTTAGGAAACAACAACTTTAGTTTCCATTAATCAAGAGTCCACCATGAACTTCATTTTGAATTTAGGATTTTTTAACTACATTTTTGGAAATGCCTCAACAACCTGTTTCACAAATTGATTCCTGATAACGTTCCTTTGCATGTTAATTCATATAACTCCCCTCATGAACTTATTTTTGAAACTAAACTTTATAAACATCCACACACAACTCCATGTAAAAAACTACATTGAAAAGTCCTTCACTTCCTGATCAAGTCCTATTGGATTATGAATATGACTGTTGTTATTAATCTATAGATATTCATTTGACTTTATTTCTCTCCTTAATGTGTATATTCAAACGATATTTATTGAAAAAACATCTGATTTTTTTTTTCAAATGTTACGTAAATTTTACTCATAATATTAATCACATCAAAAAGTTACACATCATATAGGATATGTTACATTCATAAGATCTAAATAGACTATTACATTGAAAACCACAAGAAATAACTATCATTAAAGCATAAATGACTTCCACAAAGGATTCAAAATGTATCCATCTTATTTATTCCTCAAACTACTTCCTACTTCTTATTTATTACAATCTCATGAAATGTTTGTGATTATGTTCCTCCATTGTGAGTTGGTTGTTGTCTACTAAATATGATGTTTTATAAGCAGTAAACAATAAAAAATATTTTCAAATAATTTTTTTTAAATGTAACAAATGTTACATAATATATAAGGACTTGGGATTAAAATTCGCTCTAATTTTTTTCACCCACAAACATCCCAAACACTGTAAAAAATGAAATTATTAAAAAATTCATAAATTCCACATTCAGGATTCCATTTCCTAAACCATATCCCTTATCCATAAATCTCATTACTCAAACCCAAAATTATTAACAATAAATATAATTTTTTAACAATATTCAACTTGAAACCCTATAGATTCAATATTCGAGCCTCCTTGGATACATTAAGGGAAGAATGTAACAACACTATTTTTAATTAATTTAGCACATTGAATATATATTTTCACACAAAAAATGGGATGTCTTTTGTTGTGATAAAATATTTCTATACAAGATAATAATTAAAACAATAAAATAATGAGACAGGTCACATAATTATTACAATTACAAGTGGAATATAACTATATATATATATATAAAGACCACATACATGAAATATCTATCCTTATAATTTTCCTTCAATATCATACAAAATTTTTTAACTATGTAATGAAAGAAAAACATAAAAACTCTAATAATTATTTTGGAAGAGTAATAAAAAATAAATAAAATAGGTCAATATAGGGAAGAAAGTATGTTCACATAAACAAATATAATATAACATTTATATATATGGTAATTAGATATATGGTTTTTGGGTATTTGGATATTAGAAATATAGCCATGGGGTGTACATGTATTTAATAGGTATATTGAGTATTTGTTAGTAATAATTAAACAATGTATTAAACATTTAACATGTAATTAACCAAAAATAAAAATGTCAGAATAAAGTTAAAATGACATATTAATTTATGAAAATATCTGTTATTCTAAATAAATAATTTTGAGAACAAGATTTTTTATATTAATTTATTTTTAAAAATCAATTTAGTACAATAGATTAGAAAAATTCAAGGAATTATTGGTAAAGTATTTAAACACTACTGGAAAAGGGGACATTCCCAACGGTTCAGAACCGTTGGGAAAGGCTAGACAACCGTTGGTATAACATATACCAACGGTTCAGCAAACTGTGAGGAAGTAAGCTATTGGGAAAACCTATCCCAACAGTTTATAAAGACCGTTGGTATAGGTTAGTAAAATTAACCTATGCCAACGGTTTGACCAAACCGTTGGCATAAGTTTTACCAACGTTTTACACTAAATCGTTGGTAAAACTGGTGAAAATAAACTCTTTCCCAACGGTTCAAAGAGAACCGTTGGCAAAAAAAATCCATATTAATCTTTCCCAATGGTTTGTAAAAAATTGGGAAAGGCTTATTACAAGCCTATGCCAACGGTTTCAAACCATTGGCATAGGCTTGCTGTGGAAATTGCACAGCAACCTGCAATTTGCACAACAGACTCCAATTTTGCACACCGACCTCCAATTTTGCACACCAACCTCCATTCTGCTCCTTTGAAATTATTATACCTGCAATAATAAAATAATACATATATATAGAGAACAAATTCATACATATTTAACATATAATGAATTCTTGAACTATACACATCCAGAATTAAATCAAAATTCATAACGTATTTATAAACATACATAATTGATTTAGAATTCAATTTAAAATTTAGATGACAATTATATGTGGAATCCAGAATTAAATTCATAATTGAATACATAAATAATTTAATTATCAATTATCAATAAAATACATAAAAAATTGAATAAATATCAACAGAATACGAATACGTTTGTTCGTATTTTCGTATACCAGTTGTTTTTACTAAAAATGATGTCCATTTTAAACAAAATACATACACTTGGAGTAATACCGTCCACACCATGGCTCTAATTGAGGCGTATTGACTTGTACACGTTATATATGACCCATGGATCATTGTCCTAATGTATCAACATATTCTGAAAGCATTTGGTTGGTTTTCCGTATTCCAGTTATTGTTTTCACTTAAAATATTGTTCATTTCAAAAACAAATGAGACACTTTCAGTGGTGCTGCCCACACCAGGACTCGGATTGAGGTGAGGCTGACTTGTATATGCGATATATGACCCAAGTATAGTTTTCCTAATGTTTCAATGGAATCCAAATCAATTTGGTCAGTTTTCCGTATGTCATTTATTGTTTTCACTTAAAATGAAGTCTATTTTAAATGAAAGAGAGGCAATTTGAGTGGTTCTGGACACACCGTGCCTCAAATTGAGGCAGAGTTGACTCATAAACGTCACAAATGACCCATGGATCGTTTTACTAAAGTTTCAACAGAATCTGATTGCATTTTTTCGGTTTTCCATATGTCAGTTGTGGTTTTCACTTAAAATGAAGTCCATTTTAAAGTAAAGAGAGACACTTTGAGTGGTTCCGTCCACACCGCACCTCAGATTGAGGTGGGGCTGAATTGTGCATGTCATATATTACCTATGGATCATTGTTCTAAAGTATCAACACAATCAGAATCTGTTTGGTTGGTTTTTCGTATGTACTTAAAATGTTTTCCATTTTAAACAAAAGAGAGACACTTAGAGTGATCTCGGCCACACTACTAATCGTATTAAAGCGAGGTTGACTCATACATGTCACATATTACTAATGTATCGTTTTCCAAAGTTTGAACAGAATCCTAATGCGTTTGGTCGGTTTACCGTATGTTAGTTGTTGTTTTCAATTAAAATGAAGTCCATTTTAAACTATAGAGAGACACTTTGAGTGGTGCTGGACACTCCGTGCCTCGGATTGAGGATGAGTTGACACGTACACGCCACATATAACCCATGGATCATTGTCCTAACTTTTCAACTAAATCCGAATGTGTTGAGTCAGTTTTCCGTATGTCAATTGTTGTTTTTATTTAAAATGTTGTCTATTTCAAATAAACCTGAGACACTTTCTATATGTATGTGTTAGTTGGTTTTAGTGTGTTATTTCAATTCCCTCTCATTTTAAATCCAATTATTGTACCTGCAATAAACTAACACATACATATACAATTATTGTACCTGCAATAACCAACTAACACATACATATAGAGAACAAATTCATACACATTTAACATATAATGCATCCTGGAACTACATACATCCATAATTAAATTATAATTCATAAACATACATAATTCATTTTGAATTCAATTTAAAATTTAGATGAAAATTATATGTGGAATCCGGAATTCAATTCATAATTTTATCGGTTTTTTGTATACCATATATTTTTACCTGAAATGATGCCCATTTTAAACAAAATACATACACCTGGAGTGATACCGGCCACACCGTGCCTCGGATTGATGCAAGGTTAACTCGTACATGTCACAAATGACCCATCAATTATTTTCCTAAAGTACCACCATATTTTGAAAGCGTTTGATCAGTTTTCCGTATGCCAGTTGATGTTTTTCACTTAAAATGATGTCCTTTTGAAACAAAAGACAGACACATTGAGTGATGTTGGCCACACCACGTCTCATATTGAGGAAAGGATCACTCGTACCCATCACATATGACCCATGGATCGTTCTCCTAAAGTTTCAATGGAATTCGAATGTGTTTGGTCAGTTTTCCGTATGTACTTAAAATGTTGTCCATTTTAAACAAAAGAGAGCCACTTAGAGTGATCCTGGCCACACCATGCCATGGATTAAGGTGGGGTTGACTCGTACACGTCACATATAACCCTTGGATCGTCTTCCTAAAGCATCAACACATTTCTAATGAATTTGGTCAGTTTTTCGTATGTAAGTTGTTGTTTTCACTAAAAATGATGTCCATTTTTAAAAAAAGAGAGACACTATGAATGGTGTCGGCCACACCGCATCTCAGATTGAGGTGGGGTTAACGCATACACGTCACATATGACCGATGGATCGTTGTGCTAGAGTATCGACACAATCAGAATCTGTTTGGTCTATTTTCCATATGCGAGTTGTTGTTTTCACTTAAAATGAAGTCAATTTTAAACAAAAGAAAGACACTTTGAGTGGTGTCGGTCACACCGCACCTCGGATTGAGGCCAGGTTGATTCGTACACGTCACATATGACCCATGGATCGTTTTCCTAAAGTTTCAACAGAATCTGAATGCATTTGGTCGTCTTTCCGTATATACTTAAAATGATGTACATTTTACACAAAAGAGAGACACTATGAATGGTGTTGGCCACACCGCATTTCAGATTGAGGAAAGGTTGACTCTTACGCATCACATATGACCCATGGATCGTTGTTCTAGAGTATCGACACAATTAGAATCTATTTAGTCTGTTATCCATATGCTAGTTTTTGTTTTCACTAAAAATGAAGTCAATTTTAAACAAAAGAGAGACACTTTGAGTGGTGTCGTCCACACCGCACTTTGGATTGAGGTGAGGTTGACTCGTACACGTCACATATGACCCATGGTTCGTTCTCCTAATGTTCCAATGGAAACCTAATGTGTTTGGTCGGTTTTCCTTATGTACTTAAAATGATGTCCATTTTAAACAAAAGAGTGACACTTAGACTGATCCTGGTCACACTACGACTTGGATTGAGCCTGGGTTGGCCCGCTCATGTCACATATGACTCATGGATCGTTGTGATAAATTATCAACTGATTCCGAATGCGTTTGGTTGGTTTTTCGTATGTTATTTGTTGTTTTCACTTATAATCATCTCCATTTTAAAAAAAAGAGACACAGTTAGAGTCGTGTCGGCCACACTGAGTCTCGGATATAAACAGGTTTGACTCATACACGTCTCAAATTACCCATGAATCATTCTCCTAAAGTATCAACACAATCCGAATGCGTTTGGTTGGTTTTATGTATTCCAATTGATGTTTTCACTTAAAATGATGTCCTTTTGAAATATAAGATAGAAACTTTGAGTGGTGCTGGACACACCACATCTCAGATTGAGTTGGGGTTAATTCCCACACGTCACATATGACCCATGGATTGTTCTCCTAACGTTTCAACGGAAACTGAATCTGTTTGGTCGGTTTTCCGTATGTACTTAATATGATGTCCATTTTAAACAAAAGAGACACACTTAGAGTTATCCCAGACACACTGTGCCTTGGATTAAGGTGGGGTTGACTCGTACATGTCACATATGACCCATGGATCGTTTTCCTAAAGCATCAACACATTTCGAATGCATTTGGTTAGTTTTTCGTATGTCAGTTGTTGTTTTCACTAAAAATAATGTCCATTTTAAACAAAAGAGAGACAGTGTGAATGGTGTGGGCCACACCGCATCTCGGATTGAGGCGGGGTTGACTTGTACACATCACATATGACCCATGGATCATTGTGGTAGAGTATCGACACAATAAAAATCCATTTGGTCTGTTTTCCGTATGTGAGTTTTTATTTTCACTTAAAATGAAGTCAATTTTAAACAAAAGACAGATACTTTGAGTGGTTCATGTCACACCACACCTCATATTGATGCGGAGTTGATTCGTACACGTCACATATGACCCATGGATCATTCTCCTAAAGTTTCAATGGAAACCGAATTTGTTTAGTCAGTTTTCCGTATGTACTTAAAATTTTGTCCATTTTAAACAAAAGAGAGTCACTTAGAGTGATCCCGGCCACACCGTGCCTCGGATTAAGGAAAGGTTGACTCGTACACATCACATATGACCCATGGATCGTTTTCCTAAATCGTGAACACATTTCTAATGCATTTGGTCAGTTTTTTGTATGTCAGTTTTTGTTTTCACTTAAAATGATGTCCATTTTAAACAAAAGAGAGACTCTATGAATGGTGTCTGCCACACCATGTCTCGAATTAAGGCAGGTTTGACTCGTACACATCACATATGACCCATGGATCATTGTGCTAGAGTATCGACACAATCAGAATCTTTTTGGTCGGTTTTTCGTATGCTAGTTGTTGTTTTCACTTAAAATGAAGTCAATTTTAAACAAAAGAGGGACACTTTGAGTGGTGTCGGCCACACCGCACCTCGGATTGAGGCGCATTTGACTCATACGCGTCACAAATGACCCATGGTTCATTCTCCTAATGTTCTAATAGAAACTGAATGTGTTTAGTTGGTTTTCCGTATGTACTTAAAATGTAGTCCATTTTAAACAAAAGAGAGACACTTAGACTGATCCCGGCCACACCGTGACTCGGATTGAGCCCAGGTTGGCCCGTACACATCACATATTACTCATGGATCATTGAGATAAAGTATCAACAGATTATGAATGCGTTTGTTTGGTTTTTCGTATGTCAATTGTTGTTTTAACTTATAATCTTGTCCATTTTAAACCAAAGAGACACAGTTAGAGTGGTTCTGGCCACACCGCATCTCAGATTTAAATGGGGTTGACTTGTACACATCTCAAATGACCCATAAATCATTTTCCTAAAGTATCAACACAATCCGAATGCGTTTGGTCGGTTTTCTGTATGCCAGTTGAGGTTTTTCACTTAAAATGATGTCCTTTCGAAACAAAAGACAGACACTTTGAGTGGTGGAGGCCACACCGCATCTCAGATTGAGGCGGGGTTTATTCTTACATGTCACATATGACCCATGGATAGTTCTCCTAATGTTTCAATGGAAAACGAATGTGTTTTTTTGGTTTTCTATATGTACTTAAAATGTTGTCCATTTTAAACAAAAGAGAGCCCCATAGAGTGATCCCGACCACACCATTCCTAGGATTAAGGCAGGGTTGACTCGTACATGTCACAGATGACCCATGTATCGTTTTCCTAAATAATAAACACATTTTTAATGAATTTGGTCAGATTTTTGTATGTCAGTTGTTGTTTTCACTTAAAATGATGCCCTTTTTAAACAAAAGAGAGACACTATGAATGGTGTTGGCCACACCACGTCTCTTATTCAGGCGGGGTTGACTCATACACATCACATATGACCCATGGATCATTGTGATAGAGTATAAACACAATCAGAATCTGTTTGGTCGGTTTCCCGTATACGAGTTGTTGTTTTCACTTAAAATGAAGTCAATTTTAAACAAAAGACAAACACTTTGAGTGCTGACGGTCACACCGCACCTCGGGTTGAGGCGAGGTTGATTTGTACATGTCACATATGACCCTTGGATCGTTCTGCTAAAGTTTCAATGGAATCCGAATGCGTTTGGTTGGGTTTCCGTATGTACTTAAAATTTAGTCCATTTTAAACAAAAGAGAGCCAATTAGAGTAATCCCGGCCACACCGTGCCTCAGATTAAGGCGGCGTTGACTCATACACATCACATATGACCCATGGATTGTTTTCCTAAAGCAACAACACATTTCAAATGCATTTGGTCAGTTTGTCGTATGTCAATTGTTGTTTTCACTTAAAATGATGTCCATTTTAAACAAAAGAGAGACACTATGAATGGTGTCGGCCACAGCGCATCTCAGATTGAGGTGGTGTTGACTCTTACACATCACATATGACCCATGGATCGTTGTTCTAGAGTATCAACACAATAAGAATCCATTTGGTTGGTTTTTTGTATGATAGTTGTTGTTTTCACTTAAAATGAAGTCGATTTTAAACAAAAGAGAGACACTTTGAGGGGTGTCGGCCACACCGCACCTCGGATTGAGGCGAGGTTGACTCGTACACGTCACATATGACCCATGGTTCTTTGTCCTAAAGTTACAATGGAAACCGAATGCGTTTGGTTGGTTTTCCATATGTACTTAAAAGGTTGTCCATTTTAAACAAAAGAGAGACACTTAGACTGCTCTTGACCACAACGCGACTCGGATTAAGCCCGGGTTGGCCCGTACACGTCACATATGACTCATGGATTGTTGTGATAAATTATCAACAGATTCCTAATGATTTTGGTCAGTTTTCCGTATTCCAGTTGTTCTTTTCACTTATAGTCATGTCCATTTTAAACAAAAGAGACACAGTTAGAGTTGTGCTAGCCCCATCGTGTCTCGGATTTAAACGGGGTTGACTCGTACACATCTTGAATGACCCATGAATCATTTTCCTAAAGTATCAACACAATTCGAATGTGTTTGGTTGGTTTTCTGTATGCCAGTTGATGTTTTCAATTAAAATGATGTCCTTTTGAAAAAAAAGATAGACACTTTGAGTGGTATGTTAGTTGTTTATTCACTTTATTCAAATAAAATATTTGACTATGGGTCTTTAAATAAATTAATTTATGAAAAATTTACATTTAAAATTAGAATATCAGAAAATTAATAGAAGATAAAACTTTTACTAAAAATCCTTGTGGAAATATTAAGGTAAATATGATTTATGAGAATCCTCATGTGTCTATTAGTGGAATGGTATTTACTTAAAATCATGTGTACATTCATATAAAATATTTTTATATCATTTTTAGTATGTAATAGATTTTAGTTTATCACGCTATGAAACATTTTAGAGCTAAAAATGTCATGCCCAATGAATAAATCCATTTTATAACATACCAAGAATCTATGATATTGATTATATGTGTAAATGTGATTTACATTGATTTTAATTATGAAAATAAATAAAATATATATTATAGATTTTCTAGTAGTAAATGAAATCAAAAAGGGTGGGGGCTGTCCGAGGGGGCTATCCGGGGGGCTTTCCGGTGGGTGTCTGAGGGGCTGTCTAGGGACCAAGGAGGGTGGGGGTGGGATGTGGGGGGGGGCTGTGCGGTGGGTGTTTGGGGTGTTGTCCGGGGTCCAAGGAGGAGGGGGGGCTGTCTGGGAGGCTGTTTGGGGGGTTGTCCGGGGTCAAAGGAGGAGGGTTGGGGGGATGTCCGGGGGGTTGTCTGGGGGCTATTCGGGGGGTTGTCTGGGGGCTTTCCGGGGGGTTGTCCAGGGACCAAGGAGGATGGTGTGGGGGGGGGGCTGTCTGGGGGGCTATCCGGGGTCCAAGGAGGATGGTGGGGGGTTGTACAGGGTCCAGGAAGGAGGGGGGTTCCCAAACACACTACCACTAAAAGATAACAACATCTATAAAAAGATAATATATAAATATAACTCAACTCCAACACTATACTACGAGTCTAGATAAAACGAACAACTAGAATAGATTAAATATCAAATCTTAGTAATATTAGTCAAAAATGTAATGGATAAATTTTTCCCACATCACCATCACCATCATCACCATCATCATCACCCTCGTCCCCATCCCCATCATCGTCCTCGCCCTCCTCAGCGCCCTCCTCCTTGCCCTCGCCACCCGCCTCTCCCTCCTCCTCTCCCTCATCTTCTGTATTAGAATCCTCGTCATCATCATCGTCAAGTTGGAAATTGTGCTGACCATCACTAAAACTGCCACCTGGTGCACCATATATAGAACGTATCGATGACATATATTTATCAAAAGCTGTGTTGGCCTCTGCTGGAATTGTTGGATGTAGAACTTCAATAAATTTCATAAACGCACTGTTTTCCCTATCAGACTGTTCTACCATATTTTTGGGCCTTTTCTCAGCCTATTCTGCATGTTCCCTAACTTTCTGTAGCTCGGTGGCACTACAGCTCATACCTGAGGAGGGACAATACCTCGTCGGGGCTATCCTAGGTTAGCAGCGTACTTGGAAAGAATTCTCCTCTCCCAACACCTTATGTAAGTGATATGTTGGCCCAAAATTGTCTGGTTCTTAGGCATAGAGGGCCTCTAAAGAAGCCTGTTACAAATATAAATATATCATTAAGTTACAAAATAGATATTAAAATATAAAATTCAATAGATTAAAACTTATAATCTGCTGCTGAGTCGCTTCATTGACGGCACTTCCATCCTTTTTCCGTCTACTCGAGAAAAACAGTTTTTCTTGAGGCACACGTCCTTCAATATTTTTGTATTTTCCTCTAAAATGACATTTAAAACTAAAGTTATATGATAACTTTAGAAAATTGTCAAATAATTGAGGAAACAAAAGAAAGTGTAAGTCGTAATGAAAACTTATAAATAATTTTCATACCTGCTTCCTCTCATGATCAGGCATCGTAGTGCGTCCCGGTGTGTGGAGGTATTTTTTTGCATCAATGTTCTTTTTATTTTTACCAAATGATTCCTAAATAATATTCTAAAATGAAACAGATAGTATTAATGCAAAACATGAAAGTTATTATTTAAATACCTCAAATGTTATTAATACCTTAAACTGGGTACTCATCCAATGAGTAATCATCTGATGATACTGCGCTATAGGACAATCATCCACCACTGGTACCACCTCTAACTCAGTGCGAACTCTAGCAACCCAGCCAATATACAACTCATGATTGTAGTCTCTCTAAATCTCTCCTAAATCCTTTAGACCTTCCGGTCGTGCACCCTCACCATCGGGAAAATTAAATCGAAGATGACATCAAAATATTAATTCATATAAATAAAAAAATAATTCATGGCATTAAATAGAACATATTTTTTTACCCATATCTATAGCCAAGCTCTATCCTTGACCTCATGTGGAAATTTTCTCCACGATAGCGGGCTGACGGGAATGATGTCAGAGTATTTGGCAAGCATCGCCAAAAAACTCCGACATTGCCACCCTGTTTTCTCAACCATTTGGTTGTCTTCATTATAATCCACCATAACCTATGTGTGGTGGTTCCACACTGAACGCATGCATGTATGCCCCTGTCCACGCCTCCTGTCAGTAGATGTATCTATCATGAAAGAAAAACAAATATTTTATCAAAACATGTTATAATGAAAGTAAATATTGCTATAAAATTTTGTTAGGGTTCTATAAATATACATGTGCCGGTCTGATCACTGAGCGTTGCTGGATCTATAGAAACTGATGGAACACCCTGTGGTGGAACAGGAGTCGAAGAAGATGGAATATAAAAGCTCGGAGAGACAGAAGTAGAAGGAAAAGAAGATGGGATAGTTGTCTGACCGGATTTTTACTGGGGAGTGGGAATCATCATGGGATGTGAAAATGATGGGCCAGAAGATGCAGAAGGTAGCAAAAACAAGGGAGGACTAAATATCCTATGTGTCCCTAACAACACACTGAGATCAGAATGTGAGAAGGATGAAATATCAGTGGGAGGGGTAGGGTCTAGTCGGGTATGCACAGCTGCTCGTCCACCTCTGATATGAATCCTCCTTGTAACACCGGCCTGAGTACTAGGACTATTACTAGGCTCCTCGTCGAATAGCTGTCAACGTATAGGTGGATCCGAAAAAAATGTTTTCAAAAAAATAATCTCATGACATTATATATTCTTTAAATATATCAATTTGAAATAAAGTACTCACTACAGGAACTAATGATGGAATTCCCAACTCCGTCATTCAACAATTGTTCTCTATCATTTTTTTCCTTCGTCTCTCTTTAGTTGGATTCATTTCCTACTTTTGAAAACAAATATGTAATTAATTAAAAGAAAAGAAACTAATGTGTAACCCAAAAAACTATATATATGAGGGAATAGGGGGATTCATTGGTAATTTAGCTATCAGTTGTTTCAGAAGAGCTTGAATGGATTTAATAAATCATACAAGTTGTAATGTTCACCAAGTTAGAAATATTGTTTGACTATGTTTGGATACAGTTCAATTACAAATTAGAAAATGCAATTCAAATAAACCTGCAACCAATAAACATTGAAAATTCACATAACGGTCAAGTCAGCTAAAACATATTTGTGATCAATAATAAATCAATTTGAATATTACCAACCTTAACAACCCAAATCGAGGTAAAACAAAAGAATTGAGAACATGTATGAATGATTCTATATATTTTCAACAACAACTTCAGGTTCACAATTAACTCTAACAATTGAGATATTGGAGTCATCAAAAGAAATAAATGGATTGGTTCCAATGGAACTAAGGATAGTGTCAAATACATCATCACCATCATCAAAAATATGTCTTGGAATTACTTCAACTATGACACCAAATTCAAGTCGATGTTGGTCTTTGACATAAAAAAACATGTTTAGCCATTGATGCCAACACATATGGTTCTTCGGTAGCAAGAGTGCGAGTCATATTAATTACTCGAAATCCACAATCATCAATAAATGTGACATGTCTCATCATAGAATCAGACCAATGGAATTTCATCATTGTGACTCATCCATGAGAGTAATAATCCAATATTATTATTTTCTCAACAACTCCATAATAACTCACATTTTCAAATCGCGGTGTACTATCTGATGCACTAGCATAACAATCTATTGTGGTAGTAACCATAACACCATCATGTTGTGTTCTCATGTTTTTTGCTCGTTCAGTGACAATAAATTTGTACCCATTGATAACAATTGATTTACAGTCACGAACCTCGGTATTAGGACCAAAATTAAAAGCTCTTATTTCCTCAGAGACAGAGGTTAGCAGACCAACTAAATACCTACAATATAAATGACTATTAAACTTAATTAAATATTCATATAATTATTTTAAACATTAATTTTTTTACCTTCAATTTTAATCAAGCATAAAACTCTTTACTATGAAAAGTCTCTCTCCTTCTCAAAGATAAAGAACGATGCTTCCTACTTGTCTTTGTTTTATGTTCCTTATAGATAAAAAATATGAATAGTTTAACAGATATATATGTAAGATATACATAATCAATTTAGTTACCTGATCTAGTCATCGAACAAATCACAGTTGAACAAAACTGTGTGATGTGCCATCTCCCGCTCTTCATGGATTAATGTCTTCAATGTATACGATCTGGGAATTCCTCATATTTGAGGAAGTGATGGAAAACTCGGTTCAATTTTCTCATACTATTATTATTCATTTTTTCATTGGTCTATTCAATCTTGTAGTAAGATCAGACAAATACATCGTATAGAAATCCATACATTCTTGAGCCAAGTAACCGTTCACGATAGAACCTTAGGGATAATTTCTGTTTCGGACACAAAACTTTAATGTGAACATATTTCTTTCAGTTGGATACATCCAACGAAAAGAAACAGGTCCTCTGAGAAGTATTTCAATGGGAATATGGATAGTTAGATGCAGAATTCATGTGAAAAATGATGGAGGAAATATTTTCTCTAACTTACACAAAATTAATGGGGCATCTGTCAATATTTTTTGCAAGAAAGACTTGAACAACTTATTTGCACAAAGATCTCTAAACAAATGGAACAACTGAATAATAGCCACCCTTACATTATTGGACAAAAGATGATGGATTGCTATTGGAAGCAACTTATGCAGTAGAACGTGATAGTCATGAGTCTTTAATGATTTTAGCTTCAACTCTCTTCTATTGACCCATTTAGATATGTTGCTTGAATAGCCATCTAGAACTATAATAGTCTCTAATACTTTCATAAATTATTTTTTTTGCAGGTTTCATCACATAAGAAGCGCATGGATGTTTCCATTTATTTTTACTGATACGCACAGGATGTAATTCTGGTCTGATTCCCCAATCCACTATGTCACGCCGAGATCGTAAATCATCTTTTGTCTTCCCCTTGACATTTAGAAGAAACCTAAAGAAACATTTCGCATATATTCTTTTCAATATGCATTACATCTATGAAATGACATAACAAATTGGTTGACAAATAAGGCAAATCAAAAAGGATACTCCTCTTTCTCCAATTGTAATAGGTTTCAGTGGAAACATTCTTTCACTTTCCATATTTCATTTGAACCTTCCAGAACGAATAACTGAAATCATTCAATTCATTAAGAATTTCAGTTCCAGACATACGCTGAGGTGAATCATATGCCTCTATGGTATTATCAAATCTTCGGTGATTCATTCTATATGGATGATCCTTTGGCAAGAATCGTTGATGTCCCATAAAACTGAAACTACAACGATGTTTCAGTCTTCTGGATTGTGTATTCTTTATACAAACTGGTCATGACAGTTTTACCTTCGGGCTCCATCCAGACATCATTGCATAAGTTGGAAAATCATTGACCGTCCACATAAGCACATGCTGCATCTGAAATATGTCTTTTGAACATGCATCGTATGTGCGCACACCCACATCCCAAAAAAGTCTCAACTCTTTTATTAAAGGTTGCATGTATACATCAATATCAATGCCCAGATTAGAAGGACTAGATATGAGTATACTCATGAAAGTGAAAGGTTTTTTCGTACATAACCATGGGGGAAGATTATAAATGTGTATAAAAACTGGCCATGTGGTGTGCGAAGTAAGCATATGCCCAAACGGATTAAAACCATCGCATGAAAGACCCAACCTCACATTATGCACGTCAGCTGCAAAATCAGGATTTCGAGCATCAAATATCTGTCATGCAAATCCATATGCAGGATGAACCAACTCATCATTATTCTTCTTTCTCCCGATATCATTCCATATCATTTTTATTGATATTTCATTAGACATAAAATGATTCTATAGTCTGGGGATCAATGGAAAGTGCCACATTACTTTATGTGGAACGCGGGATGGTGTTCCATCAGATTTTGACTTCCAGCAGGATGTGCCACATTTTATACAATCATTCCTTTCAGCGGTTTCCTCCCAAAATAAACTGCAATATTTTGGGAAAGCATGAATTTTGTTTCTTGAAAATCCAAGTTCCTCAACTAACTTCCATGCCATATAGTGGTTTGAGGTAATATCTTCATCATCTAGAAGTAAATCCTTCAAGAGGGTAATAATGTAATAGATTTCTCTATTAGAAATCCCATACATAGTTTTCCCATGAAACAATCGGATTAAAAATTCCAACTTATTCATTTTATCGCATTGTCGATATACTGGAGTCATGGCAGCATCATTCAATTTTTTCACCCTATCAATATCATTATTTCCACTAGAATCATCACTTGTCCTCATATCGAAGTCTTCTTGAGTCTAAATACTTTCTTTTTCATGATGACGAATAAATAGAAACTGGTTATCTGACAAATTCTCCATTCCGGTCCTTTCATTTCAATCATCACCAATTTGAGATTTCATTTTCTCCCCATTGTGATTCCACACAAAGTAGTTTTCTTGAAAACCATTTTTGGTTATGTGGTAGCTGCCTTTTTCACGGCTCAACCAAGGTTTACCAACACAATTGGAACATGGGCAGTGTATGTGACCCCTATCTGAAGCATTCTGAAATGAAAAATTTATAAAGCTCTCCAAATTGTTTTCAAAATCGCTTGAGATCCGATCAGTTTCATACATCCAACATCGGTCCATTTTGTAAAAAGAATTTATATAAGTCATTTTGTCATAAACAATTCAATAGGATTGAACTGTAATAGAAAATACATTTAAGTAAACGATAAATGAATAAGTTTCTAGTCGATGTAGTGAACTATTAAAATAATTTAAAGAACAAGTACACATAAATTAAATTAAAATTTATTTATATTCATTTTCATTAGGTCTATAAGAGGCACATGCCTCCAGTCCCATCATGTGTTATAGGAATCCCAAATCATTCACTCATGTTCAATAACTCATTATTGGCACCTCTATGGCCATACCTCTCATTACCCAATTACTTCCCCAAGTCAAGCGCACCCCATGGGTGAATAAAGTTCAGGCTTCTACACTAATAGGTTGTTCAGAGCTTGTAAAAAGATTTAATTTCATTAAGTATAGACAAAAACATTTATTTTTAAATTTGAGATTAATAATAAAGTATGTCAATGAGAACAACATTACTAAATTAAACTTGTGACTTATCTAACATTTTTATGGATGTCTACACATGCCATAATGGGTAATGAAAAGAACCCCGCCCTCATAAAAGTGAGTATTGACCAAGAAGGACACATAATATACATCGTACAATGAGAACCATATTTAATTGACCCTAAAGTTATATTAGTACAGTCATCTTGGGGAAATGGAATATATGATCCTGGTTAACTGATGAATTCAAAAGCTCATATTTCATATGTTGGACACTATCTAAGGTAGGAAATCATGTGAGAATGGGTTTACATCATTCAATTCATTACATGGTAGTGAAAATGAAGGCTTGAATTAATGAATTGAGTTCACTGATTAAATGAGGGTAGAGGTTTCATACGCTATGTAAAAAAATGATTAAATAAGGGTAGAGGTGGCATACACTGGGCATGGTGGGGAATTCTCAGCCGATTTATAAACTAAAATAATTTCACATCATAGGTAACAATAAGACACCTCACCATCAAAAGAAACTCCAAATAAAAAAGGAATAAAAACATCAAACATTTCAAGAATTCACTACTATGCAAGGTTTATCCACATGTTTAGCCGTAATTATATGACTTAATCATGAACCACCTCTACAACTCCTAGTTTTCACCAATAAACATAAGGTAAATATCTCAAAATATCTTTAAAACAACTCATTAATAGTCTCAAAACGTAAATATAATCTTGAATCAACCATGGAATCTCTTTCACAACACATTCTCACACACCAGTTATCTCATGTGTTACTAAATACCAAACATAGTCACATAGTATACTATAACAAATTACATTACACAAGACTTATTAAAAAAATTTCATTTTAATAAAACACTTTCCTCAAGGAATTTTAATGAAAACATTCATAAAAAACTTTGCTAAAAATTATTAAACTCATAAAAATAAATTTCCCAGTAACAATTAATTACAAGATGGAAAAAATAAAAAAACACATACTTAAAAAATCTAGAATACAATGGAAATGAATTTGAGATGCTTCTTCTTCGATTGAGGGTTCAGGATTTAATTAATTAAATGGATTGGAATGGATAAAGTCTAGATTAAATCAAAACACATAAAAATGATATACACATCAAAATCAAAACTTAAAACTAAAATATGTGATGAATAACAATAAAAAAAGGTATCACTTAAATATTTTATGTGTATGAAGAATAGAATACCTTATTTGAGATGATTTGGATGTAGTTTGACAGGTTCGGATGGGGGAAGTCATGAGAGTAGTGGAGCCCTGGACAGGATTAGGGTTTTGTCACGAATGGGGGAGAGAGTGGCCGATTGAGTATTTGGGGGAAATATTTCCCAACGGTTTTTAAAAACTGTTGGGAAAGTGGTGCCCAAGAGACCCTTTACCAACGGTTTAAACACACCATTGGTAAAGGGTGACCATTTCACAACGGTTCTACAAGAACCATTGGGAAATGGTGTCTTGGACACCCCTTTCCCAATGGTTTTAGTAAAACATTGGGAAAGAGCTTCTTTACCAGCTGTTTATTTAAACCATTGTTAAAGAAGTGTTGGGAAAACATGAATTTCCAGGAGTGAAAAAATATCCAATAAAAAATTAATGGTTTATAAAAAATTAGTGATTCATAGTCAATGAAATATATTTAATTTTAAAATATTATTTTATATCATTTTTTATTTTAAGGTAATTTTTATCTTATTTGGGGTATAAATTTTAATGAATATTATTATTTATATACATAAACAAATGAACATTCATTCTTTTAATATTAATTGTTATAAATAGAAATATAAGCATTTAATAATTTAAAATGTATTTTTTAAAAACAAGTCTTGGGTTATGCATATTTATTTTAAAAAACAAAATACATCATGGTTTAAGGATGATTTTATTACAATTTAATTATTATCATTATAAAAAATATAGTTTATCATTAATTTATTGATTGTCATTTGATATAAAATATGAATATGAACACTTCTTGTATAAAAAATTTATTTTCTATAAAAACAATTATTCAAAAAAATTTCACCTGCACTTTTATTTTAATTTTTTTTAAATATAAAATCTACTTATTTGTTCTAAAATATGAATTCATAAAGGTAAAAATTAGATTATAGGGTTATCTTGTATTTTTTTGTAAAAAAATAATTAATGTGGTTAATATTAATCAACCTAAGAGGAGGTTAAATTGACATGAAATGAATTTCATATGATCAAATTGATATTTTTGAATTATAGAAGTCATTTTTATGGGGATCCATTAAATAATTATTTCTGAAAAAACATTAGAAAACTCACTTAACTCTTGTTATTCCATATTTACTCTACACCTAACCCAAATTTCCATCGAAATATCCCACATTTCTCTTTGAAAATGAGCTATCCTACAGTCAATCTAACTCAATTTTATACTTATGTTTTCACTTTAATCCATACACAAAATCCCTCTTATAAATTCAAATTATACTTTTAGTGTCTCATGGTCCTATGAAGAAGTCATGAATCCATCATTTTTAAGTGTAACAATTGTGCCCCACTAACAGCACAGACACCCCACCATAACAATGGCATCGGGACTTGGCCCGCTAGGAACTACTAGTTTCCCCACTAACATGTGTCTCCTACTAAGGGCCCACCCACATGGATGAATGTTTAATATGACTAATGAATTCCCCCCAGGACTATGCATATTCTTTCTTGTTTTTTTTTTCCTTACCCGCACACACCCTAGAAAACTTTCTCTAAGTTCACCTATCCTGATCACTACTCGAGGCCAAGAACTCCTAACTATGTATGTGTAATCCCATAGGCTCTTCAATAAAAAGGTGAAACTTTTTAGAAGGCGTCATATCATTTATTCATTTAACCATTTATCCTTTAGGGTGTTACATTCATCCCCTCTAGAGCACGACATCCTCATTGTGGACCTTGAAACTACACCTAGGTGGTACACCACACTTAAAGCTTGGTTCATAATGAGTCTTGTTCTCAAACCCTACTCAGGGATTTTGGTGTGCTCATATTTTTCACGACCGGAGATTCTGTGATATGAAAAGGCCATATGGTGGATGGTTGAGCGATGGAGCATGGAGGAGTAGAACGAGACAAACACCGGAGTACCCCATAGGTGTTTATTTACATACTCGTCTTGCATTTAACTAATCTTTACACTCTAGATAGGATTACCACGTTGGGATATACTTTAATATGTATTTAATTAATGTGATTCAACATTTAACTTTTATTATTTATTTATTACCTTGTTATTGTTCAGTATTATCCTACTCTGATACAATTCTTGTTTCTATATTATCAACTTATCAGATAATTGTCAATGGGTAAGTTATGGAATTTATCAAAGGATAATTAGATGAATTATCAAGAGATAATTGCAATAAATTATCAAATATAATTATGAGAATTATAAAAAGATAATTTAATCAGATTGTCAAAAGGTTATTACAAAAGTACAATTGCACTAAATTATCCAATGGTAGTTTATAAAGAAAATTGTAAATGATAAATATTAAATTTTAAAGAATAATTTCTAATGGAAATTATTTGTATAAAATATTAAAAATTATTTGAGTGTAATTACAAGACAAATTATCCTGTGACAACGATATTAAATCATGATAGCATAATTATACAATTGTAAAATATAATTGTATGGTTCTAGTAAATAATAATTGTAAGGAATGTCACATGTGTTATCAATTTAATTTAGAGATATAAATTATCAAATTTAGATTTATAATAATTCTTAAAGAGAATATTATAAGTGTATATCTAGAGTGATAATTTGGATACTATCTAGGAGAAAAGAATTATTATCACATGTGATATTTTATTTCACTTTTAAATAAAAAATGTGTTTTGGTTTTTTGTATCCTTGGCATCTAATCTTGTTTTTGTTTCATGCACGAATGTGGTTTTGGTGGTGAGACCTTCAATGGAATATTTTTTTGACATTGAAAACTTTTTTCTAGGAGGTCCCTTGAAATTATGGGCCTTTTATATCTATGAAATTATCATTATGTGATGTTATTCTGGACTAACTCGTGCTTATTTTGAGATGAATGTGGGTGTGTGAGTAGCCATGAGCATACTTGTTTATGTGTTATTATCCTAACATTCATCTTATTATGACTTATAATTCCTTTATATGACATGTTTGTTTTGTGATTGTTGCATAGTCAGTGGAATTGTTATGCAGGTACCAAGATACTCAGGTGGAGAATTGAGGTTAGCTTTATATGGTTACTCAACCTAACATAGTCCTGATGTCTTTAATGATTGAAATGGATACCCCTGTACATGGAAAATCATGGTGAACAGTTGGAAGGTAATTAGATACTCAAGTAGATCCATGAGGTTGGGTGTATGATGTTACCCGATGCGATCCTAATGTCTTTAAAGGTTGGTGTACATACCCCTATAGAGGGAAAATCAATGTTTCTATCTGGAGGATACTAAGATACATAGGTGGATCCTTGTGGGAGGGAGTTTTGCAGTCCAATGGTTGGTTACCCATTTTAATGCAATCCTAACATCCATAAATGCAGGTAAGGATACCCCTATAGAGGGGAAAGAATAGTGGCTTGCTAGAAGGTGCTGGTCATGGATTCTAAAAAACATGGTTTGTGGGTTATTTAAATGATAATTGGACCAATGATACACCTAACAGAACATGTGGTGTTCCTGTAACAAAAACAATAAAGGTGGGGTGAAATGTGTCCTTTATTAAGGTACATCTGTTCTTGAAATTCTTATCAGCAATGAGACGAATTAGGTGGGTTGATTTTTCATGGGTTCTTTGTCAGCCCTTGATGACCCATTACTTGTATGTCTTTTGAGATATTACTTATACCCTGATATAAACTAATATATATATTCTTCACTTATGGTAATGATTCTTTGGTGGTGTCCTCCTTTGTTTTTTACTCACATCCTACTTGGAATTTTGGGGCACATATATATTTCTGACCATAGATCTGGTGAAGTCCTAAAGCTCTATGGTGGATGGTTGAGTAATAGAGTATGGAGGTGGAGTTCAGGAAAGACATTAGAGTACCCCATATATGTTTATGTATTTAAATGTATTTTAATTCTATATTTTTACACATTATATAGGATTACAACATTCTGATATACATTTATATATGTGTCATTATTCTGTTTCCCCATTTTACAATGATTATTTATTAATTGTTTTGTTATTTTTCACTATTTTCCTACTCAGATACCATTTTTTCGATATTATTACTATATAAGATAATTATTATTGGGTAAATTACAGAAATAATAAAATGGTGATTTATTATCAAATGATAATTGTGTGAATTATCTAGGGATAATTGGGAAAAATTATCAAATCTAATTATGAGAATTATAAAATATTCATTTCATCATATTATCAAAACATGATTATAAAATTAAAATTGCACTAAATTATCAAATGATAATTTATAAAGAAAGTTATCAAATATTAGTGTTGAATAATTAATGATAATATGTGATTGAAATTATTGGAATATAATTATAAAAGTATCCAAAGGTAATTATAAGAAAAATTATCAAGTGATAATGATGTGAAATCATTAAAGTATAATTATTCAATTTTCATTTATAATTATATAGTTTACTAAAGAATAATAATATTGAATAATTTAAGTGTTCTTGATTTAATTTATATTTATATGTTATTGGATTTTGATTTATAATTATTATTTATCAGAATATTACAAGACTATTTCTAGAGTGATAATTATAAAATTATCCATGAGATATAAAATAATATCAACGGAAATATTTTATTTATTTTTTAAATAAAATAGATGGTTTTGTTATTAGGAATCCTTGGTGTGTTATTGTATTTATGTTTGGTGTGAGAACACGGTTTGGGTGGTGGCACCTTCGACATACATAGTTAATGACATTGACACCTTTGAGGTAAGAGGATCCTTACCTTTATGGGCCTTGTATATCAATGTTGTTATAATGATGTGGGTTCATGTTAGAATAACCCATGATTGTTTTTAGATGCATGTATGTGAGTTAGTAGTCATGGGTGTACATGTTTATGTGAGATTATTCTATCTTTGATCATGGAGTGAGTTATCATTCCTTTCTATGAACCACTATGTTTTTGTGTTGCATATTATCTGAAATTGTATTGATGGAACCGAGATACTTAGATGGTTATTTGAGGATGGGTGTTCGAGGTAACCCAACATAACATAGTCCAAAAATATTTAATGGAGGGTATCGATACACCTATGTAGGGGAATGTATAGTGACTAAATGAAAGGTAATGAGATACTTTGTTAGATCCTTGAGGTCATGAATATGAGGTTACCCAACCTGAGGTGGTCCTAACATCGTTAAAGGAAATCATGGATACCCCTATTGGGGGGAAATAATTGTGGGTAGATGGCAGATACTAAGATACATAGGTGGAGCCTTGAGTGTGGGATTTATGTGGTCCCGTGGTTGGTTACCCATCTGGACGCAATTCTAACATACTTAAAGGAATATGTGGCCAACCCTATAGCTGGAAAAGCATAGTGGATTACTAGAAGATACAGGTCATGAATTTATATGGACATGGGTCATGGGTGATGAAATGGATAAGAAGACCAATTATTGACTAAGATGAACTTGCAATGTTACTTTAATAGCCACTAGAAGAGTGGGGTGAGCTATGTGACCTTTATGGAGGAACATGTGTTCTTAAAATTATTACTTGAATCGAGCACAGTCAGGTGGGGTTAGGGTACATGGTGTCTTGGTCAACACATGATTACTCAACAAATGAATGTTTATAGAGCATATAAATATATCATAATATACAATATTATATATATTATGTACTTACGGTAAGGATGAATTAGTGGTGTCAAATAAGTATTTTACTCATAACCAAATCTAGAATTTTGGTTCTCTTGTAGATATTACAGCTATAGATCTGGTGAAGGGAAAAGGCCCTATGGTGGAAGGTTGAGTAGTGAAGCATGGATCTGGAGAAAACCAGGATATAAACTGGAGTACCCCACAAATGTTTGTTTAGTTACTTGGTTTTTCCTACAACTTACATTCTTGTCAGACTTACCTCTTTAGGTACAACATTTATATGTATATCAATATTCATTTTTCACATTTTACTCTGATTAATTATTCATTGTTTTATTATTATTCAATATTTTTTGTCTCTGATACCATTTTTTTTATATTATTACCTGATAAGATAATTCTAAATGGGTAATTTGTGAGAATGGCCAATGGATAATTTATTATCAAAGGATATTCAATGAATTAGAAAGGGATAGTTGCACAAAATTATCAATGATAATTATGAGAGTTATAAAAATATAATTTTATCAGATTATCCAAAGATGATTATAAAAGAAAATTAAACTAAATTATCAAATGATAATTCATAAATAAAATTATCAATTATTATTATAGAATTATCAATGATAATTTCCAAGGAAAATTATTGGAATATAATTATACAAAATAATTAGTGGTAATTATAAGAAAAATTATGAAGTGAAAATGATATTAATTCATCATAGGATAATTATACAATCTTAAAAGATAAATATATTGTTTTACTAAAGAATGATCGTAAAGAAGACCACTTGTTTTCTCAATTTAATTAGGACTTATCAAATATTGAATTTGGTTTCATAATTAATCATAAAGAGAATATTACCACTGGATGTCAAGAATGATAACTCAGAAATTTTCCATGGTAGAAAAATTATTAACACAAGAAATATTTTATTTCTTATTGAAATAAAATAGATGGGTTTGGTTTCACAAATCCTTATCCAGGGATCATATTTCTTCTTGGTGTGCGAATACGGTTTTGGTGATGAACCCTTTGATAGAAATTTTATTAACATTGACATCTTTCAGGTAGTAGGTTCCTAAAATTTATAGTCCTTGTACATATATCATTTTATCATGATGTAATGTTATATTGGACTAACCCATTCTTGTTTTGAGATGAATTCGAGCCTCTGAGTAGATGTGGGAATACTTATTTATATTTGATGGTCCTAACATTTATCTTGGTGTGACTTATCATTCCTTTCAAAGGAATATTTTTGTGTGTGTGATATAGCCTAGGAAATTGTGTTATAGGTACCGAGATACACATGTGGAGCCTTTAGATTGGGTGTACAAGGTTACCCAACTAGAAGTAGTCATATTGAATTTAAAGGAGGGTGTAGCTACCATGTAGATGGAAAATCATAGTGACTAGATGGCAGGTACTGAGATAATCATGTGGAGACTTGTGGTTGGGTGTATGATGTTTCCCAACCTGATTAGGTCCTAATGTCCTTAATGGAGAGTGTGAATACCCCTGTATAGGGAAAATCATAGTGGCTAGCTAGATTATTCGTATATATATATAGGTAGAAACTTGAGGTTGGGAGTTACGTGGTCTATTGGCTAGTTACCCATCCTGGTGTAGTCTTAATTTCTTTAATATAGGATGTGGATACCATTATAGGGTGGACAGAATAGTGTCTTATTACTATATACCAATCATGGCTTCCTACGGACCCTGGTTGGGGGTCATTAAAAAGATAGGTGAACTAAATATAGACCCAACAAAACATGCGTCTTTCATGTAACAACCAATGAATGGGTGGGATGAGCTTTGTGACCATGATGGAGGTACATGTGTTCTTGACATTATTATAGGAAACGAGACTAAGTAGGGGGCCCAGTGGTTTGTGGAATCCTGGATAGCCCACAATGACTCGACACATATATGTTTACCAATAATTTACTCATGTAAGGATATAAAATATACTCTATTTTCTGTAAATATGGTAAGGATTTATTGGTGTTTTTCTAGTGAGTCTTGTACTCATGAAATAATTATAAATTTCAGTGTGCTTATAGATTTTGAAACTAGAGATCTGATGAACAAGAAGGCAATGATGGTGATGGTTTAATGTTAGAGCATGGTGCTGGAGTAGACTAGGATGTACAATGGAGTACCAAATAGATATTTATTTATTTCCTTGCATTGTATTTTCCTTCTTTTATATTATATACAGAATTACTAGATTGGGATCTACTTTTATATGTATGTCATTATTTAGTTTCTTCATGTCACTATTAATATTTATTCATTTTTTTTATTTTCACTATTTTCCTGCTCTGATGCCATTTTATTTCTGTATTCTCACCTTATAATATAATTATCAATGTGTAATTTATAGAAATGATCAGAGGGTAATTTATTATCCAAGGATAATTATGTAAATCACCGTGATATAATTGCTTGAAATTATCAAATTGAATTATGATAATTATAAAATGATAATTTTATCGGATTGTCCAAAGATGATTATAAAAATAAAATTTCACTAAATTATCAAATGATAATTTGTAATTAAATATTTCAGAGGTAATTATTGATTTTTGAAGGATTATTTTTAAGTAAAATTATTGTAATATAATTATACGAACCATCCATGGGTAATTATTAGAAATATTATCAAGTGAGAAACTTATTAAATCATCATAGGATAAATATTCAATATTAAATGATAATTATATAGTTTTACTAGAAAATAATTTTATGTAATAATTCATGTTTTCACAATTTTATTTAGAGTTATAAATTATCAAATGTGGTTTTATAATTATTTTTTAAAATAATATTAGAAGTGCATATCTATAACATTAATTTGAAAATTATCTAGGAGATTGAAATAATTATTTCATTAAATTTTTTATTTATTATTTGAAATAAAATAGATGGTTTCGGTTTTAAGAATCCTTGGTGTGTGATCATATTTCTTGTTGGTTTGAGAATGTGGTTTGGGTGATGAATCCTTGGATGTAAATGGCTATTGACATTTAAAACATTATTGTAGTAAGTTCCTAAACATTATAGGCCATGAATATTTATGATGTTACAATGATGTGATGTTATGTCGGACTAACCCATGCTTGTTTTTAGATGTATGTGGGTGTGTGATTAGTTTGAGGCATACAAGTTTATGTGTTATAATACTGACATTGATCATGGTGTGACCTATCATTTCATGTCGTGACATGTTTTCTATGTGTCTGTTGAATAACCTATGGAATTTTGTTGTAGGTACCATGATACTCATATGGATCATTGAGGTGGGGTGTATGAAGTTAACTAACATGACACAGTCTTAATATCCGTAAATGTGGATTTGGAAACCCCTATACAGGCGAAATCATAGTTACTAGCTAGAAGGTACTGAGATACTCATGTGGGGCCTTGAGGTTGGGTTTATGAGGTCACCCAACCAAACTCAGTCCTACCATCCTAAAAAATGGATGTGGATTCCACTCTAGAGGGGAATGCATAGTGGCTAGTTTAAGGATACTAAGATATACGTGTAGATCTTTGAGTGAGGGAGTTACCTAGTCTAGTGATCAATGACCTGTCTTGATGTATTCTATGCATCCTTAAAGGTAGACGTGGCTACCCCAGTGGAGGGGAAATCATAGTGGCTTGTTGTAATATACTGATAATGGATTGATATAGGCTTCAGTGTTGGGATATTAAAATTATAAGTAAACTAAATATACACCCGACAAAAAATGCAGTTTTCCTGTAATAATCACCAAAAGTGAGGGGTGAGATATACAACCTCGATGAATGCACATCGGTTATTGACATTATTATCGATAATAATTCATAGCATTGGGTTTGGGGTTCTTGGTATCTTGTCCATCACTCAATGTCTCATCACATATATTTTTACTAGTTTTTTTATCTTATGATATAAAATATTATATATTTCATGCCCTTATGTTAAGTACACATCGGTGGTGTCCTACCGAGTCTTTTACTCATCCTTGACTTAGGAATTTCGAAGTGCTTGTATATTTCATGACCAGAGATCCTGTGAAGTGAAAAGGCCCTATGGGGGATGGTTGAGTGGTGAAGCATGGAGAGGGAACAAACTAAGATAGACACCCAAATACCCCATATATGTTTATTTATTTACTTGTTCTGTATTTATCTGATTCATATACTCAAGATGGGAATACATATTTTAGAGCTACTTCTATACATATTTCATTATTCAGTTTCTTCATTTTACTCTAATTATTTATTCTTTTTTTTGTTGTTCTCAAGTTTCATACTCGATGACATGATACATAGGGTATAGTCTCCCTACTATAATATTTAGACCCTCACTACTTGTTGTAATCATCTTGTGTAAAAGGGGGCATGCATGAGTCCATGTAGAATCCAGCTGAAACCTAGTGGTTCGAGTTAGGATGTTACATGAAGGATATCATTTCAAGAAGGATAACTTCCATAAATGTATGTATCCCATTATTATCTATTATTTTCAATGACGATCATATCTCCAGTCATTCTAAATCTAATTCATTGTAATAATGAGGTGTTATTAATATCATTATTATTCATTAAAACTAATTTTACTATAATATAATTTTTTTTCCTTACCCATTCATGAGTATAACCAATTATTGATTGGATAAGATCATCTAAATAAAAGAAAAATGTTATACTATATTAACAATTACATTAAAAAATATAATAAATACCTAAATACTTATAATATATGATATTAAAGGTTAATTTATTTTATTAATATCTTTCTTTATTGGGAACACAAATGTTAATTTTCAATTTAAAGTAACTTATTGTTATTTGTATGTTATCTAGTACATGGTCATCGTTAATTCATTCTCATGAAACATTACGATACATTCCATCAAATGAACCTGAAAATTCCAAAACAATTTCCAAAAAAATACATTAATAACTTAAAAAATATAGGATAAATAATCTTTTTTATCGAATTTGAATCAATATATCCATTACCAAACAGGTAAAAAAACAAAAAAAATCTAAAATCTATTTATGAAAATAAATAATAAATAACCAATATATGTGTAAAAATTTAATATAATTTTATTTTATAAATGTTAAGGAATATAAATATTTTTCTTAAATAATTGATTAATATTGTTATTTTTTTACTATTAGAGGATAAAGTTATTTTATTGGAATTAGTAGTAAATTTAAGTGTTTCGTTTCTAATCAAACATAGAAATCTTCATTATATATGTATAAATAAAATTTAGGGAAAATTTATGTATATTTCACTATAAAACCCTATCTATTTTAATATAATATATTTATTTTTTGGGTTTTAAATATCTTATAATAATTTCCCCTCTCATTATTTCACAATTCACATAAAATGATTCTTTTAAGTGAAACCAAACTTATCCATTATTTTTTATTAGGAATATTTTTCAACCATGTCTATGTTTTTTATAGTGTCTTATAGATACTATAATATCTACTTCTATTATTTTTTAGGTAACTTTCTAATTGAATTCTAAAGAATTAGAAAAAAATTAGAATGGAATATATTAAACAGCCTCTTTAATTTTCTCCACATAGTTTCTTTCCCTCATCATTCCTTTAATTTTATATAGAATGTGTCCATTCTAATTTTAAAAGGTTCTTCCAAGTAATTATTATTTTAATTCTAATTATTTATATAAAAACAATGATTTATAAATTATTTCTTTTCATAATAATTTTTCTCAAAAATATAAAGGATAATTAGTTTAATTTTCATTATAATTTTCCAATGTTATCATAAAGTATTTTTTTTTTACTATGTCAATAGCCTTTATTGTTTCTTATGATTTACTCGAAATATTTTTAAATGAATTAAACCACCATCCTTTTATATATTATCTAACTATACACAATTAAATTTTTCAAAAAACACGTTTTCTAATTATAGGTTATATATGTCATGTTTGATTTATGGATGGAATTATGATCATATTCCACTCATCGATTTGGATTATCATTGCGTGATGTGTGGGTCTCATATTTCCCACCAACTAATTGAGTAAAGCATCATATCTCATGAAATTACTATTGGACATGATTAATTATTCTCTATCCACCTTGTTTATGGGATATATGTAGTGTCAGATCATCTATATTGATATAGTACATTTGTAGTGACTCATAGTCGAATATGTTATTGTATTCCTTGTGGTTATCATTGACATATGTTATGATTTCTATTCCATGGTTTAGGTCATAATTCTTTATTATATTTCATTTATACTGATTATTGTCTCATGTTACAAAATTTTCATGTCGTGCCAAAATCCTTTTTTTTATATTCATGTTTGTGATTAATTTTTAATTGGATATGATACATAGTATGTTTATACAATGATTTTTTCTCATAAAAACATGTTCTCATTTTTTTGAATTATTATCCCTGACCGATATATCAAATATTTTAACAATTATTGATCATATGATGTCAGCATTTATTATGTTTATATTCCTTTGGTTATGAAGAAGAGTATAACATGTTTTATCTATAAAAGGGGGTCAAGTGTGGGACAATATGGTGAAATGTTTACAGTTTCATAAAATATATATTTATCTAATCTCTATGTACACTAATCCTACTGAATATTGGGTGTGATTTACAGTGAGATATAATTCTTAATCATGTAAAATGATGTAAAATTTAGGTATATTATGATTGGTTCATATCACTGTATTTTGGAAACATGATACAATTTGAAGTCTCAAACATGGTTAAGAATATTTGACCATGACATTTAAATTCACCCCTCTAATCATGCACTATATAATAAACTATCATAGAAACCTTATATTTTTGGTAACATCAGAGGATTTCTGAAATCATTACATCCCTATGTAATTCCTCTGACATATCTACGTGATTATAAGATAAAAATCACACGAAAGTTATTTAGTGAGTTATAACTGTAACGAAATATTATTTGAATAATAGTTTCATTTTTAATCATATCCCTAATGATAAACTATTTGAACAAGTAAGTAAACATATTATCTTAATACCATTCAATGTTATGTTGATTATAATATTTTTTACTACAAAAAAAATTCTATGTTCATCAAACTAATGTTTGAACTATTGCATTCCAACTTTTCATTGTGGTCTTTTTTGATAAAAAAAGTAACTCTTTACCATATCATTCTTTTTCCATATATAGTAAATTATTTTTGGATGTCAAAGGAAATTAAAATTGGAATAGACATGTTTAATATATTATTTTTTATCCATGAACTTTTAGAATTCCTAATGCACTCCCATTAGCATATTATAAAATATTTTTTGAAAATATAATTTTAATAAACCCAAAATCCATTTTGATTGAAAATAACACTATTTTCTTTGGTGGGGATATTTTAAAAATAAATACTTAACATCAATATATTATATGGTATTATTAATATTTTTTGTAATGTTTTTATTATAACACATTATTATTTATAATACGGCACTCATATGTGATGTAAATTCCTCCTCATATATTTGAACAAATATTATGTGTAAAGACTTATCCCACACATAAAAATCCTTTTATATATTTACTTTATTAAAAAATGTTGTCGAATTATATTAAAAATAACCATCTATATCAGTGTTATCATCTCTAGTTTTTTTTTAAAACTCATTACGTATTAAAATTTTCCCTTATCATTTAAGTGTAAATAAGATGAAATTGTGTGTTTTGTATATATTCCCACAGAAGATTAAAATATTACAATATAAGGAAATCTTTGTTGTAGTAATATTTTAAATTTATTTTAATGAGAAATAAAATTTTTATTTATACATTTTATCAGTTTTAATTATTTTATTTTTATAAAATTAAAGAATATAGACTTGGTATCGCTTTCATTTAAAAACAGAATAATTGATTTCTATAATATTAAGACCTAATATAGACCTTTCATATATTTTTTCAAACACTTTAAGGTATTATTTATAATTCCATCAAATAGAATTTTTATATCTCTTTCATAATGCATACTTTAGGTTTCAATGATCCTGGATAAAAATTTTACCATCTCATTTTATTCTTCTAATCTAAAATTTTAAAATGATATATTGTATTGATGCCTATACATCATACGTTGTTATTTTTATCCTCAAAAGTTTGAGGAGAAAAGGTAAATGAAACACCTATCATAGAGTGTGGAAATATAATATTATTTTACTTGTAAAGAACAATAGTTAAATAGGGTTATCTATCTAGATGATCTTTTCCATTAAATCACTATCGTATGAAATTTCATCAATTAAACAAACTCCAATACATAATATGAAGAGATAGCGGATAGAAGGGATAAAATGAGTGTATAGTAGGGTATAGAATGGGATTGTGAATCTTTCCATGGAAATGTATACATTAACCACACTGGATAATAACACTCTCCCACTGACTCATCAAAAAATAACATAAACATTGAGAAATTTCGAATTGGGATTTTTGAGAACACAAAAATAATAACCAAAATTTATAAACCTTAGGTTATTTACTCAAAATCTTGTGTATTAGAAATCTCTATGAAAGTACACACAGATATAAAATTATAAAAGGTATAGAAACCATTAATAATTATCTCTTAAAATATAGAAAAACAATATTGATAAGAAAAATAAACAAAAAGCCCTAAAATGAAATGTCTTGTACCAAATTACGATCCCTAACCAGCCTAACTTATAATGGATGTGTAAAATATTTACATAGTTTATATGATCACCATCATGCTTCATCATGTTGGGGGATGGATACCTATACATGCGGCACACATCTAGGTAAATTGTCTATATGGAGGAAATTTTTAATTATTCGTAGAAACATTCCCCTAATCAGTATACTGTCCGTATTTTATTTTAAAGGAATTTTCATGGTCAATATAATAATTTAACTCAATCTTATGGCTGAAGATAACAATATTAATGCTATAATGATTTATGATGATCTTTATAATAATAAATCATTAAAATTATATTATATTACTTGAATATGTTTTCATTAAATTTAACAAAGCATGGATCCTTTATATGTTTCCTGATTACTCTTATGTATTAGAAACATTGATTCTATATATTAGTAAATTGCTCGTATGTGTAATTGTATCCATATAAATGAATTTTATATTTATGTGGTGACCTTTAGGCTTTATAAGTAGTGTTATCTGGACATATTTGTGATCTTATAAATATATGAAAAACTGATAAGGGGGTTGAATTAGTGGTGGTATTTTATAATTTATATTGCATCAAAAATTAATCTATAAAACATGTTTTTTATCCTACCAACATTATAAATCAACAACTCCCATATTCAATAATATGAATAGTAAATAAAAGAGGCTTGGATCTTAACATGGGTTTGTCCTAATGTGAGTACCTTTTCCTTTCTATATCTAGTTAATATATTAGGATACATATATTATCAATATAATGAAATTGAATATAAATTATCTTTCTCCAAACAAGATCATGAAATATTCGGAAAGGTAATTTCACCGGTTCCTATCTATTAAAATATTTGGCTTTTTATTTAAGGCAATCAAAGTAGTGGAAAATCAATTTATTGTCACAAAAAACCATCCAAAATAAATCATTCAGAGCTCAAATTAACAAATGATGTACTAATGATCTCTCAACTCTAAAGAAAACCTAAATATAAAACATCTCACTCAAATATAAAATTCTTTATACCATTTATACATTTTTAAGACTTTATATTCCCTAAAATTCACAGAAATCAACATCTCAAATTTCTCAGAATTCTCAAAACTCAACATCTCTATGTTATAAATGAACAGACTCTTTTATACACATCCATTAAAAAAAATTCAGAGGGATATAGTCTATAAAATCCAAGTTCTCTTCCACTTATATTCATAAAAAACAACCTTGATGAATTCTAATTTATCGAAAATATCATTTTTCAAATACTAGATAATTATTGTCAGCAATAATTCTTCAATGGTACCAATCTTCTCCTATTAAAAAAGATATTAATTTTTTTTAATCATTGATTCATTTAATCATCTATCTTATCATCATAAAAATTTATATTTTTTATCAATTTATAATCCATGAGATACATTATGAATAGTTATTTTGAAAATGGACTCCCTGTAGGAAATCACTTCTTTATATCTAGATATTCCTCCAGACACTATCATCTTTTTAATGTCATATATTTTGGTTGTGTTGTCTTTGTATAAAAAATTATTAAACATATGTTTGTCTCATATTTTGGCTATTATTGGGGTTGAGCTCACAAAATATGTAGTGAGGTACATGTATTCATAGAATTTTCTCCCCATACATGAATTCCCTAGAATGAAAATAAAATGTCCATTGATAACATCATTTTAATTAAAATCATTACGATACATTTGATTTATAAATTGTTCATTTTTGAGCCTATATTGTCGTATAATTAAACATGGCATGAGTTATTCATGATTACTACATAAATGTAATGTAAACTTAGTGAAATATTATTGAACCAAACCACTATATGACCAATTGTTTCTTTTAACAACTACATGGAATCATTAAGTTTTAGGTGATCAAGATTAACATGAATGATGCAGTGGAACTGGAACTTTTTCTTCCATATTATCCCACACCAGCATGCCTTTGAGATTTGTCTTTGTACCATGTGATTTTTAGATACTTATGTGGGCCACCATGGGAGTTGGAACTGTTATAAATACACTGAACCAACATTTTAGATTTTCATGTTAAAAAAATTCACAATTGCACTTATCCTCAGTGTACCAAATCTCAATGTATGTCTACTAGAAAATGATACATATTAAGCTTCATAATACCTCATGAGGTCACCCTTTAAACAATAAATTAATAAAAATTACTAACCATGAGACTTAAATATCAATATATTAACTAAATCAATTTCATCATTTGTGACAATTAAATCAAGTGCATAGAGAAATTGTGACTTATAGTCACATAACGAGATCTCCTCATGATGTATCCTATATAATTAGATCATGAGAACAAAAAACATCATATTAACATGTAACTCAAAAAATTCATAGATTTTTTTCAAATAATTACTAAAACATCACCAATTACAAACCATTAGTTCTTCTATATACCCCTATGGATTATTTTTTTACACAAACGATAACAAATATCACTCCATCTACTCTCAATAATCTTTTAAACCATATCATATCCCACTGAGAAGAGTATTGAAACCACATTAATATAAATATAATTTTTTGAGATAATTATATCTCTTAATGATAATAAATTTATTATCCATGTTATTTTTGTACTTCCCCCCAATAATCTTCTAGAGGATTAACAATCATAACGATGACTGCCCATTTTATAGTAGCACTTGCTTCATATTAAAAAATATAATGAAATAATAGTTATTTATCTCTTATGAACCTTTTATAACAAAATCCATAAAAAATAGTGGTTCTTAATAAATTCATTAAGTGAGGGGTAGAGAATGAACATGTAGTTTTTACCTCAATTCCCTAAATAGTTCTTCTAGAAAAACATTCATGAATGTATCTCAAATTTGATCCTTTATTAACATATAATCAAACATTAGATATCAAATAGTAACTCTTTCATTGATGAAATGATAATTTAAAAATACATTCATGTATCTATTTTTTTATACCGGATTTATAGAAATATTAATTTCAATCTGATTATCAAAATTAATTATCAATGGGTTTTCAAAATTTACCCTCAAATATTCTAACTAGACATACATCAAAATCGTTTGACAAAAATAATGTGTGAAAAAGGCATATTCTTAATAATCTATATAAAATAATTGATAATTTTTTTACTATTTTAACTCCCATAGATTTCTTGTAGAAAGAAATTTTCTCCTGATGCTAGTTTTTTCTCATTCCAATCTACAGCCCAATCGGCATCAAGGAAATCAAGTATGTTCGACTCATTATTCCTTTATACAAAAAACTATGATTATATGTTCTATTAACAGAGATTTTGATTCTTTGGGAATACAACATGTTTGATTCCTTCTGATCAATCTGATACACTTCATTCAATGCAACATCCAATACAATGTTTATAATTTACTTCAATTGATAAAGTATGACTTTGATTAAATTATGGATGTACTATTGATTCACACTTATTATGGATTCATATTTTCATAGATTTACCCCAATAGAGATGGATGTGATAACTTTCATTCTTAGTTCATGCCAATTTTCTTCAAAAAAATCTTTGGCATACTTTTTATATGAAAGGTATTTGTATCTTTATTTCTATTAAAATTTTCTTCCAAGAAATAATTTCAAATCATTTAGAATTGGCATCTCAGTTTTCCTCTTCAACTATTCAAACAAATAGTCACACAAATTCTCTATATGAGTGGAAAAAATTATGTCATCAACAATGTCAATTAAAATTATGGTGCGTATGATAATATGTTTGGAATAAAAGTTACTCTCAACTTTTCCATTAAAAAATCTCAACTGCATCAGAAAATTTTCAATTTTAGAATACCAATTGTTTTAGAAAAAATCATGTTATAAATAAATATACATATATATATATATATATTACATACCATATTTATGTTATTATCAATTATGAATCAATCAGTTTTCAAAACATAAATTCCATCTTCAAGATCAACATTAAAAAATGTATACTTTCACCCATATAATAACATTTAAAATTTATATTCTTAGAAATATAAAAAATTATGGTTTCACATTTTGTGACATGTTGTTACAAATTATTTAAAATCAACACTATACACATGTGTGTATCCTTTATTGAATATCGTAGTTTTATTCCTTGAAATATCACCTTTTTGTTGAGTTTATTTCACAACACCCATTATGTTTGAGTAAAATTAATTCCCTATAGTCTAATAACAAGATCCCATATGTAATTTTCCTCAATATGATCCAACAGTTAATTCATCACATTTATATACTCTTTATGGTCAACTACATAAGAAATTGATTGGGGATCCACCAATGAGTTATGTTTCATTTGATTTTTAAGCCTCAACTTCCATCTCAACTAAACTAGATCTATAAGACATCCACTGATATTTTCCAATTAATCCAATTTTTATAATGTCTATAAATATTTTTTATATATCTGTTATTACATTCCTGTACACTGGATTGATCTAATTCACCTTAAACAGTTTTAGGTTTGTAGCCATAATCCTTTTTTACTCATATTGATGTTATCACTATATATTTCATTAATACATTCATGTCTTCTCCATTAACATCTTTTGTGGAGGACTTTTTATAACTGTAATTTTCAACATAATCATTCACCAAATCATGTAGTTGTTTATTGTGACACTTTTAGATTATTTTATGGGATGAATATCCCATGAATACACCTTCTTTCACTTTTCATCAAACATCACAAATTCCATATTGTTATAGTAAATAAGAATAGAGTTCTAAAATTTAATGAATTTAATTATAAAATTATTATTTTATCACATTTCCTTAGGGTAAATTCTATATTCCATAAATAAAAAACATATGTTCTGAACATGGATAATGATAGTAGAAGGTTCCAACTTGATGAATACGAAAAGGTTATCTTCAACAAGCATGGTTCTTCCCATGTAAACTAAAATTATATTTTTCTTTTCCATGAAACCATTCTTAGAGGAGTGCAGGGAGCTATATACCGATGTGTAATAAAAATTTTCCTCATGTATGACTCAATGGAGTTACTTGTGAAGTCATTTTTATTAAATATTTGTAAAATTGATATATATAAACATATACTTCTCAAATTCCCTTCCAAATATTTTGAACATCTCTACATCTTTTGTTTTATATTTTGTGTACATTACATTGGTCATCCAAGTGAAATCATCATTTAAGGTGATAATGATATCATTAACCATTGTTGATTAATACCTCAACATTCTACAGATGATGTAATGTATGATCTCAAGTAGTTAAGTGGGATAAATTTCATCTAACATGTATCCTTTAAGGAAATTTATAAAAATGTAATTATCTTACCTCTTTTGTTATAGTAATGTTCTAAATGCATATTCTTATAAAATTATGAACATATGTTTCTATTAAATATGTCCAATAACCTCATGCCACAATTTTTTTCATCCACCTCAATCAAATAGAATTTTTTTGTGGTCTCTAAACTAGATTAAATTACCATCGATTACATCTCCCCATGTAATGTTTTTTTTCAAATATAATGAATTGGAGAGTACAGTAGTATTTAATAATCCTAACTATATTTATGGAATCATGATATTTCCCTAACAAATATTGATTTTTTTAATTCTGTCGACAAATAGTACATCCTTGGACATTAAATTTTGATTTTCTATTTTATCCATACATATTCCTCTTAATTGAAAGGAATAATAATTTCTAAAGGTAACTTCTCTTCCCTCATTTTCTTTAATATTTTCATGGATTTTCACATGACTAGTAATAAATAAGGAATAACCACTGTCAGGTAAATATGGTTATTATTTTTGGATATATTTTAGAGAAACAACCATAATAATATATTTTTATTCTATAATCTATTTACCATTTTCCTTTTCTTTTCAGACATCAGTGACATACCCCATACATTTTCCGAGAATTCATCTTCATTATGACCAATTAGTTCACATCTTATGAAAATATCATATATGATATAAAATTGGTTATTCCATGAGGGGTATTAACTTTCAATTTATTCATTATTTCGTCTTTTGTTAACCTCATAATGTTTATTTCTTTTTCTCTGGTGTTTACCATACTAAATTCCTGCATACTTATAGGGACTCGCATGTTATGCTAGTAGTTATAAACTCTGTATCAGAGGATACCATAATACCAATAATATCTTTTTTTCTTGATATTCTATGGAAATTTTATTTTTGTTTGGAATATGATTTTGATATTTAAAAAATCGTACAATGTCTATTTTCCCATAGAATGAGTATACACTTTATAGAAAGTTACACTTAAAATCCATTAAAGTGGAAGATTTCTCACATAATTTTCTACACAATGTTTCACATATTTATTGTTTGAATATTCATTGTTTGAATAATCATGTGTACCATAATGTTGAGCTTGAGTATATATTTGCTAGCCTTTTCGGTAATTTTTCTCAGTAGCCTAATATGCTTTTTCCTTAACTTCTGAATTACTATTTAAATATTCATTCTTCTTTCTGAATGTATCTCCAGACTCAAAAAACATTGATTTTGTCTTATATAACTCACCTTCCATAACACTGATGTTCTCATAAAGGTCTCTCACCATTTGTTGTGTTCTAAAACATTCAAAATGAGGTTTTAATTTTCCTCAATGTAATGATATTTATTTTTAAGGGATTCTCCTTTTCATGTACTATTATTTTCAACTTAATTTTTAAATTCCATGACTTCTTTCTTGTTACTTTTTCAGAAGATAGGCCACATGTTATTATATCAGTATTTTATTAATGTTACATTTTTCACCAACATCCCATTTATTATTTTATGTAACATATTTTAATTTATAATTATCTATGAAGATGTTGAAATTATCTAAAAAATCATCTTTCAAGGGAATAATTTTATTTGAGTAGTCCTCTTATTATTTATCCAATATTACTATTCGTGTCTTTTTTATAAATTTTTTATTACTTCAGGTGGGTTTTTAACTAACTTTTTTGTTATACCCTTTTATGTTGTAATGATTTGTCTTTTCGAATGTTATTAACATGCTATCTACCTTTATTATTCAATAATTTCTCTACACAATGTCAAATTACCCAAAACTAAAATAATTTAACGTGGATTTTTACTTTTTTATTTTCCAATTAATTTTCAAAATTCATGGAGACAATGAATATAATCCTATTATACTTTTCACCATCATCGTCCATATATTCCAATTCACTAGATCACATATCCTCATATTTTATTTCACAGATTATATGATTCCTCATATATTAAAAAGTTATCTCCTCATTAATCATCATTATTAATGTTGTATATTTCTTCATATTATATGAAACTAGTATGTTATAGAGTTCATCAATTTATAAATCATTTAAATCATATAATGTAAATAATATTTAATGAATTATATCTAGAATGTTCATCATCATTTTTTAACAGTGATTAAATCAAATAAGACATCATGACATCCTATGATGTTTGGACTATACTATTCACACTGGTGATTTAATATTCAATAATTTCATACTTTTCTATCTTGATAAATTATAACATCCTTCTATAAATCTAAATTATTTCTTCTTTTTTTACATTTCCCTCGAGACTATTTTCATATTTTTCCCAATTATTATTCATCGTATTGATACATGTATCATTAATATTCACCTCATTTGACAATTTCATTACAATCAAATTATAAGGCTTTTCCATCTAACTCAGGATTTTTTTCAGAAAGCTCATATGAGAATCTTTCTCCCATAGTGAAAATCATATAGTAGTTCTATTGATCACCTCGACTCTAATTGAAATTATATAGCATAGTTGAACTTCAATTTCTGGTCATAGAATAATTAGAATGAAAAAAATTATTAGGAAAATAAATTTTCAAATGATGTGTTCTTGGTATCTCAACTATACAGAACACCAGAATATGAATCTTCCTACTCAACTATAAAATAATCTAGAACTTGTTTTCATCTTATATCCTTCAGAATCTATAGAAATTATTTTTCAGATACTCCTCTAATTTTAAATCCTAAAATTATAAATACTCAACTTATCTATGTTTTTGATGAACTCACTATTTTATACACATAAATTTCCCAAATAATTTATATGCACATGTACATTGGAATCCAAGAGCTATAAAAATGTGTATTCCCCATCAGAATCAATTATCACATCAAAAATATCAAATATTTACTTCATAAAATCCTTTAAAAATATTAGGGTCTATAATATTTTAATGACCTATAATTATTTTGATTGAATTGTAAACTTAAATTTTTAATGATTGTTAAATAATTTAATCACCCGCCAAAGAATCATTAAAATTTATTTTTCCAACTATTTTAATATCCATGAGATACAATCCACTTATTTATTCTAAACACAACCACCATGTATAAAAACCACTTTAATTCAATTTTCTTATTGTAAAACCCACTGATCATATTTAATATTCTGATCACAAATGCTTTTCATGCATATATATATATCTTACTAAACATAATCCATATTTTATACTCATCAAGGATTAGGATGATCAAATTATCATATTTTTTTCTGAAGAAACCCAACACCTCTTCCAAAGGTTAATGTTCTAGAAACTCTTTTATATTTATCATGTAAAACCACATCCACATGTATTGCTGACTTATCCAACTATATCTATCAAAAAAATCAAGATAAAAGAATAATTAAGTTATCATTTTATTCATTTTATCTAAATATTTTTACTTTAAACTTATTAAAATCCTTCTATTTATAACACATAAATTCATGATTTATTACTTAAGGATACACATAATACAACTCGTGAGATTGAGATGTCTAGGGTATTTGGGGAATATGTACATTACATCACAACTTAAAAAGGGAATAAATCACCTTTATTGAAAACATCCTTAATATGCTCATATTATTCCATCATACATAAAACATCATGGGATAACCTAGGGACATACATAACAAAGGGGTGTTATATAAATCACAATAAGTGAATAATCATGGAATTACATGAATATAGTATTCTATGTTAGAAAAATAGAATTTAAATTAGACATAGAAGTGGTGATAATAAGAAACATGAAAAACGAGGAATGATACTTGATGATAATCCTAAAAGAAATGTGGAAAATATTTAAATAACATTAAACATGGTATCACAATCATAGGTCAAGGCTAACTGTGAAGATATCATGATGTAAAAATATACAATGGCATATTATATTCACTACCTAATCGATATCATAACATCTTATGAGGCTAAAACATTTTCCAATGCATTAGAGTGCTATATAATTTCAGGCACACCTGTTACATTCATTTTATTCACCATAATATGTCTCCCACATAGTTCATAAAACATTTGATCACTTATCATCCCATTTTATTCAAAAATCATGGAGTGTGTAATACCTAATTGAATTTCCCCGATAAAGAAACTATAAATGTATATGGTTGAACACCCTTGAGAGGATATGTGTATGGATATTCACTACAAAAAATTTTTAGCATGTAAAATCATTGTGAATTTTCATCATCATAACGGGGGTGTATAGATGTTAGTGGAAGGGATTAATGATATTGAAAAACTTTTATCACCATTTATACATCAAATAGATAGTAAGGGGGTATCTATTAACAAATAAAAACATTCATAATTGGTAATATATGGCATAACGTAATGAATAATCTTAAACAAAGTAGATAAGGAGAGAATCTTACACCTTGATAGGGTGATTCCAAATGCTTGGGTAGAGCTTCATTAGATATTGGGGCAATCATGGGAGGAATCTAGAGACAGGAGGGAAGAGTGAGGTAATGATCTATGGTTTTTTATTGGTGAGGAATGATAGAATGGGTGGGTATATATTGGAAATGGGAGGGAAATTCTTTATTATTTCTCAAACATAGGTTTTGGACTCTATATAATAAATCTAACAAAACTAGAAACCTTCTCATGATCATTCCCATGGTTTCATCCCAAGGGGAGTAATTTAAATTATTTTATACATACAATATATAGAATAACTAAAATATTAACCTTTGTTATGTGAAACAGTGTCATGTTCTTATAGAAATTATTTTAAAACCTTAATAAAAATTATTAAATAATAATATTTTTTAAAAAAATTATATAATTAAAAAATCCATTAACTCAAAAAAACAAATTCATTAATTTAATTTTAATGTTAGCCCAAAATACTATTTTTGTTTTACTATATCACATAAATTTATAAAGTAAAAGCCTATATGCCCATTATTCAAATGAATATATAATGTACATATTCATACAATTACGGCCTTGATACATATACCTTTATTAAATAGGAAAACTCCCTATGAGTAAGGTGAGAAACAGTGAGACATTCCTGGTGTGGTTCAACATATAAGGTTTAGGTTATGATCTCTATAAGCTTGAATGACTCTCATAAAAAGTTTTTCTCATGCTTAAGTTTTTGAATCTCATATTTTTATTGTTGAAGGGAAAATCCCATTGATGTTATCTTTCATGAATGATATGATAAATGGGCTTCATAGATTATGAACTACTAGTTGGGGTGATCAATTCCTTTTTTGTTGTTAGTTAGATTTATCAAAACTAAATATTTATACTATTAATATTATCAATGTTCAATGAATATATTATCAATAGTAATGACACTTAAATATATTTTAAAACCAATATGATATAATAAAATAAAAATAACTATTGGTGTTTTGTATATCTATAATATGTAATAATACATTTAATTAAATTGCAAGTGGACTTCTGTTGACGCTCCTTTTCGTCACATTGTCTAAAGTAATGGAAAGGGAAATTACTTAGTACAAATTGATTCATCCTTTGAAGAAAACATCAAAAATCGACAAAGGCATGAACAAGGCTTCAAATACACATGCACCATGAAAGTCCCCTTACTACCACGCAAGTGCACTTGTGTGCCGCCTAATAGTCCTGAAAGTGACTTGCGCACCCTATTTAAAAACCTCCCATGGTCTTCAGAAGCCTATAAATAGACCTTGTGGGCCCCCATTTCAGGAGGAATTTTTCCAAAATTCAGATACAGAGCTCTGAACACCCAAGTCTCTTCTTCAAGTCTATCGAACACTTCTATGGTAATTATTTACCTAGAATGGGATGTCTAAACAAGAGGAATAAGGACTAAGTGTTAGAACTCACTAACACTTGCGCGCCTATGTGTTTTAACCTTAAGGGAAATGGACACACTTGCACGCCTCCTTACCTATTCATTAAAACTTGTGCGCCACTATTCTGGAAGTACCTTGGGATAATTCTAAAGGCTTTGATGAAGGATTTCCCAAGTATTACCCTACTAGTTCACAGTCGAGCAAGTACGCATGTGCTGCGTAGGTATACCAGCGTGGCCAGGACTTGCGCGCCCACGTAGCACCTGCGCGCCTCCTAGGACTTGTGAGCCCCTCTCTTTTTGGGTGCCCTTCTTGCCCATTTCACCTCTCTTATGCCATTTCATCTTTCTTATTCAAGATTATGTCTTCAAGACACTCTTCAAATCCATTTATGGCTTTTTTTTTGATTGAATTCCTTATCTGAAAGCGTTCTGTGGAACATCTCTCAAAACATAGTGATTTTCACATCTTTATGTCACTAAATTTAGAGAGTTCATTCATTCAACCTCATCCTTTAAGATGAGAAAATCCCTTAACCTGTGCATCCTTTCCAAGAGTAATCCCCTGTCCAAAACCTCATTAATTTTGGAAACCTACTTAGGAGTAAGCCCAAAGTCCTCTTAACCTGGGCCTCCTTTTTAGGAATAAGCCCCAGTCATAATTCCTCAAATTTGGGCATCCTCCTCAGGAGTAAGCCCCATGTCCCTTAATTTTAAAATCCCTTTAACCTGGGCCTCCTCCTTAAGAATAATCCCCAGTCTTAATTTCTCAAAACCAGTCATAATTCCTTTTGATCTGTGCTTCCATCTCAAGAGAAAAACCCAATCATAATTCCCCTCCTAACATGGGCATCTTCATTAGGAGTAATCCCTAAGATTAGAGTATCCAAATCTCCATGAAGCACATATACCTTTATGGACCCTGTTCATGGATTTCTTCCCTGAAGTAAATCTTAATCCTCATCTATTCGGGCAGTAATACATACATAATCCCCACATCATTGCATGGCACAATTGTTTGGTTTCACCAATACCTCTTGTTTCTCACACTGAGCATGACTCACGTGATCTTAGAGAATAAAATTAATCATGACATCTTCATTTGAGCCATCAATCATGCAGAAACATCACACTCCCTTACTCAAACTACGTGGGTTTAGATTCCTTTTCCAAAATAAAGGATACGTAGGTAGCCCATCAGCGGGTACGATCCCAACTCTGAAATAATGCATGTCCTCCTGAATGAAAATAAACTTCAAGTGCCCCACTGAGTAGTTTTAAAACCAGTATGGTCATAATAATGACCAAGAGACTCTTATTTATTGAAGGATACCATTGACTAAGAATCTCTAACAAATACATATTATTCTCTGTTGATAAAAAACCTTGAATACATATAAAAGATTCTCTAAATTTCCTACATATCAATCATTGATTTTCAGATTTAAAGGAAATCTCATTTTATACTTGGTAATGTAATATGGAATCAAGAACATAACATAAATATATAAAGAGAGTCCCAGAGTAGACAATAATTCCCCTCAAAATGGTGTGATGATTCTGACCTCCCATCCTCTCGACCAATGCAAATTCCTAAGCTTCATCAGTCCACAACTAATGAGCGCCTACCTTTGGAAAGTATGTCCAAATGGATATGGAATCATTGTATTTTCTTGGTTCTACGAACAAACCTGTTAGAAACCAATTGGAATGTTTGAACCTTTAATCAAAGAGCTCATCCCCAATTCCAGAGGAAACAAAAAATGGTGAAACCGACGGGAATCCTTAACCAAGTTAACATTATTCTTTGCTTATTTGTTAGGCCCCTATTTAAACTCAATGAGAGGGCCAACAAAGCAATCAGTGACAAATTTTCTCATCCAAAAGATGCAGTGGCCGGATTTATCTTGATTATTTATATCATATTAAACATGCACTCTTTTTCGATATATTCTGTATTTTCATAATGGCTTTTCTTAAGTTCACGTCCTTGAATACGTCTACAGTGAAAACCACTGCCGCGAATGCCACTACTACTACTCCTGCTGGATCATCGTTCGCTCTGAGGACGACATCACCTACTTAGTGTCTTCAATTCTGGGTATCAAATGCGCTGGTTAAGGAGTACCATCAAATCAGTACTATTCTGACTCTGGAGGCTTCTCGAAAATCCCTCCAAGTCAGTAATTCAACTTGGTCGTCCGGAAAATGATGACCCGCGATCAAGAAGAAGGCGGTGCTAACCACCGTCTCCAACCGTTCCAGGTTGTTATCCCTGGAACACAATCACCATTCACTCCCATATTCTGGGGAGGTAAATGAGAAGGTCCCTCAGGGCCTTAATTCAAGGAAGAAGGAGTCCTTCCCGAGGGATCCCATCAACAATTGCCGCTAGACTCGTGCGGCAGTGTGCCCTTAACATGATGAGGGTATCGACTTGAGGAATTTGGCACAGTTTCCTAGAACCCGAGCAGGAAAGACGAATCGCCAGATGCGAAATAAGGTAAACAGTGAGTAAGTTCCCATCTCTACCATCTCCGGAGAAGTCCACCAACTGAACTTGGTGGCAAGCAATGAGCGGGCACATACACCCGTCCGTTTTAATTCTGCTACCCAGCAGACTCGTCTGAAAGCATCACGCCAATCCCACCAGGCAATTCTGTCGGAGTACTATAGGCAGGAACATACACCTGTTTATACGTCATCAACTAGTCAGCAGGCTCATCTAACTACATTTGATGGATCTCGTCAACCATGTTCGGCGAAGTACAATTAGCAGGAACATACACCTGCTACTATTGGTCAAGCTTACTAATAGTCTCGCTTGGTAGCACTCGGAGAATTCAGTCGGAAAGCTCTGGCGACAAATAGGCGGCAGACTCAAATCTCTGCCCCCACACTTGAGTACTATCAGGATTCACTGATAGGAAAAGGAGGACAAGAGTAGGCACACATACCTACTCAAAGCACGGAATGGACATATATCCCTGTTTCGGCAGCTGAAGTCACCAAGCACATTCTGTTAATGGTGAAAGAGCAGAGTAAAATCCCTTCTCATATTCTGGATGCCTGCCAGGATATTATAACAAATTCAGAAGCATCTCTGGGAAAGACACATAAATCTATCCCTACCAGTGGAGTGACACATCAACAGTTCACTCCGGAACAGACACACACATCTGTTCCACTCCAAGAGGGTTGTGGGGAATACTCTCTCATATCATACAGACAACCAAGACAGGCACATACACCTGATTTGAGTAGATACTGTCAGCCTAACCTGGTCATCTCTCCTGATCAGGAACATACACCTGCTTAGAGTAGCCACTTTCATCAACAAGTGGTTTCCAAGGTGAGTAAGAAGGCATCTATAAATAAGACCCACCCAGCACAGTCAAGAGTTCAAGAGCCAATCTACTACAAGGACTTTCTTGATGTTGTAGCTCTTGAATCCCTCAGACAATTATCTATTGGAATCCGAGATCCTAATCTCTCATTTCCCAGTAGTGGGAACATTAATTCAGAAGGTCTTCAATAGACACTTCCTCATGAAGGCTTGCTTCATGATTGTTCGGTCGATCTTGAAGTTTCATCTTCAGATGAGAGCTACAATAACCCTCTGTGTGGTCAAAAGACCAAGGAATAAGAGATCTCATATTTTTCTATAACCCACCATGGTGGTCCTCCCCATGATGATGAATTTCACTGCGAACGTCCTCCCCGCAGTAGTGATGCACATTGCCTGAAAAATGCTCTAGTTGACAATGTAGTGCCCCAAAATCCCTCTTATCTTGAGGCACTTTCAAAGGCGAAACCAGTCATGTATGATGCTTCATCACTAGCAGGTGAAATAATTTCTCAACAAGAATATAGCCCAGGGTGTAGGTCGTTCTCTGAACCACCCCTAAGTCATACATCTTCTAGTTTGATTAGTGGTTTCTCTACCAATCTTTTTGAATCCGATGAAGCAACAAGTAAACACCAAATCTAGTCAAATCAGGTAGAAGGATATTCATTGAATGATAAATCAGAAATGCTGAACATGAGAAAGCAACTGGTGAATGGTGAAGTGCCAGTTATGTTTTGGCCTCTGGCTGGCTCTCAGTATGACATTCCAGATATGTTGACGGAAGATGACCTTCATGATATTCGTCTCAACATATGGAAAACTCTTTGTCAGTTGAAAAATAAAGTATTATCTTATGATGAGTACGAAAATAATGATAAGATAATAGAAGGGTTACAATTTCAGATTGATTTGGAATCTCTATCTGTCTCTCGATATATGAAGGCTGAAAAGCAGCAGAGATCCCTTAAACATTCATGCCTTGGTGCACTAAGAAGATTGCGCTAGTTAATTTACAATGCCCCATCTGGTATTCATGTAAGAGGATGGGGTGTTCATGGAGCACTACATTTCACTTTACTCTCCAATCAGCAAAGCCCGCCGAAAATGGTCTCATGAAATGTTATTTCCCATGGCCGACCAGAGTCAATGGGTTTTGTTTGTAATAAAAAGCTTTCCCAAGAACAAGCCTCAACTAGTTCTTCTCAAAATCAAGAATACAAAGAACAAGTTGTTGAATTACTCCTGCAGTAAGCAAACGAGAATATTGAATAGGCCTCTCGTATGGATCAAACACATCATCAAGTGACAGAAGTGTCATAAATCATCCAACGGTCTTTTGAACTGGGCGATAAAAGTGGATATCGATTAATACATCCAGCTAATTTCTGGACTAAGGTCTGCATGATCAGGAGAGCTTTTAAGAAAGTCTCAAACAAAGCATGTCAAGAGCCACCCCAGCTTTCCAGACTGGGGAATCTTTAAACCCAACCCTCAGAATCAACAAATAGGATTGGAGGAGTTGAGCAAAGGCAGATGGAATAGCCCTAGTCCACCGGACTAGGGACCTTTTAAAATCATCAATCCCCTCCTCAGCAAAATTCGGTCTTCTCTCGATTGGGGTAGAAGCCACAACAGGAACGAAGATCCAAATTATCAGGAGATTCTCTCCAAATTATGGTTCTCCAAGAAGTTCCTGAGGGATCTAATCATCAAAAGGAAATGTCTCATCAGGGAAATGGAAGAAGACAATATCACAGAAATGGTGATAGAAGGGATGCGATGCGTTATGCATCAATTAATTTCATCAATTTCGTTGTTGCTGATCCACCAGATGAGGCTCACTCAGGGGACTCAGATGAAGAGGTTCCTGTTCAAGAAGTTGTATGCACAGACAGAAATGAAGAAGGTGTGCATACACAAAATCAAAGGGTTACTCAGAACCTAGGTAATCCTTCCAGTAACCCACTACCCCTTCTCCAAAAGGGAGATAAAAAGGGGAAAGGAAAGAATCTAGTTACATACCCTTCCTCTAGAAAAGTCCAATCGCTCTCACTAGATCATAGATTTGCACAACAGGAGGAAAAATGAAGGATTTGAGGAGGATGAATGCAGAATTACTTCAAGGTAGTCTTCCTCCTAAGTGTGCTGGAGTCAGTCAGCCAAGCGAGTTTGTTGCAGTTACTGAAATGGATCAAGAATATCCTCCTCTATCAGTACACCCTCACAGGTCTAATCCTATGGGTCAAGTGCAACAACAATTGGTTGTGCTACCATCAGTTATAGTACCAGCCGCAACATCTGTACCAACTCCAGTCATCGCACCTGCCCAAGTCCAAGTTCAACCAGATGTTTCTCAAAAGTTAATAACTACCATTGAGTGATTAACATCTCGGTTAGAGACTATGGAAGGGAATCGTGCGTAGGTTTAACTAGAAAAGAGAGATTACCCTGAATGGGTAGATTAAATCCTTCCCCCATCAAGTTTTGGAAACCCTGTATTCCCTATTTTCAATGGATTAGGTGATCCTGAACATCATTTGATGCATTATGTGTCTTGTTATGATCCTATGATGAGAACATCAGAACAGAAAGAAGTAGTGAAACTCATATGCTTCGTGCAATCCTTGAAAGGACTATATTTCGTTTGGTACACAAGCTTGCAATCTCGGTCAATTACCGGGTGGGAAGATCTTCGCCAAAAATTCCTTCTTCAGTTCAGATCAGCATTGCCAATGACAACAGTTTTTTATCTTACAAACTGGAAGAAAAGGGAGAATTAAAGGGTCTCAGATTTCATTGCTCGCTGGAAGGGATTACCATATTCCCTAAGCTTATCACTCCCTTAGGAAGAACTGTTGCCAATCTGTGTGGCAAATCTGTGTGACGAATTACGCACGCCGTTGATCCCTATGAAATATACCAGAGGGTTTCGAGACCTTACTTCAATCGCTCAACAGATTGAATATTCTCTTATAAAGACTAAGGATAAGGATCATATAATTCCATCAGCTCCAGGAAGGAGAATGGGTAAAGAGGATATTCTACAGTTATTCTTAAACAAGAACGTGTACCTGCTTCTACTTCAAAACCCTCATCTTCTCGAAGGGCTCCACCTCCTGAGCACCAAAAATAAAGGTCATTTCATCAATATGATCAAAGAGATCAATGACGAAAACAATTTGAGTATTTTAAGAGAAAAACATACTCTTTCCGAAATGAAGAAGTTCCTGGTTACTTCATTTCTGCTCTAGAAAATAATTTGGTTCAGTTGACAAGGCCCAAAATGCCAAAAAAGGAAGGAGATGAAGACCGTCCTAACTATTTCCCCTTTCATCAAACATTGGGGCATCCCATCCAGGAGTGTTTTGTATTCAAAGACCTCCTGCAAAACATGGTCGACTGGGGATAAGTCAAATTAAAAGGTTCTACATCTCAGGTAGCATGTGTTACTGCTACAGTTCCAGAGGAGGAAGGCGAATGGAAAGAAGTGAAAAGCAGAAATGCACAAAAATATGATGATTGGATGGTCAAAAAGATGATCAATTGAACTCATGATATTTTGAAAATGAAATTGAAGAAACCAATTGTGCCTTCTTCCATGAATTCCACAACAAAACCCTTTCATCAAAGGAAAAATTTTCAAAGAAATGACATAATTCAAAGAAAGAAAATGAATCAGAAGAAGATGAGTATGTGTCAAAGCCTAATTTGTCTTTGACTCTGGAAGACTTCATGCCATCTACTTCAAATTCACGGGCACCGCCCCATCAAATGGCACAGCCTAAACAGGCTAATCAGACAGATTCGTCATCGGATGAGAAGTTGATTTTCAGTTCTGTTAATAAGATTCAATTAACAGATCCATATGCTAGTCGCAGTTTCGATTTTGATGAGCCCAAATTCCCTATATCAAATAGAGGAATCTAAGGATGTTCATGAGGCTCAGGATACAGGGGAAGACATGGATCTTCCAGAGGCCAATATTCTAATTCTAACCCTGCAAAAACCGTGTATGCGGCAGAAACTTGTGGCAGAGACCTTCAACGAGCTCAACAAGAACAAGCAAGTTCTTCCACACAAGGCAGACTCAGCTCTGGAACAATTATTCTAGATGATTGGTTTAAGGTTTCATCTTCTTCCTCTCAGCAAGTAAATAGACCTAATCAGTCTATTATTCCAAAGCTAGGAGTATTACCAACTCCTATGCCGGTACAAGATGCATCAAATAACAAAGCATCAACTTCCAAGGCACCTGCTAAGCCACATGTTCTTGTTGGGAAATGCAAACCTTTGGATCAAAAGTATGATATATTGAAACACCTAGCCCAAGTACCGGCCAAGTTATCAATTCTGGATGCCTTGAATTTATCAAAGGATCTTCGGGAGGCACTCATTGAGGCTTTTTCATGTCCTCAGGAGTTTGAGACTGAAATTGCTGGAGCTGAAGTCTACCATGTAGAGAATAATCCTACAGAATTCCATGCAGTAATATTTTTTACTGATGAAGATGAAGATGATGTCGTGCATGTACATATTATACCTTTGTATTTATCTGCCAAGGTCAATGGTGTAGTCATCCGAAGAGCTTTCATTGATAATGTTTCAGGAGCGAACCTCATGCCCATTCGTACACTTCTTCGATTGGGCCTCACAGAATCTGATTTATCTCCTTCTACCATGATGTTACATGGATATAATCAAAATGAACAAGAACCACCGGGTGAGATTACACTCAGAACTCAGTTTGGAGATCTTGTGTCCAATTCAGATTTCATGGTTTTTGATCAAGAATCAGCCTTCAACATCTTTCTTGGAAGACCCTGGCTACATCGGCATGTGGCTATCCCTTCTTTATACCATCAATGTCTCAAATGTTGTTTCGATGGTCATATAGGGACATTGTATGGTGATAAATCCCTGTTCAAGACTTGTTAATCTCAATACATTGTGGTGGAATTCTACCTCATGAAGGGAAAAGAGGAATATGCAACAAAGGATATTACCAAAGTTAATGCTTCGTATGGTTTGGAAAAGATTCCAGCAAACCAATTAGCACAAGTGAGTACAGATTATGTGTTTCCTATCTTTCAAATTGACAGGATAGACCCAAATCAAAATACTCTTATGGAAATATCCATAATGTCAATTATGGCAATCGAGCCAGACAACATGGGAGAAATTGGTGATCCACCAGGCAATGATGAAAGATCAAATGAAGATGTCTTCATTTCATCTGCTGAAATCCAGAAATTCTATACTTCGCCAGTCAGTCCAATGAAAGTTATTGCAATTTCAGAGGTAAATGATGATAACGATTCTCAATCCATCATCTCCTCTTTTTTACCCAAACAAGACCCTTCATCATTAAGCGGGTCCGAAATGGAAGCTTCTTCTTCAAGATGTGAAATTTTTGACATCTCTTCTGATCATGGAAATTCTGCTTCATCATCTACTATGCAAGTAGAAATAGATGAAGTAACACATATTGAAGAAGAAGAGGAAGATCTCATAGATGCTCCTCGAGCATTTGAAGAGGGTATCTCTACCACCGTGGATGAACACAGAGAAATAAATCTGGGTACAAAAGAAGATCCATGCCCCCACTTTAATCAGTGCGGCCATGACTCCTGAAGAACAAGGGATGTATATTTCCTTTTTAAAGAAAAATCGGGACATATTTGCTTGGAACTATACAGAGATGCCTAGGCTAGATCCTGATGTTTCTACTCATCATTTGGGTTTACCAGAAGAACATCGAGGATTCAAACAAGCCGCTAGAAGAACACACCCAACCTATGCTTCCAAAATTGAAGTCGAAGTGGATACTCTCATCAAATCTAATTTCGTCAGAGAAGTTCAATATCCCATGTGGTTGGCTAATATTGTCCCAGTGAAAAAGAACAATGGTCAAATTAGAGTATTCATTGATTTCAGATATCTTAATCGGCATTGTCCTAAGGATGATTTTCCAGTTCCAATTACTGAACTCTTGATTGATGCGACAGCTCGCTATGAAGCACTTTCCTTCATGGATGGATACTATGGATATAATAAAATCTAAATGGCTCCAAAAGATGAGGAATCTAAAAGCCTCTAGAGCCCCTCAGGGTGTGTTTTTCTCTCGGGTAATGCCCTTTGGCTTAAAGAATGTGGGCGCAACATATCAATGTGCCATGCATCGTATCTTCAAACCCTTTCTCGGACTATTTGTTGAATTTTATGTGGATGATTTGGTGGTCAAATCCAAAAAAAGTTCTAATCACTTGGCTGACTTGGAAGTCATATTCCGCAAGCTTCAACAACATAATTTGAAAACGAACCCCTTAAAATGTGCTTTTGGGGTAACCTTAGGAAAATTTCTCAGATTTGTTGTACGCCATGGTGGTATTGAAGTCGATCATGAGAAGACAAAATCAATCCTTATCATGTCACCTCCTTGAAATTTCAGAGAATTGAGAGGATTTCAAGGACACATAGCCTATATTCGGCATTTCATCCCTAATTTGGCAGGAAAATGTTTACCCTTCACCAAATTGATGAGGAATGGAGTCACTTACCAGTGGACTGAAGAATGTCAAGAAGCATTCGATATTCTCCAGAAATATTTCTTGAATCCACCGGAACTTATTCCACATATTGAAGAAAGACCACTTATCCTCTATGTGACAGCTCTAGAGTGATCATTGGGTGCCTTTCTTGCTCAGAAGAAAGATGCTGGGAATGAAAACAACCTCTACTATCTCAGTTGAACTATGCTTGAAGTAGAAACCCGATACTCAAATATTGAGAAGTACTGCCTAGAATTAATCTTTGCAGTTCATAAATTGAGACACTACCTGAAACATCATGAGATCCAATTGGTATCTTTCAATAACCTATTCAAATTCATCCTTAGTCGTCCAATGCTTACAGGACGTCTGGAAAGGTGGGCAGTTATCTTGCAGCAGTTCGACATTAAGTATGTGTATCAAAAGGAAATAAAGGTCCAAGATCTGGCTGATTTTTTTGCAGAACACCCTTTAGTGGAAGACACATCTTCATATATTGAACTCCCTGATGAATAATTCTTCTCTATTCAAGAATTCCTTCAAACATTGGAAATGTACCTTGATGGTGTTTCCAGAATTCCAACAGGGAGGAAAATGGAAAATCCTTAATTCAACAAAGTTGGCTTAGGGATTGTACTCATTTCTCCAGAAAAGGCAGTGTTACCTTATTCCTTTTTATTGTGGGAATGTGGTACCAATAATGAAGCAGAATACAAAGCTCTTATTACAGGATTGGATTTGGCACTTCAAGCAAAAGTGAATCACTTAAAGTTGAAAGGTGATTCAGACCTAGTAATCAAACAAGTCAATGGAGATTATGCCATCAGAAAAGATTAATTAATCCCTTTGTATGATTACGTCAGAGAGTTAATGGTGGAGTTTCCTTCGGAACCGACATTTTCTTATGTCCCAAGATCACAAAATGCCCAAGCTGATGCACTGGCTAATATAGCCACAGCTCTGGCAGATCCAAATCGGGATGAGACAACCATCAGTATTTCCCACTGTCGTACAATTTCACCTTATGTTCGAGACAGAACAAAGGAAATAAATGAAATTAGTCCCAGCTCTGAACCATATGGTCACACTACAGGATGGATGGCACCAATCAGGGAATACCTTCAAAATGGAATACTTCCACGTGATAGAGTCGGGAAAGAAAAAATCTGGCGACGTGTGGTCAACATTACTCTTTATGATGGCCTAGATCATCTAGAGAAAATTCTATATAAGCGTGGTGTTGATGGAGTTTTCTTCAAATGCATTGATGGTGAAGAGACAATGGTTGTCATGAAAGAAGTGCATGCAAGAGTCTGTGGTGCCCACCAGTCTGGACATAGACTGTCTAATCAGATTCGAAGGCTTGGATACTTTTGGCCATCAATGATATAAGATTGTGTTGATTTCACAAAGAAGTGTCATTCATGCCAAGTACATTCCAACATTATTCATCAACCTCCAGAGTTTCTTCATACAGCTAAATACTCAAGGCCATTTTCCACATGGGGAATGGATGTGGTGGGACCTTACCCTTCAGCTACGACCAAGAAGTTTAAGTATATTCTTACTGCTACTGACTTCTTTTTCAAATGGGAAGAGGCAATTCCTCTCAAAGAAGTTAGTTCTAAAAGCATTTTTAGCTTCATCAAGTATACCAACATTACCAGATTTGGTGTCCCTCATACCATATTGACGGAAAATGGCACCAACTTCTATTCATCCGACGTGAAGAAGTTGTATCAAGAATGTAACATAAAGTCCAACCATTCATCTCAGTATCATGCATCTTCTAATGGCTAGATAGAAGCCTTCAACAAGACTCTATCAAATATACTGCAAAAGATGGTGGATAAAGATAAGAAGTCATGGCCTGATAAACTTCTTCATGCTTTATGGGCTTATCAGACCACCACCCGTAATACAACGCAGTCAACTCCATATTCACTAGTATATGGACCGGAAAGAGTCTTTCCCATTGAAGTTCAATTACCTTCTCTCAAAGTATTCATTTTTGATCAATCATCTATAGATGAACAATCTCAAAAGCGTTTGGATGAATTGGAACAGTAATATGGGATAAGATTGTGCACTCTCCACCACTTGGAAGTCTATTAGAATCGAATAGCACATGCTTTCAACAAAAAAGTTCATCTTCGTTCATTCGTTCAGGGAGAACATGTATTAGTTCTCAGAACTCCAATGATAACAGGAAAGAAGCCTCCCAAGCTTAAGCCAAAATGGGAAGGACCTTAGTCAATACATAAGGTCTATTCGAATGGAGCATATTCATTAATCTTGATGGATGGAGAACTCATCACTACTCCAACCAATGCCATATTTCTGAAGAAGTATTTTGTATAAACACAAAATACATTGTTACGGTCCATACATATGACCTTAAACTATTTTTATTACTTTCGTCTCACATGACATTAAACTGTGATGTCCTAACTACGTGACGCTAAACGATATAAAAGTCCCTTACGTCCAACAAGACGTTAAACTGCATAATCAATGGTCCATGCATATGACTCTAAACTATTTGCAAGTCCCTTAAGTCTAGCAAGATGTTAAAATGAATCATCCACAGTCCATACATATGGCCTTAAACTATTTGTATTACTTTCTTCCCACACAATGTTAAATTGTGACGTCCTAACTACATGACGCTAAACTGTAACGAAGTCCCTTACGTCCAGCAAGACGTTAAACTACATCATCCATAGTCCACGCATATGACTCTAAACTATTTGAATTTCTTTCATCCCACATGACGTTAAACTGTGAAAAAGTTACCTAATTCGTCCAACATGACGTTAAACTGTGTCCCCTTCATCGTCTTTGCTATATAACGCTAAAATATACAGCGACGGTCCATACATATGACCTAAAACTATTTTCACTTTTGTCCAACATGACATTAAACTATTAAAACGTCTTTAATTCATCCAATATGACGTTAAAATGTGTTCTCTTTTGTCCTTACTTAATGACATTAAACTGCAGAACCCACTTTTTGTCCAACATGACATTAAACTATGTTGTCCCCATAATCCTAGCTAAATGATGCTAAACTGTACAAAAGTATTTTAATATGTCCTATATGACATTAAACTGTACTTTGTCCCTGCTATATGACATTAAACTGTGTAGCACCAATAGTCCTAACTGCAAGACCTTAAAACTGCATAGTCCCTTTATATGTCCTACATGACATTAAACAATGCATCGTTAATGTTGTTCATACCTCTTGTTTCTCACACCGAGTATGACTCATGTGAGAATAGAAAAAAAAATCGACCATAACACCCACTCTGGGCCACAAACCACGTGTAAGTCCCAACATCATTTTTAGGTCGTTGTCCCCAAGAACAACTTGATCATTAATTCAGTATTTAACTGAACTATGCGGACTTTGATCCTTGCCTTCTAGGATGGGTACGTAGACAACCTCCCAAGGTTTAAGCCCAAAAATAATTTCTTCACATCGGTTTACCTCTATCTCATATGATGTTGATTCGTGAAACCATCCCCATAATCAATATCTTTACATTGGTTCACTTTCGTCCTTTCTATATGACGTTAAACTATTCAGCATTGTTTTGTCCTGTACGACAATAAACTACAACATTCTTTGATACCCTCACCTGAGAGGGAATCATTATTTAAAATGATTTTTCAATCATGTTTCATTACAAAAACAACGTGCATATATGGCAATGCCAGAACCTTTTATCTTGGTTTAAGCCATCATTGCACTAAACTCCCCTTTCACCCTTCACACATATGAACCAAGTTTGTATAGAGGGTAGTTCTAGAACTACGCGGGCTTGATTCCCATCCTTATGGGATACGTAGTGACGTTCGAGTGTCCCTCGAATCCAGCCCCAAGTCTTTTGGGCCTAACCCCAAATTCCACTTTCAGTCCCTTGGCTGAAAAGTCCCCATGAAAACACATACTGTGTATTTCTTATAAATGGTCCATGATCTATGACCCTAAACTAATATTTCCTATATTTTCATCCCACATGACGTTAAAATGTAGTTTAAGAACTACGTATGGCTTGATTACCATCCTTTTGGGATACATAGTGAAGTCCAACATTTCAATTAAGGATCCATCCACAACATGATTATGGTTATCATTGATCTGTGTATCTATGCATACAATGGACAATACCCATATTTATGTGTCATAATCCTAATCTTGAATACTTCTAGTTCTTCATAACCCTTTTCTTGACTTCTGGTCACAAAATGTCCAATTTCTGAGAATTATTTTTCTTGACCATGCAGCACGTGCCCTTAGGCGGCCTTGCATAAATAGTCTACATAACAGACGTTTCAACCAAAAGATGCTATTATTTGACTATGAAACCAATACCCTTAGGTGTCCCTGCATAATTCAACCAACTAATGGGTTTTTCAGATACTGGAAACTTCATTCATGGGAAGAAAGACTATTTTTTCCTTATTGGTCTTATCAAAAAAATATTTAAGGATCTGTAAAAAAAATAGTTATCCTTAACATATTTATTTCATGTTCTTTTTCATGATCTAAAAGAATTCAAGTCTATGGTTTATATTTTCCTTACCTACATTTGGGTCAGACCTTCGTAGGAGTAACATTCATCCAATTCTTAGACAAACCTATTTGGAAATATCTTCTCCATATTCAAGTACCTCTCTCCATATAGCCAACTCTATAATTTGGAAAAGTTGAATCTCCATAAACTTTCATAGGCTTCTTAGCAGTAGAAAAGTATATTTCTGAGAGTTCTTTTGCCTGACTTTGCAGCATGTTCCCTTAGGCGGCCTTGCATAATCAGTCTACATAACCAACCTTTTAGCCAAAAGATGCTATTTATTTGACTATGCAGCCAATGGCCTTAGGTGGCCCTGCATAATTCAACCCCCTAACGGGTTTCTTAAATAATGGTAACTTCATACTTAAAAACTACTTCTTCTAATGCCTTTTTAGCTCATTTTCATATCATTCCTCGTATTCAAATTTTCTTAAGTCTTAGTTTACATATTTTCCCTCATACTTGAGCGTGGTAAAATATTTTCAGATAAGTTTTCAAGGAATTGAGTCAATTTTAATCCATTTTGGTCAAATCTATTTCGGCCTTAAACATTAGCCTCTTTATGTCCGATGTGCATGACATTAAACTGCCCACAAAAGACAAAGGAACTCTGAGTAGAAGTCAAGTTTCGTCTCACCAAACATACATTTTGTATGATTTAGGTAATATTGAGAAATTAAAAGATTTAAAGTTTGTTGGGTTATATATAAAATCCTAGTAAAAATAAAACTATGCTTACAAGGCCCATTGTCTTAGGTAAAATTTAAAGCAGGTAGCAGGAAAATACGTGCACAAGTGATTGAAGATGAAATCATTCTTTCTATTTGATGGATAAGAATTAGAAGGACATCGACAAAATGGATTCCAGGGAATTACAAAAGTCTTTCAACATTACTCTTCATTTGATATACAGCATCTCGAGATTCATCAGCAGCAAATTGGAATTCATTTATTCAACTGGATACCATAAGAGATTCAGTGATACTAGCTCTTCTTGAAACAATTGTAAAAGAATGTTCTTGAGTGCGGTTTGAGAAAATTTTCTGTTGATCAAACAGTGACTCTGTTTCTGTCTAAGAGTCTTGGAATATGGATACATGGATTTGAGAATGGAGCATTGGAAGTAAGGATCCATTTGGAGAGAGTACACTTTTCAGATATTATTTCTATTGTCATGATAATCTTCTCTCCATCAACCGGGAGTGGAAAACATATCATCCCATGGTTTTCCATTTTCATATCTTCAAGGAAATGGCATGGAGAAAAAGTTTGAAAGTTCACACCAATGTTGTTGCTCTTAATGCACATCATAACCGAAATAGAGGAGTAGTGGTGCAGCTGCATCTCAAGAATATAGTTCTTTGCATTTGGAACATTGAATCCTTGCAAATGACAATGACCATACAGAGGTAGGTAGATGCTTTGTGTGAAATTAATATGATATTTCTTCAGATACTTAACCAAATCCAGAAGAGTGCTACTTTTGACGGTATAATAATCGTCACCAATGATATCCATCATATCATCAAGATGTTTTATTGATAGTTCATCAGCTATTCTGTTTCTAAGAGCCATTGATTCTACACAAAAGTTTAATAAATTAACTCTTATGTAAGTTTATTTTTCATAAAAATTTTGAAGGGATTTTAGAAAAATGGAAAAGGAATTAAGGCGCGCAAGTCTAAACTTGGAACGCAAGTATGGATGTGTCACGAAAGTGTTAAATGTGCCACACAAGTCTTTAGCGCACAAGTATAACCGTGCAAGTCCAAATACTTTGACAGCAGCGCGACAGTGATGAAATCGCGGAAAACGAGCAACATGCGCGGCGAAGGTGACCTACATGGCGAGAGCTCGAAAATCCATAATTTGGTGCTATGTGCGACAAATGAGCCCATATTTATAGGCCAGGCCGGCCACCTGGGCGCCTATAGCCAGCGTGCTCCATCCTGTGCACTCCAGAACAGTGCAACCCGCCCCTGTTCGATGACAGTTGCGCGCTGAAAACTTACCCGCTGCATATTCCTTGGTTTTTCTTCTTTTTCCTCAGAGTCAAATCCTCTTTTCTCTCCGGATCCAACTCTGAGGGGGGACTTTTGTTGATGCTCCCTTTGGTCACATTGTCTAAAGGAATGGAAAGGGAAATGGCTTAGCACAAATTGATTCATCCTTTGAAAAAAACATCAAAAATCGACAAAGGCATGAAAAAGGCTTCAAATAGAAATGTACCGCACAAGTCCCCTTACTACCGCGCAAGTACACTTGCACGCCGCCTAATGGTCACACAAGTGACTTGCGCTCCCTATTTGAAAATTTCCCAGGGTCTTCAAAAGCCCATAAATAGACCCTATGGGCCCCCCATTTATGGAAGAATTTTTCCAGAATTCAGATACAGAGCTTTGAACACCCAAGTCTCTTCTTCAAGTCTTCCGAACACTTCTAAGGTAATTATTTACCTAGAATGGGAAGTATAAACAAGAGGAATAAGGACTAAGTGTTAGAATTCACTAACACTTTCACGCCTATATGTTTTACCCTTAAGGTAAATAGACACACTTGTGCGCTTCCTTACCTATTCATTAAAACTTGCGCGCCACTATTCTGGATGTACCTCAAGATAATTCTAATAGCTTTGATGAAGGATCTCCCAAGTATTTCCTTACTGGTTCATAGTAGCACAAGTACCCATGTGTCGCGCAGGTATACCTGCGTGCCCAGGACTTGCGCGCCCATGCAGTACCTACGCGCCTCCTAGGACTTGAATGCCCCTCTCTTTTTGGGTTCCCTTCCTGCCCATTTCACCTCTCTTATGCAATTTCATCTTTCCTATTCAAGATTCAGCCTTCAAGACACTATTCAAAGCCATTTATGGCATGTTTTCTTGATTGACTTCCTTATCTTAAAGGAGTTCGGTGGAACATCTCTCTAAACATAGTGATTTTCACATCTTTATGTCTCTAAAGTTACAGAGTTCATTCATTCAACCTCATCATTTAAGATAAGAGAATCCCTTAACCTAGGCCTCCATTTCAAGATTAAGCCCCAATCCAAATCCTCATTAATTTGGGCATCCTCCTTAGGAGTAAGCCCCATGTCCTCTTAACCTAGGCCAACTTTTCAGGAATAATCCCCAGTCATAATTCCTCAAATTTGGGCATCCTCCTCAGGAGTAAGCCCCAAGTCCCTTAATTTTTAAATCCATTTGACATGGGCCTCCTCCTTAAGAATAAGCCCCAGTCTTAATTTCTCTTAACTAGTCATAATTACATTTGATCTGGGATTCCTTCTCAGGAGTAAAACCCAATCATAAGTCTCCTCCTAACTTGGGAATCTTCATTAGGAGTAAACCCCAAGATTAGAGTATGAAAATCTCCATAAAGCACATATACCTTTATGGACCCTGTTCATGGATTTCTTCCCTGAATTAAATCTTAATCCTCATCTATTCGGGAAATCATACATACATAAGTCCCACATCATTGCATGGAACAATTGTCTAGTTTCACCAATACCTCTTGTTTCTCACACCGAGCATGACTCACGTGAGCTAAGAGCATAAAAGTAAACATGACATCTTCCTTTGAGCCATCAATCAAGCAAAAACATTATACTCCCTTACTTGAACTACGTGGGTTCTGATTCCTTTTCCAAAATAGAGGATACGTAGGTATACCATCAGCGGGTATGATCCCAACTCTGAAATAATCCATGTCCTCTTGAATGAAAATAAACATCAAGTGCCCCACTGAGTGGCTTTAAAACTAGTATGGTCATCATAATGACCAATAGACTTTTATGTATTGAAGGATACCATTGACTAAGAATCCCTAATAAATACAGATGATTCTATATTGATGAAGAACCTCGAATACATATAAAAGATTCTCTAAATTTCCTACATATCAATCATTAATTGTCAGATCTAAAGGAAAGCACATTTTATACTTGGTAATGTAATAAGGATTCACGAACATAACTTAAATCTATAAATAGAGTCCTGGAGTAGATAATAATTCCCCTAAAAAGGTGTGACGAGTCTGACCTCCCATCCTCTCGACCAATGCAAATTCTTAAGCTTCATCAGTCCACAACTAATGAGCGCCTACCTTTGGAAAGTAGGTCCAAATGGATAGGGAATCATTGGATGTTTCCCGTTCTATGTACAAACCTATTAGAAACCGATTGGAATGTATGAACCTTTAATAAATGAGGTAATCCCCTATTCCAGAGGAAAAAACTTCTATTTATAAAGAATCAGTTCACTATAATCTTCCCCCTCAGAAATTTCTACATCAAAATTTTTAGTTCATACACTAAAATTGTTGAGAGTAATTTTTTACATCACTTATTTTGGTTCCCATGGTGCTTCTTCAAACATGTGGTTTCTCCATTTCACTTTTAGCATATGTGTAGTCTTATTTGGTAGAACTTTGTATCGATGAGCTATGATTTTTACTGAATACTACTCTGTTAGGTCCACTAGGCTGAATACCCTGAGAGGGGGGGTGAATCACGGTATGACTAATTAAAAATTAAAGCCCGTTCTGATCTTGTTTCGCTGTTAAGAAAAACACTCTTCTCTCTCTTTCCTGCTACACAATATAAACAGAAAGTAAAGCAAGAACAGGACACAGCAATTTTACTTGGTTCACCGCTAAGGGCTACGTCCAAGGAGCATATGCCGACAGGTTGCCGGTCATACCAAGTCCACTAAACTTCACTAGCTGTGGATTACAATGTTCGGGATAGATCACTTCTATGCCCAAGCTCACTACCTATACAAATTTTAGGGTCAGCTCACTGCTTTCCCAAGGGTCACTCCCTGTTTCTCTCTCTCTCTGGCTCACTTCCGGTGGAGAGGATCACCTTCTTCCTCTTCCTAAGATCACTACTCTTAGAAGGGAATCCAATCACAGTTTATAGACCTGTAGGTCTCTTCATTTCCATTAAGGAATGCATATTTCTCTGTATGTAGATGCTCTGTTGAAGTTCAACTTTCATCCATAGAAGAATAGCACTTTTCCCCTGACCACTGGGCAACTCACTTTGGAAACACCTTCGCAAAGCACCCTACTTTGTAAGGCTTCCAATTTCACGAAGCTCAAACAAGCCTTCGCGAAGCTCCTGCCTTTTTGCGAAGCTCTCTCACGAAGCTCTCTCGCGAATCTCTCTCACGAAGAACTCCCGCGAAGCTCAACTCGTTGCAAATCAACTTATCTCACGAAGCTCAATGAGCCAACGCGGAGCACACTACTTTCGCAGAGCTACAATAGCCACCGCGAAGCTCCTCTTTCGTGAAGCACACTGGCTCCGCGAACTACCTTCGCAAAATGAGAGCAAATGATCTTCTCTGAAAAATCTCTCTTTTTTGCTCGAAGGGGTCGGCCTCTAATTATAGACGATTCCACCGACCCCCGTCCCTTCTGCGCGAAGTCAACGCCACGTCATCTCAAATCGCGAAGCTCCAATGATTCCACCGGAACTCTATCCAAATCGCGAAGCACTACGGAACTATTCCGTTCGCGAAGCTTGACATAGTCGTGAAGAATCATCGTCAACATACCTTCGCGACTTCGCCGTGAAGCTCCCTCGCAAATCCCAAAATTCCTTCGCGCCTTCGCCGCGAAGCTCCTTCGCAAAGCCCTTCACCACCGCGATGTGCTTTAGCCTCTGCCGTTCGCGAAGCATAACGTAATCGCGAAGCATCACCGCCTCCATTCTTCTGGTCTTCCCAATTTCCAATCCATGCATCCAATCTTCGCGAAATTCATGCCTTTTCCATATGAAATTATGCTCTTCATGGAAATCCACTTTTCGCAATGCTCACCAAACTCCAAATTTTGTACCCCAAAAATTTGGCAAACATTGGGAAACGGCGCCACCTTGTACTACTCTTTTGTACCGCCTCTAGATCGTCCTTTCCTTTGTCATCATTCTTTGTCAACAATGATTGTCAACAACTTCTTGCGAACTCGACAAATATCCATGGAAACCTGCTTTTTCAACAAACACAATCAACCCAAAAATACTTCAATGTTACCTTGAGGGATTTTTTCCCAAAAATCTCCCCCTTTGGTTTTGTTGGAATCTCTTCACAACTCTGCTCAGAATGATTTTCTTCACTTTGATACCTCACTGAGTCTTCTTCCAGTAACTACCATCATTCTCCTCTTGAGATTTTGATAGCGTTAAATGATTCTCTTAACACATACTCTAAGCCCAAATGATAAATTCTCAGCATGAGAAACAAGAGTAGTATGAAAATTTCATCAATGAATCACTTCATGTCAGACCCCAATTGTCGATTCCAACCTGATACCAATTCTTAAATTGATACCAATTGTTGAACCACACTGATACCAATTGGTGAATAGATGGACACCGTCTCACATCATTCCAACACCACTTTTCTGCTTTTATCACGATCCTCAGCTGTCATGATATCTATGCTTTGACCGATCACTTCTAGCATCGTCAGATTTGATACTCTCCCCCTTTCGCATTTCTTCCCCTATATGGCTGCTCCACTGGTCAGCTTATCCCCGTATCATTCATGATTTGTCAAATCTCCACACTTTCTCCCCCTTTAACAATCGCTATTTTCTCCCCCTTTGTCAACGAACCCAAAGGTCACTCCTTTGTAGTCTGTAAAATAGTAGAGAACACATATTACAACATCAGGGAAAACACATCATACCTCGGGGAAAGGGGGGTCCCACATCCACACTTTTTCAAGTGTGGGGAGGTGACTGAACTCCCAGAGCCAGTCGATGCCTCTCAAAAGATTCTTTGGGTAAGGCCTTTGTCAGAATGTCTGCAACCTGTAGCGATGTAGGCACATACTCCAACTTCACGATTCCCTACTCAACCTTCTCCTTGATAAAGTGATACTTAATCTCAATGTGCTTTGTCCTTGAATGATGGACGGGATTTTTGCTAAGATTTATAGCACTTGAGTTATCGCACTAGATTCCGATTGGAGACTTCACTTCAACTCCCATATCTTCAAGCTGCTGCTTCATCCACAATAACTGTGTGCAGGCTTGAGTGGCCGCAATATACTCAACTTCTGCGGTGCTCAATGAAATGCAATCTTGCTTCTTGATTATCCAAGAAATACACAATCCACCAAGATAGAATGCACCACCTGACGTTGATTTTCTATCATCTGTTGAACCGGCCCAGTCTGCATCAGTATATCCCAATAACTCCATCTGATATTTGTCAGTATATGTCAAGCCAAAATCCATTGTGCCCTGGATATACCGAAGTATTCTTTTCACTGAAATCATGTGGATTTCCTTGTGATTTCTCTGATATCTTGCTGATTGGCATGTGAAAAAAACAATATCAGTCCTTGTTGCAGTCAAGTACAATAAACTTCCAATAATTTGCTTGTATTCTGTGACATTAACTGCCTTTCCATCTTCATCTTTTGATAATTTCATCCGGGTGGCAACCGGAGTCTTCATCTCCTTGGAATTTTCCATTCCAAACCTTCTCAGGACCTCCTTGGCATATTTATATTGAGAAATGAATGTGCCATCCCTTCCTTGTGTCACCTATAGACCAAGGAAAAACGTTAGCTCCCCAATCATTGACATTTCAAACTCATTTTTCATGAATTCAGAAAAATGTCTGCACTGAGCTTCATCTGATCCGCCAAATATTATGTCATCGACATAAACCAACACCATCATCCTTTGATTACTGTCATCATTGAAATAGAGATTGTAATCAACTCCTCCACGCTGAAAACCAAGCTTCTTCAAGTACTCATCAAGCCTTGAGTACCATGCTCTTGGTGCTTGTTTCAACCCATACAATGTCTTCTTCAGCCTGCAAACTTTGTTCTCATCCTCATGAATGCGAAAACTATATGGCTACTCAATGTACACCTCCTCTTCCAAAACCCCATTCAAGAATACGGATTTGACATCCATCTGGAACACTTTGAACTTTCGTTGCACTGTTACAGCCAAAAATAATCTGATGGTCTCCAGCCTTGCAACCGATGCAAATGTCGCATCGACATCTATTCCCTTGATCTAGGAGTACCCCTTGCACACTAGTCGTGCTTTGTTCCGAATCACTATGCCATCTTCATTCATCTTGTTGTGATAGACCCATTTAATCCCGATGACATTCTTGTCTGCTGGCCTTGAAACAATCTCCCATGTCTGGTTCTTCTCAATCTGATCAAGTTCTTCATTCATAGCCTAAACCCAGTTTTCATCTTCAGCTGCATTGGAAAAACATTTCGGCTCCACCTGAGATAAAAACGATGTTTGCTGTAATGAATTCATTCTTCGAGTCTGAACTGGAGCTGTCTTATCACCAATTATATTTTGCCTATCAATTTCAGCTCGACTCTTTGGCTTCCTTGCAGATACAGACTTGACACTTTCTTGTTCATCATCAGTATCTTCTTCTGAGTCAGCCTCTGCCACTTCTACTCCCCCTGTGTTCCTTACCTCATCATCACTTTCATCCAGAAACTGTTCACTGGGTCGTTGAGCAGTCTGTTCATTTTTGACTATAGTGACATCATTGCTCTCAATAATTTTTCCCAGCCTCTTGTTGAAGCATTTATATTCTTTACTTTTCCCTGAATATCCAAGAAATATCCCTTCATCTCCTCGTGCCTCAAACTTCCTATGATGTTCTTTGTTGAGAATGAAACACTTAATTCCAAATATTCCAAAGTATTTCAACATTGGATTCTTTCCGTACCACAGTTCATATGGAGTCTTCCCTTGCTTCAGACATAACAGGGACCTGTTTGAAACATAGACCGATGTCAAAACTGCTTCCTTCCAAAATTTCTCTGGTAGGTCCTTATCGATAAACATTGTTCTGGCCATGTTTTTGATGATCCGTTTTCACCTTTCAACCACTCCATTCTATTGGGGAGTTCTTACTGATGAAACTTGATGCCTTATCCCATGTTTCTCGAGATAGTTTTCAACCTGACTGTTTGTAAATTCCGTACCATTATCAGTACAAAATTTCAAAATTTTCTTCCCAAGCATCTTTTCTGATTCCCTCCTGTACTGCTTTATGCAACTGAACACCTCTGTCTTATGGGTAATGATGAATAACCAGGCCATTCTTCTATAGTCATCAATGAAAAGAACATAGTACCTTTTCCCATCTATAGCTTGTGGTGAGATAGGTCCACATACATCAGCATGCACCAATTCGAGCACTCGAGTTGCTTTTTGTTCCTTTGGCATGTATTTCTTCCTAATAATCTTCCCTTGTTGACAAGCATCACACGTATGAGTGCGATCACGTGATAGTTTGGGAAGGTCTCTAGCAGCATAACACTTTACCGGATCTTCCATAGATGGTTGACATAGATGACCAAGTCGCTTATGCCACAGTTGATTTTCTTCTTCTCTGGATAAAAGGCATGAATCTTCTTCCCCACCTACCAGGTAAAGATTCCCCTTTGTTCGTTTTCCCTGAATAATGACTATTCCATCTTTTCCTTTAACAATACCCATCTTCTTGGTAAATAGGATAGAGTGCCCAGAGTCACATAGTTTACTGACGCTAAGCAAATTATGAATGAGACCCTCTACCACCAAGACATCAGCATGACTCATTTCTTTGCCCCCAAACATGGCTTTTCCTGAGCCAACAATCTTCAGGCCTTCATCATTTCCAAATTTGACAACTATTTCTTTGTCATATTTTATGCATGTAACCAGATCCTTATTACCCGTCATGTGGGATGTGCAACCACTGTCAAGGATCCAAACACCAGAACGATCTGATGCTTTAAGGGAAATTTCAGCAACTACGGCCTTCTCAGTTTTCTTCTTCCTGGTCCATACTTTTTCTTTCATACTCGACATGGATTGAGGCTTCTGTTCTTTCTCAGAGTATGATGGACCAGCTTCATCTTGCAAAACTGCAAATCTGTTCTAAACTTTTAACTCACTTATCAGTTTACTGATCTGCTGCTTGCGAAAATTTTGATTCTGCTTTGGAACATTTTTCTGAATGGTCGGAGTGCATTACCTAGCCATGTGTCCAAATCCTCTGAACCAAAAATAGTGTCCTTCAACCAATGTTCTGGAAAATCATTCTCTGTTTGGCTGCCATCTCTGTTCTTGTTCCCTTTGATATCTTTTGGCTATGGAACACACATACTGTGAATGTCCCATCTTTCCACAACAATAACACCTGATATGAGGTGCATTCCTTTGTGTTACTTCAGCACTATGAGTTTCCCCTTTGGATCTTTGAGTATTCTGATTCTGCTTTGTGCTCAAATCCACTTTCAAACTTGGGACAGGTGCTTGCGGTCTAACTTCAACTGCCACAGATTTTTGTTTCTAATTGAGCCATGAATCAACCTTAACTTCTGAGTTCAATTGCTGCTTCTTTCCTGCTGAACTACTAGGATCTTCTTTCTTCTTTTCAGTCTTCGTAACGACCTGATTTCCTAAGAATGTGTTGGGATTCAAATTTTTTTCCTGGTCTTTAACTTTTCTCCACAGACCGACAACTTCCTCTTCAAGCTCTTCAATACGCTTGACGTGATCTTTCACTTTTCGACTCGAGCAATCGATCTCCCTTTTCTGCTCTTTAATCTTGAGCTTATGCTCATCAACCTTTTCTGTGTGCTCTGGCCTAGAAGACTTAAAATTTTTAATTTCTTTCTCAATCTCAGACTTCTCTTCTTCTTGTTGTTCCATGTAGAGTTTGGAATCACGTACTATCTTGTTGGCTTTCTTTGTTTTTCCTCGCCAAACATATATCTATTCAAGAGCTGCTTCTAATTCAGCTTCCATGTCAACTCTCCCTTCAATTTCTTCTTCTTCTTCATCAGTTTAGGTTTCTTTCTTTTCTAGAGAACTACTGGCAACAGCCACCATCGCATTTTGTCAATGATCTTTGCAGTTTTCTATATCTTCAACTTCATCACCCTCAGACTCAGCTGAACTGTCTATTTCTTGGGAAAGAAGATTCTTCTTCTTAAAGAAATTTCTCTTGAACTGCTTCTTCCCTTTCACATAGGCTGAATATTTTTTCATGTGAATTTCAACTTCATCTTCATCGCTTTCTTCTTGAAACTTTTTGGGGCATCTTGCAGCAAGATGACCAACCTTTCCGCATCGGAAGCATGCTATTGGAATTTTCCCATTAAACTTTCCTTTTCCTCTTTGCAGATTTTAAGAAAGGAACGACATCACCTCATCTGACTCTTCTTCCTCCTGAGAATCTTCAATAGTGAGCCTCTTCATGGCCTTAAATGCCACCTCTTTGGATTTCCCCTTTTCCACAGCATCGTTTTCATCATTTCTCATTTCATATGCAACAAGAGTGCTATGTAGGTTATCCAATGTTAGCTCTTTTAGATCTTTATCTTCCAAAACGGAAACTTTCGGATTGAACCGAGATGGAAGCTTTCTCAAGATGCGCTATACGATTTTAATGTCTTCGAAAATTTCTCCAATACCCCGCATGTCTTCTACCACAGCATTTACCCTGTCAAAGAATGCATCAACAGACTCATTCGGGTTCATTCTGAGATCTTTATACTTGTTCCACAACACTTGCAGCTTTGCCTCTCGGACTTTTGTATCCCCTTCATAAATATTAAAAAGCTTTTCCCACATGGAATGTGACGTTTTGCATGACATAACCTTTGTATATATGGGATTAGAGAGGGCTCCCCCTAAGGCGTTGATTGCTTTGGAATCAGCATCCAACTCTTTGTGCTCAGCTTCTGATAATGCACCACTAGTAATATCAGCTTTGATACCATGCATAGCTACTGAAAACACATCAATTCCCAAAGATCGGAAATAGTGTTTCATTCGATTCTTCCATATCTGAAAATTACATCCGTCGAAGATCGGAATCCCTCTATGATTAGTGACCTCCATTGAGAGAAGACCAACTGTCAACCTTTCCCTCTGATACCACTTGTTAGGTCCACTAGGATGAATACCCTAAGAGGGGGGGTGAATCAGGGTATGACTAATTAAAAATTAAAGCCCGTTCTGATCTTGTTTCACTGTTAAGCAAAACACTCTTCTCTCTCTTTCATGCTGCACAATATAAACAGAAAGTAAATCAAGCACAGGACACAGCAATTTTACTTGGTTCACCGCTAAGGGCTACGTCCAAGGAGCATACGCCGACAGGTTGCCGGTCGTACCAAGTCCACTAAACTTCACTTGATGTGGATTACAATGTTCAGGCTAGATCACTTCTATGCCCATGCTCACTACCTATACAATGTTTAGGGTTAGCTCACTGCTTTCCCAATGGTCACTCCTTGTTTCTCTCTCTCTGGCTCACTGCCCGTGGAGAGGATCACCTTCTTCCTCTTCCTAAGCTCACTGCTCTTGGAAGGGAATCCAATCACAGTTTATAGACCTATAGGTCTCTTTATTTCCATTAAGGAATGCATCTTTCTCTGTATGTAGATGCTCTGTTGAAGTTCAACTTTCATCCGTAGATGAATAGCACTTTGCCCCTGACCATTGGGCAACTCACTTTGAAAACACCTTCGCAAAGCACCCTACTTTGCAAGGCTTCCAATTTCGCGAATCTCAAACAAGCCTTCGCGAAGCGCCTGCCTTTTCGCGAAGCTCTCTCGCGAAGCTCTCTTGTGAAGCTCTCTCGCGATGAACTCCCGCGAAGCTCAACTCGTTGCAAAGCAACTTCTCTCGTGAAGCTCAATGAGCCAACGCGGAGCACACAACTTTCGCGGAGCTACAATAGCCGCCGCGAAGCTCCTCTTTCACGAAGCACACTGGCTCCACGAACTACCTTCGCAAAACGAGAGAAAATGATCTTATCTGAAAAATCTCTCTTTTTCGCTCGAAGGGGTCGGCCTCTATTTATAGGCGATTCCACTGACCCCCGTCTCTTCTGCGCGAAGTCAACGCCACGTCATCTCAAATCGCGAAGCTCCAAAGATTCCACTGGAATTCTGTTCAAATCGCGAAGCACCACGGAACTTTTCCATTCGCGAAGCTTGACGTAGTCACGAAGAATCACCGTCAACATACCTTCGTGACTTCGCCGCAAATCTCCCTCGCAAAGCCCAACATTCCTTCGTGCCTTCTCCATGAATCTCCTTCGCAAATCCCTTCACCGCCGCGTTGCGCTTCAGCCTCTGTCGTTCACGAATCTTGACATAATCGCGAAGCATCACCGCCTCCATTCTTCTGGTCTTCGCAATTTCCAAGCCATGCATCCTATCTTCGCGAAATTCATGCCTTTTCCATATGAAATTATGCTCTTCATGGAAATCCACTTTTCGCGATGTTCACCAAATTCCAAATTTTGGACCCCAAAAATTTGGCAAACACTGGAAAACGGCGCCACCTTGTACTGCTCTTTTGTACCGCCTCCAGATCGTCATTTCCTTTGTCATCGTTCTTTGTCAACAATGATTGTTAACAACTTCTTGGGAACTCGACAAATATCCATGAAAACCTGCTTTGTCAACAAACACAATAAACCCAAAAATACTTCAATGTTACCTTGAGGGATTTTTTCCCAACAAACTCATATGATAGATCATTATACAATGGTACCAACATTGGATTAAGAACATGTGAGTCGTATGGTATATACTTATTTAAGAGGGATATATGGAATACATCTTGTTCTTGGGATTGGTTAGGTTGGAGTCCATGTCTATAGTCCACCACTCCAATGCGATCAAGGATCTCAAAGGGGCCTATGTATCTTGGTATAAACTTTCCATTATTCCCAATCTCATGAATTTATTCCATGGATATATTCAGAGTAATAACTTGTCTCTAACCTCAAACACTATGTCTCATTAATTATATTCAGGATATCTCTTTTGTCGACTCTTGGAATCCTTGATGTGCTAACCATTTCCACCATTTCATGACATTGTAGTTTGGGTTCCCCAACATTAACCCAACATGTAGGTTTTATTCATCACTTCCCATAAAGGACATCATATGGGCATATTTGGATTCTTGAGTGGAAACTATTATAGTATGAGAACTTTATTGGGGGAAGATGTTTATCTCATCCTCCTTTGAAGTCTTTTGATACTTCTCTAAAAATTTCCTCAAGTGTCTTGATAGTTAACTCATATTTTCCATTAGATTGATGATGATATGTTGTGATTAGTTTCAACTCATTATCTATAGTATGTTGGTTTCTCTTCCATAACTTGGAGGTATATCTGGGTCTCATTCTGATACAATTGATAGTAGTGTTTCATGCAACCTCACTACTTCAATAATGTATATCCTAGATAGTTTATCTTTTCATAAGCCCTATATAATTGAAATTAAGTGAGAATTATTTGTAAGATGATGTACCATAACCCATATATAATTATTTTATTTTGATTTATTTTGAATACAAGTGATAAATTCCATGGTTATGTGTTTCTTATTTCATGTAGGTATGGGTAATGGTTGCATCATCCTCAAGGATTTTTCCATTTATACAACACTTTATAACATACTGGACACCATGATGTAAATTCTATGATCTCCATCTTTATATTGTCCCATGAATAGTTCAATCAGAAATCTTGATATATCATTGTGATCCCGACTGGATGGAGAATGTAGAACTATTTGAATTGTCCAATAATTCCTTCTTTGAATCTTAATTTTATAATAAATATAGTATTGACCAAAATATCACTACACATTAATCATTAAAAAAATATAAGGATTTTGGTTTCCTTATACATTCTACATTATTCTAAATTCCCACATCATCTCTTTCATCATACTTTATCTTCTCTATAATAAACAGTTGAGAAATATTTTGGGAATGTATTGATAATTTTCCTTCCTCTATGATTCCCATGTCCAACCTTGTCAAGTGTGATAAGGTTTGATCCCTCTCCTTTTTCATCAATGAAAAAATTTATAGATCATTTATACTTATAGTAACTAAGACTTTATTTTCATTCCAAATATGGTAGTGGATTAATCATTAATAGTCTTTAATTATCTCTAACCATTATCACTAGTTCATGTTTATCTCTTTCTGTGTAAATATATTCTTGAGGCACTAGTGACATTTATATATTTCACACTTCTCCCCAAAGTGGTTATGCCTCCATATTTTCAACCTGAAGATCACTACAACCAACTCTAGATCACGTGTTGCGTTTTTTTGTGATCTTTCAAACTAAGATAGACCACCAAATACCCCATATATGTTTATTTATTTACTTGTCTTATATTTATCTGATTCATATACTAAAGATGGGAATACATATTTTAGAGCTACTTCTATACATATTTCATTATTCATTTTCTTCATTTTACTCTGATTATTTATTCTTTTTTTGTTGTTCTCAAGTTTCAGACGCGATTACATGATACGTAGGGTATAGTCTCCCAACTATAATATTTAGACCCTCACTACTTGTTGTAATCATCTTGTGTAAAAGGGGGCATGCATGAGTCCATGTAGAATCTAGTTGAATCCTGGTGGTTCGAGTTAGTATGTTACATGAAGGATATCATTTCAAGAAGGATAACTTCAATAAATGTAAGTATCCCATTATTATCTATTATTTTCAATGACAATCGTATCTCCAGTCATTATAAATCCAATTCATTGTAATAATGAGGTATTATTAATATAATTATTATTCTTTAAAACTAATTTTACTATAATATAATTTTTTCCCTTACCCATTCATGAGTATAACCAATTCTTGGTAGGATAAGATCATCTAAACAAAAGAACAATGTTATACTATATTCATCATTACATAAAAAAATATAATAAATACATAAATACAAATAATATATGATATTAAAGGTTAATTTATTTTATTAATATCTTTATTTATGGGGAACACAAATATTAATTTTCAATTTAAAGTAACTTATTGTTATTTGTATGTTATCTAATACATGGTCATTGTTAATTCATTATCATAAAACATTCCCATACATTCCATCAATTGAACCTGAAAATTCCAAAACAATATCCAAAAAAATATATTAATAACTTAAAAAATCTAGGATAAATAATATTTTTTATCAAATTTGGACCAATATATCCATTACCAAACAGGTAAAAAACAAAAAGAAATCTAAAATCTGATTATGAAAATAAATAATAAATAACCAATATATGTGTAAAAATTTAATATAATTTGATTTTATAAATGGTAATGAATATAAATATTATTCCTAAATAATTGATTAATATTTTTATTTTTTTACTATTAGAGGATAAAGTACTTTTATTGGAATTAGTAGTAAATGTAAGTGTTTCATTTCTAATCAAACATAGAAATCTTGATTATATATGTATAAATGAAATTTATGGAAACTTTAAGTATATTTCACTATAAAACTCTATCTATTTTCATATAATATATTTATTTTTGGGTTTTAAATATCTTATTATCATTTCCCCTCTCATTATTTCACAATTCACCTAAAATGATTCTTTTAACTGAAACCAAACTTATCCATTATTTTTTATAGGGAATATTTTTCAACCATGTCTAAGTTTTTTATATTGTTTTATAGATACTGTAATATCTACTTGTATTATTTTTAAGGTAACATTATAATTGAATTATAATTAATTTGAAAAAAATTAGAATTGAATATATTAAACCGGTTCTTTAATTTTCTCCACATAGTTTCTTTCCCTCACCATTCCTTTAATTTTCTATAGAATGTGTCCATTCTAATTTTTCTAGGTTCTTCCAAGTAATTATTATTTTAATTATCATTATTTATATAAAAACAATGATTTATAATTTATTTGTTTTCATAATAAATTTTTTCAAAAATATAAAGGATAATTAGTCTCATTTTCCTTATAATTTTCCAATGTTATCATAAAGTATTTTTTCACTATGCCAATAGCCTTTATTGTTTCTTATGATTTACTAGAGATATTTTTAAATGAATTAAACCACCATCCTTTTATATATTATTTAACTATACACAATTATACTTTTCATAAAACACATTTTGTTATTATAGGTTATATATGTCATGTTTGATTTATGGATGCAATTATGTTCATATTCCACTCATCGGTTTAGTTTATCATTTTGTGATGTGTGGGTATCATATTTCCCACCAACTAATTGAGTAAAGCATCATATCTCATGAAATAACTATTGGACATGATTAATGATGATATGTCCACCTTGTTTATGGGATACAAGTAGTGACAAATGATCTATATTGTTATAGTACATATGTAGTGACTCATAGTCCAATATGTTATTTTATTCAATGTGGTTATCATTGACATATGTTAGGATTTATATTCCATGGTTTAAGTCATAATTCTTTATTATATTTCATTTATACTGATTATTGTCTCATGTTAAAATATTTTCATGTTGTGCCAAAGTCCTTTTTTTTATATTCATGTTTGTGATTAATTTTTCATTGGATACGATACATCATATGTGTATACCATGATTATGTTCTCATAAAAACATGTTCTCATTTTTTTGAATTATTATCCCTGATTGATATATCAAATATTTTAACAATTATTGATCATATGATGTCAACCTTTATTATGTTTATATTCCTTCAGTTATGAAGAAGAGTATAACATGTTTTATCTATAAAAGGGGGTTATGTGTCGTGAAAATATGGAGAAATGTTTACAGTTTCATAAAATATTTGTTTAACTAATATCTAAGTACACTAATCCTACCGAATATGGGGTGTGATTCACTGTGAGATATAATTCATAATCATGTAAAATGATGTAAAATTTAGGTATATTAGGATTGGCTCATCTCACTATATTTTGGAAACATGATAGAATTTGAAGTCTCAAACATGGTTAAGAATATTTGACCATGACATTTAAATTCACCCCTCTAATCATGCACTATATAATAGACTATCATAGAAACCTTATATTTTTGGTAACATCAGAGAATTTCTAAAATCATTACATCCCTATGTAATTCCTCTGACATATCTATGTGATTATAAGATAAAAATCGCACGAAAATTATTTAGCAAGTTATAACTGTAACGAAATATTATTTAAATAATAGTTTCATTTTTAATCATACCCCTAATGATCAACTATTTGAAAAAGTATTTAAACATATTATCTTAACTCCATTCAATGTTATGTTGTTTATAAAAAAATTTACAACAAATTTTTTTTATGTTCATCAAGATAATGTTTCAACTATTTCATTCCAACTTTTCATTGTGGTCATTTTTTATACAAAAAGTAACTCTTTACCATATTATTCTTTTTCCATATACAATAAATTATTTTTGGATATAAAAAGAAATTAAAATTGAAATAGAAATGTTTAATATTTTATTTTTTATCAATGAACTTTTAGATGTCCTAATGCACTCCCATTGGCATATTATAAAATATTTTTTCAAAATATAATTTTAATAAACCCAAAATCTTTTTGATTGAAAAGAACACTTATTTTCTTTTGTGGGGATATTTTAAAAATAAATACTTTACATCAATATATTATAAGGTATTCTTAATATTTATGGTAATGTTTTTATTATAGCACATTATTATTTAAAATACAGCACTCATATGTGATGTAAATTCCTCCTCATATATTTGAACAAATATTATGTGTAAAGACTTATCCCATGGATAAAAAACCTTTTATATATTTATTCTATTAAAAACTTTTATCGAATTATATTAAAAATAACCATCTGTATTAGTGTTATCGTCTCCAGGTTTTTTAAAAACACATTACGTATTAAAAATTTCCCTTATCATTTAAGTGTAAATAAGATGAAAATGTGTTTCTTGTATATATACCCCCATAAGATTAAAATATTACATTACATGGAAATCTTTGTTGTAGTAATATTTTAAATTTATTTTAATGAGAAATAAAATTGATATTTATACATTATATCAGTTTTAATTCTTGTATTTTTATAAAATTAAGGAATATAGACTTGGTATCACATTCATTTAAAAACAGAATAATTGATTTCTATATTATTAAGACCTAATATAGACCATTCATATATTTTTTTCAAACACCTTAAGGTATTATTTATAATTCCATCAAATAGAATTTTTATATCTCTTTCATAACGCATCCTTTATGTTTTAATGATCCTGGATAAAAATTTTACCATCTCATTTTATTCTCCTAATCTAAAATTTTAAAATCATATATTATATTGACGCCTATACACCATATGTTGTTATTTTTAGCCACAAAAGTTTGATGAGAACAGGTAAATGAAACACCTATCATAGAGTGTGGAAATATAATATTATTTTACTTGTAAATAACTATAGTTAAATAGGGTTATCTATCTAGATGATCTTTTCATTTAAATAACTATCGTATGAAATTTCATCAATTAAACAAACTCCAATACATCATATGAAGAGATAGTGGATAGAAGGGATATAATGAGTGTATAGTAGGGTATAGAATGGGATTGTGAATCTTGACATGGAAATGTATACATTAACCACACTGGATGACAACACTCTTTCACTGAATCATCAAAAAAGAACATAAACATTGAGAAATTTCGAATTGGGATTTTGGGAACACAAAAAGAATATCCAAAATTTCTAAACCCTAGGTTATTTACTCAACATCTTGTGTATTAGATATCGCTATGAAAGTAAACACAAATATAAAATTACAAAAAGTATAGAAACCATCAATAATTATCTCTTAAAATCTAGAAAAAAATATTGATAAGAAAAATAAACAAAAATCCCTAAAATGAATTGTCTTGTACCAAATTATGATACCTAACCAAACTAACTTATAATGGAAGTGTAAAATATTTACATAGGTTATATGATCAACATCATGATACATCATGTTGGGGGATGGATTCCTATACATGTGGCACACATCTAGGTGAATTGTCTATATGGAGGGAATTTTTAATTTTTCATAGAAACATTCCCCTATTCAGTATACTGTCCATATATTATTTTAAAGGAATTTGCATGGTAAATATAAGAATTGAACTCAATATTATGGCTGAAGATAACTATATTCATTCTATAATGATTTAGGATGATCTCTATAATAATAAATCATTAAAATTATATAATATCACTTGAATATGTTTTCATTAAATTTTACAAATCACGGAACCTTTATATGTTTCCTGATTACTCTTATGTATTAGAAACATTGATTCTATATATTAGTAAATTACCCATATGTGTAATTGTATCCATATAAATGAGTTTTATATTTATATGGTAACCTTTAGGCTTTATAAGTAGTGTTATCTAGACATAATTTTGATCTTATGAATATATGAATAACCGATAAGGGGGTTGAATTAGTGGAGGTATTTTATAATTTATATTGCATAAAAAATTAAACTATAAAACAAATTTTTTTATGCTCCCAACTTTATAAATCAACTATGCCCATATTCAATAATATGAATAGTAAATAAAAGAGGCTTGGATCTTAACATGGGTTTGTCCTAATTTGAGTACCTTTTCCTTTCTATATCTAGTTAATATATTAGGATACATATATTCTCAATATAATGAAAGTGTTTATAAATGATCTTTCTCCAAATAAGATCATGAAATATCATGAAAGTTAATATCACCGGTTCCTATCTATTAAAATATTTGGGATCTTATTTAAGGCAATCAAAGTAGTGGAAAATCAATTTATTCTCACAAAAAAACCATCTGAAATAAATCATTCAGAGCTCAAATTACGAAATGATGTACTCAACATCTCTCAACTCTATAGAAAACCTAAATCTAAAACATCTCACTGAAATATAAAATTCTTTATACCATTTATACATTCTCAAGACTTCATATTCCATAAAATTCACAGAAATAAACATCTCAAATTTCTCAGAATTCTCAAAACTCAACATCTCTATGTGATAAATGAACTCACTCTTTTATACACATCCATTAAAAAAATCATAGGGATATAGTCTATAAAATCCATGATCTCTTCAATTTATATTCATAAAAAACACCCTTGATGAATTCTAATTTATCGAAAATATCCTTTTTCTAATACTAGATAATTCTTGTCAGTAATAATTCATCAATGGTACCAATATTCTCCTATTAAAAAAAGATATTAAATTTTTTTAATCATTTATTCATTTAATCATCTATATTATCATCATAAAAATTTATATTTTTTATCGATTTATAATCCATTAGATACATTATGAATAATTATTTTGAAAATGGACTCCCTGTAGGAAATCACTTCTTTATAATGTTTTTCTTGAACTCACGAAACATATCATAATTAATATTCCAATAAAAAAACATAATCAAACATGTGAATATATTATTTGTATGAAAACATGTTCTTTGAGGAAATTATTATGATCAAATTATCATATTGGTTTGTTTATGTGGGAGAAACAAATCAAGGTAGCATCAGGTTAAATAACCCAGAAATCCTTCCCAATTACTCAAATAAACTCATATCTACATATAGCTTGATAATCATAGACTCCATATATTTTAACATATATGGACAAATGTATCAACATGATTTCCTTTTTTATCATATTCTATAAGCTTTTAATCCACATCACTTTTCACCAAATATATTTTATTGTAACCTTTTAATTTGGTTTTCTGAAATCACTACATTGGAAAATGATTAGCTCTTACTTTTATGTATACTATTACAAAAAACTAATCAGTAAATCTTATTTGACTATTGATAAATGTGACATATATTTCTAAAACACACTCTAAATTTATTTATCTTCACCCTGCATTTATTGAATCATAAAAAACGTACATTCATGAACTACCTTTGAAGTTCATTTTTCTATTACGATCATCTCATATTGAAACCCAAAAAAACTTTGACCATATTTATGTTAGTTTGAATAGAATTAATACATAATATTTCTATTTTTATATCTAAATATTCCTCCAGACACTCTCATTTTTTTAATGTCATATATTTTGGTTGTCTTGTCTTTGTAGAACAAATTATTAAACATATGTTGGTCTCATACTTTGGCTATTATTGTGGTTGAACTCACAAAAGATGTAGTGAGGTACATGTATTCATAGAATTTTCTCCCCATACTTGAATTTCCTAGACATAATAATAAAATGTCCATTGATAACATCATTTTAATTAAAATCATTACGATACATTTGATTTATAAATTGTTCATTTTATAGACTATATCTTCATAGAATTCAACATGGCTTGAGTTATTCAACATTACTACATAAATGTAATGAAAATTCAGTGAAATATTATTGAACAAAACCACTATATGACCATTTGTTTCTTTTCACAACTACATGGAATCATTTAGTTTTAGGTGATCAATATTAACCTGAATGATGTAGTGGAACTGGAACTTTTTCCTCCATATTATCCCACACCAGCATGCCTTTTATCTTTTTCTTTGTACCATGTGATTTTTAGATACTTAGAAGGGCCACCATGGGAGTTTTAACTGTTATAAATATGCTAAACCAATATTTTAGATTTTCATGTTAAAAAAATTCACAATTGCACTTATCCTTAGTGCACCAAATCTCAATGTATGTATACTAGAAAAATATACATATTAAACTTCATTATACCTCATGATGTCACCCTTTAAAAAATAAATTAATAAAAATTACTGACCATGAGACTTAAATATCAATATAATAACTAAATCAATTTCATCATTTGTGAAAATTACATCAAGTACATAGAGAAATTGTGACTTATAGTCACATAACAAGATCTCCTCATGATTCATCCTATATAATTAGATCATGAGAACCAAATACATCATATTAACATGTAACTCAAAAAATTCATAGATTTTTTTAAAATAAATACTAAAACATCACCAATTAAAAACCATTAGTTCTTATATATACCCCCATGGATTATTTTTTTACACAAACAATAACAAATCTCACTCCATCTACTGTCAAAAATATTTTAAACCATATCTTATCCCATTAAATAGAGTATTGAAACAACATTAATATAAATATAATTTTTTTGAGATAATTATATCTCTTAAGGATAATAAATTTATTGTCCATGTTATTTTTGTATTTCCCCCCAATAATCTTCTAGAGGATTAACAATCATAACAATGACGGACCATTTTATAGTAGCACTTGCATAATAATAAGAAATATAATTAAATAACAGTATTTTTACTTCTAATGAACCTTTTATAACAGAATCCCTTAAAAATAGTGGTTCTTAATAAATTCATTAAGTTAGTGGTAGAGAATGAACATGTAGTTTTTAGCTCAATTCCATAAATAGTTCTTGTGGAAAAACATTCATAACTGTATCTCAAATCTGATCCTTTATTAACATATAATCAAACATTACATATCAAATAGTACTCTTTCATTGATGAAATGATAATTTAAAAATACATTCATGTATCTATTTTGTTGTACCAGATTTATAGAAATATTAATTTCACTCTTATTATCAAAATTAATTATCAATGGGTTTTCAAAATTTACCCTCAAATATTGTAACTAGACATAAATCAAAATCGTTTGGGAAAAAGAATGTGTGAAAAATGAATATTCTTCATAATCTATATAAAATAAAAGATAAATTTTTTACTATTTTAACTCCCATATATTTCTCGTAGAAAGAAATTTTCTCCTGATGCTAGTTTTTTCTCATTCCAATCTACAGCCCAATCAGCATCAAGGAAACCAAGTATGTTCGACTCATTATTCCATTAATACAAACAAAAACTATGATTATATGTTCTATTAATAGATCTTTTGATTCTTTGGGAATACAAAATGTTTGATTCCATCAGATCAATCTGATACCCTTCATTTAATACAACTTCCAATACAATGTTTATAATTTACATCCATAGATAAAGTATGACTTTGATTAAATTAGGGATTTACTATTGATGCACACTTATTAGGGATTCATATTTTCATAGTCTTACCCCAATAGAGATGGATGTGATAACTTTCATTTATTAGTTCATGCAAAATTGTATTCAAAAAAATCTTTGGCATACTTTTTAAATTAAAGGAATTTGTATCTTTATTTTTACTAAAATTTTCTTCCAAGAAATAATTTCAAATCATTTAGAATTGGCATCTCAGTGTTCCTCATCAACTATTCAAAGAAATATTCACACAAATTTTCTATATGAGTGGAAAAAAATATTTCATCAACAAAGTCAATTAAAATTAGAGTGCCTATGATAATATGTTTGGAATAAAAGTTACTCTCAACTTTTCCATTAAAAAATCTCAACTGCATCAGGAAATTTTCAATTTTAGAATACCAATTTTTTTAGAAAAATTCATGTTATAAATATAAATATATATATTTATATATTACATACCATATTTTTATTATTATCAATTATGAATCCATCAGTTTTCAAAACATAAATTCCATCTTCAAGATAAACATTAAATAATGTAGACTTTCACCCATATAATAACATTTATAATTTATATTCATAGAAATATAAAAAATTATTGATTCACATTTTGGGACATGTTGTTAAAGATTATTTAAAATCAACACTATACACATGTGAGTATCCTTTATTGAATATCCTATATTTATTCCTTGAACTACCACCTGTTTGTTGATTTTATTTCACAACACCCATTAAGTTACAGTAACATTAATTCCCTATATTCTAATAACAAGATCCCATATGTAATTTTCCTGGATCTGATCAAACAGTTAATTCATCACATTTATATACTCTTTATGGTCAACTACATAATAAATTTATTGGGGATCCACCAATGAGTTATGTTTCATTTAATTTTTAAGCCTCAATTTCCATCTCAACTAAACTAGATCTATAAGACATCCACTAATATTTTCTAATTAATCCAATTTTTATAATGTCTATAAATATTTTTTTATATCTGTTATTGCATTCCTTAACACTGGATTGATCTAATTCACCTTAAATAGTTTTGGGTTCATACCCACAATCCTTTTTTACTCATATTGAATTTATCATTATATATTTCATTAATACATTCATGTCTTCTCCATTTACATCTTTTGTGGAGGACTTTTTATAAATGTAATTTTCAACATAATTATTCACCAAATCATGTAGTTGTTTATTGTGACACTTTTAGATTATTTTATTGGATGAATTTATAATGAATACACCTTCCTTCACTTTTCATCAAACATCACAAATTCTATATTGTTATAGTAAATAATAATAGAGTTCTAAAATTTAATGAATTTAACTATAAAATTATTATTTTATCACATTTCCTTAGGGTACATTTTTGTATTCCATACACAACAAAAATAAGTTCTGAACATGGATAATGATAGTAGAAGGTTTCCATTGGATGAATACAAAAAGGTTATCTTTAACAAGCATGGATCTTCCCATCTAAACTAAAATTATATTTTTCTTTTCCATGACACCATTCTTAGAGGAGTGCAGGGAGCTATATACCGGTGTGTAATTTCATTTTTCCCCATGTATGACTCAATGGAGTTACTTGTGAACTCATTTCTATTAAATATCATTAAAATTGATATATATAAACATATACTTCTCAAATTAACCTCCCAATATGTTGAACATCTCGACATCTTTTGTTTTATATTTTGTGTACATTACATTGGTCTTCCAAGTGAAATCATCATTGAAGGTGATAATGATAACATTACCCATTATTGATTAATACCTCAACATTCTATATATGATTTAATGTATGCTCTCAAGTAGTTAAGTGCGATAAATTTCATCTAACATGTGAGATCCACATATCATACATCCTTTAAGGAAATTTAAATAAATGTAATTATCTACCTCTTCTGTAATAGTAATTTTATAACTACATATTCCTATAAAATTATGAACATATTTTTCTATTAAAGATGTCCAATAACCTCATGCCACAATTTTTTTCATCCACCTCAATCAAATAGAATGTTTTTTGTGTTCTCTAATCTAGAATAAATTACCACCAATTCCATCTCCCCAAGTAATGTTTTTTTCAAATCTAATGAATTGGAGATTACAATAGTATTTAATAATCCTAACTACATTTACGAAATCATGATATTTCACTAAAAATAATGATTTTTTTAATTCTGTTGACAAATAGTACATCCTTGGACATTAAATTTTGATTTTCTATTTTATCCATACATATTCTTCTTAATAGAAAGGAATAATAATTTCTAATGGTAACTTCTCTTCCATCATTTTCTTTAATATTTTCATGGATTTTCACATCACTAGTAATAAATAAGGAATAACCACTGTCAGGTAAATATGGTTTTTATTTTTGGATAGATTTTGGAGAAACAACCATAATAATATATTTTTATTCTATAAAATATTTACAATTTTCCTTTTCTTTTTTGACATCAGTGACATACCCCATACATTTTCCAAGATTTCATCTTCATTATGACCAATTTGGTCACATATTATGAAAATATCATATAAGATATAAAATTGGTTATTCCTCGATGGGTATTAACTTTCAATTTATTCATTATTTCATATTTTGTTAACTTCATAAATTTTATTTCATTTTATCTGGTGTTTACCATATTAAATTCATGCATACTTATAGGGACTCACATGTTATGCTAGTAGTTATAAACTTTGTATCATATGATACCATAATACCAATAATATCTATTTTTCATAATATTCTATGGAAATATGAATTTTGTTTGGAATATGATTTTGATATTTAAAAAACCATACAATGTCTATTTTCCCATAGAATGAGTATACACTTTATAGAAAGTTACACTTAAAATCCATTAAAGTGGAAGATTTCTCACAAAATTTTATACAAAACTTTTCCCATATTTATTATTTGAATATTCATTGTTTGAATAATCATGTGTACCATAATGTTGATCTTAAGTAGATATCTTCTAGCCTTTTGGATAATTTTTCTCAGTAGCCTAATATGATTTTTGCTTTATCTTCTGAATCACTATTTAAATATTCATTCTTCTTTCTAAATTTATCTTCTGACTCAAAAACCATTGATTTTGTCTTATATAACTCACCTTCCATAACACTGATGTTTTCATCAAGTTCTCTCACCATTTTTTGTGTTCTAAAAGCTTCAAAATGAGGTTTTAATTTTCCTCAATGAAATAATCTTTATTTTTAAGGGTTTCTACTTTTCCTCTACTATTCTTTTCACCTTCGTTATTCAATATCATGACTTCTTTCTTGATACTTTTTTACAAGATAGGCCATAGGTTATTATATCAGTATTTTTTTAAGGGTACATTTTTTACCGACATCCCATTTCTTATTTTATGTAACATATTTTAATTTAGAATTATCTGTGAAGATGTTGAAATTATCTAGAAAATCATCTTTCAAGGGAATAATTTTAGTTGAGTATTCCTATTATTATTTATCCAATATTACTATTTGTGTCCTTTTTATAAATTTTTTATTACTTCAGGTGGGTTTTTAACAACATTTTTTGTTATACCCTTTTTATAATGCAATGATTTCTCTTTACGAATGTTATTAACATACTATCTACCTTTATTATTCAATAAATTCTCTACACAATGTCAAATTACCAAAAACTAAAAAGATTTAATGTGGATTTTTACTTTTTTACTTTCCAATTAATTTTCAAAATTCTTGGAGACAATGAGTATAATCCTATTATACTTTTCACCATCATCGTCCATATATTCCAATTCACTAGAGAACATATCCTCATATTTTATTTCACAGATTATATGATTCCTCATATATTAAAAAGTTATCTCCTCATTAATAATCATTATTAATGTTGTATATTTCTTCATATCATATGAAACCAGTATGTTATGGAGTTCATCAATTTATAAATCATTTAAATCATATAATGTAGATAATTTTTAATGAATCATATCTAGAATGTTCATCATCATTTTTTAACAGTGATTAAATCAAATAAGACATCACGAAATCCTATGGTTCTTGGACAACACTATTCACACTGGTGATTTAATATTCAATAATTTCATGCTATTCTATATTGATAAATTCTAACATCCTTCTCTAAATCTAAAGTATTTCTTCCTTTTCTTTTACATTTCCCTCCAGTCTATTTTCATATTTTTCCTAATTATTATTTATCATATTGAGACATGTATCATTAATATTGACCTCATCTGACAATTTCATTACAATAAAATTATAGGCCTTTTCCATCTACCTCATGATTTTTTTAAGAAAGCTCATATGAGAATCGTTCTCTCATAGTGAAAATAATATAGTAGTTCCATTGATCACCTAGACTCTAACTGAAATTATATAGGGTAGTTGAACATCAATTTCTGGTCATAGAATAATTCAAATGAAAAAAATTATTGGGAAAATATATTTTCAAGTGATGTGTTCTTGGTATCTCAACTATACAAAACATCATAATCTGAATCTTCCTACTCAACTATAAAATAATCTAAAACTTGTGTTCATCTTATATCATTCAGAATCTATAGAAATTATTTGTCAGATACTCCCCTAACTTTAAATCCTAAAATTATAAATACTCAACTTATCTATGTTTTTGATGAACTCACTATTTTATATACATAAATTTCCCAAATAATTTAGATGCACATGTCTATTGGAATACAAGAGCTAAGAAAATGTGTATTCCCCATCAGAATCTATTATCACATCAAGAATATCAAATATTTTCTTCATAAAATCCTTTAAAAATATTAGGGTCTATAATATTTTAATTACCTCTAACTATTTTGATTGAATCGTGAACATAAATTTTTAATGATTGTGAAATAATTTAATCACATGCAAAAGAATCATTAAAATTTATTTTTCCAACTATTTTAATATCCATGAGATACAGTCCACTTATTTATTCTAAACACAACCACCATGTAAAAAAGAACTATTTACTTCAATTTTCATATTGTAAAACCCACTGATCATATTTAATATTCTGATCACAAATGATTTTCATGCCTATATATATCTTATTGAACATAATCCATATTTTATACTCATCAAGGATTAGGATGATCAATTTATCATAATTTTTTCTGAACAAACCCAACACCTCTTCCAAAGGTTAATGTTCTAGACACTCTTTCAGATTTATCACGTAAAACCACATCCACATGTATTGCTAACTTATCCAACTATATCTATCAAAAAAATCAAGATAAAAGAATAATTAAGTTATTATTTTATTCATTTTCTCAAATTTGTTTACTTTAATCTTATTAAAATACTTCTATTTATAACACATAAATTCATGATTTATTACATAAGGATACACATAATACAACTCGTGAGATTGAGATGTCTAGGGTATTTGGGGAATATGTACATTACATAACAACTTAGAAAGGGAATAAATCGCCTTTATTGAAAACATCATTAACATGGTCATATTATTCCATCATACATAAAACATCATGGGATAACCTAGGGACATACATAACAAAGGGGTGTTATATAAATCCCAATAAGTGAATAATCTTGTAATTACATAAATATAGTATTCTATGTTAGAAAAATAGAATTTAAATTAGACATAGAAGTGGTGATAATAAGAAACATGAAAAATGAGGAATGATACATGATGATAATCCTAAAGGAAATGTGGAAAATATTGAAATGACATTAAACATGGTATCACAATCATAGGTCAAGGCTAACTGTGAAGATATCCTGATGTAAAAATATACAATGGCATATTATATTCACTACCTAATACATATCATAACATCTTATGAGGCTGAAACATTTTCCAATGCATTAGAGCACTTTATAATTTCAGGCACACCTGTTACATTCATTTTATTCACCTCAATATGTGTGCCACATAGTTCATAAAACATGTGATCATTTATCATCCCATTTTATTCAGAAATCATGGAGTGTGTAATACCTAATTGAGTTTCCCTGATAAATAAAGTAAAAATGTATATGGTTGAACACCCTTGAGAGGATATGTGTATGGATATTAACTACAAAATTGTTTTAGCATGTAAAATCATCGTCAACTTTTAGCATCATAACGGGGGCGTATAGATGTTAGTGGAAGGGATTAATGATATTGAAAAAGTTTTAATCACCATTTATACATCAAATAGATAGTAAGGGGGTATTTATTAACATAGAAAAACATTCATAATTGGTAATATATGGCATAACGTAATGAAAAATCATGAACAAAGTAGATAAGGAGATAATCCTACACCTTGATAGGGTGATTCCAAATGCTTGGGTGGAGCTTCATGAGATATTGGGGGAATCATGGGAGGAATCTAGAGATAGGAGGGAAGAGTGAGGTAATGATCTATGGTTTTTTATTGGTGAAGAATGAGAGAATGGGTGGTTATATATTGGAAATGGGTGGGAAATTTTTTATTATTTCTCAAACTTAGGTTTTGGACTCTATATAATAAAGTTAACAAAACTAGAAACCTTCTCATGATTTTTCCCATGGTTTCTTCCCAAGGGGAGTAATTTAAATTATTTTATACATCCAATATATGGAATTATTAAAATATTAACCTTTGTTATGTGAAAGAGTGTCATGTTCTTATAGAAATTATTTTAAAACCTAAATAAAAATTATTAAATAATAATATTTTTTTAAAATATTATATAATTAAAAAATCCATTAACTCAAAAAAAATTCATTAATATAATTTTAATGTTAGCCCAAAATACTATTTTTGTTTTACTGTATCACATACATTTATAAAGTAAAAGTCTATATGACTATTATTCGAATGAATATATAATGTACATATTATTACAATTAGGGTCTTGATACATATACCTTTATTAAATAGGAAAACTCCCTATGAGTAAGGTGAGAAACACTGAGACATTCTTGGTGTGGTTCAACATATACGGTTTAGGTTATGATCTCGATAAGGTTGAACTACTCTCATAAATTTTTTTTCTCATTCTTAAGTTTTTGCATCTCATATTTTTATTGTTAAAGGGAAAATCACATTGATGTTATCTTTTATAAGTGATATGATAAATGGGCTTCATAGAGTATGAACTACTAGTTGGGTTGATCAATTCCTTTTTTTTTGTTAGTTGGATTTATCAAAACCCCATATTTATACTAATAATATTATCAATGTTCAATGAATATATTATCAATAGTAATGCTACTTAAATATATTTTAAAACCAATATGATATAATAAAATAAAAATAACTACAGGTGTATTTTATATCTATAATATGTAATAATACATTTAATTAAATTACAAGGGGACTTCTGTTGACACTCCCTTTCGTCACATTGTCAAAAGGAATGGAAAGGGAAATGACTAAGCACAAATTGATCCATCCATGGAAGAAAACATCAAAAATCGACAAAGGCATGAACAAGGCTTCAAATAAACATGCATTGCGCAAGTCCCCTTACTGCCGCGCAAGTACACTTGTGTGCCGCCTAATGGTCATGCAAGTGACTTGCGCGCCCTATTTGAAAACTTCCCAGGGTCTTCAGAAACCTATAAATAGACCTTGTGGGCCCCCCATTTTGGGAGGAATTTATCCCGAATTTAGATACAGAGCTCTGAACTCCCAAGTCTCTTCTTCAAGTCTTTCGAACACTTCTAATGTAATTCTTTACCTAGAATTGGAAGTATAAACAAGAGGAATAAGGACTAAGTGTTAGAATTTACTAACACTTGTGCAGCTATGTGTTATACCCTTAAGGGAAATGGACACACTTGCGCGCCTCCTTACCTATTCATTAAAACTTGCGCGCCACTATTCTGGAAGTACCTCGGGATAATTCTAAAGGCTTTGATGAAGGATCTCCCAAGTATTGCCCTACTGGTTCACAGTCGCGCAAGTAAACATGTGTCGCGCAGGTATACCTGCACGGCCAGGACATGCGCGCCCACACAGTACCTGCGTGCCTCCCCTGACTTTCGCGCCCCTCTCTTTTTGTGTGCCCTTTCTTCCTATTTCACCTCTTTTATGCCATTTCATCTTTCCTATTCAAGATTCAGTCTTCAAGACACTCTTCAAAGCCATTTATGGCATGTTTTCTTGATTGAATTATTTATCTGAAAAGAGTTTCGTGTAACATCTCTCAAAACATAGTGATTTTCACATCTTTATGTCACTAAAGTTAGAGAGTTCATTAATTCACCCTCATCCTTTAAGATGAGAGAATACCTTAACCTGGGCCTCCTTTTCAAGAGTAATCTCCAGTCTAAATCCTCATTAATTTGTGCATCCTCCTTAGGAGTAAGCCCCAAGTCCTCTTAACTTGGGCCTCCTTTTAAAGAATAAGCCCCAGTCATAATTAATCAAATTTGGGCATCCTCCTCAAGAGTAAGCCCCAAGTCCCTTAATTTTCAATCCCTTTCTCCTGGGCCTCCTCCTTAGGAATAAGCCCCAGTCTTAACTTCTCTTAACCAATCATAATTTTTTTTGATCTGGGCTTCCTTCTCAGGAGTAAAACCCAATCATAAGTCCCCTCCTAACATGGGAATCTTCATTAGGAGTAAGCCCCAAGATTAGAGTATAAAAATCTCCATAAAGCACATATACCTTTATGGACCATGTTCATGTATTTCTTCCCTGAATTAAATCTTAATCCTCATCTATTCAGGCAGTCATACATACATAATCCTCACATCATTGCATATCACAATTCCCTGGTTTCACAAATACCTTTTGTTTCTCACACCGAGCATGAATCACATGAGCTTAGAGCGTAAAAGTAATCATGACATCTTTATTTGAGCCATAAATCATGTAGAAACATCATACTCCCTTGCTCAAACTATGTGGGTTTCGATTCCTTTTAAAAAATAAAGTATTCGTAGGTAGCCCATCAGTGGGTACGATCCCAACTCTGAAATAATCCATGTCTTTCGGAATGACAATAAACTTCAAGTGCCCCACTGAGTGGCTTTAAAACCGGTATGGTCATCATAATGACCAAGAGAATTTTATGTATTGAAGGATACCATTGACTAAGAATCTCTATCAAATAAAGATGATTCTCTATTGATGAAGAACCTCGAATACATATAAAAGATTCTCTAAATTTCCTACATCATAATCATTGATTGTCAGATCTAAAGGAAAGCTCATTTTATACTTGGTAATGTAATAAGGATTCACGAACATAACATAAATATATAAATAGAATCTCGTAGTAAACAATAATTCCCCTCAAAAAGGTGTGATGTGTCTGACCTCCCATCCTCTCGACCAATGCTAATTCCTAAGCTTCATCAGTCCACAACTAATGCATGAATACCTTTGGAAAGTAGGTCCAAATGGATATGGAACCATTGGATGTTTCCGGTTCTACAAACAATCCCGTTGGAAACCGATTGGAATATTTGAACCTTTAATCAATGAGGACATCCCCAATTCTAGAGGAAACAAAAAATGGTGAACCCGACGTGAATCCTTAACCAAGTTATAATGATGCTTTTCTTATTTGTTAGGCCCCTATTTAAACTCAATTAGAGGGACAACAAAGCAATCAATGACATATTTTCTCATCCAAAATATGTAGTGGTCGGACTTATCTTGATTATGTATGTTATATCAAACATTCACTCTTTTTACAAGATCTTATGCATTTCCAGAATAGCTTCTCTTAAGTTCACATCCGTGAATACGTCTACTGTGAAAACCTCTGCTTCGAATGCCACTACTGCTACTCCTGCTGGATCATCGTCTGCTCTGAGGACGACATCACCTACTCATCATCTTCAACGCTAGGTATCAAATGTGCTGGAAAAAAAGTACCATCAAAATGCTACTATTCAGACTCTAGAGGCTGCTCGAAAAGCCCTCCAAGTCAATAATTCAACTTGGTGATCCGGATAATGACGACCAGCGATCAAGAATCAGGCGGTGCAAACCATCGTCTCCAACCGTTTCGGGTCGTTATCCCCGAAACACAATCACCATTCACTCCTATATTATGGGGAGGTGAATGAGCAGTTCCCTCAGGTCCTTAATTCAAGGAAGCATGAGTGCTTCCCGAGGGATCCCATCAACAATCGTCGCGAGACTCGTGCGGCAGTGTGCCCTCAACATGATGAGGGTATCGACTCTAGGCATTCGTCTCAGGTTCCTTGAACCCGAGCAGGCAAGACAAATCGCCAGAGGTGAAATCCGGTCAACAGTGAGAAGGTTCTCATATCTGCCATCTCCGGAGAAGTACACCAACCTAACTTGGTGGAAAGAAATGAGCGGGCACATACACCCGTTCGTTTTAATTCTGCTACCCAGCAGACTCATCTGGCAGCGTCACACTAATCCCGCCAGGCAATTCCAGCAGAGTACTATAGGCAGGAATATACACCTGTTTATACATCATCATCTAGTAAAATGGCTCGTCTGACTACATATGATGGATCTTTTCAACCACGTTCGGAGAAGTACCATCAGCAGGCACATACACCATCTAGTATTGATCAATCATACCAACAGTCTCGCATGGTAGCACTCAGAGAAGTCAGTCGGAAAGCTTCAGCGACAAATAAGAGGCAGACTCAACTCTCTACCCCACACTTGAGTACAGTCATGATTCACTGACAGGAAAAGGAGGACAAGAACAATCACACATACCTACTCAAAGCACGGAATGGACATATATCCATTTTCCGGCAGCTGAAGTCACCAAGAACATTCTGTCAATGGTGAAAGAGCAGAAGAAAGTCCCTGCTCATATTCTGGATGCCTGCTAGGATATTTTAACAGCTTCAGCATCATCTCTGGAAAATACACATAAATCTATCCCTACCAGTAGAGTGACACATCAACAGTTCACTTCGGAACACACACACACATCTATTCCAGTCCAAGAGGGTTGTGGGGAATACTCCCCCATATCATACGGACAACCAAGTCAGGAACATACACCTGATTTGAGTAGAGACTGTCATCCTAACCTGGACATATCTCTTGATCAGGCACATAAACTTGCTCAGAGTAGACACTTTCATCAACAAGTGGTTTCCAAGGCGAGTAAGAAGGCATCTAAGAAGAAGACCCGCCCAACACAGTCAGGAGTTAAAGAGCCAATCTATAACAAGGCCTTGCTTGATGCTGGAGTTCTTGAAGCCCTCAGAAAATTATCTGTTGGAATCCAAGATTCTACTCCCTCATTTCCCAATAGTGGGAACATTAATTCAGGAGGTCTTCAACAGACACTTCCTCATGAAGGCTTTCTTCATGAACGTTCCGTCAATCTTGAAGTTTCATCTTCATATGAGAGCTACAATAACCCTATGTGTGCCCAAAAGACCAAGGAGCATGAGATCTCATATTTTACTATAACCCACCATGGTGGTCCTCCCCATGATGATGAATTTCGTTGTGAAAGTCCTCTCCGCTGTAGTGATGCACAGTGCCCGGAAAATGATCCAGTGGAAAAAGTAGTGATGAGAAAGCCCTCTTATCTTGAGGCACTTGCAAATGCGAAACCAGTCATGTATGATGCTTCATCGCTAGCAGGTGAAATACTTTCTCAATAAGAAGATAGCCAAGGGTGTAGGTTGTTCTCCGAACCACCCCTAAGTCATGCATCTTCTAGTTTGATTAGTTATTTCTCTACCAATCTTGTTGAATCTGACGAAGAAACAAGGAAACACCAGCTCTGGTCAAATCAGGTAGAAGAATCTGCATTTAATGATAAAGAGTAAATGTTTAACATGAGAAAAAAACTGGCGAAGGGTGAAGTGCCAGTTATGTTTGGGCCTCTGGATGGCTCTCAGTTTGACATTCCAGAGATGTTGATGGAAGATGAAATTCATGATATATGTCTCAACATATGGAAAAATCTTTGTCAGTTGAAAAATAATGTATTATCTTATGATGAATATGAAAATAATGTTATGATAATAGAAGGGTTACAACGTCAGATTGATTTGGAATCTCTATCAGTCTCTCGATATCCGAAGGATGAAAAGTAGTAGAGATCCCTTCAACGTCCATGCCTTGGCGCACTAAGAAGATTGTGCCAGTTAATTTCCAATGCCCCATATGGTATTCATAGTAGAGTATGGGGTGTTCATGGAGCACTACATTTCACTGTACTCTCCAGTTAGCAAAGCCCGCTGAAAATGGTCTCATGGAATTTTATTGCCCATGGCCGGCCAGAGTCAATGGGTTTTTTTGTAATCAAAAGCTTTCCCAAGAACAAGACTTAACTAGTTCTTCTCAAAATCAAGAATACAAAGAACAAGTTATTGAATTACTCATGCATCAAGAAAACGATAATATTGAACATGCCTATCATATGGAGAAAGCACATCATCAGGTGACAGAAGTGTCAGAAATCATCCAATGGTCTTTTTAACCGGGTGATAAAAGTGGATATCGATTGATGCATCCAGCTAATTTCCGGACTAAGGTCTGCAAGATCAGGAGAGATTTTAAGAAAGTCTCAGACATAGCATGTCAAGACCCACCCCAGCTTTCCAGACTAGGGAATCTTTTAACCCAACCCTCGAAATCAACAAATAGGATTCGAGGAGTTGAGAAAAGGCAGTAGGAACATCCCTAGTCCATCGGAATGGGGAATTTTTCTAATCATCAATCCCCTCCTCAGTGAAAGTCAGCCTTCTCTCGATTGGGGAAGAAGCCACCAGAGGAATGGAGAGCCAAATTATCAGGAGATTTTCTACAAATTACGGTTCGCCAAGAAGTTCCTGAGGGATCTAATCAACAAAAGGCTATGTCTCATCAGGGACACGAAAGAAGACAATATCACAGAAATGCTGATAGAAGGGATGCGATGTGTTATGCATGAATTAATGTCATCAATTTCATTGTTGTTGATCCACCAGATGAGGCTCACTCAGGAGACTCAAATGAAGAGGTTCCTTCTCAAGATTTTGTACGTACAGACACAAATAAAGAAGGCGTGCATACACAAAATCAAAGGATTACTCAGAACCTAGGTAATCCTTCAAGTAACCCACTTCCCCCTATCTTAAAGGGAGGTAACAAGGGGAAAGGAAAGAATCAGGTTACATTCCCTTCCTCTGGAGAAGGCCAATAACTCTCACTAGAGAAGATATTTTCATAAAAGGAGGAATAAATGAAGGAATTGAAGAGGATGAATGCATAATTAATTCAAGTTATTCTTCCTCCTAAGCGTGCTGGAGTCAGTCAGCCAAGGGAGTTTGTTGTAGTTAATGAGATTGATCAATAATATACGCCTCTATCAGTACACCCTCACAGGTCTAATCCTACGAGTCAAGTGCAACGACAATTGGCAGTGCTACCATCAGTTGCAGTACCACCCACCACATATGTACCAGCTCCAGTCATTGCACCTTCCCAAGTCCAAGTTCAAACAGATGTTTCTCAAAAGTTAATAACTACCATTGAGTCATTAATAGCTCAGTTAGAGACTATGTAAGGGAAGAATGCGTAGCTTCAACCAGAAAAGAGAGATTACCCTGAATGGGTAGATTCAATCCTTCCCCCATCAAGTTTTGTAAACCCTATATTCCCTATTTTAAATGGATCAGGAGATCCTGAACAACCTTTGACACATTATGTGTCTTGTTGCGATCCTATGATGGGAACTCTAAAACAGAAAGAAACATTGAAATTCATACGCTTCGTGCGAACCTTGCAAGGACCAGCTTTTGTTTGGTACACAAGCTTGCTATCTCGGTCAGTTACCGGGTGGGAAGATCTTCTCCAAAAATTCCTTCTTCAGTTCAGCTCAACATTGCCAAATACATCAGTTTTTTATCTCAGAAACTGCAAGAAAAGGGAGAATGAAAGGGTCTCGGATTTCATTCCTCACTGGAAGGGATTAACATATTCCCTAATCTTAGCACTCCCTCAGGAAGAACTATTGTCAATCTGTTTGGAAAATCTACGTGATGAATTACACACGCTGTTGATCCCTGTGAAATATATAGGAGGGTTTCGAGACTTTACTTCAATCACTCAATAGATTTAAGATTATCTTATAAAGACTAAGGATAAGGCTCGTATAATTCCATCAGGTCCCGGAAAGAGAATGGGTAAAGCGGAGACTGCTACAGTTATGTTTAAACAAGCACATGTACCTGCTTCTACTTCAAAACCATCATCTTCTCGAAGGGCTCCAAATCCTGAGCGCCATCAACAAAAGCCGTTTCATCAGGATGATCAAAGAGATCAAAGATGAAAACAATTTGAGGATCTTAAGAGAAAAACATACTCTTTCTGAAATGAACAAGTTTCTGGTTACTTAATTTTGGCTCTGGAAAATAATTTGGTTTAACTGCAAACGCCCAAAGGGCCAAAAAAGGAAGGAGATGAAGATAGTCCCAATTATTACCCCTTTCATCAAACGTTGGGGCATCCCATCTAGGAGTTTTTTGTCTTTAAATACCTCCTGAAAAAGATGGTCGACTCAGAACAAGTCAAATTAAAAGGTTCTTCAGCTCAGGTAGCATGTGTTACTAATACAATTCCAGAGGAGGAAGGCGAATGGCAAGAAGTCAAAAGAAAAAATTCACAAAAATATGATTATTGGATGGTCAAAAAGACGATCAATCGAACTCATGCTATTTTTCAAAGGCAATTGAAGAAACCAATTGTGCCTTCTGCCATGAATGGCGTAGAAAAACCCTCTTCATTAGCAGGAAAATCCTCAAAGAAACAGCATAATTCAAAGAAAGAAAAAGAATCAGAAGAGGATGAGTATGTGTCAAAGCCTAAGTTGTCTTTGACTCTGGAAGACTTCATGCCATCTACTTCAAATTCATGGCCACCACCCCATCACACGGCACAGCCTAAACAGGCTAATCAGACAGAGTCTTCATTGGATGAGGAGTTTATTTTTGGTTCTGTTAATATGATTCAATTAACAGATCCATATTCCAGTCACAGTTTCAATTTTGATGAGCCTGAATTCCCTATATCAAATAGAGGAATTAGAGGAAGTTCCAGATGCTCAGGATACATGGGAAGACGTGGATCTTTTAGAGGCCACTATTCAAATTCTACCCCTGCTAGAACCGTGCATGCGGAAGATACTCTTAGAAGAGCCCTCCAACGATCTCAACAAGAACAAGCAAGTTCTTCAACACAAGGCAGACTCAGCCCTAGCACAATTATTCTTGAAGATCGGTTGAAGGTTACATCTTCTTCCTCTCAGTAAGTCAATAGACCTAATCAGTCTAATCATCCAAAGCCAGAAGTATTACCAACTCCTATCCCAGTACAAGATGCATCAAATAACAAAGCATCAACATCCAAGGCACCTGCTAAACCACATGTTCCTGTTGGGAAACACGTACATTTGGATCAAAAGAATGATATATTGAAACACCTGGCCCAATTACCAGCCATGTTATCAATTCTGGATGACTTGAATTTATCAAATGATCTTCAGGAGGCACTCATTGAGGCTTTGTCATGTCCTCAGGAGTTTGAGACTGAAATTGTTGCAGCATAAGTCTACCATGTAGAGAATAATCTTGCAGAATTCCATGCAGTAATATATTTTACTATTGAAGATGAAGATGATGTTGTGCATGGACATATTATACCTTTGTACTTATCTGGCAAGGTCAATGGTGTAGACATCCGAAGAGCTTTCATTGATAATGGTTCAGGAGTAAACCTCATGCCCATTCATACACTTCGTCGATTGGGCCTCACGGAATATGATTTATCTCTTTCTACAATGATGTTACAAGGATATGATAAAAATGAACAAGAACCACTGGGCGAGATTACACTCAGAACATAGTTTGTAGATCTTGTGTCCAATTCAGATTTCATGGTTGTTGATCAAGACTCAGCCTTCAACATCTTGCTTGGAAGACCCTGGCTACATTGGCATGTGGCTATCCCTTAGTCATACCATGAGTGTCTCAAATATTGTTTCGATGGTTAAATAGGGACATTAAATGGTGATAAATCCACGTTCAATACATGTGAATCTCAATACATTAAGGCGGAATTCTACCACATGAAGGAAATGGAGGAATCTGCAATAAATGAGATTAGCAAAGTTAATGCTCTGTATGGTTTGGAAAAGATTCCAGTAAACCCATTAGCACATGTGAGTACAGATTATGTGTTTCCTATTAGTCAAATTAATAGGATATACCCAAATCAAAATACTCTTATGGAAAGATCCATAATTTCAATTACGGCAATCGATCCAGAAAACATAGGAGAAATTGGTGATCCACCAAGAAATGATGAAAGCTCAAGTGGAGATTTCTTCATTTCATCTGTTGAAATCCCGCAAGTCTATACTTCGCCTATCAGGCCAGTGCAAGTTATAGCAATGTCAGAGGTAAATGATGATGATGATTCTCAATCCATCATCTCCTCTTTGTTACCCAAAGAAGATCCTTCATCATTAAGTGGGTCAGAAATGGAAGATTCTTCTTCAAGATGTGCAATTTTTGACATCTCTTCTGATCATGGAAATTCTTCTTCATCATCTACTATGCAAGTAGAACCAGAAAAAGTAACACATATTGAAGAAGGAGAGGAAGATCTCAGAGATGCTCCTCCAGCATTTGAAGAGGGTATCTCTACCAACATGGATGAACTCAGAGAAATAAATCTGGGTACAAAAGAAGATCTACGGCCCACTTTAATTAGTACGGCCATGACTCTTGAAGAACAAGAGATATATATTTCCTTTTTAAAGAAAAATCAAGACATATTTGCCTGGAACTATACAGAGATTCCCAGGCTTGATCCTGATGTTTCTGCTCATCATTTGGGTTTTCCAGAAGAACATCAAGGATTCAAACAAGCTGCTAGAAGAACACACCCAACCTATGCTTCCAAAATTGAAGCTGAAGTAGATAAGCTCATCAAAACTAATTTCGTCAGAGAAGTTCAATATCCCAAGTGGTTGGCTAATATTGTCCCAGTGAAAAAGAAGATTGTTTAAGTTAGAGTATGCATTGATTTCAGAGATCTTAATCGGCATTGTCCTAAGGATGATTTCCCAGTTCTGATTACAGAACTCTTGATTGATGCGACAGCTGGATATGAAGCACTTTCCTTCATGGATTGATATTCTGGATATAATCAAATCTGAATGGCTCCAGAAGATGAGGAATCTATAGCCTTCAGACCCCCTCAGGGTGTGTTTTTCTATCGGGTAATGCCCTTTGGCTTAATGAATGTGGGCACAACATATCAATGTGTCATGCATCGTATCTTCAAACCCTTTCTGAGAGTTTTTGTTGAAAGTTATGTGGACGATTTGGTGGTCAAATCCAAACAACGTCATAATCACTTGGCTGATTTGGAAGTCATATTCCGCATGCTTTGACAACATAATTTGAAAATGAACCCCTTAAAATGTGCTTTTGGGGTAACCTCAGGAAGATTTCTCAGCTTTTTTGTACACCATCATGGTATTGAAGTCTATCCTGAGAAGACGAAATCAATCCTTGGCATGTCACCTCCTCAAAATTTAAGATAATTGAGAGGATTTCAAGGACACCTAGCCTATATTCGGTGTTTCATCACCATTTTGGAATGAAAAAGTTTACCCTTCACCAAATTGATGAAGAAGGGAGTCACTTACCAGTGGACTGAAAAATGTCAAGAAGCATTCGATATTCTCAAGAAATATCTCTTGAGTCCACCGGTACTTATGCCACCTATTGAAGGAAGACCACTTATCCTCTATGTGATAGCTCTAGAGTGATCATTGGGTGCCTTTATTGCTCAGAAGAATGATGTTGGGAATTAAAACAGCCTCTACTATCTCAGTCGGACTGTGCTTGAAGCAAAATCCTGATACTCAAATATTGAGAAGTGCTGCCTAGAATTAATCTTTGCAGTTCATAAATTGAGACACTACCTACAAAATCATAAGGTCCAATTGGTATATCACAATAACTCGCTCAAATTCATCCTTCATCATCCAATTCTTACAGGACGTCTGGCATGTTGGGAAGTTATCTTGCAGCAGTTCAACATTTAGTATGTGTCTCAAAAGGCAATAAAGGGCCATGCTCTGGCTGATTTTCATGCTGAACACCCTTCAGTGGAAGACACATCTTCAGATATTGAACTCACTGATGAAGAAGTCTTCTCTATTCAAGAAAGACTTCAAACATGGGAAATTTACTTTGATGGTGCTTCCAGAAGTCCAATAGGGAGGAAAATGAAAAATCATAATTTCAACAAAGTTGGATTAGGGATTGTACTCATTTCTCCAGAAAAAGAAGTGTTACCTTATTCCATATTATTTTGGGAATGTGGTACCAATAATGAAGCGGAATACCAAGCTCTCATTGCAAGATTGGAGTTGGCACTTCAAGCACAAGTGAATCACTTAAAGGTGAAAGGTGATTCAGACCTGGTAATCAAACAAGTCAATGGGGATTCTGCCATCATAAAAGAAGAATTAATCCCTCTGTATGATTACGTCAGAGAGTTAATGGTGGAGTTTCCTTCGAAACCGACATTTTCTTATGTCCCAAGATCACAAAATACCCAAGCTGATGCACTGGAAAATATAGCCACAGCTCTAGTAGATCCAAATCGGGATGAGACAACCATCAATATTGCCCACCGTCATACAATTTCACCTTATGTATGAGGCAGAATAGAGGAAATCAATGAAATTAGTCCCATCTCTGAACCATATGGTCATACTACATGATGGATGGAACCTATCAGGGAATACCTTCAAAATGGAATACTTCCACCTGATAGATCCAGGAAAGAACAAATCTGGTGACGTGTGGTCAACATTACTCTTTATGATGGCCCAGATCACCTAGAGAAAATTCTCTACAAGCGCGGTTTTGATGGAGTTCTCTTCAGAAGCATTATAGGTCAAAAGACAATGGATGTCATGAAAGAAGTGCATGCTGGAGTGTGGTGCCCACCAGTCTGAACATAGACTGTCTGATCAGATTCAAAGGCTTGGATACTTTTGGCCTTCAATGATACAAGATTGTGTTGATTTCACAAAGAAGTGTCATTCATTCCAAGTACATGCCATCTTAATTCATCAACCTCCAGAGTTTCTTCATACATCTAAATACTCATGGCCATTTTCTACATGGGGAATGGATGTGGTGGGACCTTACCCTTCAGCTACGACCAAGCAGTTTAAGTATATTCTTACTGCTACTGACTTCTTTTCCAAATGGGAAGAGGCAATACCTCTCAAAGAAGTTAGTTATAAAAGCATTGTTAGCTTCATCAAGTCAAACATCATTACCATATTTGGTGTCCCTCATACCATATTGACGGACAATGGCACCAACTTCTGTTCATCTGAGGTGAAGAAGTTGTATCAAGAATACAACATAAAATCCAATCATTCCTCTCAGTATCATGCATCGTCCAATGGCTAGATAGAAGCCTCTAACAGGACTCTGTCAAATATACTACAAAAGATGGTGGATAAAGATTAGAAGTCATGGCCTGATAAACTATTTCATTCTTTATGGGCTTATCGGACCACCACCCGTACTGCAACACAGTCAACTCCATATTCACTGGTATATGGAACGGAAGCAGTCATGCCCATTGAAGTTCAATTACCTTCGCTCAGAGTAGCCATTTGTGATCAATCATCTACATATGAACAATCTCAAAAGCGATTGGATGAATTGGAATGGTTAGATGGGATAAGATTGTGCACTTTGCACCACTTGGAAGTCTATCAGAATCGAATAGCACGAGATTTCAACAAAAAAGTTCATCTTCGTTCATTAGTTCAGGGAGAATAGGTATTAGTTCTCAGAACTCCAATGATACCAGGAAAGAAACCTCCCATGCTTAAGCCAAAATGGGAAGGACATTATTCAATACATAAGGTCTATTCCAATGGAGCATATTCATTAATCTCGATGGATGGAGAACTCATCACTACTCGAACCAATGCCATATTTCTGAAGAATTATTTTCTATAAACACAAAATACATTGTTACGGTCCATACATATGACCTTAAACTATTTGTATTACTTTCGTCTCACACGACATTAAATTGTGATGTCCTAACTACATGATGCTAAACTGCACAGAAGTCCCTTACGTCCAGCAAGACGTTAAACTGCATAATCAATGGTCCGTGCATATGACTCTAAACTATTTTCAAGTCCCTTATATCCAGCAAGATGTTAAAATGCATCATCTATGGTCCATACATATGACCTTAAACTATTTGTATTACTTTCGTCCAACATGATGTTAAACTGTGACATCCTAACTACATGATGATAAACTATACAGAAGTCCCTTACGTCCATCAAGACGTTAAACTGCATCATCCACAATCCATGCATATGACTCTGAACTATTTTCATTTCTTTCGTCCCACATGACGTTAAACTATGAAAAAGTTGCCTAATTCGTCCAACATGGCGTTAAACTATGTCCCCTTCATCGTATTGGCTATATGACGCTAAACTATATAGTGATGGTTCATACATATGATCTAAAACTATTTTCACTTTTGTCCAACATGACATTAAACTATTAAAAAGTCCTTAATTCGTCCAACATGACGTTAAAATGTGTTCTATTTTGTCCTTACTTCATGACATTAAACTGCATAGTCCTCTTTTTGTCCAACATGAAATTAAACTGTGTTGTCCCCATCGTCCTAGCTACATGATGCTAAACTGTACAAAAGTCCTTTAATATGTCCTACATTACCTTAAACTATACTTTGTCCCTGCTATATGATATTAAACTATGCAGCACCAATAGTCCTAACTGCAAGACCTTAAAACTGCATAGTCCCTTTATATGTACTACATGACATTAAACTGTGCATCGTTAAGGTTGTTATTACATCTTTTTCTCACACCGAGTATGACTCACATGAGCTTAGATCAAATTTTGACCATAACAACCACTCTGGGCCACAAACCACGTGTATGCCCCAACATAATTTTTAGGTCATTTTCCCCAAGAACAACTTGATCATTAATTCATTCTTTAATTGAACTACGCGGACTTTGATCCTTGCCTTCCAGGCTGGGTACGTAGGAAACCTCCCAAGGTTCAAGCCCAAAAATAATCTCTTCACATCGGTTCACCTCCATCTCATATGATGTTGATTCATGAAACTGTCCCTAGAATCAATATCTTTACATTGGTTCACTTTCGTCCTTGCTATATGACGTTAAACTGTATCGCATTTTTTGTCCTGTATGACAATAAACTACAATATTCTTTGATACCCTCACCTAATAAGGAATCATTATTTACATTGATTTTTCAATCATGTTTCATTCCAAAAACTACATGCATACATGGAAGTGCTCGAACCTTTTATTTTGGGTTAATCCATCATTGCACTAAATTTCCATTTCACCCTTCACACGTACGAACCAAATTTGTACAATGGGTATTTATAGAACTACGTGGGGTTGATTCACATCCTTATGGGATACGTAAGAACGTTCGAGTGTCCCTCGAATCCATCCCCAAGTCTTTTGGGCCTAACCCCAAATTCCACTTTCTGTCCCTTGGTTGAAAAGTCCCCATGAAAACACATACTGTGTATTTCTTATAAATGGTCCAAGCTCTATGACCCTACACTAAGATCTCCTATATTTTCAACCCACACGACATTAAAATGTAGTTTAATAACTATGTATGGATTGATTCCCATCCTTATGGGATACGTAGTGAAGTACAACATTTCAATTAAGGATCCATCCACAACATGATTATGGTTATCATTGATCCATGTATCTCTACATACATTGGACAATACCCATATTTATGTGTCATAATCCTAATCTTGAATACTTCTAGATATTCATAACCCTTTTCTTGACTTCTGGTCACAAAATGTCCAATTTCTGAGAATTCTTTTTCTTGACCTTGTAGCACGTGCCCTTAGGCGGCCTTGCATAAATAGTCTACATAACAGACGTGTCAGCCAAAAGATGTTATTATTTTAATATGCATCCAATGCCCTTAGGCGGCCCTGCATAATTCAACCCCCTAACGGGTTTGTCAGATACTGGTAACTTCATTCTTGGGAAGAAATCATCTTTTTTCCTTATTGGTCTTATCAAAAAAAATATGTAAGGACCCGTAAAAAAATAGTTATCCTTAACATATTTATTTCATGTTCTTTTTCATGATCTGAAAGTATTCAATTCTATGGTTTATATTTTCTTTCCCTACGTTTGGGTCAGACCTTCGTAAGAGTAACATTCATCCAATTCTTAGACAAACCTATTTGGAAATATCTTCTCCATATTAAAATACCTCTCTCCATACAGAAAACTCTATACTTTGGAAAAGTTGAATCCCCATAAACTTTCACTGGCTTCTTAGCAGTAGAAAAGTAAATTTCTGAGAGTTCTTTTTCCTGACTATGCAGCACGTGCCCTTAGGCCGCCTTGCATAAGTAGTCTACATAATGGGCCTGTCATCCAAAAGATGCTATTTATTTGACTATGCAGCTAATGGCCTTAGGTGGCCCTGCATAATTCAACCCCCTAATGGGTTTGTTAAATAATGGTAACTTAATTCTTGGGAACTACTTCTTATAATTCCTTTTTAGCCCTTTTTCATATCATTCCTCAGATTCAAATTTTCTTAAGTCTTATTTTACATATTTTCCCTCATACATGAGCGTGGTAAAATATTTTCAGATAAGTTTTCAAGGAATTGAGTCAATTTTAATCCATTTCTGTCAAAGCTATTTCGAACTTAAACATTAGCATCATTATGTCTGACGTGAATGACTTTAAACTACCAACAAAATACAAAGGAACTCTGAATAAAAGTCAAGTTCCAGCTCAATAAACTTACATTTTGTTTGATTTAGTTAATATTGAGCAATTAAAAGATTCAAATTTTGTAGGGTTATATATAAAATCCTAGTAAAAATCAAACTATGCTTACTAAGCCCATTGACTTAGGTAAAATTTAAAGTAGGCAGTAGGAAAATACGTGCACAAGTGATTGAAGATGAAAGAATTCTTTCCATTTGATGCACAAGAATTAGAAGGACATCCACATATTGGAGTATCTTCTCTTTTCTAGGGAATTACAAAAGGCTTTCAACATAACTCTTCATTTGATTTACGACATCCCGAGATTCATCAGCAGCCACTTAGAATTAATTCATTCAACTGGATACCATAAGAGATGCAGTGATACTAGCTCTTCTTGGAACAACTATAAAAGAATGTTCTTGAGTGTGGTTTGAGAAAATTTTATGCTGATCAAACAGTGAATCTGTTTCTGTCCAAGAGACTTGGAAGATGGATACATGAATTTGAGAATGGAGCATTAGAAGTAAGGATCCATTTGGAGAGAGTAATATTTTCATATATTTTTTCTAATGTCATGATAGTCTTCTCTCCATCAATTGGGAGTGGAAAACATATCATCCCATGGTTTTCCATTTTCATATCTGCAAGGAAATTGCATGGAGAAAAAATTTGAAAGTTCACACCAATGTTGTTGCTCTTAATGCACAGCATAACCGAAATAGAGGAGTAGTGGTGCAGATGCATCTCAGGTATATAATTCTTTGCATCTGGAACATTGACTCCTTGCAGATGACCATGACCACTCAGAGGTAGGTAGATGTTCTGTGTGAAATTAATATGATATTTCTTCAGATACTTGGACAAATCCGGAAGAGTGCTACTTTTGATGGTATAATAATCTTGGACAAAGATATCCATCATATCGTAAAGATATTTTCTTGCCAGTTCATCAGCTATTCCGGTTCTAAGAGCCATTGATTCTGCACAAAAGTTGAATAAATTAAATCTTAAGTAAGTTGATTTTTCATAAAATTTATGAAACAATTTTAGAAAAATGGAAAAGGCATTATGGCGTGCAAGTCTAAACTTGGAGCCCAAGTATGGATGTGTCGCAAAAGTGTTAAATGTTCTGCGCATGTTTTTGTCACGCAAGTATAACCGTGCAAATCCAAATACCTTGATTTCAGCGCGACAGCGATGAAACTGCGGAAAATGAGAAACATGCGCGGCGAAGGTGACCTGCATGGGGAGAGCTCGAAAAACTGGAATTCGGTGATATACGCGACAAATGAGTGCATATTTATAGGCCAGGCTGGCCACCTGCACGCCTACAGCCAGCACGCTCCAGCCCTATGCGACCCGCCCCTACACGATGACAGTTGAGTGCTGAAAACTTACGCGCCACATATTCCTTGGTTTTTCTTCTTTTTCCTCGGAGTCAAATCCTCTTTTCTCTCCGTATCCAACTCTGAGGGAGGACTTTTTTTATGCTCCTTTTCATCACATTGTCTAAAGGAATGGAAAGGTAAATGACTTAGTACAAATTGATTCATCCTTTGAAGAAAACATCAAAAATTGACAAAGGAATGAACAAGGCTTCAAATACACATGCACCGCGCAAGTCCCCTTACTACAGCGCAGGTACACTTGCGCGCCGCCTAATGGTCGCGCAAGTGAATTCTGCGCCCAATTTGAAAACCGCCCAGGGTCTTCAAGAAGCCTATAAATAGACCCTATGGGCCCCCCATTTCGGGAGGAATTTTTCCAGAATTCAGATACAGAGCTTTGAACACCCAAGTCTCTTCTTCAAGTCTTCCGAACACTTCTAAAGTAATTCTTTACCTAGAATAGGAAGTCTAAACAAGAGGAATAATGAATAATTGTTAGAATTGACTAACACTTGCACGACTATGTGTTTTACCCTTAAGGGAAATGGAAACACTTGCGCGCCTCCTTACCTATTCATTAAAACTTGCGTGCCACTATTCTGGAAGTACCTCGGGATAATTCTAAAGGCTTTGATGAAGGATCTCCCAACTATTGCCCTACTAATTCACAGTCGCGCAAGTAAACATGTGTCGCGCAGGTATACCTGCACGGCTAGGACATGCGCGCCCACACAGTACCTGCGTGCCTCCCCTGACTTTCGCGTCCCTCTCTTTTTGTGTGCCCTTTCTTCCTATTTCACCTCTTTTATGCCATTTCATATTTCCTATTCAAGATTCAGTCTTCAAGACACTCTTCAAAGCCATTTATGGCATGTTTTCTTGATTGAATTATTTATCTGAAAAGATTTTCGTGGAACATCTCTCAAAACATAGTGATTTTCACATCTTTATGTCAATAAAGTTAGAGAGTTCATTCATTCAACCTCATCCTTTAAGATGAGAGAATCCCTTAACATGGCACTCCTTTTCAACAGTAAGCCCCAGTCCAAATCCTCATTAATTGGGGCATCCTCCTTAGGAGTAATCCCCAAGTCCTCTTAACCTGGGCCTCCTTTTTAGGAATAATCCCCAGTCATAATTCCTCAAATTTGGGCATCCTCTTCAAGAGTAAGCCCCAAGTCCCTTAATTTTCAAATCCCTTTAACCTGGGCCTCCTCCTTAGGAATAAGCCCCAGTATTAATTTCTCTTAACCAGTCATAATTCCTTTTGATCTGGGCTTCCTTCTCAGAAGTAAAACCCAATCATAAGTCCCCTCCTAACTTGAGCATCTTCATTAGGAGTAAGCCCCAATATTAGAGTATCCAAATCTCCATGAAGCACATATACCTTTATGGACCCTATTCATGGATTTCTTTCCTGAAGTAAATCTTAATCCTCATTTATTCGGGCAGTCATACATACATAAGCCCCACATCATTGCATGGCACAATTATCTAGTTTCACCAATGTAACACCCCAGGTAAATAATGAATATAACATCTTTATATTTATCCATATTTTTGAATCAAATATTAATATTACTTTAAAGGGTATGTAATGCTCGATGGCGTACCCAATACGCAACAACGAGTTTCTTGGGAATCTTACGTTGCACTCTAATAATAAAATAATATTATTTTAAATGGTAGTTAACATGTAGTCGTTGTATTGGAAGAAATGGATATAAATAACTAAAATATGATTATATATATTTTTTAAATGTTTTTACATTTATCCAATAAAAGATAAAGGCTTAAAATATGGAAAAAATTCAATTTTAGGCTTTTATACCCTAATTTTCACTAAAGGTTCACTTATCGCCTTTTGATGGAGAACTGTCATTAAATATAGTTTTGATCACTATTATACATTATTTTGGACCAAATAAAACTCTTCTTTAGAATCAGGACATCAAATTTTACTTTGTGTAATTTTTTGGTATTTTTCCGATAAAGTTCATTTTTTAATGAATAGTGTAAAATGTTGTATTTTAATTCAAAACCTCTTTTTAATCTATTTTATTTATGTTAGTAGATTATCATTTGAATTGGTTTTAAAGTGAAATTAGAAAATATTTTTTACCATTAAATCCAATAGTGGTCGTTGGAATTAATTTCCCTTTGAAATCGGACTTAAACTAGTGTCAATCTTTTGATACTTATTGTTTCATAAAAACACGCTATTTTCTCTGATAGCGGGAATTAATTGTTAAATTAATTAATGTGACTTATATGTTTTTAATTTTGTAAAATATACTTCATTTTTGAATTCGTAATATCAAATATAGCTTAGGGTGAATTTTTGGGATTTTTCTGAAAAACTTCAATTTTTGATGAATAGTGAAACCACTAAGTGGTACTTATAAAAACTGATTTTTCCATTTAAATGAAATTTTTCCATTTTTGTGTTTTGAATTTAAAAAATCTGACATACATGGTTGTCATTAAGATGTAAAATGGGGTTCAATGGGATAAAAATAATTTTATGGTGAATAGTAACTTATTAAGTTTTTAATCGCGATTAGAGGTAATTAGTGTAGTTTAAGGTAAAAATAATGTTTTAATAATATTAAATGAACTTGAAACATGTCCTAACCTCATTGGATGTGTCATGGCCGACCAATAAAACCCATGGATCAACTTGGGGACCCCATGGAGCCACTTTGGTTGGAAAATGACATAAATATCTTTTTATTTAATGTTAAAGTAAAAATAACACAAACATGACATGTTTTACTAAAACAATTGTTACATGGGGTTATACAATTCGGATTTTTGATTATAAATAGTAATGGAAAGATAAAAAGATTTCCTACATCATTATAGTTTATTATAATTTTTAGACACTAAATAAATTAAATTATTTATGACATCATGATGATGCAGCGATGACCTCATTATTTAACGATTTAAATAAAATGGAAAGATAATGTAAAATCTAAGACCTAAACATGTCCAAAACCAATTGGATGGGTGGATTTCGAAACCTTATCACCTTATCCTAGAATTATGTCAATGTGGGACCCTTTAAATCCGAAAATCATTTTCAAATAAAGTAATATTTCATTACTTTCCAAAAGTGCCCCTCCTCTCCTCTTATAAAAGGCCCCCACCTCTACCTCCTTACCCACACTTCCAAAGCCTTTGGATCAACCAACCCCTGCCCATTTTGTCTCTACACTTCCCTCTCTTACTCCTTGAAGCCTCAATATGGGCAGAAGTCTTCCCAAGGAGGCCTTTGAACTCAAACCAAAGGGAGTTAACCGATTTTAAGGTAATGTCTTCACTTGAGTCCTTTTGTTTTATTTTGCTTCTCCAACCCCCTAAAATCTTTTTATTAATTTCTTTTGTAACAACTCCAGTGTCATCAATATACTGGGATGTTGTTATAAGAAGTATTATAGCTACACTTTCACACACCTACATCTAATGGTTAAAGAACATACTGTTTCTGTGGATGGAAAATTTCCACCTCCCGAAACGATGATTGTTCAACATTATTCTAACACCTTAAAAGGTGGCCATTAATATGACACTATATTTATATATGATATATAATATGTTTATGTTTTCCTTAATCTTCTGTATTTTACATTTTGGACATACCTTTATGGTTTCCATTATGGGTAAACGCGATATCTTCATTTAAGGAAGTGCGGACTACCGCCCCCTCAAAGTGATTTGATTCGTTATTACCATATGTGGTACGTATAAAGGGTATATTTAATGATATTATATATGATACCATACTGGAAGTAAAATACTATTATGTATCATTATGTTTTAATTCCATTAAATATGAAATAGAAATGGAAGTAGCGTTCATGCGTACGTACGGCTTACCGTCTCCATGAACGGTACATTTCATTTCTTATCTCAAAATATTATGTACTATTATAAGTACATATATATAATGGATATATATGATTTATGATACATCTAAATGATTAATATAATTCTGGAATTAAAATATACATACCTCTCATATAGTTTTAATTCCATTAATACGACATAGAAATGAAAGTAGCGTTCATGCGTACGTACGGCTTACCGTCTCCATGAACTGTGCATTTCATTTCTTTCCTCTAAATGATTATGTGATATTATAAATACATTTATATGCTGGATATATATGATATATATGATATCCAAATCAGGAATGTCATTTTGGATATAAAGAACCTTTTACCACACGAACAACATGTAATTGTAAGAAGTCCACTTTCGACTTAAGAACCAAATATCGTCAAAACAATCATTATTAACTTAATGATTACATAATGTTTATAACATGTAAATAAGTGATATAAAAGGAATAATAATCTTGAAAAAGGTTATTAATCAAGTATAAATTAACTCAAGTTTATTATTCAGGAGATTAAAGAACGATCGAGTCAAGTCGGACCCAAGGTAAGGGATCCTAGTCCTCTCTTTCTTTTTAAGTACACTCTGTTATGTCATTCCTTTTAAAGCTCATCTTTCTTGTTATTGGGATGTTATTTTATATTAATCTTAATGTAATTTTTATGTTCATGTGATTAGAGACCCTATTCTCTCTCATCAATCCATTTTGGAAGTTTTGAGTGGCGCCGTTAGGCTGCCAAATTTTCATAAGAGATCTAACCTCTCTCTTTTTTTTAAGTACTCTCCTTTATGTCACTTCTTTTAAGCTCCTCTTTGTTATGTTGGGGGATGTTCTTTTATATTCATATTTCTATAAACATTATTTTAATATGATGAATCACCCTATTTGATATCATCAATCCATTTTTTTGGAAGTTTTAAGTGGCACCGTTAGGCTACCGAGTTTTCGTAAGGGATTTTTCATCTCACTTTTATTCCTGTGAGATTTATGCTACATTTGCCACAATTTCCTTTGAGTGTTGTATGTACTGCCCATTATATTACTCATTGTGTTATATACTTTATTTTATGATTATTTACATCAATGTTGTATTTTCCTTCTTTTACGAGGTATATGTTTCGAAAGATACCCATGTCGGTAAGGGAACCTTTCACCCTCCTCTTTTTAAAAGACTTATTTTGTTGGGTATTTTAATTTACATATTGTTATGTTGGGATATGTTCTCATATATCCTTATTCATGTAAATTTTATGTCCATGTGATGAGATACCCTTTTCTTTTATCTATCATCAAATCATTTTGATATGATGCCGTTAGGCTGTCAAGGGAACTTCTTAACCCAATTTCTATTTCTTTGGGTTCAACATGTAGTTATTGAATATGTCATCCTTTGAATATGTGTGAATGACCTTTTATTGTTTTACACTTAATATCCACTTATATTGGGTGTATTTAAATTTTTCACACATAATTTTGAGATTGATTTATCCTTAATTTAAGGATACCTTCTTTATAAGGGATTTCATCACATTTGACATCTCTATTGAGACTTCATTGTTGTTATGCACCAATTCACTCTTATATGGTGTATATACTGTCCTTTGGAATATTATATCATCAATACATTTATTATCATGATATTATAAAGTTCTGATTAAATGTTATTCCTCAATTATTGTATTCAAGTGTCTCTAATTTTGGTAAAAACCCTTTAACCAAAATATTGCTTTAAATGTTTTAATGATTTTTTCTTATTAATATCCATATTTTCAAAATGGTTTTAAGGATTTATTTATATGGATATTAATGGTTTAAAATGTTAAAAGCTTCAAGGTGTTATGGGACACTTTGATTCAAAAATCTCTTTATTAAATGTTTTAAATGGTTTTGAAAATGGTTTTTTTAATGGATTCATTATTTCAATATCCTAAAATGTTATATTGTGATTGAAATGTGGAAATGTTGTATTTCCTTTATGCGTGTTTTATGTGATACATTTATGTTATGGTTCTTGGGAATTATTATGAAAACGGGTGGTTTCGTGATAACCTAAGGGCGGGTGATCCCGATATAGCTCTCCAATGTATTGGGTAATGTGAAGGAGTGAAAAGTTAAGGTTTCTCCGAAGAGATTTTGGGAATATACTGGGATGGGTATTCCAAACGTAACCAAGAGGGTTACCCCCTACGTAAGAATGTTATGAATGCCTCAAGTTACCTTTATGTCTTATGATTTCTATGATTTATTCATGATTTGATGAGGTATGTTAAAGTGTTTATGTTTTATGGGTAAAGTATGATTTCATTCTTATGTATATATGTACCCATGTTTCCTTTCCATATTTTTATATCCCTTACTGAGATTTTTATGCTCATCCCAAGTTTTTGAAATGTTTTTCACAGGTCAAGGGAAAGGTACATGATGTGATGATAGTGTCAAGGATGTGTCAAGAAAGAATCCATGTTTTATTTTATGTATGTTTCCATTGATGGGAAGTATGAATACTGTCTTTTATGTAACCACTTTGTCTAAATGTGGAATGTAATGCAAGTTTCATGATCTAATTCTCTAAAACTCTAAACCTGAAAAGATCCTCAATGTGTAATCTTGTAATAACTCAAGATTAAGCAAGGTTTATGGCTAGGGCCTTATAGTTGGTATCAAAGGTCAGTTTAGATAACTTTAGAGGTTAGGGTATTCTCTAAGCACAAGTGACATTACCATAATGGTTAGGATTTTAGAAAGAGTCCTAGTTTTAGATAAAGTGAATGAGTAAGTATATATTAGTGTTTATCTTCCTCATTAGTACGTGATGGTTATGTTGATATACTCACACTGACCTTTTTGGTTTTAGTAAATGGCTGGATCTAGCAGGCACCAAAGTGACAATGGGTTTGAAGGAAACTGTGGTGGTTCTCTGATTAAGATACTGGATGAGATGGGGGATTCAATGAGGAATCTCATAGTTGTTCTAAAACAACTATCAAGGAGTCATGATCAACCACTTCAACCTTGGTGAGTTCTAAAATGCATCATGTACGAGATGGCCAACTTGATGTGGAAATTCAGGTAATAATTATTAAGGTAACCATTAGGGTTTATATGATCCTTAATTTTTAGGTAGTTATGGGTTACTCTATGATATGATGGAAAATGAAAGGAATGAGATAAAATTGAGGTTAAAATAAGTTATGGTTATTTTTGATGATTTTATCCCTTTTTGGGGAATGATTTGAGAATTATATAGTTTTGGAAAAAGGACAACACGTAGACCGTGTGACTACCCGTCACGTCGGACAAAGCTGCGGGAATCGAACCCACAACCAAATTGTGACTGGTATTTATCGCCTACCACTGGACTACGTGAAGTCCCTGGTTAGTTTGACTAATTCTTTTTTTAGTTATATGATTTTATGAATTAAGAGTAAGTTGATTTTCGGTCATTTATGAAAATCATTAACCTATCATGGATGATATGTGATTAGGTTAATTACTTTTCAATACGAGACTTTAGGAGAAACTGATGTTGTTTGGAGATAAATGTTACAATTTAACTTGGAAGACTATGTGACTAAATCCTTCAAATATTTGGGTTTCAATCTTAGATTGGTTTACTTTGAAGAATTTTATGGACAAATTGGTTATCGAATGGTCCTCGTTGAACTTTGGGTTTTGTTGGACAAATTTTGGAGATTAAGCATAGATTTTCTTTTTAAAGGGTTATCCTTTTCTAGATTATCTGACCTTGTACTAACCTTTCTGGTTTTGGTTTTGGTTAAAGCCTAAAGACATGGGATGTATATAGTTCTCTTTGGTGTATTAGGTGATTCTCTAGAAGTTGATTATAGTACTCTTAATGTGAACAAGTCTTCCTAAATACTCGTCTTTTGGAGAAAATATGAGTTTGTGTAAAAGTTGAAAGTCAACATGATAAGTGATTATGTTTCCCTATGAATAAATTACTTAATAAAAAGTAAATTAAAACAAAAAATTTGTCTATTAACTTTTCCTACTGGGGAATCGAATACCGTTTAACCCATCACAAGTTTGTGATTTTCTCATGGTTAACTTTCTCCTAAACATGTTTTTTATCACTCTCCATCAGAACATGACCCTTTGTTTTTTCCTCCATGCCCATATTTTCATACTTGGAATCCTAGTATGGGTTAACTCGGGTGACCTTTGTACTTATCTTCCTTTATTTTAAAGTGATTGTTTTACCGACTCTTGTTCCGATGTGGGACTTTCAAGGATGTTTCCAAGCTCAATTTTAAAATTGCGAGGACGCAATTCCCAAAAGGGGGGAAGGATGTAACACCACAGGTAAATAAAGAATATAACATCTTTATATTTATCCATATTTGTGAATAAAATATTAATATTACTTTAAAGGGGATGTAATGCTCGATGGCATACCCAATACGCAACAACGAGTTTCTTGGGAATCTTACGTTGCACTCTAATAATAAAATAATATTATTTTAAATGGTAGTTAAAATGTAGTCGTTGTATTGGAGGGAATGGATTGAAATAACTAAAATATGATTATATATGTTTTTAAATGTTTTTACATTTATCCAATAAAAGATAAAGGCTTAAAATACGGAAAGAATTCAATTTTAGGCTTTTATACCCTAATTTTCACTAAAGGTTCACTTATCGACTTTTGATGACGAACTATCATTAAATATAGTTTTGATCACTCTTATACATTATTTTGGACCAAATAAAACTCTTATTTAGAATCGGGACATCAAATTTTACTTTGTGTAAATTTTTGGTATTTTTCCGATAAAGTTCATTTTTTAATGAATAGTGAAAAATGTTGTATTTTAATTCAAAACCTCTTTTTAATCAATTTTATTTATATTATTAGATTATCATTTGAATTTTTTTTAAAGTGAAATTAGAAAATATTTTTTACCATTAAATCCAATAGTGGTCATGGGAATTAATTTCCCTTTAAAATCGGACTTAAACTAGTGTCAATCTTTTGATACTTATTGTTTCATAAAAACACGCTATTTTCTCTGACAGCGGGAATTAATTATTAAAATAATTAATGTGACTTATATGTTTTGAATTTTGTAAAATAGACTTCATTTTTGAATTTGGATTATCAAATATATCTTAGGGTGAATTTTTGGGATTTTTCTGAAAAACTTCAATTTTTGATGAATAGTGAAACCACTAAGTGGTACTTATAAAAACTGATTTTTCTGTTTAAATGAAATTTTTCCATCTTTGTGTTTTTAATTTCAAAAATATGACATACATGGTTTTAATTAAGAAGTAAAATGGGGTTCAATTGGATAAAAATAATTTTTTGGTGAATAGTAACTTATTAAGTTTTTAATCGCGATTAGAGGTAGTTAGTGTAGTTTAAGGTAAAAATAATGTTTTAATAATATTAAATGAACTTGAAACATGTCCTAACATCATTGGATGTGTCATGGCCGACCAAGACAACCCATGGGTAAACTTGGGGACCCCATGGAGCCACTTTGGTTGGAAAATGACATAAATATCTTTTTATTTAATGTTAAAGTAAAAATAACACAAACATGACATGTTTTACTAAAACAATTGTTACATGGGGTTATACAATTCATATTTTTGATTATAAATAGTCATTGGAAATATAGAAAGATTTCCTACATCATGATAGTTTTTTTATAATTTTTAGACACTAAATATATTAAATTATTTATGACATCATGATGATGCAGCAATGACCTCATTATTTAACGATTTAAATAAAATGGAAAGATATTGTATAATATAATACCTACACATGTCCAAAACCAATTGTATGGGTGGATTTAGATACCTTATCACCTTATCCTCGAATTATATCAATGTGGGACCCTTTAAATCCGAAACTCATTTTCAAATAAAGTAATATTTCTTTACTTTCCAAAAGTGACCCTCCTCACCTCTTATAAAAGGCCCCCACCTCTACCTCCTTACCCACACTTCCAAAGCCTTTGTCTTGGCCAACCCCTGCCCATTTGGTCTCTCCACTTACCTCTATTACTCCTTGAAGCCTCAATTTGGGCAGAAGGCTTCCCAAGGAAGCCTTTGAGCTCAAACCAAAGGGAGTTACCCGATTTTAAGGTAATGTCTTCACTTGAGTCCTTTTGTTTTATTTTGCTTCTCCAACCCCCTAAACTCTTTTTATTCATTTCTTTTGTAACAACTCCAGTATCATAAATATACTAGGATTCTTTTATAATAAGGATTCGATCTACACTTTCACACACCTACATCTAATGGTTAAAGAACATACTGTTTCTGTGGATGGCGAATTTCCGCCTCCCGAAACAATGATTGTTCAACATTATTATAACACCTTAAAAGGTGGCCATTAAGATGACACTATATTTATATATGATATATAATATTTTTATGTTTTCCTTAAGCTTCTGTATTTTACATTTTGGGCATACCTTTATGGTTTCCATTATGGGTAAACGCAATATCTTCATTTAAGGAAGTGCGAACTACCGCCCCCTCAAAGTGATTTGATTCGTTATTACTATATGTGGTACGTAAAAAGGGTATATTTAATGATATTATATATGATACCATACTAGAATTAAAATAATGTTATGTATCATTATGTTTTAATTCCATTAAATATGAAATAGAAATGGATGTAGCGTTCATGCATACGTACGGCTTACCGTCTCCATGAACGGTACATTTCATTTCTTATCTCAAAATATTATGTACTATTATAAGTACATATATATAATGGATATATATGATGTATGATACATCTAAATGATTAATATAATTCTGGAATTAAAATATACATACCTCTCATATAGTTTTAATTCCATTAATACGACATAGAAATGAAAGTAGCGTTCATGCGTACGTAAGGCTTACCATCTCCATGAACGGTGCATTTAATTTCTTTCCTCTAAATGATTATGTGATATTATAAATACATGTATATGCTGGATATATATGATATATATGATATCCAAATCAGGAATGTCATTTTGTATATAAAGAACCTTTGACCACACGAACAACATGTAATTGTAAGAAGTCCACTTTCGACTTAAGAACCAAATATCGACAAAACAATCATTATTAACTTAATGATTACATAATGTTTATAACATGTAAATAAGTGATATAAAAGGAATAATAAGCTTGATAAAGGTTCTTAATCAAGTATAAATTAACTCAAGTTTATTATTAAGGAGATTAAAGAACGATCGAGTCAAGTCGGACCCGAGGAAAGGGATCCTAGTCCTCTCTTTCTTTTTAAGTACACTCTGTTATGTCATTCCTTTGAAAGCTCATATTTCTTGTTATTGGGATGTTATTTTATATTAATGTTACTTTAATTTTTATGTTCATGTGATGAGAGACCCTATTCTGTCTCATCAATCCATTTTGGAAGTTTTGAGTGGCGTCGTTAGGTTGCCGAATTTTTGTAAGAGATCTAACCTCTCTCTTTCTTTTTAAGTACTCTCCTTTATGTAAATTATTTTAAGCTCCTCTTTGTTATGTTGGGGGATGTTCTTTTATATTACTATTTCTATAAACATTATGTTAATATGATTAATCACCCTATTTGATCTCATCAATCCATTTTTTTGGAAGTTTTAAGTGGTGTTGTTAGGCTGCAGAGTTTTCGTAAGGGATTTTTCATCTCACTTTTATTCCTGTGAGATTTATGCTAAATTTGCCACAATTTCCTTTGAGTTGTGTATGTACTTCCCATTATATTACTCATTGTGTAATATAATTTCTTTTATGAGTATTTACATCAATTTTGTATTGTCCTTCTTTCACGAGGTATATGTTTCGAAAGATACCCATGTCGGTAAGGGAACCTTTCACCCTCCTCTTTTTAAAAGACTTCTTTTGTTGGGTCCTTTAATTTACATATTGTTATGTTGGGATATGTTCTAATATATCCTTATTGATTTAAATTTTATGTACAAGTGATGAGATACCCTTTTCTTTTATCTCTCATCAACTCATTTTGATGTGACGCCGTTTGGATTTCAAGGGAACTTCTTAACCCAATTTCTATTTCTTTGGGTTCAACATGTAGTTATTGAATATGTCATCCTTTGAATATGTGTGAATGAACTTTTATTGTTTTACACTTAATATACACTTATATTGGGTGTATTTATATTTTTCACACATAATTTTGAGATTGATTTATCCTTAATTTAAGGATACCTTCTTTATAGGGGATTTCATCACATTTGACATCTCTATTGAGACTTCAGTGTTGTTATGCACCAATTCACTCTTATATGGTGTATATAATGTACTTTGGAATATTATATCATGAATCAATTTATTCTCATGATATTATAAAGTTCTGATTAAATTTTATTCCTCAATTATTGTATTCAAGTGTCTCTAATTTTGGTAAAAACCCTTTAACAAAAATATCACTTTAAATGTTTTAATGATTTGTTCTTATTAATATCCATATTTTCAAAATGGTTTTAAGGATTTATTTATATGGATATTAATGGTTTAAAATGTTAAAAGCTTCAAGGAGGTATGGGACACTTTGATTCAAAAATCTCTTTATTAAATGTTTTAAATGGTTTTGAAAATGGTTTTTTAATGGATTCATTATTTCAATATCCTAAAATGTTATATTTTGATTGAAATGTAGAAATGTTATATTTCCTTTATGCGTGTTTTATGTGATACATTTATGTTATGGTTCTTGGGCATTATTATGAAAACGGGTGGTTCCGTGATAAACTAAGGGCGGGTGAGCCCGATATAGCTCTCCAATGTATTGGGTAACGCAAAGGAGTGAAATGTTAAGGTTTCTCCGAAGAGATTTAGGGAATATACTATGATGGGTATTCCAAACCTAACCAAGAGGGTTACCCCCTACGTAAGAATGTTATGAATGCCTCATGTTACCTTTATGTCTTATGATTTCTATGATTTATTCATGATTTGATGAGGTATGTTAAAGTGCTTATGTTTTATGGGTAAAGTATGATTCCATTCTTATGTATATATGTACCCATGTTTCCTTTCCATATTTTTATATCCCTTACTGAGATTTTTATGCTCATCCCAAGTTTTTGAAATGTTTTTCATAGGCCAAGGGAAAGGTACATGATGTTATGATAGTGTCAAGGATGTTTCAAGAAAGAATCCATGTTTTATTTTAAGTATGTTTCCGTTGATGGGAAGAATGAATACTGTCTTTTATATAACCACTTTTTCTAAATGTGGAATGAATTGTATGTTTCATGATCTAATTCTCTAAAACTCTAAACCTGAAAAGATCCTCAATGTGTAATCTTGTAATAACTCAAGATTAAGTAATGTTTAAGGCTGGGGCCTTATAACCAATACCTCTTGTTTCTCACACCGAGCATGACTAACGTGATCTTAGAGCGTAAAAGTAATCATGACATCTTCCTTTGAGACATCAATCATGTAGAAACATCATACTCCCTTACTCGAACTATGTGGGTTCTGATTCCTTTTCCAAAATAAAGGATATGTAGGTATCCCATCAGCGGGTACGATCCCAACTCTAAAATAATCCATGTCCTCCTAAATGACAATAAACTTCATGTTCCCCACTGAGTGGCTTTAAAACCAGTCTGGTCATCATAATGACCAAGATACTTTTATGTATTGAAGGATACCATTTAATAAAATCTATAACAAATACATATGATTTTCTATTGATGAAGAACCTCGAATACATATAAAAGATTCTCTAAATTTCCTACATATCAATCATTGATTTTCAGATCTAAAGGAAAGCTCATTTTATACTTGGTAATGTAATAAGGATTTATGAACATAACTTAAATCTATAAAGAGAGTCCCGGAGTAGACAATAATTCCCCTAAAAAAGGTGTGATGAGTCTGACCTCCCATCCTCTCGACCAATGCAAATTTCTAATCTTCATCAGTCCACAACTAATGAGTGCCTACCTTTGGAAAGTAGGTACAAATGGATATGGAATCATTGGATGTTTCTGGTTCTACGAACAAACCCGGTAGAAACCGATTGTAATGTTTGAACCTCTAATCAATGAGTTCATCCCCAATTCCAGAGGAAACAACTTTTATTTATAAAAAATAAGGTCATTATAATCTTCCACCTAAGAAATTTCTACATAAAAAGTTTTAGTTCATACACTAAAATAGTTGAGGTTATTTTTTACATCACTTTTCTTGGTTCCCATGGTGCTTCTTCAAACATGTGGTTTCTCCATTTCACTTTTAGCAGATGTGTAGTCTTATTTTGTAGAACATCGTATCGATGAGCTATGATTTTCACCGAATACTCCTCATATGATAGATCATTATCCAATGGTACCAACATTGGATTAAGAACATATGAGTCGTATGGTATATACTTATTTAAGATGGATATATAAAATACATCTAGTTCTTTGAATTGGTTAGGTGGGAGTCCATGTCTATAGTCCACCACTCCAATGCGATCAAGGATCTCAAAGGGACCTATGTATCTTGGGGTAAACTTTCCATTATTCCCAATCTCATGAATTTATTCCATGGATATATGCAGAGTAATAACTTGTCTCTAACCTCAAACACTATGTATCATTAATTATTTTTAGCATATCTCTTTTGTCGACTCTTGGAATCCTTGATGTGCTACTGAACGGTTTTAACCATTTCCACCATTTAATGACCTTGTAGTTTGGGTTCCCCAACATTAACCCAACATGTATGTTTTATTCATCACTTCCCATAAAGGACTTGATATGGGAATATTTGGATTCTTGAGTGGAAACTATTATAGTATGAGAACTTTATTTGGGGAAGATGTTTATCTCATCCTCCTTTGAAGTCTGTTGATACTTCTCTCAAAATTTCCTCAAGTGTCTTGATAGTTAACTCATATTGTCCATTAGATTGATGATGATATGTTGTGATTAGTTTCAACTCATTATCTATAGTATTTTGGTTTCTCTTCCATCACTTGTAGGTATATCTGGGTGTCATTCAATACAATTGATAGTAGTGTATCATGCAACCTCACTACTTCAATAATGTATATCCTAGATAGTTTATCTTTTTATAATCACTATATAATTGCAAGGAAGTGAGAATTATTTTTAAGCTGATGTACCATAACCCATATAGAATTATTTTATTTTGATTTATTTTGAAGACAAGTGATAAATTCCATGGTTATGTGTTTCCAATTTCATGTAGGTATGGGTAATGGTTGCATCATCCTCAATGATTTTTCCATTTATACAACACTTTATAACATACAAGACACCATGATGTAAATTATATGATCTCCTTCTTCATATTGTCCCATGAATAGTTCAATCAGAAATCGTGATATTTCTTTGTGATCCTGAGTGGATGGAGAATGTAGAACTATTTGAATTGTCCAATAATTCCTTCTTTGAATCTGAATTTTATAATAAATATTGTATTGACCCAAATATCACTTCTTATTATTCATTAAAAATATATAAGGATTTTGGTTTCCTTATACATTACACATTATTCTAAATTCCCACATCATCTCTTTCATCATACTTTATCTTCCCTATAATAAACATTTGAGAAATCATTTGGGAATGTATTCAAAATTTTCCTTCCTCTAAGATTCCCATGTCCAACCTTCTCAAGTGTGGTAAGGTTTGATCCCTCTCCATTTTTATCAATGATTAAATTTATAGATCATTTATACTTATAGGAACTAAGACTTTATTTTAATTACAAATATGGTAGAGGATTGATCATTAATAGTCTTTAATTAGCTTTAACCATTATCACTAGTTCATGTTCATCTCTTTCTGTGTGAATATATACTTGCGGAACTTGTGACATTTATATATTTCACACTTCTCCCCAAAGTGGCGATGCCTCCATATTTTCAACATGAAGATCACTATAACCAACTCTAGATCACGTGTTGGGTTTTTTTGTGATCTTTCAATTTCATTAAGGAATACCCTATAAATTTTATATTTTTTATTAACACAAAGCACAATACCTTCTTTGAAGAATCTATGTACACTAATATACGTTATCCACTTGTGGTTAGTGTAATTACATGTTCAATGATTAGCTAATTTTTTAACTCATTGATTATTTCTTCACATTTATCTAACCAAACATGCTTTAATCTATTCCAAGTTAGTTTAGTTAGAGGGCTTGACAATCATGAAAACAGTACCATGATAATCCATGGAACTGCAAATTTATATCATAGATATTTGTCTCATCCATCCTTCAATTTATTATGTATTTGAAAAGTCCACATATATACCATTTTGGATGATAATATTCCCTATGAATGAAACTTCCTTCATCCATAACTCATATTTATAGTACACTGCAAAAACATTATCCTTTCATAAGGTCATTAACATAATGCTCATTTTCTGCTCATACTCCTCCGTGCTTTTAGAATATATTAGAATATTGTTTATAAGGAAATACACAAATTTGTTGAGGTAATGTCAAAATATTGTATTCATCAATTCCATGAATATTTCTAGATCATTAGATAGTCTTAATGTAATTACTATAAACTCATAGTACCCATACCTTATTTGAAATGCAGTCTTGGGGGTATCATACTTAACCCTTACTAGATAATACTTGGACCAAATCCCCACCATTGGGAATTATTGTGATCAATGAAATTTATGAAACAAGTCATAATTCTGTGTTAGAGGATACATGTTCTTTATCATGATATTTTGGAACTCACAATATTCAATGAAAAATAGAATTAACCCATCCTTCTTCATGGTAAAGCGGACTGATGTATCCCATAGTGAACCACATGGGAATATTAACCCTTTATCTAGATTATCTAGTACTTGTTTCTCCAGATACTCATGTTCTGTAATATCCATTCTATACAGAGTATGGGATAATGAGATCACCCCATATATACGTTGAATTATTAATTCAACCTATCAATAAGGATGAAGTCTATGAAATTATTCAAGAAACACATTAGTAAATACACTCAAAATGGCCACGTATTTGAGGATTATATTTTCCTTGGACTCTATAATTTGAGAAATATATGATTTATCTTATAGAAATAATATCCATTCTGGATATTTTGCTGCTAAATAAGATCCATTCTCTACATTTCACGTGTACAGAATCAGGGGACAATTCAATATACAGAGAGTTATTTCCTTATCATAGGGATTTATGTTGGATCTATATAGGGGAATCAAATCCATACCCATAATTTCATCAAATTCCACATAAGGGGGTATCATAAGGTTCTTTGTTATGTTCATAGAACATATTTTGGTAAGGTGTTATATACATGGGTTCAAAAATTTCTCCATTTTTTATTTTCTCCAACAGTTTTACTTCTATACTTTGTGGTTTTGTATGAATAGTTTTACTAAACTAGTTTGATCTGAAGGAATTCATAGAACCATAATAAAAAAGGTATTTATTCCATTATTTAATGAATAACAAGCATAATTATCACCACATTATATTTGGGATCAACTATAGTCGTTGTGATGAAATATGATCACCCTTTCTCCCATGTAGGTTTTTGATTGTCTTTGAAAACCCATAGATTAATGCATTGGTTTGAAAAGTTCACTTGTTACTTGTAGATTAAATAATGAAATATGCATTAAGGTTTGAATAGAGAATTGTTTTCCTAAATCGCATTAGTTGGTTTCTCCCATTGAAAATAATTAGTTAGGTGTCCCTCTGTCCTACACCTAGTGAATTTCTTTATCCGCTTAGGCAATTTTCGAAATTCTTCTTTCTGTAGTTTGGACTAGTCGGATGGTGTAATTTTTTGGAAACATTAAATTTTCCCATCACATCACTATAATTAAAATCCCCCTTCCAATTCTTATCCCAGTGATATGCTTGATATTGTTCGATCTCCATGTAGACTATGAGGGAAAATTAGATAACTTCGACAAAGCTGTCAAATTATTATATCACTGGGACTTTTAGTAGACTAGTCATTAGCTAACAAAGATGAGGTAATATTTTTATTTGTGGGTAATGTTAAATATGTAGGTATATCATGTAAGTATGGTGATTGTTTCCTCATATTCCCAAATTTATTTTTTTATCTTTTTTTTCTTATGGTCATATAAATCCATCTCTTTTATATGTCATATATTTCTTTGAAAATATTTTTCAAAAAACATTTTTCAAAATTACTTCCATCCAATAACATAAATATATTCCCTAGGATTCATATTCATGATCAATTTCCACCACAGATCAACTTCTCCCTCCATATTGTAAAAAACCAGAATAACCATCTCTTACTCAGAACATTTAATTATGGATAATATCTTTTTAATAGAGTTGGTCAATTATTCAGTGATTAATGGATTGGTTGATCCATAGAACGTCATAAGTCCTTGTCACATATAGTCTAAAAGGAAAATTATTCTTTCTTAAGGGGATTTTGGTGCTCCTCCTTATCTAGGTTTCTAGTCATAACTTGTGTTAGTTGAGATAGTATCTTCACAATATTCACTATTCCTTCTCTCTTCAGGATTGGATTCTCAGTTGGGAACTCCTCACATTTCTCTTCACATTAGTTGTTTACTTGGTTCCCCCTATATCAAGAAATAGGACACGATAAAGGGAAAATTAGGGATTAGTATTTTTTAACTATAAAACACATAAATTGGAATCCAATGAAATTAACAGTATAATATATAAATGAAAATTATTTCCTCTATGTATAAATTTTTAGGATTAAATATTTGTTATCCAAGATATATTTTCTAACATATATTATTATGGGCATTTTTGTTCCCACAATAATGGGTTGTAAAGGGCATGTGAATTTCTCAATGCATATCCCCCAATATTTTCAAACTAGGTGTGCCCCATTGCCTATTTTCATGCTCTAGTTCTCGATTGAGTCTACATAAATATGGTGTATTCGAGTGTTAATACTATCTAAATTTGGGCCATAATCACATCCACTTATAGAATACAGAGAGGGATGCATTTTATAGGAAACCACTTACTCTATACATTACCAAATTTTAGGGATTCCCTCTAATGATTACTCTTATCCCAAATGATTTTTCTATATTTTTCTAATCCCAACCTCCAATTTAACTAAACCTCCCATTGATATAAACTATGAAATTTGTGCTCTTTATTAAACATTAATTCATGTTTTATTACATAAGATTTCACATAATACAACTCAAAAAATTGATAATTATAGTGAATTTGGGAATTATGTACATTACATAACATCTTAAAAGAGGGAATAAATTTCCATTATTGAAAACATCCTTAACATGGTCATATTATTACATCATACATAAAACTGTAAGGGACAACCAAGGGACATACAAAAGAAATGGATGAACTATAAATCATGGTAAGGGAATAAACACGAAATAACATGGAGAAAGTATTAAATTTTTTAGAAAATTCATATCAATTAGAAATAAAAGGAGTATTAATCATAAAAATGAACAATGAGGCATTATATAACAAGATGGTCATAAAAGAAACTTGAGAAATGGGGAAACAACACTAAAAGTGGGATCCTCAACATAGGCCAGGGATAACTTCCAATACATCATGATGAAAAACATCATTTGATGGATTTGGTTCACTACCTAATCATTTGTATTAAGTCTCATTAGACTAAAAAATTACTCAATGAATTTGAGTGCTATATAATTCTATGTGAACCAATCACTTTCATTTCATTCACATGCATAAGTGTGCCTCATAGATCATAAGACATGGAATCATTTATCGTCACATTTTTTCCATGATCATGAAGTGTGGAATAAATACTTGTATGTCCCAAATAAAATATGTCTAAGATCATAAAAGTGATCACCCTTGAGAGTAAATAGGTACGTGTATTCTCTAAACATTTTTTATCATGTAAAACCATGGTGAAACGTTAGTGGCATAATGTGGGAGAATAAATATTCATGGAAGTGATTCATGATAGTAAAATGGGTATCATAAAAAATATACATAAAATTGAAATCAATGGAGATATGGAAGAACATATCCCAACATTAAGAATTTGAAATTTAAGGCATAAGATAATAAAGAAACATGAATATGGAGGTGAATGATAGGGTCCCATACCTTGAGAAGGAGATCCAAACTTATTGGGATGAGATTATTGGGATATTGAGGAACCATGGGAGGACTCTAGATATTAAAGGTCAGATTATGTACCTGATACATGGTTTTTTGGTGGAGTGGAATGATATATCTTATTGGTTTATATAGGAAATGAGGGGGAATTCTTTATTATTTCTCAAACATAGGTTTTGGACAATATATAATAATGTATTGAATTTAAAAAAACATTAACATCATTTTTTAGCATAGTTTCTACCAAACCGGAGTTCTTTTATGGTTTTTTTAATTCCATGGCCCAAAATTGTTAAAATGTTACCCCTGGTGAGGTGTAAGTGAGTCATTTTTTAAAAAATATGATTTTAAAACCATAAAATATATTATTAGTTTTGGATGATTCATAACATATTTATAAAATTAATAAAATATACAAGAAATGATATTATAATAAAGGTAAATTTATTTTTGGTTGGCGATAAAATTTATATTATTTATCACATAATATTTGGGTCATTATGTGGTCATAATAAACACCATATATTTATACTGTATTTAAAAATTACCTGAAAATTTGACCATCTCAAAAAATTATGAAAACTTCCACACTAGATGATTACGATATTCAGATTAAAAAAATAATATTTATTTTATATAAATAATTTTATAAATGTGTGAATTTTCACTTTTAATATAATATTTGAAAGTTATTAAGAAATGATAGGTTTTTTTACGATAATAATTTTTAACTCTTATAAATATTACATTTGATGTCATATAAAATTTATGATCATTTATATTTAATAAAAATTAATTTATTCAAAAAAATTATATTTATATTTCTTATTTAAAAAATCCATTAATTCAAAAAAATAAATTTCTTAATTTAATTTTTATATTTCCCAAAAATACAGTTTATATTTTATTATATCAAAAGAATTTATTATGTAAATGAAAATAAAAAAAATTTAATGTCAAAAATATAACATAAATATTTATATGATTATGGTTTTAATACATATTCATTTATTAAACCAGAATATTCCTTATGGTTAAGGTGTATGATAATGATACTTTTATGGGGTTTCTCGGTGTCCAAAATTTGTGAGAAGATCTTGATGATCTTGAACTTCTCTCATAAATGGTTTTTCTCAGTCTTACGTTGTTGGATATCAGATGATATTGGTCATGGGGAAATCCTAGGGATGTTATCTCCCTTGGAACCTATAGTAAATGTGATTTATAGGGTATGATCCAACTATTTTTGGTGATCACATCCTTTGTCTCTTTTAATTAGATTAATCAAAACCATGTATTTATACTAATAATATGATAAATGTAAAATAGATATATTATCAATGATAAGGATACTTAACAGTATTTTAATTCCAATTGGTTATAAAAAATTAGTTAGTGCGTCTATTTTTTATATCCATAATATATCATAATGCATTGAAATAAATTTCATTGGGAATTTCATTTATAAATGTTTAGGTTATTAAAACACTTCCCTCTAGCTCTGCAATACATTCCACATTTTCAATTGTTGTATAAAAATTCTTCCTTTGTAAAATATTATAATCTTACTCTATTAGATACTACAACTGTAACTACATCATTCAACCTTTTCCAATTATCAAACATTCAACCTCTGTTTCAAAAAAATTCTATACTTGTGTATTTTTTTGTATTTTTTTCTACAAATCGTATGAATTAATGACCTATATTCATTTTCCACTACTTCATTAGGATCAACTCATTTTGAATCATAGTGAACCATCCACTATAATTATGTTAACTTCATTAAAAACTGCATATTATGATCATTTTTTATCTAGATAGTCATCCAGACACAATTATCTTTTAAGGAAAATATCATCTAGTTTTTTTTGTCATTGTAGGGAAAATTATTGGATGTGATTAAACTCATCTTGTTTCTATTTTAGGTATCCATATCAGAATAGATGTGTAAGGGTATTTACTGACACAACACAAACACCCTCATACCTGAAATCCCTATGGGTAGGAAGATGATGATCACCGATGTTGTCATCTAAATTACGATCAACATGAATTATTTATTTTATGAAAATTCCCCACATAACCTTTTCCCATATCATACATTAACCTATGATGTTTTTTTCTTTAAAACATTGTATGCGGAATAAATATTTATTGACATATCATATCATAGACTAGTTCCATCCCAAATAGTTCCTTTTCTCTCTCTGGAATCTCTCCAAGAAAATAGTTATTTCTTTTTATTCTATTTTGATCGGATGTATCCTTCTACACCTCCATATCCACCCTCAATGTAATTTCATTGAGCTTGGTTGATGTCCCTTGTGAGTGTCTGTAGATAAAGAAGAACTTTTTGTGGTTTGGAACATTTTTTATTATATAGAACCAATATTTCACTTTTTCATTTTTTTAATATTCACTATGGGACTAGTACTCAGTTTTATACATCCCATAACATGTATACCAGACAAAGATACATATTAAACATCACAGTATTTTATAAGGGATTCCTTAAAACAACCTATGAAGGAATTTTTTTATCATATGACTTCAAAACCAACATAGATTATAAATTTTAATTAAAATTTATGAAACTTTTATATAATAGAAAGAGAAAATACAACTTATAATCGTGTACCCAAATAAAATTAATCCACATCCTTTAGAATCATGTCATTGGAACCAATAACTTCACCATTTCCTATAGCATAAAAACTTCCATAAAAAACTTTGACAAAGATTTCCCCATTCTGAACCCATGTGTTATTCCATTTTCTATATTATCAATATATCTGGATGGAGGACTCTTAAGTATTAGAAACTTCACTTCCTAATAATGTAATTTTCTCTTAATTGTTAATTGATATCCGGGGCTACAATTTTATATTCTTGTGATTCGCCTTATGTATAATATGGACCATATATATGATTTTATACTTTTATCTATTATAATAACTTTTTATCCCAAAAATATTGGAAAGACCCTTACACATATTATATATGTATAACACTTAATTTCTAGTTGTAGAGTCCTTTACCCTTATTTATTCTAGGGGGATCAAAATGAATCTGGCATATGGGCATTTGATAATTTTCCCCTACAACATCTCAACATATAACCATTACATATTGACTTTGGATCTCTTATATATCTTATACCTTTTCTAATGACCTCATAAAATACTATGAAATTCAATACTATTACTATTAATCAACTCAACTTCTAGAATCCATATATTATATATCATCATTTAGTGTTTGGAACAATTTATTTTCTTTTATAACATTCCTTGCATTCTGGTCAATTTATAAAATAAATAATCTTACAGAAATTAATAAATGTTACAAGTTCATCTTTCATTCTCATGAATTAATTATTATGGAACATTTAGCTTCAAAACACCTTCTTAAATATCAATGAATCATAATTTATGTCTATCCATGGAAATTAAATCTATATTGCTATCAAAATCAATTAAAATATTGATTTTATTTCCTTTTCACTATAAACACCAAAATTCTCCAATAAAATAAATATTATATAATAAAACAAAAAATGGGAAAATGGGAAATGTAAAATAATTAAATCAAAATTAAAAAAAATTAGTTATAGTGCTACATCAAATCCCCTAGTCATAAAATGTTCACACATTTAAATTCACCAAATACCAAGGTCAAAGAAACTCGCAATACATCATTACAAACCATTAGAGTTAGTATCCCAGGACAAACTAATTTTAATTTTAATATATATTTATATATCAAAGAATTTAATATTTATTTAATATTTTATTGTATAATGTTTACTTATAAACATTGATTTAATTTAATAATTTCATAGAGTATTTTTGTATTTATAAGGTCCTAGAAGTTCCCCGGTAGGATAAGAACCTTGAAGTTCTCTAAAAAATCGTAATAGAGTTTTGTGGTTAGATAGCATCCTCTGATGGGACACAAATAATTAAGATAATAAAGTGTGAGTACTCGTTAATGGATGAGGATTATTCTTATGATGTTCTCACTCGGAAATCTCCAATATGGTAGATTATGGGCACAAACTCTCAAGTAGGAATTACGCATGTTTTGGTATCATAAAATATTTTTATCTGAGAGTGTGAGTAATTATCATTATATTTTAAGATTCTTATTGATGCATTTAATGGTTTAAAAACAAATATTTAGTAATTTAAACCTTCATTCCATATGTTTTTGGGAACTAGTGTACATTGGGTGTGTCACAATTGACATGTCATTAATGGATAAGATGAGCATGTATTTGTCCCCTCTATCTTTATAAGGGTTCATATCTTGTCCCTTTTATTGGAATACAATTATCACTTAAATCCCATGTTCATGGTGTAAGGACTCATTTATTTTATATTTTCAAATAAATAATTATTGAGAAAATAGTTTGATGGTACATTTATGCAAACTTCTTGATGAGAAATTATGAAAATGCGATTATATTATATAGTGAGCCTTTATATGTGGTTTTTAATGTTGTAACATTAAATTATATCTATTGTGTTCCTTAACACATTTCTAAATAGTAATCTTGGACATTAGTAATGCCCACCTAATGTCAATGTGAAAGAATCCTAGAGGGTTACACAATAAGTGTTTCTATTTATCAAGATTTTATTTTATTTTATTTTAGTTTAATTGATGTATGAAATATTATTCTCAATTCTAGGGAATAATTAATTTAAAGTTATATTGATCAAATAAATTAAACAAATATTTATTTTTTGAAAGGTGAATATGATTATATTTATTTATTTTATTAAATAATAAATAAATATTTATTCGACAATATGTGAATGAAAATTTTATTTATGAATAAAAATTTTTATATGGGTGTTTAAAAAATTCATGAGGGGTATGAACAGACCAACACCATTTACGATGAAAAATATTAATTAGCAAGATGGTTAAATAATATTTTTTACTATGGAAGTTGGAACATGCCACAAAAAAATTAAAAATGTTATTATTATGTGGCAAGGATTTTATTAAAGGTAATAAATTTTATTTAATGACCAGTGTGAAATTAAATAATATTTTAATCTAAATCCTAAATCGACGAATATATATATCTATGTATACAGTGAAGTGAATCCAAAATTGAGAATCGAAAATTTTTTCATGTAAATAATTCTCTCGCAAAACTACCTTCTATCTCCATATTAATATTGATAATCACAAGATGGATTTATTCAAGACCAAAGAATTAGTGATCACAAGAGAACAACTTAAGACAGTCAACTCACTCTGATAGCACCCAATGATCGAGTGGTGTTTCTCAAAGATCTTATAAGAAATTGAGGATCATTTATAGAGATATTATATCCTTGAATCCTTATAATGAAATGAAGGTAATCCAAAAGGGTCTTTTTAGATGATAAACCTTCACTAATAAAGAACATTCCTAAGACTAGGTATTTATTTAATCAAATATTAAATAAATTAATTAAAAATTTAATGTTCAAGATCATCTATCTTAGTTTCTAGAAATTATCACTAAATTAAATTTGGTTATATCTCCTACTACTACACACTTCCTCTATATCTACACCCATCATGTCGTATCAGAGTGGTAACATTTATATTTATAAGTATTCATTTGATAATTTGTATTTGGACAATTGTTGTTAGATTTTCACTTTTTGACATTTATTATTTAATTGAATTTGAATTAACATGTTATCAAAATATTAATCATGTTGTCTTAGTGTATCATTTTCATTATGTCTTAAGAATAGATAATGAAATACCCTAGGTTTCATTTAGAAGTTCCAAATATATGATCTGTAAAACTAGGGTACATGGTGTGTAGCTAGAGGAGAATCTGTATATCTATTCTCATTGTGAAAGGATTTGTAGAATAGTTAATTACTGGAAGTGAAATTATTGAATAGTATGTGTTGATGGTCAAACATGGCACACGGTATGCATATACATGTAGTACAGTTCGTCAGTACATGTTTTCTAGTCCACCCAAGTTAACACAACAAATCCACATGCGTGTAACCCAGATACATGGAAAACAAGGTATAGGACTTGTAGCTCTATTGTACATGTCGTGTAGTATCCCATTAAATTATAGAATTTAAAATTATATTAAATTGAGAATTATAGCATTAAAAAAAATTTGACTAATGAACCAATGTTTTTTTGGAAATTAAAAAATGGTTTTAAGTAATATTAAATTCATAATTAATTTATTGTAATTAATAATCCATTATTGGTTCTGTTGTGTATTTTACATGAATAAAATAAGTTATGTGTATCTATAATGAAGTTCGTATGATCATAAATATGGAAAGGTAATAATTAATAAATTAATTAATGAAATATTTTTCATCATAAATTGTAAATAAAAAATAAAGAAATTAATGCTAGAAATTTACTTTGGCATATTTGTTTCATGTAAGATAGTTCATGATCTTGAAAAACACATGTGTATGCATTTGATGTTTTAACTTTATTTATTCTATTAGTTTTCAATTATTTATTATTAAATTAAATATGATGGCTTTTGTGTCATCCCTTCCTCCATTATTATTTATGAACTTAATATTGAAGGATATTTATGTAATCCCCTTTTAACCAATCATTTGGTTCTCCTCACCTTCTTTTGATTGCTAAATACATTTAATTAATGGAAAATATCTAGGCCCATGGAGGTGGTTCAAGATGGGAAATTATCATTCAAACTCAGGTGATACATAGGGTTAAAGGTGGAATGTTGTAAATTATGCCAATATGGGAAAAAGTAGTTATTTGAAATAAGTTATACATTTATTTAGTTCCCTCTCATTAAATTATCCATTATATAATGCTCATGAATTGATCATCTAATTATATATTTATTACTCTCTATGAAATTAATTATTGTTTTGATGCATGGCCATGACAACAAAAAATGAATTAATGTGATAAAATGGAATTTCAATAAATATATTATGCATAAAGATTTTATCATGTATGGTTAATTAAAAAAGTAACATCAACTTAATATTTAAATAATTTTAATGATAAAACAAGATAAAATTTATTCATAATAAATTAATTAAATAAATTATACATAAATGATAAATCCAAAATCATTAATTTATTTAGTAGCATCCACTTAATATTAAAAATTAATGTAATGGATTAAAAAGTTTAAATTTTGGCAAAATTAATTTAAATCCATCAAGAAAATATTAATTCAGACTTGGCCATCCATTACTTTATTAGGAATGAAACATAGTAGAAATCATTGTTTGGCCAAACCATGTCAAGTCACTTGCATTCATATTGTGAGTACATATAAAGGATTTTGGTTAATTAACTCTTTTACATCATGAGGTGTTTCCCTTGATGGAATTGATGTGATTTGGAGGAATGTATTGAGGAAATTCAAGTAAGTATTTCATGATAGTGGAGTCTACTCAATGTATAAAAGAGCTGTAGGACAACAGTTGGGAATGTCCATACTACCTAAATACACTCATGTATCTTGACCAACCATTGTTGGGGTTATGAAAAATGGAATATGGATCATTTCCAAAAGAATTTCATAGAAACTAGATATTCCGAGTTCAAATTTGTGGGTCATTATGGCAAGATAAAATAGTGGGTGATTTAATAAAAATCAATTAATTTATTGATATCTCATCCAAATTTATATCAAGAGAGTTAATAATAATCTATTATTTTGATTGTAGAATAAAATTAAAAGATATTCATTAAAATTATCCTTACGTTCATTATTTGAAAATGACAAACTCCTAACTAAATGTAACTTCCATGAATGGTACAAATATCTTCTAGTTGTTTAATTCCATGAATAGAAATCTTAAGTTCAAGAATCCTCAATACCAAATCCTCATGCTAAGCAGGAAAGTGATTAAGAACTCTTTTTCAATGGAAACCATTATAATGATGCGGTTGAAATTCAATGTTTGATGATTTCATCAATTCCTATTGAAATCGTGAATTCTTATGAAATGAAGGAACTGTATTGAATGCTTGAGAAAATTTGTGGTGTTTAACATGCAATAGATATACATGAATAATTTGAGATTTACAAGGTTCTCTTTTATAGAAACATTGAAAAGGGGTGCCAAGATTGGACTCTTATAGTCATGATCATCAGTTATAGTGAATGTATAAAGGTTTTTGGGTTTAAATTCCCTGATGAAATAGTCCTTGATCAAATTCTAAAATCACTCCCTCAGAGAATATCCAGTATTGTTTTCAATTTCATTATGAACAACATTGGAAATTCTCTACCAAATCTTCTCATTGTTCCTCTCCACGAAGATAAGTATACAAATTGAAAAAACACTTTTGTTCTTATAGAAAAAAATTTAAATGGAATGAAAGTATCTTTAAACAAAAATATTCTTTACACCCTTCCATGAAGACGAAGTTTAGGGGTAAAGAAATGGAACTTGTTGTTTTCTATTTCACGTATTTTAATATGGCCCACTAATGAAAAACTACAACAAACCAAATAATAAAGGAAAATATTAAAGTACATTTATTATTGAGTGATGTTTGTTAGTTTCTAAAAATTTGGTATTATATATAGATTTTGGTTCACAGAAATGTGTTCAATAATAGGAACCAAGTAGATTCATAGATATTGACCAAGTGGAGGTAGATATATGAGAATCTAATAGAGAAAAATTGTTGTTATAGCTATTGAGGACTACCACCTCATGTTGTCAAACAGAATGATGTTAGTTTTGAAATGTTATTATTAAATTCTATCTATTACAAAATAGATTATTTAAGTATCTAGGTTTAAATAAGGGTTGATTTATTTTAAAATTTGGGAATAAGGGTTTATTTTTTTATAAATGTAGAATTTGATATGGTAAGTCACATTTAAATAATGGTATTTATAAGTTGGAATATATGAACCAACTAATGGAAAATGGATAATGATGTACTTCACAGGAATCACATCACAACCCACACTAGAATCTCAAACTGGGTCATTTAAATAGAAATCACCTGACTTAATTACATAAAGATGGATATTTCTATTTTTTTATGTAAAAACACTTTCTTTATATGACACATGTTTATAAAGAAAAATGGATAAATCTCATATAGTGATAAAGGTTAAACAAATAAATATATTATTAAATTAGTTCATATTGATGTTTCTAGACCATTTCCTTTTGAATCATGTAGTGGGTACTCATACATCATATCTTTTACTGATGATTTTAGTACATAGGTATATATAAACAAAATAAAGTATAATATGACTTCTTTTTATAAGTTCAAGGAATTCATGAATCATGTTGACAACCATTTTGGAAAGGAGATTAGGAAAATCCCCTTAGACTGTGGTATATAATTTCTTAATCTAGATTTCATTGATTACTTATGGTATTTTGGGGCCTATCCCAACTCACTCCTCCTTAAACACCTCTTTGGAATGGTGTATATGATAAGAGGAATGACACTGTATTTGGAATGGGGAGAACAATAATGAGTTATGTGTGTCTTTTATTTCCTTTTTAGGGATACATGTTACAAACATCATCACAAGTAATAAACTAAGTCCTAATTAAATCGATGAATGGTATTCCATATGAATTCTAGAGTTAATGAAAAACCATTTCATTGAATTTACATGTGTGGGGAAGTGATGAATTTTTTTATTTCTTGTTCAAGTAACCAACTTTCACTCCATGTCACTGTTGTTTCCAATATTGGATACCACAATTAAACTAGGGTATACTACCTATATTAACCCTCATCCAAAAAAATTATAGAGGAAAGAAATTCGATATTCCATGAGAGGGAGAACATATATAAAAGAGATCGGTGGGGTGAGATAGACCTTGATGAATTCAAGGTTCAAGGAACACAAGAGTTGGTATAGGAACAGATTTCATAAATCTCCCAAGAAGAAGAAACATTTTCAATGGCACACACACTTTTTTGGAGTACAGGATAGGATAGAGAATTAGAACATTGTGGTTTTCTAGTCACTGAGGACAGAGAGTCATTATTTATTTATAATAATGATCTCCTAACATTAAAGGAATAGGAATGTGGTATGGGAGATTCCAAGTGGAAGGAATCCATGAATTATGAAATGTATTCCATGTACTAAAACCAAGTCTTCATTTTGGTTGACCCTCCAACAGATGTAGTTCTTGTGGATTGAAAATGGGAATTAAAGAAGAAAATGGACAAGGATAATTCAGTACTAATAAGGTGAGACTGGTTGAAAAAAGGATTAAAATTTTCAAAGGAATTTACTATGAATAAACATTATAACCATTTTAAATGTTATAATCCATTATAATTTTAATATCTATTATAGGAAAGCAAGACTATGTCACTATGAAAATGGATGTCAAAATTTCCTTCCTTAATGGGAACCTATATTAATATTTCTATATTACACAACCTAAAGTGTTTATAACTCTAAAGGATTCCAACAAGATATAAAAACTAAAACATATCCCCCTTATGGATTAAAGAAATAATCTCACTCATGGAAAATTCATTTTGATGAACCAATAATTTAATTTTGAATCATAAGGAATTATTTTGATCCTTCAATATACAAATGGTTTAGTGGGGGTGTAGTAATTTTCTTAATGGTATATATTGATGCCATATTACGCATGTGAAATTAAATACCCGTCTTACAGGCTATTAATATGTGGTTGAATAAATTTTTCTCCTTTAAGGACATGTTGAAGAAACATATATTCTTGGGATTATGATCCATAATGATATATCCAAGAGACAGCTTGTCCTATGTCAAAGTATATACATTTAAAAGATACTAAAGAGATTCAATATTAAACAATCCAAGAGGGGATTGTTTCTAGCTTCACATTGTAATCATATTTCATGGAAAATGTGTCCTCCAAAACCCAAGGAGATAAATAGAATGTATTGTATTACATACATGTCAACGATTGGGTCAATCATGTATGATATTCTATGTACTGGGCTAGATGTTGCCTACACATTTGGTGTAGTATGAAGATAAAAGGTTGATCCAGCTGACCCCCATTAGATGGAAGTCAATATTATACTTAAGTATTTGAGTTTTACTAAAGATATGTTAATTTTTTATAGTATAGAATATACACTACTCATCCATGGATATGCAGATGCTAGTTCACATACTGATCAAGATGAAATGAACTTTCAAACAGGATACATCATCATATTTAATATAGGTTCTATGAATTAGAAGATCTCAAAATGGGTTGTGATCACAAATTATATAGGAGAGTTTGAGTATATTGTATTTGATAGGGAAGATAAGAAAGATATATATGTCTGTAAAATCATCTGAGATCATGACATTATACCAAGCTATAAATATCTAATCACACTCTCTTGAGATAATACTACAATGGTGGATCACAAAAAAGATCCAATGTCACATCGGCGTATGACGTACATTCTTCATAAGTATAATCTCCCGATGGGTTTTTTTTGATATGTGAGGTATTAGTGAGAAGTATTTCTATAAAACAATACATTTAGGATAACCTGACTAAAGACTAAACTAAGAACAAACAAGAATATCTAGTGAGTTCTAGCATACTCATAGTCATTTGAAAATGTCTCTATTCTAAGTGGGAGATAGTTAGAGTCAGGTTCCTATGACCAATTGATTTTACATTCATTACATGTATATTCAATAACATGAATGTTAATTAAACATTTTATATCATAATTCTGATTATTTTTCTTGGAGTGAATTTAATAATGTTCTATTGTATTTTATGCATTGATAAGGTCCTAGTTGTTACCCTTTATGATGGAAAAATAAATGTTTTATGACAATATTATTAATATAGTTCTCTGGTTGGATAACTTGCTATGATGGGACACATAGTATTTAGACTTCTACGTGTGAGTACTCATAAGTTTATGGGGAATAATATCATAAATTTCACACATAGTAATCTCCATGATGGGATATTATGATAATAGACCCACTAGTATGAATTCTACATGTTTTTGTGTCATCAAATTTTCTTATCTGTGAGTTTGTGAAATGATCCTTACACTTTAATATTATCACTAATTCATGTAATTACTTCCACACTTATATTTACTAATATAAATTGGCATTCCATATGTTGGTGGTAATTAGGGTAAATTGGGTGCGTCAAGGTTGACATACCATTAATGGATAAGTCGAGTAATTATTCATCACTTCCATATTTATGGGAGTTGAAATATTGGACATTTTATAGGAATATAAAAATCACATAAATTATATGTAAATTGTGTAATAAAGTATTTATTTTAGATTTTTAATGAAAGAAATATTAGTGAAATAGGTTTATCACACTGTCATGCATCATGGTTGATGAGATATTGTGAAAAAGTGATTATATTACATAATGATCATTCCATTTTGGTAGTCTATGTTGAAACATTTAATTCTTTCTCTTGGGAGTGTTGACCCATTATTATATAATATTCATAGACATTATGAAAACCCCCCTAATCACAACTAGAAAGAAATATATAGGGTCACACACTAAGTGTTTCGGTTGATCTGAATTAAACATTATTTGATTTAAATTAATTGAATAAATATTATTCTAAATTATGAGGGATAATTGTATTCATGTTATATTTATCACAAAAAATAAATAAACAATTATTCACCAGTATGTAAATTTAAATTTATTTATTTATTATATATAGTATTTCATAAAAATTTATTCACTATTCTATGAATAAAATATATATTTATGGATGATATTTTAATCAGGTGTTTAATAAAAGAAAGTGGAGTTCGAGTGGACCAAGACAGTGTTCGATGAAAATTATTAATTCACAAGGTGGTAAATGAATTCTTTCTCAAATACACAATCTCTCTCTCTATCGAGAATGATAGGTTAAAGATATATTTCTTCATGTCTAAATAACGAGGGATTAAAAAATTAATGTAAGACATTTGACTTGCTGTAATATCCCTTTTAGACCAGGTTGTGTTACATAGAGATCATATAAGCATATGTGAATCACTACTAAATATATTTTCCTTGGTTCATGTATTTATTTAGTCAAATATTAGAAAAAATCATCACAAACATGATATGTATGTTCCTCTCCCTTGGTCTTGAGAACTATTATTAAAATAAATTTTAAATTATCATCCACCAATACACGATTCTGCTGCAACCAGAAGCATTAAAAAATAAATATTAAATATTTATAAATATCATGCATCCTAGATGGATTTAAAATTCATAATTACTCAATATTCCTGGATATTAATTCAATTTAATATTTTTCTCTATATTCATGGTATATAAACCATCCATGAAATCTATATTTATTCACTCAGGAAAGTTTATATGTTTTTTACTCAGTAAAGTGTGTATCCATGATTCCAACAATCTTATTTTCATCATAGTACCTATAATTTATATATTCATAAAAAGGAAACAATGATGAGGTTTTTTATGTTGTTATATTTTTATGGGTTGTTAGGTTTCGATGTTTAAAATTTTAAAGTAGAATGTATAGGTTGACTCCTTGTGGACTATTCAAGATTAAATAAGTGGCTCGCTCGGTGAATATTATTCAGTAAATACACTTTAAATGATTATTCCAACCCACACTTATTTTTAATTTTGATCCACTTATAATGGATCAGTAATAAATTATTACTCCTCTTCTCATCTTTTATTTACATTTTTTAAACTATATTTTTACTTATATGGGCTTTAGGTATCTTCATTTTATTTCATATATAGAAAGAGGGAGACAATTTTTTTTGGTAGATGATGTGAAAAAACCCTTCCCAAATAAATTATGGAACACCCAAAGAATATTCCCCATAACGAACACTTTCCACCTATGGAACCCAATTAAACGACACCCTCTACCACATTTATTTCTCATGTTTCCATGAAAAGTGATCTAGAGTGGGGTACACATTGATATCAGGCTTGTAATGTGGAAAACCTAATATATTGATCTTGGATTCTATAGAGATTAATACAATGGTTTGATGTAATGGTGGGATAAAAATATATATTGAATTTCAAAAATATATTTTCTAAAAATCATCCATCATTTTTGATACTTTTAATGAAATCTAAGAGCTCTAAAAAAGAGAAAACAAAACATTTATAGATTTTATGACATACCTCAAGACTCTATAAAAAAGGTAAATGAAAGGAAATGTAATAAAGGTTTAAAAACCTCTTGATTTAGGAATGTTAAGAATTGAAAAAAATGTGTACACGTAGGATACACATTTGAGAAATATTCATTAAATATTCAAATGTTAATTCACAATATAAAATCAAAGTCAACAATAATTTATATCCTTAGTCATTCAAACAATTTATTTTTACCAAAAATATCAAGATGATTTGAATTTCACAATGTATTCTATTGAAATAATGATTTCCTAATAACATAACATAAATTAAAAAAGTAATAAGAAAATCAAGTCCTAAATATAATTTTTCATATCCACAACATTTAGACCCTTTCTACCCCTCATTTAAACTCAAAACAATTAAAATAATAAGGTGTATTATACTAAATATAAGAAGATATATAATTATTATTTTAAGTAGTAGAATCCAAGGGTAATATCATCATTTAATCAAACTAGAATAATATAAGTAAAAAATATAATTTTAAATGGGAAATTTTATTAAAATAAAGGAATCATAAATTTAAATTGAAATAATTTTGGATTGGACCCCCATAGTGTGTATTGGGTTTTTTTCTTGGTGAGGTAAAATAATAAATTGTCCCAAATCATATGGTTGGTTGGATTGTTTTTGACATAAACCACCACAATACATTCATTATAGTGTACGTCCATTATCACAATTTCTAGAGGTCCATATTATGAAATTATTTTAATTACACACCCATTTATATGACATATAATATGTATGATGGGGGTAGAAAAAAATTATGGGTCAACCACTACTCCATCCATTTATTTTGTGGCTTTTTACTGGGCCTACTCCTTTTATTTTTCATCAAAATATTCAACCAAGGGAAATTCAATTAATAATTCAATTCAAATGAAATTTAAAAAATAATAATCAATACAAAATTATTACCCATAAATTATTTCATCTTGTAATTTAATATCATTTTGTAGGGCCACTACTAACTCATCATTATGTCCCTCATGTAACTATTAAATTTGATTATGAGGATTCATGTGTTGAATTATTGGTGTTTTTTTATTCTTCTAGATCACACTTTAGTTTTCATGTGTTGGATAAATTTAAAAATTAAAAATAGGGGGATTAAAGATCAATTCAATTTTAATGGAATTGTAGAAAAATAAGTGCATGTTTAGATTATCTCTTTATATTATCTTGATTATGATCTAATTATATTTCATTAATAAGTTTTTTATTTTTATTTTTTTGATATGTAAGAATGTATTAAATCAACTAAAATATTTCCTCAAATTACACAAATTCAGTGGTTTATTATAATAAATCTATATAAATATATAATGGTTTCTTTTCTATATTATTTAATATGCGAGAGTAACTTGAAAATTAATAGATAATAAATCAGTCAACAATTTTTCAAAATCTTATTAATCTCACACATATCTCATACTAGATAGGTCTAATTAAATAATTTTCTCCATAAATGGCTAAGTGAGGTATAACAGAAGATATTCGATATGATCTCTCTTGAAACCCTTAGGTTCCTCAACATGAATGTTTAGTGGAAGAAATTATTCCATGTATTCTAGTTATTGTTCCTCCATGTTTTATTTTTTATATACAATGAGATGATCATATATATATTTTATTTGGTTCAGAATATCCTAAATGGGTTCCAAATTCTCTTACAAGTATGAATCTATTTCATAATAAACATCTTATTCTTACATGTGTGAGTATTGAATCTATTCATAAAAAATATATTGGAATGCATCATGGAAACAAAGATTTTTATTATTTTTTTATGAAACAAAATAATTATAATTTAAATAAATTGAATGTAATAGTGTAAAATAGACATGAAACCCCAATAATGGTGATATATTTTTTTACACATTAGTTATATGTGCATAAAAATATTATTTATTTTCCATGTGAATAACAATATTAGACCACTATAATTCCTCTTCAAGATCATTTTTATTAACTAAAAATCATAATTCTCTAATTATATTTATATTATTTTATATTTTTAGAAATTAATTAAAATAATTAATGATTTTTTTTAGTAGATGCATGCATGAAATAAAATGAAATCTCGAATCAAAACCTAGACAAGTGTTAGAAATAAATCCATTGATTCTATGGTTGGATATGTATGTTCCTTCCTTATCAATATTTAATTTTTTTATTTTTTTTTATATCATACATTAACCATTATCCACTACTTTGAGTTTGGGACTTATCATGCCCAAGAGATGTCTTCATCACAGAAAAATACACCTCCTATAATAACCAATTTGGATAAATGAACCACAATTAATAGTGTGACACATCTATGAATGGGAAACATCATATTTCATTCCAAATCTTGACCAAGTGAAACTCAATCATATGAATAGTTATCCTAGATAAGGGTGGGAATTATAGTTTTGTAGAGTGTATAATGGGAATGAGAATCATTCCATGGAAAGGTGTAAAATGGTCACAAAAACCCACAATAATATCTTGTACCACATTATATATAAAAGATAAACATTGTGATATTTTGAATTGGGATTTGGAAACACTGCTAATTCCTCCCAAAAGGGCATTCCATGTGCTAGTTACGCACCATAATGAATATTCTTTATCACATTAATGAAACAAACAAAATAAAAATGATAAAATAGAGGTATAATAATAATGGATTTATATTAAATTAAATAATCAATTTTAATGAAAATAATGATATTGAAAACCCAAAAATTATCCGGCGAGAATTGATTTATCGTCCCAAAACAACCTCCCATACAATATATGGGTCTAATATATATGTATTCTTCACTAGATCAATCTGGTTTCATCATTCAAATGGATTTATTTTTGTGCATGTCGAACACATGAAGGTTAATTATACATGGGGTAGAAATCATTAATTATTCTTCAAAATCATAGCCTAATTTTTTGAAATTCTATATCATCATTTTAATATATTCTTATAGTTAAAATAATATTTGAAATTAGTATTTTGGTTGGATATAAATAGATTCATTCTATATAGATTCAATATAATCTTCATGACCATAATTCGTCTTGAGTATAAATTCTCATGTGGATATAATTTCTATAATATTTTCAATGTAAAATGACATTAAATATTTTTTGATGACTCTTATATATTGACATGTTGTATTCTATAATAAAATAAATTACCCTAATAGACCACTATATCTATAGAAATTAAACTGATGTATTGGCTTAATTACCTTTATATATTAAAGGGAATTGTTATCAAGACTTTTCCAAATTTCCAATGTATCAGGATAGAGAACTCTTATGTATCAGCCATTTTATCCCAATAAACATTCAGTTACCATTATATATTACATTGACTATGGAGTTATTATTATAAATTCATTAAATTTTAGTTATATATTAGTTTTTCCATATATAAACCATTATCCATTTATCAATTTTACGAAATTTCATCCACATGATAAAGGAAAAGATACTTAATTTTTATAGGTATTTTGGGACCTTCACTTATTGAAAAAAAAATATTTATGTATATATATTCAATATGTACTAAGAAATGAATCTAACAAGCGTGTCTTTTCTAATTTTCCACTTCAACATCTTGGATATGATCCTTTACTTTTAGACTTGGTAAATCTTACATATCATGGTCTTTTGATAACATCTTCATCAAATTAACAGTAAGGCAATCCACTTAGTTCTTAAAAAACTTTTCCTTCATACTTTAGTTTCCATATATCATGAAAATTCTTTTATATGTTTTTGTTTTATAAAATTCCTTACTTTTGACTCAATGTATAAACGGAATAATCTTCGAAAAATTAATATCTTCCATAAATTCAAATATATACTTATGGATATTTATAATTTCAGAACATGAATCATATGGTCACCTAATTAAATATAAAATAACTGGAATTTAATTATTAACACGGTAATTAAATCTATATTATTGAAAGAGTATTTTAAAAACTGGAATTTAGAATACTTTATCTATTAAGCCCAAAATTTTATCATATTCCAAATATTTGTTAATTTTCATGAAAATAATAAAATTATGGGGATAAAATCATTCAATTAAATATTAAAAAAGGAATATATATCTCTATTAGTAAATTATTGTTTATCTAATTATTATTTTTAAATATTATCAAATAATAGTTTCACGATAAATTCCATATCTAGATGATACCATAAAAGAAATCTCTAGACTCTATTTTCATTAACAAACTCACAAACATTGAGTACATGATAAAATAAAAAAATCCATTTGGTTATTTTGAATATAAATAATGTTTTATGAATCCTTAATTTAATCCTTATATTCATGTCATAGACATATAGATTCACCTATTTAATAAGCTCAATAAAAAGCTTCTTGGTAAGGGGTTTCTCTAACACATAAAATTTTCTTTCTTTATTAGGATCAATTATTATGATTCTATAATACTCTACAAAGCTAATTCCCTTAATATTCTATTTCTCTATGATTTAACTTGATTTTTTTCAATGATGAAAATTATTCCATTTTATATTCAAAAAATTAACATCTTAGTATCATTATTTACATTAATTAAATAATATATTTAATTAAATGTACTCTAAATAAAATACTAATCCCTTTTGATTAAATCTTATCGATTTGTGTGCGAAGATCCATATTTAATTATGTTTTTAGTCTAATTTAGCATTCTTGTAAAAAAGTTGTTATTTAGGATATTAATATTATTGATAATCTCAACACTATTCTTTGAGCCCACATTACTCTTAGATGGTTGAGTGTATAAGTAAGACACTATCATAAATTATAGTATGTGATCATTTCTTTCTAAATAAAACATCATAATTCCTAATTTTTATAAGAAGATAATTTCCTGAATTTTAAATTTTTTATTTTGGAGAATTAATTTAATTTTATAACTTATCACATCAAAATTAGATTAGATTGTATTTTAGAGATCTTTAAGAAATTGTTTTTTGGTGAATAGATACAAATGTTTATTTCACAAGGAATGTCACTTGTATGAAATTATAATGATATAATAATGAATTTAATATTTATAAGAACTTTTTAATATAAAAAATATATATTTAATAATTAATATAATTCATTTGAAAATATAATTTTTAACTTGTGAATCTATTTTTTAAATTTTTTAAATTTATGTAATGATTTTATTCAAATTATAATTTTATTACTGTTATTTATTCTCAAAGGTTTATTTATATTTTTTTATTTGAAATAAAAAAAATCTCATTTTATTTAAAATGATCCAATTTATTCAATGGAAATCAAAATTATACTTTATCTTACTGACAAATATATTTTTGTTAAGAAAGTATTTTTCTAAAAAATGTTTTTGTTATGTTTCGATAAATTATTTTAATATTAATCTTTAAAAAATTTGAAAATTGAGTCATAAAAAATGGATTTATTATTTGAAATCCATCTGTTCAAATTTAGTAACAACTTGAATTTCAATTTTGGATATAATGAATAGTGGCCATGGGAAATTATCGATGAGATTAAAACTAATTGGTAAGTTAAAAAAATATTTTCTTAAGTATTTTTTGATGATATTACTTCCACCTTTATTTCCTTATATTCAAACATTAATTATTTCATAACCAATTTAACACGAATGTGACTTAATATTATTTTCACACTTTTAATAATTTTAATATTGTCACTCCCCTCAAATATAAAATTGCACATCGTATCCTTTTTTATTCACCTAATTTTATCTATTTTGCTAAAATAGTACCTATACAAATTCATTATTAAAATTCCTCTCCATGTCAAATATGTCTTCATCTCATAAAAACGACATTTCATGAAGGAATTTCATTTAAGCCAAAGTAGGTTTCCAAAATGGGTATAATCATTGTAACTAACTCCATTCAATTTATTTCTCTTAAACCCCCTTAAATTATTATTTTACCAAGATTAAATAATCAATTAATTGTCTTCCATATACTGGGATGTTATTATTTTGATGGAATAGACCTCTTTAATCTCCTTTTTCGTCCTAGGGGAATGGGAAGAATCTCGTGTGTACGTATGCACTACTACGTCCATGAAATGATGTGTTTTTTATTTCATAAATTTCATTAATGGATAGTTATTATTATATATTTACGGTATAGATATGATTATTATAACATATTAATTTTGTAAGAAAATATATCATCTAATATCTTACCCTACTATTGTTTGGAAAATGATAACGTGGCCCATGAAAACCTGTGCACTACCACCTCTATAAAGCAACCTAATTCATATTTCATTTTTACCTTAATTGATTGTCATAAGTATATATTTAGAGACTATATATTATCTCTATGTCATAAATATAAATCTATAAATATTAATCATTATAAAATTTATTTCCATTCTAACCATTAAGAAAATGGTGATGTCATCAAGTGCACTTGCAGACCACCGCCTCTATGAATAAATTGTTTTTTCCTTTTTATTTTACCACCTTACATGGATTCTTTTGATATTTAATATAATGAATAAAAATTTTAATAATGAAACTATTAACATTTATGATATAATGTAATAATTTTATAACTCTAACCATGACCAATATACTAAGGTAATTTTGTAAAAATTTACTGAACCACATTAACTAGTCAACATAATAAATAAAAATTACATGAATAGATTTGAAATGATTCTAAAATGAACATAAAAATTAGAATATTTATCAAACATTTTCTTAAAATATTATTTAACAAATTTTAATTGATTATTAAATAGGATATAACATGTCTGACCAAGAAGGACTCATGTGTAAGGGTTTCGAATCTCAACTCCACTCAATGCGGCATATGTATATTATGGTCCTAATTTCTTTTATATGTTTTAACCATTTGAAAAATTGTTTCTAGAATTACTATTTATTCATGGTGTTTAATGTTTCAAATATTTTTTTCTCTTTTATAGGGTTTTTAATCAAATGTTATTAAGTTGTAATGGTTTATTTTACAATATCACTATTATTTGGGATTATTCATGTTTAAATTTATTTTTGAAGAGTAATATTATATTTATCTTACTAAAACCCATGTATTTTATTATTATATGGTTATTTTAGGTTTTTCAATTATTTACATAAAAAATTTCAACTCATTGGTACTCAAATACAAAAACAATCTTATAATAAATAACAAACTTATTTTTTTGGGAAGAGAATCTTATTATTCTTTAAAAATATTATTTAAATATTTATATGGAAATTTTATATACAATAATGTTATTTGTAAATTTATTTTAATAATAAAATTTAATTTATTTTAAAAAATTAAAGTGAATATTTTTACTTTTTATGATCAGTTAATTTTTTGTCATTTTACAAAATTGTGAATTTAATGTTCTTCCGAAGATATATGGTGTAAACAATTTTTTTCCTCCATGGCCTTTATTATTGTTTTGTCTCAATCAGTATATATATATATTAAAAAATTAAATTTTAATTATTATATTAAATTTTTTCTTTTATAGTAAAATAAAAAAAGCATTATTTTTAAAATTGTTGAATTTTTTAAATGTTTTATGATTTATTTTTTACAAAAAAGATACAAAATATTTAAATGAATTTCATTTATAAGGGTTTCTAATTATTTTTCCTCTCAATTTCCTAAAATAAATTTATCTATTTTAAAGCTTAATTTCAGATGAAATGATGATATTCTAACATTATTTACTAATTTATGGATTATACCTTATTTTGAGATCATTCACTTTCTTTTGATCATGTTTTATATTACTCTAATTTATTCCTTTGACATTAATTTTCTCCTTCATGTCCCTATTTTTAGCATTATGGATATATTTCAAATAATTTCTACAACTTTAATATTATATTAACATTATTTTTAGTTGATAGAATAATATTAATTTAGTTATTTATTATACTGAGGAAATATTGACACCATATTTTTGATTCAATACTGATAATAATTGATTACGTATTATAGTTTTGAAAAATTCATTGGAAATATGTAAGTTATGGGTTGTTCCTAGTTATAGATATCCCTTTGATTCGTTGATATGTCTTGGGGGATCAAAAATTTCCAAATTAGTTGGTTATTTTGTGTATACCTACCTATTCATTGAACTATCTCGGTGAAATCACTTGATTTTATGATTCATGATAAATTGGAATGAGTCCTTGATGGTAAGATCATAATATCCATAATTATGTATTTCATTTTTTAATATTTCAATTATTATTTTCTTGGTGATTGTTAAATTAATATTTTCCATGATTAAATTTGAAGCTCGTGTTTTTTTATTACTTTTAATTTTTATTGATTTTTTTCCCTTTCATATTTTTTATTTCCTAATCTACTCAGGATAAATTTAATTTTACACTTTCCCTTAATAAGAATTTGGTCTTACACTTTATTTTTTATTCTTTTCCTAAATATATATAATTTATCATTCAATCAACTTCATGATTGTAAGGACATTTTTTTTATTCTATGTTTTATTTTTTCAATTTCATATAGAAATCATGTTTGTATCTAGTCTCCCTATATGGCTAAACTGATTGACCATTTATATTGTGAAATCTTGTATCTTTTACTATTGTAATGAAGAAAACACTACCTATAGTTAATATGAGTTAGGTTTTGTTTTTTTCTGTATCAAAGGAAGTTAATTATGACCCTTATAAAATAGATTTTATAAGAACATATCTACTGTTATAATTATGAAAATTCTTGAGAATGTTAAATACATTTTTGGGGATGTTATGTTTTGTCTCACTATTCATGAATTGTTTAGCTAATTATGTGTCTTCGGTTTCTTAGATAAACTTATAATAGTATAAAATGGAAATTATATCAATTCTAATAGTCAATGTTGGGAATTTTGTTTTTGATAATGTCAATAAAACATATGTTGAAGATTAGAATATTATTAACATACTAAAAAAACTGATGCAGGTTATTCTAAAAAAACATTTCCATAGAGAGAAACCTGTTTTCCACAACATGATTCACCTATATTGGATCTCTTTATGTGATATAACCATGCATACTTTTAGGGAACTACTAATCCATTGGTAATTGAGTAGTGAATTATGTCCCTTAAAAATATATTCCTATCTTTGGGAAGTAATTAATTTGAAAAGTTTATGTTGGTGGTATATTTTAAAAATGCATATTTTGAAAAATGGTGGTCATTAATCCCTACAATTAAGGAACATGGTGACATATAAATTATGGAATTGAGAAATTTTGAATAGTTATTCTTTAGGAAATATTTTCATTGAGATAAATAAGATGAAATAGAGGGAATATTCCCCAAAAAATCATAAGGAAGAGTAACATGTTTCAAAATATGAGGTTTTATATTTAACATTCTCAATTCATATAACATACTACATAGGTAATATGAAAATATATATTAACCATTTATTTAGATTAAGAAAACTCTTCAAATGGATCTAGCCACCCAATATTTTTCATCAAATAATGATATAGTATCATGTGCCTTCATGAGGTAGAAATAATTTTCCAGGACATATATCTTCAAGGAAAGTTATGAAAATAAGATTTCATCTTTGTACTTTGAGAAAATAAATGCATCAAATAAAAATATATTAAATATGGTACTTCCAAAATGTGATAATTCATGAAAGAAAAATCCTACATAATGATTAAACAAAATGATATTTTTCTACAATTCTGAAGATATGGGTTATCACGGTTACGAATGCAAGTTAAAGAATAAATAATTTTTATACAATTCATTCACTACAGATATATATGGTATTATTTAAACTATATATGAATATGTAAAGAAAAATAACAATATAATAGGATGTGGGGGCTAACCAAGATTATGTGATTCTTATAGTTGATATTAATGTCCTTAAATATGTATAGGTGTAGACTTTGATCATAAACTCAATTTTCATTAATTCCTTATTTGATTTAATATATTAAATCTCTTTAATATCTTCTATAGTTTCAAATAACGTTAATTCATTCCCAAGAACCTTAATAAGGGTATTATCAATAAATACTCCAAGTGGAAATTTTATTTCTACAAGGATATATCAATCTGTTTTCATTATGTTCTATATACATAACCAGTTTGGAAAATTTTTATTATACCTATTGTTGAATTTGATATAATTACTAGTACAGATTTTTTATAAATGTATAAATAGAAAATTTATTTTCAAGGGAAGGAGATTATGATCTATTACAGAGATGTCAAATCCTTTTTCTTCTAATTAAAGATAATATCATCTGAATCATTTCTAGATCCACCACTAGTATCTTGCCTTAATAAAATTCTCTTATTATTTGTGGAAATGCAGCCTATGTATGGTAAAGGTAACTTTATAATATAATATGTACCTATTATGTAGGAATACATTGATTTATGTAATTAATATTTACCTGTAAATCCACATGAGTTCATATTACATTTTTAATTTTTCATTCTCCTTGATTTAAAACCCATATATAAGACATCCTAAAGAATATCGAAAGTGGAATTATTGGTTCTGTAGAAAATATATTATAGTTGTTTAATGAGGTATTATGTTTTCTTAGTGTTCAACCATGTTGATCCGATATTTTTTTAATGATGGATCTATGATATTTTTCTTGATTATATGTAAATAAATAAATTTACAACAATGAACAAGTATCATATACATAACATTGATGTATTGTTGGACCAACTTAATAAAGATCAATATTTTTCAAATATTGATAATTTTCTTAAGTATTATAAATTTCAAGGATGTAAGATATTATAATTAAGGAGTTTAACATAAGTAATGAATATTATGATTTTATAGTAACACCTTATGGGTAGAATAATGCCCCCTCTATTTTTAAGGATCTAATGAAAAACATTATAAGGTGGTATTGGTAATTTAATTATTCTATTTATCAAAGATATTATTGTATGATCTAAATTTTTTGAAAAATATAAAATACATTTGACAACCATTCTTGAAACACTCAGAGGGAAGGAATTATATTTGAAATTTAGTAAGGGTGATTTATATCTTTAGGAAGTTTCTTTTCTTTGAAATATTTTTTCAAACTATAGAATATAAGTTCATCATTAAAACAATAATTTTTCTATACAATGTCCTATAGTGATCAACATAACTATGTTATATAGCATCATGGGATTAGAAAGTATCCTCTTCATCATTGTTATATGTTTTATCCCAGTCATTAGGTTGGGGTTTGGATATAATTTATACATTGTTCCATTTTTAATAGGTTGTTTTCTTACTTAGGGTTCCTTTTCATTGTGTGAAAATCCTTCAACCTTACAATACTGGTTTCATGTCTCGCATAGTAAAATCATCAAGTCTCAATTGGGTTCTGGATATATATTCTTCCGTTATTATTCTTTAGCTCTATTTTTAATTATGGATTTTGTACTTTTGGGTTCTTTTGTTTTTCTCGTATACCATAGACTTCCATGGGGTAGCTTTGGACCTCCATTTCTAAAGTCACCTTACACACATTTACATGGGTAGAGAATATATATATACCATCTGTTAGATGGTATGTCTGAGTATGATATACTCTACAATACCAAATGTAGGATCGAATATGTAATGAGATGCTCAAATACAAGAGGGGGTGAATTGTATACTTTAAAAATTCCATTGGAACTTTTGCGTAACCAAAATTCACAACACCTCTAAGATCTATTATATTGAATGATTCTGTAAAAGTGATTCTAGAAATGAAACTTAACAAAAGTTTACACAAACTAAGATTCTACCTTAAAGTGTATAGAATCTAACTAAATCAGAGTACTAGTTTTGGGAAGTATATGAATGTTATAATTCCTCACCAATACAAATACACAATGGAAAACAAAATATTACAAGTAACAAGTAATAACTCTTTTAACCCAAAGAGGAGGGTATCCAAAAACCCTGGATAAAAGGTCCCTTGATTTATACTTTCAAGAATGTATGTCTTACCCAATCCCAGGTAAGCCCTCAATCCAAAGATCGATATCTGTCTTGTTATCCCCGCAAGCCCTTGATCTATAAGGAAATTGGCACCTCTGACTTCACAACCCAAAGTCTCTGATTTCAAGGAAATTGAACCTCTGCACTAAGCAAATCTACATGAAGCAAAGTTTGAACAAGCAGTTCCAAACTTTCTGCATGACGCCTGAGATTTTATAAGAGCCTCTCCCTCTAGAAATCAATTCAACAACACTTTTTCAAAAGTCTCTAAAATTCATCTGAAAAGTCTTGAACTCTTTCAAATGAGATCTTATTTATAGGAATAGCTCTAACGGTCGGCTCCCTCCTCCAATGGTCATATTTGTCCTTGAATTTAGGAGGGACCTGTACACATGTCACTCAAACAACGGATAGTTGATAACTGAAAGCATGAAATCATTTTATAACAAAACGAGTGTAAGAATAACTAGAATATGATATTCATAACGTATGGAAATGAGAGTTCGGAGTCTACAATACAAGGATATTTCGATTCTATTTTGTAGAAATTCATAACCTGAATTCTATAGAATTTCGGAGTCTGATTTTCAAGGAAATTCAGATTCTGGATTCATAAGAATTCAGAACATGAACATAAAATGTTCGGAGTCAGGGTTCATGAGAATTTGGAGTCAGAACTCATAGGACTTAGGACTCTCAATTCAGAGAACTCAGAGTCAGAACTTAGAGAAGTTCATAACTGGAATTCGTAATCGGAATCGGGAGTAAGAACTTAGAGAAGGTCATAACCAGAATTTGTAATCAGACCTCATAGTCAATAGTTAGAGAAGTTCGTAACTAGAATTCTTAAATATAATTCGGAGTTAGAACTTAGAGAAGTTCTTAACTGGAATTCGTAATAAGAATTCGTAGTCAAACATTATATAAGTTCGTAATCAGAATTCGGAGTCGAACTTCATGAATGTTCTTATCCAGAATTCGGACTTGAACTTCATAATGTTCGTATCCAGAATTTAGAGTTGAACTTCATGAGAGTTTGTATCCAGAATTCAGAGTTTAACTTCATGAGAGTTCATATCCATAATTCGATGTTGAAATTTATGAGAGTTCATAACATGAATTTGGAGTCTTAAACAAAATACTTCATATCTATATATTATATGATTCTGAGGTTTTTGGTTACAATCCGATTTTTACAGTTAAGAAAAATGATGATATGAACAATGAAATCTAGTTAAGGGTAAATGTCCTTGGAAAAGGAAATTTTCATTATAGAATTAAAATCGGGGTAAAAATGATTTTTACCATAAGATAAGGTGTTTGGGATTTTCAAAACAAGAGGAATGGTAAAGTCATAAGGAAACCTTAATGACTCAACAATCTCCCCCTTACATGAGGGAATGGAAAAGTCATAAGGAAACCCTTATTGACTCATCATTCTCCCCCTTTTTGGAAATCACAAACATCCTTACAAAAAAGAATATAAGGACTTGGAATAAATCTCTAGACTTTGAAATTAAATCTTATCTCCCTTTGTTCATGGACAATGGTAAATACGACTAACTCCCCCTTAGGCTTTGGAACTCTAAGGATCATATTCTATATTTCCTGAATGAGAATTTTCATTTTAAATTGGAAATATTCGTAATGAGAAATCCCCCTTGGATAAAATCCCCCTTACTTAAGGATATTTCTTCTATACATATAAATCTTTTTCCTTATCCCATTTTTAATTCTTTTTCCTTCTCCCCCATTGTGATTTTCTAAAAGAGTTTTAGGGAAAGGAAAAACAATATAGTACCTGAAATATTAGTACAAATAACAAAACAAACAATCATCCACCATTTCATTGATATTGGAAGTATTAGTATAGGGAAAAACAAATACAAAAAAAGATTGGAGTGGGATTTATTTTTCTTCTCTTTCCTTGGGCATTAGCTTATTCACAATGGTCTTCACCTTTTTCTGCTCTTTGTGATCCTCCTCTACTTGCTTCTCCAATGTTGTGATTCTAACTTCTTGATCCTTTAGGGCCACTACTTGAGCCTTCAATTGGTCATCTTGCATCACAAGATTTTCTTCCATCTCACTCCGGAGATCCTTCTTTGTTTTCCAACATTGAAAAATATAACTCAACTTTCCATTAAAATCCTTTTCATCTTGAATCTGAGAATTTTGTTCAAGAGTTATCTTTTCATGAAGGCAGTTTGTAAGATTCTTGATTTTGGTATATTCAGTGTCAAACGCTTCCTTGATATCTTCTGGAAATTGAGAATGCTCTTCCAAATCTACAAGGATTTTCTTAGACCATTTGGTCATATTCTTGCAAGATTTTATGCGGGCATCATAGTTGATTAGAAAATTATTTTTATCAGCCTCAATCTTAACACATCTATCCATCAGCATGGATATGGATTCTGTTTTCTAATTCATGTTTTGCTAAAGAATTTGGCATCTATAATCAATTGCTGGGAAATCAGAATGGTATCCACCAACTTCTTTAGAGATTGGACAACAAAATCATTCCCTAAGGCAGATAACTCTAAATCAGACATTTAACATGGAGATGGTTCGTCCTCTAACTCTATCATCTTCCTCTTAGAAGTTCCCCAAGATTCTTTCATCCTTAAAATATCTTTGGTTAGGGTATCAACAACCACTTGTTTCCCCTTACTGATTTTCAGAATATCTTCTTCATCAGGATATTCATGTTCACTTCCAGATAACTGTACAATCTTATATTAATCATCTTTTTCCTTCTCATCTCTAGCTTCAATATCCTCGGGAATAATGAAGTCATGATTATGACTCTCTTCCTCTCACAACATAATCACTTCCTCTTCTTCACCAATCTCATCAGCTCTGAGAGTAACATGTTTTGAGGATCCGGCTTGAGAAGTCCGGATTAATAACTTTTCAGAAGCACTTTATTTTTCAAGATATTCTTACACTTGATTTATCACATCATCAAAGCCACCACTGCTCTCAGCTTATTGAAGTTCTTGTACAGCTTCTTTCTCAACATCCTTCTCTTTGACTTTTTCCAGAGACATGAACTTCTTTCCCAGAGTCTCAGGAAATGGTTCCACCAGGAATGGCTTCAGAACATGGATATTATCATATGCAATTTCAGTATCCCTCAGAAGGGATTGACAAATTTCAGCCTCTGAAATCTTCTTATTTAGCTTCTATTCCTTGGCTTGCTTCTCAAGCACTTCAGCAACCTTTTCTTTCAAGGCCTAAGCCTCAGCTGGATCCAAACCGAACTGTGGCTCCCCTGCTTTTCTATTCTTCTTATCTTCCATCCATTTTTCTACAATTTTAGCTAGGTAGGATTTATGATTCTTTGGTTTAGGAGGTGCGGATTAAACTTCCTTAAGATTAGGGGTTTTGTCTTTTACTTCCTAATCCTTCAATTTCCTCTTCTTTCTAGCCTTCTTTGATGGTTCAACTTTCTCAACATTTTCCGGAACAACTTCTACCACTTCCTCAGGTAGATCATAAAATTCACCTGACACCTTGGAGAAACCAACCTTCATCCTTTTGAGGGTATCATCACTGATCAGCATAACTTTTCAATTCCTTTCCTTGGAACTGTAGGGGATCTTTAAAGATTGTAATCACCAAACTATCATCTTTGAGAGTAAGGTTGGATACATAATAATCTGAGCTCTCATATTCCCATTTTTTGATATTCTCAATCGTAATGAGATTGTTTCTCATGAGGTTGACCTTCCGTAGGATTACTAAAAATTTAAAGATATACATGTCACTTTTCTTAAGGGTGTCTTTACCACCCTTCCTTGGTATGATAAATCCTTGAACCCATAGCTGTAGAATCCGATTGTTGGTAGATAGATGGGAAATCATTGTTGTCTTTACATTAGTAAGCCTAAGGCATTCCATATCCTTTTCCTTAATGAAGCTTCCTCGAACCTCTGGCAATTTTTGAGAACAAAACTCAGATTCCCCTTCATAGGACAGCCCCACCAAGCTAGCTGCCATGGTATAAGAAAGTGAATATGTCTTTCCATAAATTTTAAAGGAGAATTTATCTCTTTCATCTTACTTAATGAAAGAAACTAACTCATAAAATTCTATAAGAAGATCTAGATTGACTACATCCTATTCTCGTGTCTTTGAAATAGCTACACTTTCCCACCCATTGAGGTTGATGTTCTTAGCGATAAGAGAATCATACTTATTGAAGAAGTTCAGATGAACTAACCTTTCCCTGTAAATTTTCCACTCTGTAATCGGCTTTACAGTAGACATATCTTGAGAAGGTACTTCTGCAGAAATTCAGACTGGAGCCCTTCTGAAAACATCGGAAGAGGCTTTTGTAGAGGCCAGAGCTTCGACACGCAAATGCTTTGAAAACCGATGTGGGACAACTATCGGGGGTCCCCTTTATATAGGCGATGGAAGTGACCTTTAAACTTCCAAATCCAATCTAACAGTTGGGAAACCATCTGATCTGATCTAATGGTTGATATGATAGCCACAAGGAAAAATTGAATTGGATCTGATCTTTTGAGGTTCTAAAAATAATTTGGATTTAGGGAAACTAGAATTCGAGGAATTTTAAAAACAAAAGAAACTACCAGTAAGAAAAAGGTAATTATGAAAAACTCAAGAAATAATCATACCTTTCTGATTTCTAGGAAGATTATTCGTACTAATGAGTGTTCTTCTTGAAGAACATTGGATTCCAAAAAAAACGTGAATACGAAAAAAAAACTTCACATTAAAATTTTTTAAATCGGAGTGTTTCTATTACGAAAAACATCAGGTCAGAATATTTTCATTATGAAAATTTCAGGTCCGAAGATTTTCATTATGAAAACATCTGGTCTGAAGAATTTCATTTTGGAAACTTCAGGTTCGAATATTTTCATTACAAAAATTTCTTGTCCAAATATTTTCATTGTGAACACTTCAGGTCCAAATATTTTCATTACGAAAACGTCAGGTCCAAATATTTCCATTACGAAAACTTCAAATCTAAAGATTTTTATTATGAAAACATAAAAGTCTGACTACAAATTTTTTCATTATGAAAAAATTTGAAAAACCAACTATCAAAATTTTCAATACAAATTTTTTTTAAAAACCAACTATGAAAATTATCCTTAAGAAAAATATGAAAAACATCATTACAAAAAATATGAAAAACTTATGAAAAAAATGTACTCCCCCTATTAAAAGGAGTTTATTACTATAACGAGATTGATTTCAACAAGAAGTAAAACAAGGAGGATTACCTTATGGTTATCTTTCCTAACTTCTGTTTAATGTATTAAAATCTATCAGAAGGTAATGATTTTGTGACAATTTTAGTTAGTTGATCTTTCGTTTTGATAAATTGAAGAATGATATCTCCTTTTTGTGTGTGATCCCTAAAATAGTGATGCATAATATCGATGTGTTTTGCATGAGAGTGATTTGCAGGGTTTTTACTAAGGGAATTGGCAATTGTATTATCAAAAAAAATTTCTATTTTGGTAAAACTCAAGCCATAGTCTGTGAGTGTGTGTTGCATCCACAACACTTGAGCATAACAACATCCAACTCCTACATATTCAGCTTCAGTAGTGGAAAGTTCTATTGAGTGTTGCTTCTTGCAAGACCATGAAACTAATGAATCTCTTAAGAAATGACAAGTTCTGGATGTTCTCTTTCTATCCATTCTACATCCACCATAGTCAGCATTCAAAAGGCTTTTTAAAACAAAATCATTTCTTGAAGTATAAAATAGTCCTAAATCCATGGTTCCCTTTAAGTAACAAAAAATTCTTTTCACTTCCATTAAGTGATATTCCTTAGGATTGGATTGATATCTTTCACATAAGAATACTGAAAACATTATGTCTAGACGACAAGATACCAAGTAAAGTAAAATTCCTATCGTACCTCTAAAAGTTGTTTGATCTATTGGTTTCCTAGTTTCATCAAGATCAAGTGTTTTTGAGGTACCAATGAGAGTACTTATACTTTTAGTGTTCATATCCATACTTTTTAAGAAGATATTTAATATACTTATGTTGGGATATATAGATTCCTTTTGGTTTTTGAGAAATTTGAAAACCAAGGAAAAATGTTAACTCAACCATCATTCTCATTTCAAACTCAGATTTCATTAGATCCGCAAAGGAATCGGTTAAGGATTACTGAGTTGAACCAAATATATTGTCATCAACATAAATTTGAACAATCAAAACATTTTTCTTATCTTTATTTATAAAAAGGGTTGGATCTGCATTTCCCTTAAAATAGTTATTCTGAAGAAAAAATCATGTAAGTCAATAATACCAGGTTCGAGGAGCTTGTTTAAGTCCATACAAAGCTTTGGTAAGTCTAAAAACCTGGTCAGGATGTTTTGAATCTTTAAATCCATGAGGGTTGTTCAACAAAAAACTTCCTCTTGAACATAACCATTAAGGAAAGCACATTTCACATCCATTTGAAAAATCATAAAGTTGAAAATTCTGAAAAGGCAACTAAAATAATAATAAATTCATGTCTAGATACTGGAGTATAGGTTTATTTATAGTCTATTCATTCTTGTTGATTATAGCCTTTACCAACTAATCTAGAATTATTTCTAACAATGATTCCATTTTAATCGCACATATTTTTGATGACCCATTTTACTCCAATAACAGAAGTGTCATTAGGTCTTTCAACCAAGGTCCAGACATTATTCCTTTCGAATTAATTTAGTTCATCTTGTTTGGCTTTAATCCAATCATTATCACCTAAAGTTGCATTAGTGCTTTTTGGTTCTAATTGGGAAAGGAATTATAGATGTTCTAATTCATTTCCTAAGGAACTTCCAGTACTTATAGGTTAATTCACATCACCAATGATACTATCATTGGGATGATTCTTTAGAAATAACTGATTTGGGTTTTGTAAAACCTGTTCAGCAACATAGGGTAGGAAATCTTCTAGGTTAAATGTTTCCAAAGTATATTCTTGGACATTTTCCTTATCAGAAGGATATTCTATCATAGGTTGATAATCTGTTTTTGAAAACACATCCAAGGATGTTGGTTGGGGTTGTTTTAAAACAAAAGGACCAGTTTCATCAAATTTAACATGTATTGTCTCTTCAATAGTACAAGTGTTTCTGTTGAAAACTCTATATGCCTTAAAATTTGTGGAGTAGCCTAAGAAAATTATTTCATCCGATTTTGGTGTGAATTTATGAAGATTATCTTTAGTATTCAGAATGAATACCTTGCATCCAAAAACCTTAAAGTATAAAGTATAGGTTTTCTACCATTCAATAACTCATAAGGAGTTTTATTAATAAAATTTCTAATAAAAACACGATTTATATTATAACAAGCAGTACTTACATTTTAAGACCAAAAATGTTTGGCTATAGAATACTCACTCAATATGGTTCTAGTTATCTCTTGAAGAATTCTATTTCTAAATTCTGCAACACCATTCCGTTGAGGAGTTCTAGGTGCTGAAAAGTTGTGAGTGATACCTTTTCTACTACAAAATGTTTCAAAATCACAATTTTGAAATTCTCCACTATGATCACTATGAATAGTTTTCAAGGGAAGGTTTTTATAATTTTATACTTCGGCTCTAAAAATTTTTAAATAATAAAAATCTTCAGACTTATTAGCTAGAAAATAGACCCACGTAAATCTAGTATAATCATCAACCAAGACAAATACATAAAACTTTTCCCCAATGCTTCTACATTGTGTAGGACCAAAAATATCCTTATGCACTAATAGTACTGCATCAGTATATGAGGCTTCACCAACTGATTTAAAATTTTATTTGTGTTGCATGCCATATTGAAAAGGGTCAAAAACTTTTGAAGAATCAAATCTAAGCTCTAGTAGATCCTTAACTAGTCCTATCATAGAAAGTTTGCACAAGTTCCTAAGGTATATTGACCTAACCTTCTATTCCATAACCAAGAATGATCTTCCATTTCACTTAGGCAAGGTAGATCCTGGCTGCTAGGGTCTTCTAAATTTATTGTGTAAACATTTTATTTCCTATTGGGAGAAAGAATAAATTCTTCCTTGGAATTGTGTACTAAGAAATTATCATTCCTAAAATTCACAAGGTAACTTTCATCACATAATTGAATTACTCTAATAAGGTTGTTCTTAAGACCCTTTACAAATAAAACATTTGAAATTAATGTTTTTCCAAGAAGAACAATGTTACTTATACCAATAATTTCTCTCTGAGCATTATCTCCAAAATTTACTTTTCCTCCTTTCGTCTTGATAATCCTTTAAAAATAGTTTTTGTTACCAGTCATATTCCTGGAACATCCACTATCCATGTACTACATATTTTTGTTGGTGCCTTCTCTATTTTCCTAAAAACAAAAGAGTTAGACTTTCGGAATCCAAAATTTCTTGGATCCGGAATTTTTAGACAAAATAAATTGGGTATGCACATTCTTTTAGAAAAATAAGTTGTATGAAACCCAAGATATTTAATTTTATTTAAGAAACAATTTTTCATCCAATTCCCACCACATTGACATTTAGTGCAAAAAGGGGCACAAGAAGGAACAAAAAAGTTGTTTCTGAAAACCGGTTTTTGGTTAGTATAACCTACTCTAATAGTGTTTCCTTGAGAGTTAATTTGAGAATACATCTTGTCAAAATTTTCCTTCCCAGAGGAAAAGTTTTCAAGAAGCTTTTTAGGAGAAAATATTTCGGATTTTAGTCTGATGACTAAATTCCTATCCTCAGGAATCATTTCCTTAGAGTTAGATTTTTCCTCAAAAAGTTTTGTCTTTAAAATATCATTCTTAAGAACTTTAGAAAGTTATTCCTTATCATAATTTTCTTTCTCAAGGTCTTTAGAAAGTTTTTCTAAAAGTTCATCTTTATCTCTAAGATCTCTAGATAGATTTGAGGTCTCTTTTTTAATAATTTCATCCATAGTATTTGCCTTGTCTAATTTCCTTGAAATTTTACAATTTCTTGCTTCAAGTAACTTGGAAAATCTAGAAACATCTTCATATAAAGATATTTATTAATTTTCTAATGATGAAGTATCTTTAGAAGTACTATTTTCATAATAGTAATTCTTATCAAGAGATAAATTTGTTAAAGCCTCAGCAGAGCGTACCTTGGCCATAAGACATGTAATATGGATATTAGTAGTTGAAATGAATCCCATATTATTCTGTGCTGATTAATCATATTAAGAATATTCACTTTCTAAAGAGTCTCTACAACTATCACTCCAAGTATCATTAGCTTTAAGGATTTTATTGTGCTTTGATTGATAGATGTTCTTCTTCTTCCTTTTAGAATTCCTTTCCTTATTTTCCTTCTTTTTAAATAAAGGAAAATCAGGTCTGATAAGACTCATTCATCTACATTCATAACATGTAACTTCTCCATCTTTCTTATCTTTGTAGTCTCTCTTATTGTACTTATTCTGATGTTTCTTTTGAGCTACAATCTTGTTCATTCTCTGAGCAAGATTAGATAATTCATTCTCAGACTTTTCTGTGTCACTAGATTCTGACTGAATAATGAGTTTCTTTGTCTTTGATCTAGTTACTCTTTCTGGGGCATTGGCTTTCATATGTTTAGAATTAGTTGTAAAATCAACTCCTCCGTTCCCATTATTCATCTTAACATTTTCAGTATCTCTCTTCATTCTGTTTTCATGCTGAAGAAGAGTTCCAAACAACTCGTCTAAGGAAATATGAGGGACTTTACTTTTCTAATCAATAGATATCCTCTTGGACTCCCATTCATTTGGAATAATATCTATGATCTTGTCAACAAGAGCCTTATAATCCAAACCTTTTTCTCCCATAGATTTTAAGCTATTCACAATAGTCATAAACCTTTGTTGTACTTTTACTTATAGTTTCACCATAAGTAATGTTAAATCCATCGTATTCATCTCTCAACATATCCCCTCTTGTCTCTATGACTTTGGATATACCAAAATGTGTAACTTCAAGTTTCTTCTAGATATTGTTCAAAGATTCACATGATTTTATTTGACTATATATGTTCCTAGTCATGGAATAAAACAAATTATTCCTGACTCTAAAGTTTGATTGATATTCTAATTTCTCCTGATTCCTAAAGGTTCTCAATTCCTTATCTAGAATTTTATAATCTCTAGTCTGCATTAGATAGTTATCAACTCCAGTATTGATAAAAAAAAGTCTTCATCCTATATCTCTAGTACTCATAATCATTTCCATCAAAATCAGGAGGTCTGGTATGATTTATGTTATCAATAGAACCAACATTTAAACATGGCTTTCATAAGAAAATCTTTGTCACACAAACTTGTTAGTAGTATGAGTTTGTAAACAAGAGAAAATATCCTAATCATGGAACTAGATATTGTATCTGTAAGAAAGAATGAATCCGAACAATGTGAGTTTGAAAAAAATATACAGAAAAAGTTGTGAATCCGGAAGATCAATTCCGAGAATTTTCTTCTGAATATAATCATGTGATTAATTCAGATGTAACCATTTCTCTGATACCAATTGTTAGATTGGTATAGGGTTTGAGGTTTCGAACATTTGATACCAATTGTTATATGGTATGTCTGAGTATGATATACTCTACAATACCAAATGTAGGATTGAATGTGTAATGAGATACTAAAATACAAGAGGGGGGTGAATTGTATACTTTAAAATTACTTTAAAACTTTTGCGTAACCAAAATTCACAACACCTCTAAGATCTATTAACTTTCTTGATTCTGAAAAATTGATTCCAGAAATGAAACTTAACAAAAGTTTACACCAACTAATATTCTACCTTAAAGCGTATAGAATCTAACTAAATCAATGTACAAGTTTAAGGAATTATATGAAAGTTATACTTTCCTAAACAATACAAATACACAGCGGGAAACAAAATATTACAAGTAACAAGTAATAACTCTTTTAACCCAAAGTGGAGGGTATCTAACAACCCTAGATAAAAGGTCCCTTGATTTATAATTTCAATAAATTATGTCTTACCCAAACCCAGGTAAGCCCCCAATCTGAAGATCGGTATTTGTCTTACTATCCCCGCAAGCCCTCGATTTGCAAGGAAATCAGCACCTCTGACATCACAACCCGAAGACTCTGATTTCAAGGAAATCGAACCTCTACACTAAGAAAATCTGCACGAAGAAAAGTTTGAACAAGCAGTTCAAAACTTTTTGAATGAAGCCTGAGAGTTTATAAGAGCCTCTCTCTATAGAAATCAAATCACCAGCACTTTGTTAAATGTCTCGAAAAGTCATCTTAAAAGTCTTGAGCTCTTTCAAATGAGCTCTTATTTATAGGCACAGCTCCAATGGTCGGCTCCCTCCTCCAACGGTTATATTCTTCCTTGAATTTCAAAGGGATATGTACACATGTCACTCAAACAACGGTTAGTTAATAAATGAAATCACAACATCATTTTATAACAAAATGAGTGTAATAATAACTAGAATCTAATATTTGGAATGTTTGTAAATGAGAGTTTAGAGTCTATAAAACAATGATATTCGAATTCTATTTTTAGGAATTCGGAACCTAAATTTTATAAAATTCTGGAGTCTCAATTTCATGGAAATTATGATTCTGGATTTATAAGATTTTAGAACCTGAACTAACAATGTTTAGAGTCAGGGTTCATGAGAATTCAGAGTCAGATCTCATAGGAGTTCGGCGTCTGAATTCAGAGAACTCAGAGTCATAAATTAGGGAAAGTTCGTAACTAGAATTCATAATCATAATTTAGAGTCAGAACTTAGAGAAGTTCGTAATAGGAATTTGTAATCAAAATTCATAGTTAGAACATATAGAAGTGTGTAACTATAATTCGTAATCAGAATTCGGAGTTAGAACTTAGAGAAGTTCATAACCAGAATTCATAATCATAATTCGTAGCCGAACTTTACATAATTTTGTAATCAGAATTTGAAGTCGAACATCATGAATGTTCGTATCTAGAATTTGGACTTGAACTTCATAATGTTTGTATCTAGAATTCAGAGTTAAACATCATGAGAGTTCATATCCAGAATTCGGAGATGAACTTCATGAGATTTCATATCCATAATTCGGATTTAAAATTTATGAGAGTTTGTAACCAAAATTCAGAGTCTTAAATAGAATACTTCATAACAATGTATTATATGATTCTGAGGATTTTGGTTACAATAATATTTTTACACTTAGGAAAAATATTGATATGAACAATGAAATCTAGGTAAGTGTTAATTTCCTTGGAGAAGGAAATTTTCCTTATAAAAGTAAAACAGGGGTAAAAATGAGTTTTACCTTAAGATAAGGTGTTTGAGATTTTCAAAACAAGAGGAATGGTAAAGTCATAAGGAATCCTTAATGACTCAACAATCTCCCCCTCACATGAAGGAATGGAAAAGTCATAAGGAAAACCTTATTGAATCAACACCCTCTATATATATTACCTTATGGTGAGGGGAGTATATGCATTTTATATAGGTGTATTTATATATAAATTAGTGTGTATGTGTGAAATTTTAAAAGATGGGTTTTTCCCACTGGATTCCACCTTGGTATCTCTTTCTTCTATAGACCTATTTGGAGTAGATTTGGGTTGCCATCATCAGAGGCTATTTTTTTATATAGGTTCCCTATTTCTAAGCCTTTAATTTTAATTCAATAAATTCTAGAGTGTTTTTAAAGTGTATTTTTATTATTTTATAGTATATATATATATATATATATTCTTTGTAGAAAAATACATCTTTGAAATGGTTTTTTATTTGTTTTTATAATTTTCCTAAGATTCCTACATTGTTTATCCATGTAAAAATATCTTTCTAACATTTTTTTTGAAATGTAATATGTTTTATGAATATTATATTTTCTAGGTCTCAATTTATATCACTTTATAAAAATAGAAAACCCTATTTAGGACATTCCGCTTGATTGAGAAATGTTGTGTGCATGATAAGTGTGTGATTTGGGAAATGTTCCTTGTGAATATATAATTTCATGGTTTTTGTAAAAAAATGGGTTGCACATAATAGGGGAGATCAGAGCTGTTAATGTGGATAGTTCTTGTGTACAATAATATGATATGTATGTATATTCTATTATAATAAAACATAACTCCACATAGGCATGGGATGTGGGAATTCTGGGTATTTAGGTGGGAATAATATGATATGTTTTCTAGGAATGACCCACCCAACCTATTAGGATTATGATCTAAAACTATTTAAACTTTCATAATGTGTATTGGTCGGCTTGAGTAGGAGATGGAACATTTCATCCACTATCGATCACTATGAATATAAGGATCCTATGTCCCCACTAACTTAGCTACATATGGATTTTCTCTGGTGCTTTCTCTCATGACATTTTGGTTATATGTATAACACCTTCCAAAAATTTCTAATTTTTTATGAAGTATAATATTTATTGTTATTTCATACCAAGAATCCTCTTTTATCATTGGTTTTCTTTTATAAAGAATTTTATGAAAGTTCTTTCTTATTTTTAAATATTTTTTAGAAAATATAATAGAAATTAGTTTTTCATAAAATTGAATCTGGTCAATTGTTTTCTTTATAAAAGAAGAAAACCCTATTTATATGAATTTTTTTTTAAAATAGAATGATTTGGATTTATTTTTAATGGTTTATCATGGGAATTGTTTTATCCAGTCCTACCTAATATGTTTTATCACGCGTGACTGCACCTCTACCTTTTTTTTCTTATGGTGCAGCTTCCATCTTGGTCTCAGTATCCATGGAGTGACATGCATTAAGTGGATTACGGTGACTCGTAAGGTCATGTGGAGGTATGTATAGTGTTTACATAAGTTTTTTATATTACCAATTTCAACTTTACTACTATTATTATTCTTTTATTTTGAGATTTTATTTATCTATTTTTTTATGGGATAGTTTTTTTACAATTGAGTTGGGATTTATTCTCGACACTAATTTTTAGTGAAGGTGGATCAGGAACGCCTCTCTGGTCATGTCAATGACAAGTTCAGGTTCCCAAATTTTGGTCGATCTGATTTTTTATCATCAATTATCACTCCCTTTCCAAATGATTTCCAAAACATAATTACTGGAGAAGTTAAAAAGGAACAAGTTTTATGAAAATAGTTTACCAAGGAAAACTAATTTCATGAATGATGGGAATATAGAATAATTTTTTATGAATTTATTCTACTAAAATTATAAAACCTGAAACGTGTTCTATAAATACCCGAGCTGGAGTGGGAATTTCTTGATGATTCCCATAGCTATATTTGTTTTGTACACATTGGAAGCATAAATATGTAAAAGGATTTAAAATAATTTGTTGTGGGATAATATGAAGAGAGATTCTGTTGACTACATATCAAGGTTCATGGATTTTGATAAGAAATTGATGAGTGATAACATCCTAAAGGAGTCATTAAACCTCTATATAACAACCCATGATTTTATAAAATATTTCTCCTAAAAAATTATTTCTTCACAAAAATTTTCTACATGCAACACCGAGTTTAAACGAACTGTGATGTATTATTAAAAAGTTTATTATTTATGATAGTTATAACATAATAGTTATATTTTGGGTATAAATAGGTTAAAATAATTTATTAAATATACATAAATAGTAAATATATTAAAATTCATAACCTCATTAAAGGATAAATCAGGTTAATCTATGATAAAAACTGACTAATAAGGCCATAATATTTTCATCATAATTATTAATGGATGAAATTAATTTAACATTTATCACCTTAGTATCTAATTTTTTTTTTAAATAACATATTTCCCTAAAAATTACTTATATGTTACATAAATTCATGAAAGTTACAAAATATCACTATGTTGGTTCAAAAATCCATTATGTGTTAAGATAGGTAAATAAAATAGTTATTCATAAATATTAATAGTTTTTTTGTGCATAATTAAATTATATTCATGATGGTAATTTATTTCTAATTTTTATTTATTTTATAATTACCATAAATCCATACACAATGCCAAAAATTTATTAATTCAATTGATGGAAAAGTAAAATAAGTGATATTAAAAATATTAAACAAGATATATTTTGAGTAATTAATAGTTTTAAATTAATTTTGTGGGTTAATATGACATATTAGGGTTGTTTTATATGATTATATTTGAATACCAACTTTTTATTAATCTATTCAGTTAAATTAAATGAATATTGTTAAAATTTAGAATAATTATATTTTATCATAATAATATTTTATTAAAATATATAAAAAAACATAAAATTTTTGGACGAAGATATTGTTCAAATAATATGGTAAAAAATGGGATAACTTGGCAATTTATGGGAAATTTTTATCTTGTAATTAATAATTAAGACCCTTTAATATTAAAAAATTTGTTACCATAGTATAAAAAAATATTCAATCAAAAATATAATGTTTAAAATGAAATCTAATATTTTCAAAATTCGATTAGTTTATAGGATTATAACCCTATCATATATTATCTTTAAATACCTTCCCATTTGGAAGAATTTTTCTTAATAATTAATTTATAATAATTTATTCTTTTCAAAAATCTCAAAAAAAACCTCTTGCTATAATTATAAAAGACGCATCCACCCTCACTCATTTACACCAACTTGAGTGTTCTTTCTCAACCATATTTCCAAAACCATTATCAATTCCATACCAACATTTTATAGGTTTTGGTCTTCCCAAAACACTAACTCAAGGTTCCTTAGGAGGACACATAAACAATTTATTTTAAATAAGATGTCATTTACTTCAATGAAAACATTCTATTCTACATATCTATTATGTCTTATATGTACATGGATGTTGAAAGCCACAAAATTATAATTGAAAATTTTAAGATCAATGAAAAACATGAAATATATTAATTATTTTCTCCACAAAAGATAGAAAGGGAAAGAATGGATATATGGATAGGAGGTGACTAGATCATTCAAATTGCAAGACCAACAAGAAGAGATGTGGTCGTATGAGACATGGAATGTCTCACAGGAGAATTATTCATTATGTTTGATCTAATAATGATTAATAAGATCCATTTTAGTGAATCCTTATGACCATCAAAGGCCAATCAGACATCATTCTTTACCACGTGATGCCCTTCCGATAAGTCTTTTGGATTATATAAACCCTATCCATATTAGATCCTCTAATCATGAAATATTTCAATTAAAAGTTCGTTATAATTACATAAATCCTATTTTAATATAAATTTTGATAAAGTTAAAATCTTTAGCTGATGGAATTTACATTGATTTCATGAAAAGGGCTTATATAGCTCCCATGATAAATTCAATGATCATGCGAGATCCCTAGTGGCATGTCATCCATGCTACACAAAATAATTTTGGCATGTCACCATAATCATGTGAAGTAACCTAGTCATATCCATTGGATAATGTAATTCCAAAATGGAAAATCAATTGGAAAATTTCAAATGTCATGTAATATAAATAATAAAAATTGAAAAGGGAGGTACACACATTCAAGGAAAAGTTGCTCTCTTTTTCATATGAAGGGGTTATGTGCCTCGTGTGATCGGCATTTTCATCATGTGAAGTCCCTTTATAATTATAGATAGATATTATGAAAGGCCACAAATATTCCAGTTTGATCTTTTGGTGGGCCTCTGATAGGCTAGTTTGATCTCACAAAGGGCCCCAAACAAGTCTTCCTTGATAATGTGAAATCTTCTTCAATAGGAACCTGATTTCATGAGGACCCTCAATGATGTCGTCCAATTATTTCAAAGGTTATTTGAAATTTCTAATAGAATATGTGAATTACATTGATAATACATGGGTTCAATAATTACGGTCAAGGTTAAATCATCATTAATTCATTGTTTATCATGAATTATACAGAACCCGTGGTTAGATCACATAACAAACATGATTTTATGATCCCTCGACTGACTCAAGGCCATATGTATGATATATGTGTCTTGTGAAGTGGATTATATTTGGATTGGATTTTCCTATACATTTCACTCTCTCAACCCAAAAAAAATCTCATGAGATCATGGAGACAATATAAAACCTCTAGTAGTAGAAACCCATGAAATTTTAGGGGTGTTACCCCGGATAAACCTAGGGAACGACATAAGGTAATACATTGTATGTACATACTCTTCGTGTGATCACCCAATTAATCATGTGAAAAAAATATATTGCACTATCCAGATTATGTAAATGATTTTCCACATATCAACATAGTCTCATGACATCTCAATAGTCATACATATGATGAAAATTTAAGCCTTTATGTGATAATTGATGAAAAAGATGAAATACATACATGAATATGGATACACTATATTTCATGAGATGGGGTCTAAAACATTAAGATATCTATTCATTTGTCATATGAACACACTCATACATGTCATCTATATCTTGCAATAACACTCGGTCTTGTCATCCAATCCATAAGAAGTCCTCCAGAAACATTTTCTCTACCATGCAAAGTCCTCCAATAATGTTATCCAAGTCACATGAATCCCTCTATACATGTAAAACAAGTTAGATTAAATCCTATGCACATGAATGGAAATTCATGCATTGCCTTGTGGACATATCCGTTAATCCATGAAAATTCCTCCATACATGTTAGCCAGATCATGCAGCAGTCCTCCAACACATTATCCTTGATGATGCAGCACTAATGGATGTGTTTACATTATTCACATGAAGAGTCCCTAGAAAAGTCGTATAGATCACATGACCCTCCTCGTATATGTCTTCCAAAAAGCCCAGACATATCTATAAATCCTTAAACATATCAAGAATAAAACCAATCCATGTTTAGAAAACACTCAGAACATGTCAATAAATCAATTAGGACATGTTAAGAAAACACTCCTCACATGTCATGCAAACTCTCTAAGACATATCATCCTTGTCTTGCTGGAGTAAATGGGAATGTTCCCTCTAACCATGTAAAACCCAAATAATGATGTTTTGGTTGGGAATTACCATTTCATATGGGAAGTATCCATAACGTGTTAGGAATGGATACAAATGCAGTCTTATTTGTATTATGTTATCCTCATTCCATCCATACATGCTTAGTTGGACAATCATGTTTCCTACACATTATTCAACAGAGGGTAAGGGTTAGATATTTTCTAATGGGCATTCACCTTTGTTTATATCCCTTCAAATCAAAAAAAAAATCAAAACCATGGGATCCAAACTATATTATGGGTTTATCATTCCACCTCATCCATTAGTGTATTAAGAAGAAAATTGAAATATGAGGTATCATACTCCTTCTATAATTTAGATACAACGGATGCCTTCCTAATCCCCATGATCTATATCAAACAACCCATTTTGGATTCCCCAATTCAAAAGTCATGTATCCATTTGCAACAATTCTGATTACTTTCTATACCTTGTTTCTATCTACAGAAGGAATTGTTCTTGATTAGGGTTTTTGAAGGATCAAATCAATAGAATCCTTAATTTCCCCCTACTAGGTAAATCTCAGCGTGAAATCCTCATTGGGTGAAATAATAATATAGGACCCATACAAAGGAATAAACCTCAGTGTAAGTCCCAAAGGCATTCCTATATATTTAAACCCCAGGGAAATTACCACCATCCGAATTAATTATTTATTATCATCCATCATTGGGTTGAGTGATGAGTAATATATGATTCCACTAATTCATGTTCAAAGAAGGATATGTATGACACCTTCCTAAGACTCGAAAATAATACCCATCACCTAAGTTCTCTCATATATGTACATTCAGCATAAAAATAAAATAAATTTCTTGGAATTAAAAATAACTATGAGGGTTTTGATTCATGTTATAAATAGGATACATAAGACACCTCAAGAAGATTCAATACCATCATCGAACCACCAATCACCTCCTTAGATAGTAATAAACTCTAGAGGACCTTTTTATATGGAGTCAAAATATATGAACCTACACATTACTATGGAATAATAAGAAATAGATAGAGATCCTCATATTTAGGTATATAGTTTCATTAATACAACCCCCTTTGCACACAAACGGATTTAACACCCAATCAGTTAATTAGGGTAGGCATTCCCATGTCAGGAACTAGAAGATAATCATTAACATATCATATATGTATAAGAGAGTCTTGGAATAGGAAATAATTCCCCCAAAATGGTGATATGTTCCTGACCTCCCATCCCCTAGACCAATGTGAGTTCATAATTTTAATTGGTCTTGAAACAACAATGACCATATTCCTTTATAAAGAAAACCCATATTCATTACGGATGTGGAAAAAATTGGCTGTTTATATGAATAAAACCTATTATTTCTTTGATTGTAAAAATATATTGATCCCCTACCAATAAACCATTAGACTAGAAAATAAAAAATGGTGGAACCATCACGAATCTCTCAATTAAATAAAATGATCGGTTCACCATTTATTGAGACATTTCGTTTTGTATCCCCTATATAAATGGAAATTCTATGCCTAATATGAAATCCATCAATAATAAAACTTTACTAGGGTTCCCAAGAAATATTCCACTCTCAAAATGAAAATTCCTCATGATAAAAATGGTTGAACCAGTACCATGAAAGGAAAATTATTTTATGTGTACATAGTTGATTGAACATGTTTCAAACATGGAATGAGGCACTGATAGGGGAACTTTTTCCTTGTTGAATCTATTAATGCATAAAGTAATCTCATAAGAATATTGACCTATTATTTTGTCTTTATGAAGAGAATTTTATTTAAACTCAACTGTATCAGAAACCTCCAGGGGTCACAAAACAACCTCACCCACCTGACGCCTTCACCTTTGGGTGGAGAACATGATTTTTTTATGAATACCACAGCCATGGTATGATCCTATCACTTGATAATTCACATAGTGGTATCTAGAAACTAAATAAGAAAAGTTCTTATCTTTTAGGAAATGTTGAAACGAAACTAATAGTACATGTTGCCACCACCAATCACTTCGTATGATTATCCTCTAATCATAGAAATTATTACCTTCCATGTCTTATGAAGGGGGATCAAGGAGTAAAATATAAATCTTTCCATGTTTAGGAGAATCCTAGGATGGATCAAATAAACATCCATTTCTAGTCCATCCCATTAGTGCACCTCAGTATTTTTTCAAGAGCACCACCCAAAAAAATTACTCAATGGAATCTCATGCTCGAGTACCAAAGAGGTCTCATCGGGAATGACATGATGTGGGTAAATGGGAGTCGGATCATATCATAGCTTCTAAATACATAACCCATCGATAAATTGTGATGGGTTCTAGTGAGAATATTTATATCCCTACTCACTAAAACAAAGTCTCCACTCATATTCGAATAGTAATCAAGGAGGAGGCACATATATCTTCCCATGTCCATGAATCACATCAACACAAGAAATATGAGAGTGGGAATATATCTCTATTTCAATTAAATAAGCATATAATTTTTATTAGATACTAATAATGTGTAGGCCTATAGTCCTACACAAAATTTTCTAATGTTTCACTACATTATAAAAATATCAGAAGAGCTATTTTGGCATATTTCTAGTAATGGTAAATTTGATGAGACAAGAACATATCCCTATCCCTACAGCCAATGTAGCATATCACCATGGTCAGTATTAACAGTTGGTTACTCTAGATAATGTGAACAATTATTCTCCTATCTAGGTGGATTCTTGACTTATTCGAAAAAGGATGAGTCACATTAATCGGTTCAAATCTTCATTCCAACTGGGGCTCACCCCCTTAGTTTGGAACATGCCTCAAGATGGGAATATATTCCTATCAAAAAATAGTAGTGTAATATGCCATGGGAATAGGACTAGGCTCATTTCGACATTCTAATTAGGGATCAAAAGATAATTTTATGACATACCTCATGATAGGCACACATTCTAATTGAAAAATACAAATAGCATACTGAAAATGCATAGGATTGGGCTCATATCCCCTCTCTAACGGATTATTGTTATTACAATATAATAACTCCTTCAATGAATTGTCATATCCCTACTAATGAAGCTACTTGGTATATCCCAATACCATAGTAAAGCCAAGATCTTATCCCTACTTACACCAATGAATACCTATAATACAATCCATTATATGCTTTATATCAGGAGGCTCATATCCCTTCAATCATACAAGAGCTCTATCATCATATTACGATGGTGAATGAATATTTGAACTGAGTTCATACTGCTAATTAATTGTGGATTGAGATGAACATTCTAGAAACCACCCATATACATGCCCAATTTTATTCTGATAATATAGAATATCATTGACATACTGCAACATTTTCTCATTAGTGATCTCATATCCAATTAGCACCATAAAATAATAAAAATACACTGGTACCATTCATGTAGAAACCTAATATCCATACTAAACCGAAAAAGGAAAGTCATTATATTTTTCCATGATGTTGAATGCGTCTCATAACCATGATCTTCTTAATTCATGTTTCATGGAGGTAGTAGGATTCATATCTTCAGCCACTCAAGGTTATATTGACTCTTCAACTAAAGATGAAGGTTATCACTACATTGATATTAATTATTATGGTAGTTCATATATCCATTATAGGGACTCTACTCCTGATGTATGTCATAGAAAACCTCACCATGGTAATGTATATCTTGGATAAAGAAATCCACCCAATTTATAGAAATATTCTTATATAGGGGTGTCGAAAACTTATACACCTTCATATAGAGAGGTTCTTTAAACACCATTTAACCATAGGTAATTCCCCCATAAACTTTTATCATCACTTCACCATAGTCAGTTTGTGACCAATAGAAGAAACCTTTGTTGTATAATCAGGAGGAGGAAAATAATTATAATGAAGAAGAGGCTCACATGGATATATAGAGATATTTATCTAGAAAAAAACATCCCATACTTGTTCTATCCTATCACCAATTCCAACTACGAGATCCAATATTATCTAAAGAATAATGGAATGATCTAAATGTGAAAGAAAATGGGGGATAATAATCCATGGTTAATGGTAATACATGTCTCATATCAAGATACACTCTATATTTCTTTGTACGTGGTTGAGTTATCCATAGTTTAAAACATATGGAATGAAGATACTGAAAAACTCCTACGTAGTTAATGTCTTTTTATTATAAAAACTCTTCATCAAAATACTTCTATATATCCATAAAACATATGTATTCAATGATAAGAAATATATATAAAATTAATCTTCACTATTCCCATCAAATAGAAAATATCACCATATGTGGTATTCTCTAATGTTATATATATAGGAGAAATCATCAGACTGGGTAATACACAGGCTAGTTGGTCAATACGGTGAGATTACAAAACATTGAAGTTGAACAGATGTCCTAAACAAATGGAGGGGTCCATAAAAATAATCTTAAGTTGATCCCCTAAAAAAATGGAAACACGCTTTGGAAATAAAATATGAAATGTAGACTCCCTTAAACCATCCCGTAGAAAATGACACCAATCATAGGAATACATTACTCCCAACACATACAAGAGTTCAATTGAGAACCTTAAAATGATCATAATATCATATAACAAAGAGAAAACCTATCCCACATGACTGGTGGTAATTTTACTACATCATTTACCCATTTGGTAATCAAAACATGAGAGTATTGGGTAAATATCGGTGGGGAATGCAGACTAACCCCAACCCATAGTGCTGGGGGAATATATATATCAATCAAAACCCCAAAAATCATGACAACCCAATAGGTTATGAAAAAAATACCATAAGTTAAAAATCATCACCATTTGGCATGGATGGATAGATTAATATCTCTCTTTCTAACTCATGACACATTAAATCCTCAACTTGAATAATCAAATCCCCAATTATAAGATAATAAATTTTCAATAGAGGCCTCAAACCATAGAGATGGAGGTATTTTTCTTTATTATCATCACCCTAAATAGAATCAGTATTATCCATGTTGGGAGGTAATTATTGATTGTTAGTATCTGATATGTTCCTCTCACCAAGAGACATACCTTCACAGTTTGGGTCTCATTTGGAAAGATGGATCAGAATAAACCCTATGGAAAATATTCAATGACCGATACAGGAGGAACATACAATAAATGAAATCAAATACCTTAAGGTTCTTAAGCCAAAATGGTCAAATATGTCTAGGGATAGAGAAATTACCCTTATAATACCCTTTAATAAGGATTAAGCGGAGAAGAATCACCCTACTGCATGGAGAGTAATGGGATAACTACAATCTCGGAATACACCTCAGTGAATGTCATCAAAATCAACCTAAGAAATTTTTTTGACCATGACATAAACATATAAGGATGCATTATATAATTGGTACCATGAGAGTTAGGTCATCTAGATACACAAACAGGGGATACACGTATGCAAAATCCGAGATGTTTCCAAAACATAGCACATCCAAATGATTAATTTCCACCTCTACTATGGAACAGTTTAATGATAATCATAATGGTGTGGTGTCATCCCACTCAACACCAAGAGGATTTAAAATTCCATCTATTGAGGAATGGATAGCATAATATGATAATGAGATAGAAAATCTCAAACATCTCATTGATAAACTACTATGGGGATATATTCTAACAAATAATATTCTTTTGATGGAGAAAAAGATCTTTCCTAACACATATTTGGTGAGAGATAATCCACCCCTAATGAGTGGTATTTGAGTAGTAGGATGGTTCTAGATATAGATAACTATTCTACATAAATATTGAATTTGATGATTATTGTGACCTTCCTCCATTACCATGATATCCTCTCCTCCATTAGGGTGATAATATATTCATATAATGGATCAAGAATCATAATTATAAGAAAACATGTCCACCTCATCAATCCTATCCCACCACCTATATATGGGTGGTGGTCTATGCAATGGTACCTCAAAAACAATTCAACACCATTGAATCCCTAGATACTCAAATGGAAACCATTGAAAGGTGGTGTGAACCCATTTGTCTTAAAAAGAATCCATATACAAATGTGTTGATGAAATTTTCCCAACATTCAATTTAAAAAAATCATATCTTCTCAACGTTTGATGGTGCGGGATATCGTGAACAACATCTCACAATCATCATGACCCGATGTTTCTTAATGATGAACCCTCAATATTAGTAAAAGGTGGCAAAATTGATAGTTTTTTTATAAAATATGATTGTTCCACCATTAGTTTGGTACAACATCCTTCCAACGTGACCTATTATGGGATTCATAAATCTTATTCATCAATTCCTTTATCTTTTCATTTCCTCATTATGTAAAATGAAAATTGTAAACCTCACAATCTGAAAACAAAAAAATGGGTGGGTATCAGAATTCATTGACATATTGATAGATTAAACACATCCCATATGTATCTCTCTTTTTCAAGAGAAATTACTAGAACATGATAATGGAAATATTTATGATGAGCTGCGAAAACATTTGATCTTTATGTTGTAGCCATGAGGATTTTTTTGAGTTTTTTAAAAAGGAACAAGGCCTAGAATATGTCATTCATTAGACCTAGGCTAAATCTCTTAACATGACATTCTAATAAAGAAAAATTATTAGTAAGTAATTATAAAATATATATTACCCTCCAATGAGTATTAGTACACATTCAAGGACCTATGTATGCCCTGAATATTCTGGAGCCACCTATTGAGTAGAAACATTGATAAAATTACCCTGACCATTAGAAAAATGAGATCACCATCACCCACAATTTGAGGAATGTGTGAAAAAAGTATATTCCATCTGAAATGATATTTTATGTCATTAATTCCTTACATCCTTATAAAATAACCAAATCATTATAAAAAATCCTCGAAAATGTAATAAGGTTAACAGAACTGATAATTCTTTTCTACTACTTTGTCCATAAGTGGATGGGTCACATCAAGCATGACTTATTTTTCTTCAGAGATGACCAAAAAAGAATTTTGTATTCCACCCAGGTGATACGATAGAACTCCTCGACATATATGACAAGTGTAGCTACCACTCGACTTGAACAAGTGGTTTATTGGAAATAATTTCTTATTGGTAATGGGTAGATGTTTGATAACTGGATGACTCGGTAGAAAGTAGACAGAGATCATGCTAACCTGAGCGAACAACATTGAAAACCAATAATGATCCCAATACCTAAGAAGGATTCATTGAATAAACCACTTAGATGTAGAAATAATCTTCATACATAAGAAAATTTGTTGGATAGATATTAATATCAATCTCAATCATAGGATCTAACTCTTACAAACTTCATTCCTTCAACATCTAGAGAATGGGAATTTCCCCCACCAAATAGAACCCCCATAAGAATATGATATAATTTTTTGAACATAATATAGATTAATTAATAGATCACTTACCTGATAATGAATATGCCTCTATGTTTTCATTTTTCATATCTGACAGGAGATCTGGAGGTTAGGAACATAGAAGCAGAGGAAATAAGGGGTGGATCGAGTGTTAATGAACCTAATATTTCAATCATATCAATGAAGAAGTTATATATGCAGAAAAGAACCTTGGAATATCACTCATGAAATTCCAACATATTCATGGAGATTCATCGAATCCCTCTAATAGTAATTAAATCCCATACGTTTTACATGACTGATTGGTGGAGGTGTAATTGTTTAATCATCCCACGCAATGGGGAAGGTTAGCATGACCACGCCACTTCTATAAGTTACTACATTGACCACTAATAAAGAAAAATTCCATGCCACACCAAATACATCCACTACTAAGGCACAAAATAGGGAGAAACACCACATTATGAGGTTTATGCCTCTAGCCCAAAATATGACATTCTAAAATAGTTGGAGGTTGTTCTTTCTAAACTCACAATATTTTTTGTTCTCAGTCTTTTAAAATCACATATACTGGAACTCATCAAGTACCTCTATATCCCAATAGAGTTTGACATAGAGGTTTATTTACTCGAAGTTTTGGGAGTGGAGAATACGAAATTAGAATGTTAGTTTAGCATATCATTAACATAACAATATCAATAATAAGTTATCCAAAAATTTATCATGTCTTTGTATGTTTAATGAAAACTCTATAATGTTGACATTTAAAGGTCACTAGTTGAATATGGTTTCAGGGTCAATCTCATATCAATTCAGACCCTCAAAAATTTTAGATATAACAAGGGGGAATTATCTTTGACAATTATAACCATTCAAGGGTATGGTAAGAGTGATCAATTGTCACTCATAATATTCATGTTCAAGGATCAGTATGGGGATTTCACATCTAAGGCTGAGTTCATTATTATCAAACAATACATGACATAGAATTTCAAACTTTTAATACCATCTCTTAATATCATTGTTTTGGTAAATTTATTATTTTATAAGGGATTAAAATACCCCATAGATGGGAATGTCATCATACTATACGGTAAAAATTCCCCCTTTGATTCATGTGAAGCCACATATGATAAGTTGTGATTCTATAAGAAGGAAGGAAAACAACCCATGGTGTATGATGATATATAGGTTTAATCCCACAATATCTTGGGTATTACCCCTATAAAGCCTTGGATCATGATCAACAAGGATTATCTACTACCAATAAACATGATTGAGGCAGAATACATGATCCATGTAAGCTATCTTGAACCACAAACATTAATGGATCATATCCATGAGATAGAATCCGTGTCTTTTGATGTTCATTCATTGAAAGGGGATCTGACTAATGGTCTATCGGGATCCAATAATTCCTTAAAACCTTCATAACAACTTTATTATTCCCCCAATACATTATCTATATCTCAAGATGTAAGTGCCCTTCTATCCTAAATGTATGAGTAAAAGCAAACAAGAATCCCTATATTATCTCTACAACAACTATAGCAGTTCAGGATTACAAAATCTCTTCCCATAGAATATCTTACCACAAAAAAATCAAATATTATCTTGAATTACCCCCCATTCCTTAAAATTCACCCAAATATTCAGAGAGGGAATAAGAAGAAGAGGATAACCTCTATAATGCACATCTCATGTTTTATGAAGGAATCACCACCCCCATTTATTAGATTAGTCAAGTGAATCTAGGAGAAAAATAAGACAAAATATATAACTTTATATGTTTTCCCATGCCTCTTAGGGGAAATAAGATTTATATTTCCTTTATAAAGAAGCATTGATTTGTGTTCACTTGAAATTATATAGAAATTCTTAGCCCGAACCCTATTGTTTATATGCATCACATAGGATTACCTCATGAAAATAGAGGTTTAATGAAATAAGAAAAGTTTATAAACACCTCTCATGTTAATAATATAGAATATGTTTTTGAAAAGTTTATTAAAGATACCTTTCCTCTCGAAATGTAATACCAAAAATAGCTTCCCATTATCATCCCCTTCATGAAAAATAATGGATTGATCCGGGTCTGTATCAATTTCAAAGGCCACAATAGACACTACATAAAATAAAATTTATCATTTTTGATCATATAAATTTTGATTGATGAAACTGGTGGCTTACATATCCTTTCCTTCATGAATGTGTATTGATGGAATAATCATATCAAGTTGGCCCCTATAGATGATGAATCCAATGCCTTCAAAGAACCTCAGGGGATGTTTTCCTCTTAGTTTATACCATTTGGATTAAATATTGTTGGCACTAGATTCCAACACATGATGCATTATATCTTTAACACCTTCTAGTGGTGATTAATAGATTGTTATGTCTAGGAACTAGTATTCAAATCTCGATAGTGATGTGTTCACCTCATGAATATTCAGAAAATATTTATCAATTTTTGGAAGAGTAATTTGAAGATAAATCATCTGAATGTGATTTTAGAGTAACATCAAGGAAATTCATTGACTTTTCTATATTCCATGATTCCATTAAGGTCCATTTGGAAAATACTAGTGATGTCATTGAAATTTCATCCCCATGGAATCTAAAATATCTATGTAATATCCAAGGGCACCTCACTTATGTTTATCATTTCATAGTTAATATGGCTGGAAAATATCTCATAGACACCATGTTAATAATGAAGGGAGTCACATAACAATGAGATTAGGACTTCCAAGAATCATTTTTTAATGTCAAGTAGTAATCACTACACCCACAGGTATTCATTACATCAATGGAAAATTGATTCTTATATTATATATTGCTTCAATGGAACTATAGATTGTTACTATCCTCATATAGAAAAATAATTTGATGAATAAAACAACCTATACTATCTAAGTCAAATGATGTTAGGTACTATGTCCCAGTATTTTGTATTCAATAATTAATACCTCACAATCATCTTTATAGCTCAAAAGTTGTGACATTACATGCAGTAACATAAATTCCACTTGTTCTCTCTCATTGACCCACTCAAGTACATCCTTGGCTGCCCAATATTGAATAAACCTCTGAATAGATGGGCGGTTATTCTAAAACAATAGGAAATCCAATTCATGTCACATAGGAATGTTAATGGGTAAGCCCTATTGTATTTCATTATGGAACATCCTTCCATGGAAATCATATCAGTAGACACCAAACATCCAGACGAAAAGGTTTTCTATTCCCATCACACTCCTCAAATGTGGGAAATGTATTTTGATGTTGCCTCCCAATTACCAATATTTTATAGGATGGAAGACATTAAGCTCAATGAGGTTTTTATAGTGATTGAATTAGCTTCCCTTGAAAAGAAACATTTTCCAAATCTTTCTCACTGTCCAAAGCTACAATAATTTTGAGGTTGAATAAAAATCCCTTATTTTTTTCTTGGAACAATGCATAATTATGAAAATACCCATCATGAACATAAAACTAGATTCAAAGTGACTAATAAAAAATGGAGAGTATTCCATTAAGAAGGAATAATTGGACCCCCTCATCATTTATTTCAAAGGATTGATAGAATATTTCCATTTGAAAAAAAAATACATCACATACCTTAATCACAAAAATATGCATGATAACATACTCAATAATGCATCCATTGTCCTGATCTACTCTGATTCGTGGAAAGTGGTTTTCTGCATCCCGCACTGAAGGGGGGTCTCATTAGTAATCATTTGGGATATGAATGAAATCAATCATATCAAAAAAAACCTTGAGTGTATTGAACTAATATCCACCTTAAATAGATGTATCTTATATTTTATTACCTTCAAAATGGGACTCTTCCATTAAATTGAGATGAAAGTTGACAGACTCAATGCAGAGTAGTGAAATTTACCCTTCAAGATGATCCAAATTAATAAAACTCCCTCTAAAATGAGTCTTTGGTTGAATCCTCCTTACATGAATAGAATAAGGATAGATTCCCTCTATAATTGAATAATTTCTTGTAGGATCCTATTATGATCATAATTCTAGGAATATACCCTCCCAAAAAATATTGAGGCTTGGTTACTACTATCAAAAAGACATACATGAGTGTTTGGAATTCACTAGGAAATGTCATCTAGGAAAGATCCGTGAAAACTTCATCCATCAAACTCTATAGTTTCTATATATAGTTAAGCACTCATGGTCGTTTATTGTATGGGGAAGGGATGATGTGGGGCCATATCCCCTTGGAACAATTAATAGGATTAAGAACATTCTTATTTCCACTAAATTAGTTTACAAATGGGTTGAGGAAATACTGCATGAAGAAGTCATAATATATAATATCATCAACATTATGATGTCCAGCATCATCAACAAAATTGGTTTCCCTCACATAATATTGGTAGAAAATAGAACCGGCCACTATTCATTAAAATTGGAGAAATTGTAACAAGTGCATGGCATCAAATGTAACCATTAATCTCACAGTCATGTAGTGTAAAATGTATAGATAGAGGCCATCAATGAGACTCAATAAAAAATGATGAAATATGAAATATGTTATTGATAGAGTTCATGGACAATGATAGGATGTCCTTTCCAAAAAATCTCCTTCATGCTTTATGATCTACTGTACCACCACGTCCACTTCCACACAAGAGACACCAAAGTTTTTTGTGTATATAAATGATGAAAATCTTCCAATTATTGTATAGTTTCCCTCAATCTATGTAGATATCTATGGAAAGATATCAAATGATGAGAAATTGTAAATGTGACTGGATGAGTTTGAATGACTTGATGAAAAAGAGTGTTCATGCATTGTAAAGCCTTGATGTTCAACAGAATTAGATCATGCGATCCTCCAATAAAAATGTTCTACATATCACATTACTTCATATAGAATTGGTACTGGTTCTCAAATCCCCAATGATACCATGAAAGAAACCACAAATGTTGGTACCTTTGTGGGAAGGGCCTTACATCACACCTAAAGTTGATTGAAAAGGTTCTTATGCATTGCCCACAATGGATGGACAACATCTTATGACCCCCACAAATTCATGGTTTTAGAAAAAATACATTCCATATATTCCATTAGGGTTTTCAAGTCATGGAATAAATAATTTAAACTCTATAACATATATCATATTTAGTGCATGATGTTAAACTACACAAAATACATCCTTGTTTCATGGTGTTAAACAACATGGATGGAATCCCCACATCATGACATTAAACTACATAAAATAAGTCCTTACCATATGATTTTAAACTACATAGAGAAAATTACATCATAAATGGTTCACCGCATGTAATATAGATCTATGCATAAATAATAAGTACTCAGTCCCTATGTGTGATTCATATCTTCATGGGATGTTTTACATTCAAGAACTACATGTAGATTTATTCTTGATAGAATAAGATAGGTAGTGAACCCTAGATCCAAAATCTGAGGTCCATTCGTTATATGAACTGAAGTCAATCCTCACCTCAACATATTGGTCAAACTAGTGTGTAGATAATTCTATTCAAGAACTAGGTGTGTCTTTATTCCTACAATAATTAGATACATAGTGACACATAGATCCCAAATAATGGGTCCATCTATGAATTAATTGTTAAAAAAGGACCCCTCTTCATATTGGTCAAACCTACGAGGAGTGTTTTCTATTAAGAACTATGTGTTGTTTTATCCCTACTATCACATGATATGTAGTGACACCCTAATCTCAAATCCTAGGTCTAGCCATGATAAAAATAGATAAAATTCCCCCATCTAACCCCCCCCCCCCCCCACCCCCTCTACATATGGATACACTTGTGTGGATAATTTTCCCTTCAAGAACTACATGTAAATTTATTCATGCTATCATAGGATATGTAGTGACACTAGATCTCAATATACGGGTCTAGCCAAAATATAAATACTAAACAAAATTAAATTCTCTATGTATATGGGTCAGGCCTGAACATGGAATTTTCCCTTGCATGCACAATGTGAGTATCCCCACATATTCACTATCATGAACTCTCACATATCTCAATTGAATACATGGTTTTACCTTTTTTTCACACAAAACATAAATCATGTGGTCTTAGAGGACCTATAATATCACTCTTACCATCATGATTGAGGTGTGTTTTATTCTATGATAAAGAACAACATCCTAGTCACATTATGATAAAATGAATTCCAACCCCCTAGTCACATGACCTTAGACTGTATGATGATAGGTATTTATGTTGAACAGATCATCCCCTATATTGATTGTGTACTCTAGAATAACATGTTTTATCCCTTTACATAAAAATGTGTTAAATAAATGTTGTCACAACATTTAAGGTGCTTGAACCATTTTTAATCCAACATTCTCCATGAACCAACTTTATATATTTTATATATAAGTTAATACCAACTAATTATTTGATTTAATATCCTTCTCATAAAATGCCATGGACTATGGGCTCACTTACTCCTAGTTCATGCTTGTATAAAAATAATATCATAGAATTCCTAATATAAAGGGACCTTGTCAGTATTTTCTAGTGAATGACACATTTCCAAAGGGATTGTTCTGAGTGGATGTTATGTCTTTGAGGAGATTCCCCATTTAAATCGAGGAGTTATTATCCTTACTGATTAGAATATGATATTCTTCCATTGTCTATTGATGACATATACACATCATTTTCAACCTATAGTTAACTCAGATATTCTATGGTTATTATTTACAACTTCCATTACCATGATATTTAAGAGAATTTTGATACTCTTGATGTTACACATATGTTCATAATATCCATTTTCAAAGAATGGTTTTGGAATTGTGTCCTTGTAACCATCCATTTTAGGGTAAGAATCTTTTTTGAATACCCAATTTCACATATTTAATTAATCTTTTTAACAATACATCCAATTTCCATGACATTGCACAACATGAAAATGTCTTAGTCACATGATGTTAAGCATCATGACAATATAAAAGTCACAAGATGCTAAACTACCTGATGTATGGTCCATATTATAATACAAATACTTACTTATAGAAATCCATCTTATCCTGGAATCTGTGGTTAGGATAAATTTTTTCACATCCATATCAGAATGAAATATGGAAGTTTTATATCCATATATATGAGTCCAATCTATTTAAGGGACCCCTTATCTAACTATGATGTCTATAGTTACTAATGTAAGAAGATAGAATCCCTTAATCCCTTTCATAAGATATATATCTACCCATATTTATCTTTTTAAAATAGTTGATAATGGAATGATTCATCTCCTTGCAATATGATTAGGAAATCCCAGTGATAACAAATTCCATATGCCCCTGTTCAAAGAAGTTCTAGTCATACTGACTCTCTCTTCTTAAGTATGAGTAATATCTTCATATGTCATTCTTATGAATGAGATAATTCAACACAATAAGGGATCTAAAATATGGATACCCATCAATAATCTTATGAATGAATAAAATGTTCTCTCTACATCAACATTCCCCAAAATAGTGAAAAGCTTCTTGCATGTTATCTTTCATAATTTCATGTCGGTCTGTATGTTCTTACCACATGATGTGAAACTAAAAGGAAAACATTCGTCAAGAATGATATTAAAAGTCACAGCATATAATTCCCCATTACAGGATGTTAAAATATTCATACCATCATCTATAATTAGACGTTATCGAAGGACCAGAAGGGCCTGACCCAGGTCAACAAATGTATTGGGGTATTCCATCATCTTTACAACAATAACAATCTTTAAACCACACATCATGTATTGAGTGTCTTTAATTTCTATGAACTTTTCTTTCCCTTGGAAAAGGACACCTATATTCAAGGGGCCATTTGTTTGAATATTCTTTTCTTCAATTATTTTCCGCACATTACCACCCATCCATCAACCAAATGAGTCATTGACTTATAAAAAATTATTTTGATCCTTCTAATCCAAGAGATCTTCATAGTGGATATAATCACTATATAGTGATTCTTGATTATCCCAATTTTCATTATCCCATACCATTACTCATTATTTGAGAATCAGGATCCGTGATTCACAACATTACTTTCCTCTAGTTGGGAAGGTATTAGGGTACTTATGAACTTGGGAATCCTAATTAGGATGTTTTGTAACACTCTCCCTGAACAAAGTTCACTTGTATTATCAACTAAAACTACATAAAATTTTGTTAAAGATAAAAAAACCTAAAAATTGTCCTTCAATAACCCAAATTTCATGATCATAAACAACTCGTCAAAGAGGTAAAAAATTTCCAGGTTGAAAACCCAAAAGGTTGGTCTATGTAAAAAATTCAAGTCTCCACTAAAAGAACTATTCACCTCTAGGGTTTAGGAAAACATGAGGGTAAATAAAAGTTGTAAAAAGATCATGGGGCCCATCTGGTTGATGTAGTAAAGTCCAAATTATTCTCATTAGAACCTCTAATATATGAAAAAGTTGGACCAAAGATTAGTCATGTCCCCTAACCAGGATAATGCATCCAATTTGGAGTGGCACAACTATTATGGTTTTGAACCCTTCTTAAAAATTATGCTTTCTATAAGCCTCATTCATTTAGTTTAAGTTTGATTTGAAACTCTTCAATTCATTGAGTTAATACCCTTCTTTTGGAATCCCATAGACAAAAGTAATTTCTATTGGTTCGCACCTATAGTTTATTGGCAACATGGACTGGGTTATTTTAAATGACCTTAATGTGAGGGTTTTTGTTGTGAAAACCTAAATTAATAATTTTATCCCCTGGAAAAATTCAAGGCAACAATCCCTATATTGTCTCTCTATGTGGTTGCAATTTGAGCTGCAAAACTATCAATTTATTTGGTTTGTTTTTTCAAGAATAAGAATTTGAGGAATTGATTAAAATTTTTATTACTGAATATAAATATGAACAAAAGTGAAGGAAAATTAAAGATCAAGATAGAAAATTGAAAAGAAATAAAATTTGTTTAAAATAATAATCAAAATTATAGTTGTGTGCAAGATCAAACCTCTTGGACACTCCCTACTTCCTTTTTTAAGAATATTTCCCAATTTAATTTATCAATTACTACAAAAGGACCCCCATATGATCACCCTAGTTTTCATGGATATCATATTAATTCTTCAATGTTATTTTTAACCTCCAATATAAGTAATTCAATTACATGAATTCCACCAAGAAATCAAACCTAATTAAAATCACTATGCTCATTGGAAAGAGCTCACCGAGGAAATTTAAATAGTGAAGATGATTATTTTACTACATATATTGAAAAAAAATCCAAATGAAAAGTAGTTTGAAATTTATTGAGAAAATAAAACAACTGTATTCATTCATAAATATATGTTCAAGATACATTCAAAATTGATTGCACAAGACAGTAAAAACATTGAAGAGAGTGTTCATCAGTTGTTATTTTCCACTCCAACTTGGTGCATATCCTCAAATCACATGAGTATACCCCATATTATTCATTCAACCATGAATTAATAGATCTTCATCAATATCTCTATATAAACTTAACCCTTTGTATCTCAAGTAAAACCACCTTTATAATCATGAGGAGTTGGAAATACAAAAAGAAGGGGGATATAAATTTACTGTCCAGTTTCTATCCATTCAAAGATAGATTTATTTTATCCAAAATCATTGATGAATATACCTCTATATTATTCTTGAAAGTTTTTATAAATTAAATCCTACATCGAAAATCCAGTTAACATATTGTTTGGACATATTTTTAAAAATATATCAATTAAGTAAAGAAGACAACTTTTTATTCACGAAGAGACCCTACATTTTTCTTCTATTTGACTCACTCATATACTACCTTAATGGTATAATATTATCTTGAGATTTATCATCCATGTGAAAAATTTAGTTATATATCATATATAGGAGGAATCATCTAATTTGGTTTATTTATCATGAGTTATAGAAGATTGAATGAGGTGGGGTCCACCCTTTTAACATGAAAAGTTTTCCATAATGAATGATTTATTTGGGTATATAGATGGTTGAAACAAAGCATGTACCAGTTGAAAAACATGTATCCTGTGAATATAGGATGCCTAAAAAAATTAATTACCCAATTTTATTCATTTTAGAAAAATATATTCCCAAAATATAGAATTTATTGAAATATTTAAAATCTGAGAATTGTGAAATTTTCAATTTTAATATCAAAACATCCCTAAAATAACAGAAAAAATATTCAACTCAAATTTTAAAATTGGTGGGGTTTAGATCAATTAAAAGTACATTTAAAATAGTGGAAATATTATTTATATCAATTCCCCCACATATAGAACATAGACTCCTAGACAAGTGACCATTAAAATAAAATCCCCACGAATTCAATACACATACCAATGAAGTTCAACAATTTAACCCCAAGAAACAAAATATATTTTGCCTCATCAAAAAAAAATATTTCCTATTCTCAATTCAACTCATTCAATCTATTTCCACTTATTTTATCCTCCCATATACATAAAACAGTGACCTCATATATTTTTTCTCTCACCACATGAATATAGATTTTCTATAAGTATATTATCTTCCAAACTCATACAAGAATAACCATAGCCTTGATAAATTTCTACATATTAATTATATGTAAGCCAAGAACACGTGAATATAATGATCATTTTTCATGGTTGTTATATGGATTTATTTTCATAGGTTATTAATGTGAGAAAATATGTTGTTGAATATAGATGGTTTGGCTTTTTTAGATTAAAAAATGTATGATAGTAATTTCCACTCAAGTATGGTCTCCTCTTTACTCTCCTTAGATAAAAATAGGATATATGATTCTATGAGAATCTCTTTTCCACCACATTCCATCAATAATTCAGCAATAGAAATGATATTTTTCATCACCCCATTTTTCCTTGAAATATTTAGTTAGGAACAACTTTCTTCCATTGAGAGCTCTACAGTGACAAAACTCCATTTCCTTTGAGAGATCCATATGGGCACAACTCTCAAAAAAATATTTTCCATAAAAAAATCAATTCATTAAAATTTTAATCTCCACCAAATCCAACACTAAATAAGGCATCACACCACAAGTCATCTTCTACCCACACTTCAGTTAAACTTGATCGAACATTTTCCCTTTTATAATAGGTTGGAAAAGTAAAATGGGCTTGTAATATGGATAAACTAATAGGATATTCATTGATAATAAGGTATCATAATGAACAAATGTACGAGGTGGGAAAGGATAAAATTGATTCCTAATAATACAGGGGTTCAAAATCCAATGAAATACCTGTAGAGACCCGAAGCTTGACATAAATATATATTACATTACTTTTGCAGAATACCTAATACATAACAAAAACAGACACACAAGGACCGTAATAGTTTAGTGTCTTTGGATACTTGGAACGTAATCTTCTAATCATCGTGAAAGATCTTCAAAATATCTCATAAAGATCTTCCACTTTTTGTTTCCGTACCTAAAACCTTTATTTTAATCCGGGGGGAAAATAAAACATAAAAAGGGAGAGCTCAAATGCTCAATAAGGTTAAGCATGGATAAAATAAATCATACCATAAACATTTTAACTTAAAAACATGAACCTAATGTTTAAACATCAAAATCTTGAGCAACGACCTAAAACATGGAAGTACATAAGGCATAGATCATAATGGAACATAAATCATGATAAAATAGTATGGGAATAAAACATGTAATTTTTTCATCCATTAACCACATGTAATGATTTCCATAGTAGTCAAGGAATTGCTGCCAAGACCATCTTAGTGGACAAAGTCCCTTTCTGAATCGAGTTCATTCCTCGTTCCAGTCCTATAATACTGAACCAGATTAACTTACCATTCTATCCATGTCTATCTCATGAGATATAAATCTTTACCCAATGCATTGGAGGGAGATATAGGTCCCACCCATCTCATAATGAAATCATTCTTACTTGTGCCACAACATAAACATAAATCATTCATCATAACCCAATGAATAAAAATGGGTTTCATAAACATCATCCCATCACAACATAATCCATATAAAAAAAATGGATATCATTTCATCATAAGAAAATTTAAACCATTTAAATCATAGAGACATGATACTTGAAACATGCACATGTGAAATAATGTTATCTTAGATGAAAATAGTTTTGATAAAACACTTGAAATGAATTCTTGAGGAAAATATCCTTTTTTCTTCAAAATCATTTTCTTTTCACAAAATTTCATGCAATTTTAAAAGAAAATGATTTGGTTGAAAATAGTCATGAAATATTTTGGAGGAAGAATCATGAAAATAAGGCTTTATAAAACCATAAAAATCCTTTCATGGCGTATAAGTTAAAAAAATTCTTCTCGTACTTTAGCCAGAAAAGTCAAAAAAAAAGTACCTCGTAACGTAAACAAAAGAATGATTCCTTACAAACCATGTAGTAAAAGTCAAAAATGGGTAAAAAGGTATTTAAACATACAAGAAAACACTTTTATAGAACATGTACATGGATTATAACAATAACCCCAGTAAATACTTACGTATAAACAATCTCGGATAAAAATGAGATTTGCAAAATTTTCCCTTACCTTAGGTCTGATATGATTCGTACGTATCCGAACCTCCTGTATAATGATTTAAATAATGTGATTGACTTATTACAGAATCATATTCATTGTTATGATATCATATATGGTTCACTTATGACTTTATATTACCCATTCTTTTGTAAATTCCATGTTAAAGAGTGTTTTGGCTAAAATTGTTTCATTTGCCATCAGTGTTTTGACTTGTAATAATTCATATGATTACTTATATCATGATTAATTAATTCCAGAATATAAAACATGATTTATATATAATATATATTCATAATATACATATATATATATATTAGATCGATAAATAGAAATAAATACACCATTCATGGAGACGGTAGGCCGTACGTACGCATAAACGTTATTTTTGTTTCCTCATTGAATTGAATGGAATTATTTGGATGACATACATATATATATATATATATACGTATATCCAGTATCATTATTATGCGATATATTTCATGATTACATATTATATATACTTTATAATCATTCATGAATGGTTAATCATTGAGAATGAATCTCATCGCGTCGTGGAGACGGTATTCCGTACGTACGCACGAGCGATGATATCGTTCCCATGATCATGGAATTTTATTGGAGTGTATGTATACTATTAAAGAATAAATTTCACTTTACAATAATCATATATAGTTATTATTTACACCATTATACCCATCCAAGTATGGTGGTGGTGGAAAATAGATTACACCACGGCGTGGAGACGGTATTCCGTATGTATGCACGCGTGGTGATTTCGTTTTCCAGAGGATGGATAGATGGTGAAATAGGGTTTTTTAATACTTATAATAACATATCAGTATATGAGTGATACTGATGTTATTAATTCATAATGAAAAAACCTAAGAAGAAGAAGTGGAAGAAGAAATAAAGTTGAAAGAATCGGTAACGGACATTACCTCTTCTTTGAAGCGCCTCTTTGAGACCTCCTCTTAGGGTACTAAAATTGGTCTTTGAAGAAGACCAGGACCTCTAAGATGTTTATAGGGAAGTGGAGAAGAGACTTTGGCAGGGTTTGGCTGAGCATGAAGGCTCAAAGTGGTGTGAGGAAGAGAGGGACGAGGTGCCCTTTTATAAGGGAGGAGAGGGGCACCTTTGGAATAACTAAAACTATTATTTTATTATAAAGTCATATTCGGTTTTTAATAGCTCCAAATTGATATATTTCTAAGATAATGTAGGTACGGGTCTCAATACTCTCATCCAATAGAATTTATACAAGTTTAGGTTATTATATTAACCTTATATTTTAGTTTTAACTCTTAGTTAATTAAATTGACATTTACCATGTCACTTTGTATTTTTATATTATATAGTTAATAAATTTACCATATACATCCAAGAGACCCCCAAGTGGTCCATTAATGATACACATATCATGATATAAGTATCTTGGCCGAACCATAGATTTTTAGGAATATAATAACAATTAATAATATAATATATTTTTTAAAAACTATTTTTTGTCACATTTGACACTATTTGGTAATTGATTTTTGTGAAAATCATAACAGAATTATTAGTTCGAAAAAAGTTAATTAAATCAATACTAACATGTCATATTAACATATAAAATTATTTGAATTCCTAAAAAGACTAAAATTACATTTATTTGGGTATTTATAACATCAATTATGTCAATATTTCATTAATAAGATAATTACTGCATTATCATTGTGTCATAAATAAAATAAATTATTTTAAGTTTAAAAATTAAAAATAAAATACCATTATGTAGGAAATCTTTTTATATTTATAATGAATATTTATAGTCAAATTTATCTTATGTATAACCCTATATTAAAAATGCTTTACTTATTAAACTTTGATTTTAACTATTTAACCCTTCTTTAAATAAATTAATAATAAATGTCCTAATCTAATCCAAGTGGGCCTAAATGGTCATATTGTATTCCAATTGTTGTTTGGGGTCTAATTACGCTTGTCTAATAGAATTAGGACATGTTTTAGCGTAATAATAATATCATTTTTACCATTAAGTGCCCTATTTACTTTTAACTGTGGTAAAAAAAAGTAAAAAGTTACTATTCACCAAAAATTATTTTCATCTCATTGTACCACATTTTAATCCTTGATATTAACCGTGTCTCTCGGATTTTTGAAATTCCACTCACAGAAGCGGTAAAATTAAGTTTTATGAAAAATTCAGTTTTTTTAAGTACCACTTAGTGGTTTCACTATTCATCAAAAAATGAAAGTTTCCAGAAAAATACCAAAAATTAGGCCTAAAATATATTTGATATTATGAATTCAAAAATGTTTTCTATTTTACCAAATTAAAAACATATCAGTTATATTAACTAATTTAAAAATTAATTCTCGTCGTCAAAACAAACAGCCTGTTTTTAAGTGATAATAACTATCAAAAGATTGACACTGTTTATTTCTAGTTTAAATGTGAAATTACATCCAATGACCAACATTGTATTAAATTGTAAAAATATATTCTAAATATACTTTAAAACCAGTCAAATTAATAATTTATCCCTATTAATTATTTCGATTAAATTTTTTTTTTTAATTAAAATTTAGTAATTTTCACTATTCTTCAGAATATGAAAGTTATCCGAAAAGTACCAAAATTTCACCCTAAGATAATTTCGATATTCCGAATCCAAAAATGAAGTCCATTTTAAAAGATAAAATTTATAAATTTTCAAAAAGTGGGTATTACTATTCATAATGGCTGGTTTATAATAATATTATAATAATATCTCGTTTAGTGAAACTCGGTATTGTGTACTACACACGCTATCGAGAAAGGTCATGATTATGTGTAATGCAAGGAAAGTCGGGGATGCGTTTTGTGCAAGCTCCTTTTTGTGTAGCATACAACACAAGACATTAATGAAATTAAAAGGAATATTTTTCATAAAATCTCGATGTGTTACATTCTACCCCCATTAAAATGAATTTCGCCCTCGAAATTCGTCGGGGTCATAAATGGTTTACTACTCGAAAGTTTCTTTCATAGAAACCCACATCGTAAAAAGGAATACAAAAACTTGGCTTTAAAAACTAAAGTATGAAATATAACGGTTACCCAAATTAACTCATCATTGGGTTTCCATGTAGGAGAACATAGGTGAAAATATGGATATGGAAGAAAAATATAACCATCATGTTCTGATGGAGAGTGGTAGAGAACATGGCTATGAAAAATCCAATAATCACAAAGACATAAATTTGTGATGATCTAAGGTACCATCTGATTCATTGGATATAAGAGCACTAGGACAACATTTTTGGTTTTCAATATCATTTCCCTAAAATTGATGAAATTGGAGTTAGAAGAAATACTTTCGTGATTTTGGTACATTCTCACTGTTGGTTGCTCTTTAGACAATTTCCACTTCATCTCTTAAAGAAATGAAGTTGAATTTGTCATTCGTGAAGTATTAGCAGATCATGTGATAGAATGATGGGTCATTCCATCTATCTCAAACAAAAGGTTAGAAAAGTTATCAAAAAATACATAAGTCCATCTATAGTGAGATTAATCATATATGGTTCTTAAAATGGACTTATACTTCATATATCATACTGCTTAATATAATAAAACTAGTTTCTACTAAATAGGGACTTCATGTAGGCCCGTGGTAGGTGATAAAGGCCAGTCGCACTTCGGTTGTGGGTTCGATTCCCACAGTCGTGTCCGACACGATGGGCTATCGCCCATCCTGCAGGTTGTCCTTTTTCTAGAAATACATTACTATAAAATCCCATCAATAATATCGAAAAGAACTTCGATACTAACTTATGTCCAACAAAATCCATTCCAATCCTTAGGATTATCCAAAATACTACTGTCAAATCTCATATTATAGTGAAAACGATTACCAAAGATTTCATATAACAAGCATGTTAATACCATCATTGATCCCCATATATCATGAGATATGTCTTGTTGGTCACATTCCAAACATTCGAAGGCCTTAATCATGTATTCTCTTGAAAAATGAATACCCATTGAATCTTAGTGAAAAAATGAGTGCTGTCAAAAGTTAACTCTTTCCATATACCAAAACCCCAAAATTCTATATACTGAAACCATGATATAACTATTTCTTTATATCAGTCATGAGCTCATGAATACTGTCAAACATTTCATTTTCCCCTTATCCCTTCATTATGCGCATATCATATTTTTTCCAAAAATATCTCAATCACTTTCCATGGTTACCGGTACCATAAAATTATTGAAAACCGCAATAGACCAATACATAAATATTCCAATATTCCATGATACTATATACAACATTATTTTGGAATCCGATTACATAAACACTTAATCATTCCACCACATCGTTTTCATATTCAACATCGCCAATAGTGATGCATGTGACTTCCCTTTGTCCTTTTCCTTAAGTGGTTGCTCATGTAGATCATCACTAACCCTTGGATTAGGGAATTTATTAGCATAATGCCCCATTTCCTTACACTTGAAGCATTGAAGTGTTGGTGGTGTGTTCTCTACAGTCTTTTCTTTATTCACATAATTAGAAACCCTTTCTCCATTACTTAGACACTCACCTGCTCAATGACCTTCTTTTCCACACTTAAATTATTTTCTAGGCCCTTTAAGACAATCTCCACCATGCTTTTTTTCCCACATTGAGCATAAGGAAACATTCATCTTCTTTTCACCATTATTATGAGATTTCCCCTTAAACTCTATATTTCGTTTCTTGTCAAAACTATGAGATGGATAAGTAACACAAACTTCCATTTCTACCTTGATAGAACAACGCACAATTTCTTCATAGCTACTTAAGTCTCTTATAGCTAATGCCCTTTGAAGATTTGGTTTTAAGCCACTGAAGAATCGATCAACTTTACTTTTAGGTTGGATGATAAAGCCAGATGCATACCTTGGATGCCGTGTAAAATTCGCTTCGTATACACCAACAGATTCGTCATCCTTTTTCTTTAGATCAATAAACTCTTTCTCCATATTTTTTCGAAGAATATGAGGGAAGTACTTATTGAAAAATAAGTTCTTGAACTCGTCCCATTCCATGGACTCAATTTCATCTCCTAGCCTCGTATTCTTGATAAGATTCCACCATTGATCAGCTTCACCTTCCAAACAATATACTGCTAAGATGAATTTATCATGTTCAGAACATTGAAGAACTGAAAATATCTTTTCAGTGGTACTGGTCCATTGTTCAGCAACAAGTGGATCAGATGAATCACTGAAAGAAAGTGGGTGTTTCCTCATGAAGGACTCAATAGAATATTGTTCCCTTCTCTGCTCATTTGGAAGTCCAGAATGATTCATAGCTTGTGAAAGTATAGCAATAAGATTTTTCACTCCATCTCCCATAACATTTGTTTGTTCAGGAGGACAATCATTGCATTGTCTATTGCATTGATCAACACAGTTCCTTCGGGTTCCAGCCATCGTCTAAAACCCAAAAGGAATAGTGTGAGAGGTAAAAATCATGCTAGGGAAAACAACATAGTAAAGTGGGTGTACCCTCAATATATAACATCTTAGATTAAATTCTATGATCATTAGCGCAATTCTAGGACTATAACCTATACGTATACTTAACCTTAGGTACATACCTAGACATACCTTAGAAATATCTCTAGGGATCTCACTAAAGTTTTCGCATCCTAGTTTCCAAAGGTTAACTAAACCTTTCCTCTGATACCAATTATAGAGACCTGAAGCATGACTTACATAGAAATTACATTACTTTTGCGGAATACATAATACATAACAAAAACAGACACACAAGGATCGTAATAGTTTAGTGTCTTTGGAAACATGGAACGTAATCTTCTAATCATGGTGAAAGATCTTAAAAATATCCCATAAAGATCTTCCACATTTTGTTTCCTTACCTAAAACCTTTATTTTAATCCTGGGGGAAAATAAAACATAAAAAAGGGTGAGCTCAAATGCTCAGTAAGGGTAAGCATGGATAAAATAAATCATACCATATACATTTGAACTTAAAAACATGAACTTAATGTTTAAACATCAAAATCTTGAGCAACGACTTAAAACATAGAAGTACATAAGGAATAGATCATAATGGAACATAAATCATGATAACCTAGTATGGGAATAAAACATGTAATTGTTTCATGCATTAATCACATGTAATTATTTCCATAGTAGCCAAGGCATTGCTGCCAAGACCATCTTAGTGGAGAAAGTCCCTTTCTGAATCGAGTTCACTCCTCGTTCCAGTCCTGTAATACTGAACCGGATTAACTTACCGGTCCAGCCATGTCTATCTCAGGAGATATAAATCTTTACCCAATTCATTGGAGGGAGATATAGTTCCCACCCATCTCATAATGAAATCATTCTTACTTGTGCCACAACATAAACATAAATCATTCATCATAACCAAAAGAATAAAAATGGGTTTCATAAACATCATCCCATCATAACATAATCCATATAAACAAATGGATATCATTTCATCATAAGAAAAGAGAAACCATGTAAATCATAGAGACATGATACTTGAATCATACACATGTGAAATAATGTCATCTTAGATGAAAATGGTTTTGATAAAACACTTGAAATAAATTCTTGAGGAAAATATCCTTTTTTTCTTCAAAATCATTTTCTTTTCACAAAATGTCATGAAATTTTAAAAGAAAAGGATTTTGTTGAAAATAGTCATGAAATATTTTGGAGGAAGAGTCATGAAAATAAGGCTTTATAAAACCGTAAAAATCCTTTCATGCCGTATAAGTTAAAAAAACATTCTTCTCGTACTTTTTCTGGAAAAGTCAAAAAAAGTACCTCGTAACGTTAACAAAAGAATGATTCCTTACATAACATGTAGTAAAAGTCAAAAATGGGTAAAAGGAATTTAAACATACATGAAAACACTTTTATAGAACATGTACATGGATTATAACAATAACCCCAATAAATACTTACGTATAAGCAATCTCGGATAAAAATGAGATTTGAAAAATTATCCCTTACCTTAGGTTCGATATGCTTCGTACGTATCCGAACCTCCTGTATAATGATTTAAATAATGTCATTGAATTATTATAGAATCATATTCATTGTTATGATATCATATATGGTTCACTTATGACTTTATATTACCCATTCTTTTGTAAATTCCATGTTAAATAGTGTTTTGGGTAAAATTGTTTCATTTGTCATCCGTGTTTTGACTTGTAATTATTAATATGATTACTTAGATCATGATTACTTAATTCCAGAATATAAAACATGATTTATATATAATATATATTCATAATATACATATATATAATAGATCGATAAATGGGAAGAAATACACCGTTCATGGAGACGGTAGGTCGTACGTACGCATGAACATTGTTTTCGTTTCCTCATTGAATTGAGTGGAATTAATTGGATGACTTACATATATATATATATGCGTAAATCCAGTGTCATTATTATGTCATATATTTCATTATTACTTATTATATATACATTATAATCATTCATGAATGGTTAATCATTGAGAATGAATCTCATCGCGTCGTGGAGACGGTATTCCGTACGTACGCACGAGCGATGATATCGTTCCCATGTTTGTGGAATTTTATTGGAGTGTATGTATACTATTACAGAATAAATGTCACTTTAAAATAATCATATATAGTTATTATTTACACCACTATACCCATCCAAGTAAGGTGGTGGGGGAAAATAGATTACACCACGGCGTGGAGACGGTATTCTGTACGTACGCATGTGTGGTGATTTCATTTTCCATAGAGTGGATAGATGGTGAAATAGGGTTGTTTCATACTTATAATAACATATCAGTATATGAGCTATACTTATGTTATTACTTAATAATGAAACAACCTAAGAAGAATAAGTGGAAGAAGAAATAAAGTTGAAAGAATCAGTAACGGACATTACCTCTTCTTTGAAGCGCCTCTTTGAGACCTCCTCTTAGGGCACTAAAATTGGTCTTTAAAGAAGACCAGGACCTCTAAGATGTTTCTATGAAAGTGGAGAAGAGAATTTGGCAGGGGTTGGCCGAGCTTGAAGGCTCAAAGTGGTGTGAGGAAGAGAGGGAGGATGTGCCCTTTTATAAGGGAGGAGAGGGGCACCTTTGGAATAACTAAAATATTATTTTATTATAAAGTCATATTCGATTTTTAATAGCTCCAAATTGATATATTTCGAATATAATGTGGGTATGGTTCTAAAGCCTCTCATCCAATAGAATTTAGACAAGTTTAGGTTATTATATTAACCTTATCTTTTAGTTTTAACTCTTAGTTAATTAGATTGACATTTACCATGTCACTTTGTATTTTTATATTATATAGTCAATAAATTTACCATATACATCCATTAGACCCCCAAGTGGTCCATTAATGATACACATATCATTATATAATTATCTTGGCCGAACCATAAATTTTTAGGAATATAATAACAATTAATAATATAATATTTGTTTTAAAAACTATTTTATGTCAATTTTGACACTATTTGGTAATTGATTTTTTTGAAAATCATAACAGAATTATTAGTTCGAAAAAAGTTAATTAAAACAATACTAACATGTCATATTAACATACAAAATTATTTTAATTCATAAAAAGTCTCAAATTACTTTAATTTGTGTATTTATAACATCAATTATGTCAATATTTCATTAATAAGATAATTACAGCATCATCATTGTGTCATAAATAAAATAAATTATTTTAAGTTTAACAATTAAAAATAAAATACCATTCTGTAGGAAATATTTTTATCTTTCTAATTAATATTTATAGTCAAGTTTATCTTATGTGTAACCCTATAATAAAAATGTTTTACTTATTAAACTTTGATTTTAACTATTTTAACCATTCTTTAAATAAATTAATAATAAATGTCCTAATCTAATCCAAATGGGCCTAAATGATCATATTTTATTCCTAAGGTTTTTTTGGGTCAAATTACACTTGTACAATAGAATTAGGACATGTGTTAGGGTAATAATAATATCATTTTTACCCTTAATTACCCTATTTACTTTTAACCGTGGTAAAAAAAGTAAAACGTTACTATTCACCAAAAATTATTTTCATCTCATTGTACCACATTTTAATCCTTGATATTAATCATGTCTCTCGGATTTTCAAAATTCGACCCACAGAAGCAGTAAAATTATGTTTTATGAAAAATTTGGTTTTTTTAACTACCACTTAGAGGTTTCACTATTCATCAAAAAATGAAAGTTTCCAGAAAAATACCAAAAATTAGGCCTAAGATATATTTGATATTATGAATTAAAAAAGATTTCTATTTTACCAAATTAAAAACATATCAGTTATATTAAATAATTTAAACATTAATTCCCGTCGTCAAAACTAATAGCATGTTTTTAAGAGATAATAACTATCAAAAGATTGACACTTGTTTATGTCTGGTTTAAATGTGAAATTACATCCAATGACCAACATTGTATTAAATTGTAAAAATATATTATAAATATACTTTAAAACCACTCAAATTAATAATTTATCACTATTAATTATTTCGATTAAAAAAGTTGTTTTTAATTAAAATTTAGTAATTTTCACTATTCATCAGAATATGAAAGTTATCCGAAAAGTACCAAAATTTTACCCTAAGCTAATTTCGATATTCCGAATCCAAAAATGAAGTCCATTTTAAAAGATAAAATTTATAAAATTTTAAAAAGTGGGTATTACAATTCATAATGGCTGGTTCATAATAATATTATAATAATATCTCGTTTAGTGAAACTCGGTATTGCGTACTACACATGCTATCGAGGAAGGTCGTGATTTCCTGTAATGAAAGGCATGTCAGGGATGCGTGTTGTGCAAGCTCCTTTTGGTGTAGTGTACAACACAAGACATTAATGAAATTAAAAGGAATATTTTTCATAAAATCTCGGGGTGTTACAATACCACTATAATAAAATCACAAGAACCTCATCGCAAAATTGTTGACAAAAATATATCATGCCTTATAATAAAAAATGATGGATTGGTTCTCTAAATAAATGGGGTGACTGTGAATAAGATGTAAAAATGGGATTTTAAGGCTCATGGTAGGGGTATTTGAAAGATAGTGAGATGTGACATGAGATTCAAACAATTGAGGTCGTTTTATGAAATTTCCAAAATTCTTAAACACGAAAAAAATTAATTTATAGCATTAATATATCTTCCATTTAAAGATATCAATTTTATCACTCATTGAAAAGGGATTAAAAAATGAAAATGATAATAATTAAATCTCAGTAGTAAGAAACAAAAACAATTTTAAAAATAAATGAATCGAAAAAAAGTAAATACACCAAAAATTGAACGAAAAATTAAAAAGAAAACTTTGAAAGGAATGTACATAAAAATAAAATCCACATAGCATGTTCCTCCCACCACACTTATTTTTTGAAATGTAATCGTTATGTTTAGTTTATATATGAATTGTATATCAATAATTTAATACATGAAAAATCTACAAGAAAAGAAATTTAATGTCTGGTTTTTATTGAGAAACTACAGTCATGAGATAGACTCCTTAATGTTGTAACATGGAATCATACCTAAAAAACAAAGATTTGTAATTTAATTGAATAAAAGTAATTGATGATAAAAAATATAATGTAAAAATTGAATAAGTTTGAAACCCAAATTTGGTACTAGGATTTCTATGGCCCTACATAGGTAGTTATAGAAGATCATCCCCAATTTAAAGGTTGGGAAACTTCTTCAACATCAACTAGAAAAATGAAATTTATCCAATTTTATTTATCTCACATAACTTGTAAAAAATCCCAAAAATAGATTTCTACATGTTCCCCTAAACTAATTTGATGTTCCAATGATATAGTGTAAGAGGGAAAATGTAAAATATATTAATCAACAAGTTTTCCTCTTATAAAACCTCCACTTGTTAATGAAATGTTACTCAAGGATGTGGTTCATCTTCAATTTCAAATTAAAAAATTATTTCTACTTTGAAAATCATCTTGGAACCACAATACTCATTTTTATTTGTGTACTCAAACAAGAAAACCAATATTTCTTGAATTTCAACAATGATATGCTCCTCATTGAAAAAATAAATCCACTCAAAAGAAATAGGGTCTAATTCAACCCAGGGAGAAGTGAACAATAAATTATTATCAAAATAATCAGGTAAAAATGGATCAAAATTTTAGAAATATCATTGTGAAATTTCAGGTTCCAACTCTATTTGGGATTCTAAAATAGTTTTATTGAAAGTTTGAAATATCTAATGTTCCATTATATGCTATTTAAAAATGAATTCATAGTTTTTCTCCACCTCTTTATCCAATGATTAGAACAAAGGCTCTGAATTTTTAATTTCAAAAATTTGTTCATCAAATGAAATTTAAATTTCAACCATGTCAAATCAATAATTTTCTAAAGACTCTTGATTTTCAAAGCACATGTCAATTGGTGAATCTTTTATAAAAAATTCCATTAAATTTGAAAATTGATATTTCAAATTATTTTTCAACTCACCCACAAAAGTTTTATCAACATCCAAATTTGCTGGGATAAGATTTTTAATTTCTGGAGAACCTTTTTGAGCCTTCAATTCTTTCAATTCATTTAAATAATTTGAATGAATCTCTATTTTTTTTCTTATTTATTGAATTGCAACACCTTTTTTTAAGAACCAAATTCTCTTGTTGGATTATGAACTTATTTTCTTATAGAATTAAACTATTTCCATTGAAGATTTTAAAAATTTATCATTACATGAATCCCTAAATAGTTGACAGTCCAGACAAACATTGGAGTATACACACTTAAAATCATTTTTATTTGTTTTTTTAAAGACTCTATATTAGTGTTTAAAATCCTAAAAATTAAAAAAACGAAAAAAAAATAATCCTTCATGTAAATGGCACCAATTGATTTATGGGGTTTTTTCATGAAAACCCAAATCAATAATTTATACCCTAAATGAATGAACTATATAAGTCCCAATATTATCTCTGAAGGTGGTTTCAATGTAAGTTACAAAACGTTAACTTTTTTTGTTTGTTTTTTCAAGAATAAAAAAATGGTGATTTGATTAAATGTTAAAATAAAGTATATAAATATAAACTACAGTTAAATAATATTCATGATCAAGACATAAAATTTATAGGAAATAAAAGGAGTTTGAAATCGGAATCAAAATAGGAGTTTTGGATAAACTCAAGCCTCTTAGAAAATCTCGTCTTCTTTATCTAAAAATATTTTCCAATTGAATTTTTCAATTTCCACAAAAATATACCTAGATTAACATCCTAGTCTGAATTTATATCATATAAAGACATAAATATCATTTATACATCCTATATAAGTTATTAAATTACTTGAATACCTCTATGAAATCAAACTTAATAGAAATCACTATGCTCAAGAAAAAATACATTGATAAAGAAATTTTAATAGTGAAGCCTATTATTTTACATAATAGATTGAAAAAAAATTAAAAAATAGTTGAAAATAAATTTAATAATGAAAACATCCACATTAATTAAACAATATAAGTTCAATAGAGAGTAAAAAGAGTTTACACAATAAAGTCTCAACTTGAAAGAGAGTTTTTTGTTGGTTGTTGTCATTCAAAACCACATGGTGCTTAGCAATGCATCACATGATCATATCCCATATTCTATATTCCACCATGAATGAAAATAATATTTATTAATATCTATATATAAACCTTAACCTTTCTCTCTCAATCCACCACCTTTGTAATAAAGAGAATATGGAAATACAAAGAGAAACAAGGAAGCAAATATGTTCTCTAGTTTTTATCCATGTAAATTTAGACTGATTTTATTCTCCTTCCTAATAGAATATCTATATTGATTTTTTCCAGAGAGTTGTTTAAAATTATATTCATTTTAAAGGATCCAAATTTATGATTATTGTTACACATATTTAAAATGAAATGAACTATTTTCGAAAGCCAACTTTTTCTTCTTGGATAGACCCTTCATCGTCCTTTATTTTGAATCGCTCATAGATTTCATTAATGATTGATTTTTTTATTTTATAATTTTCATTAATGAAGGGAATTGAGTTATATATTGTACAGAGGAGTATTAATGTACTTTTGATGATTTTATCTCATGTTTTGGCCCATTTAATGAGGTAGGTTCCATCATATCAGCCAAAAAGGTTTTCCACAATGAATAATATACTTGGGCCTTTGGAAGTAAGAATCCACACTTAGCCTGGTTGAAATTGTTTTACCTAGTTAACATAAAAAGAACAATTACTCAATTTGGATCAATATAGAAAAATATATGCCCAAAATACTAAAGTGATCAAAAAAAATTTATAATTCAAAATATGTGTGATTTTCATTTTTAAGCAAAAAATTTCCCGAAAATCCAAAAAAATGTTGGCTAAAGTTGTTAAATTTTTCTGTATTAAATTATTGAAATGGTAGTGAAAATAATTGAAATAACTCTATTAGTCCCCACTTGGATTCACTAGAGAATGACCCCAAGCAAAAGAGATTTTTTCATAGAGGTTGTTAGGACTTAGAATAAAGGCCACAAATAAACCCATGATCTATTGTCCCAGCAATTTTCAATATCATATTCCCCCGTTACTAATGTCCAAATTATATCCACTAACCCCACTATTTTGTTAAATCTCTTATTCTTAGATTTTTATTTACAATTCCCATAACAAAACTATTCAAAGGATTCAACATTCTTGATATTACATCACCATGTATTGTACCCTATCTTATACCTGGAATGTGATATTCCATCCCAAACCTTTTTATAGATCATACCATATGACTCAAAATGACATGGAATATGACTTGATCTTCTTATCCAAAATATACACTTCTCTAGGTTTCCAAAACCATTCATGGGATGCACTTTTCACCATACTCCACATACTCATCCAAACATTTGAATCTTCATGAATCTGCAATAACCCTTAAATAAAAGTGGGGACCCATCTACTTGACTATGAAAAGAACATATTGGTTCATGAATAAGGGCCCAAATCCCATAAATTATTGAAATATCCTTATTTCTAGATGTGAAATAAAATACTTGTGATCCCCAGTATCATCATTAATGAACTCAAAACCTTATATTGTTTTCGGTCATCCCGAGCATGTATTCCGAATTCAATATTCACTAGTTAAATCTACTGGACATGTAATTTACACAACCCATGTTCTAAATATTCATGATGAATTGGAATGCAAAATATTTATACATACATAAATCTTAATCCTTGAAAGGATATAGGGCTTTAAAAACCATCATGGATATTCATCCTTTATGTTTCCCATAAGAACCCATGGTGTTTGAACCCTTCATGAACATTCATTTTTTCAAATTTCAATTACGAATGATGAGTTTCAGAACCCTTGAAGGACACTCCTTCTTTATAATCCTTTCATTGAAGAATTTTTTTAACACATCATGAATACCAATCTATTAATACGAAAAATAAATTTCTTGATCCAAAATAACAAAAACTAATATAATAGAATGTCAAAGATAAATGACCCTAAACTAAAAAAACATAAGGTACGAGCTAAAAGAACCTAAAATATTGCAACATAAGGTGTAAGATAATATCCCATAATCCACAGAAACTAAATTTATGAGCTATAAGACCCTAAACTACATCAACATATAGTATGACATAGAAACCCTTAACTTTAGTGATAGAATGTCCGATCTTAATGACCCCAAACTACAACAACATAATGTACGAGCTAAAAAACCCTAAACTAAAATAATAGATAGCTCAGGATAAAACGAAACCTAAACTAAAACAATATATTTCTCAACATAGAAGACTATAAACTAATGTATCATTCTAGTTTTAAAATATGTAATCATCCAATTGAAAGAGACACGATACTTTCCAAGTTGAAACTCTAAAAAATTAATCCTGGTAAATATTCAATTCTCTGCTCGATGGACATACACATTGTGTGACCCAAAAAATATTGGGAAATTATTAAATGGAAATGGAATAAAATTGGTGAGGTTAAAAAACCATAAAAGGTAGTCTTGAGGAAAATAAATGTCCATGTACACTAATCCTTTCCCATATAAATCATAGGCGAAATTTTGGTCAATAAAGAAATAAAAAACTGGTAGGGATATTTATTTTTAAATTGAATAATTCAATATAATCTCAATAATTCTATTGAATTATATATAGATTAGTTCAAATTCTATACTGGACATATGATTACATAAGTTACCATTTTCCACCATGATATCCAAGAGAAATCAGAGCAGATACATAAATAAAGAATCACGTGTCAGTATTCATCCATGAGAGATTCTCAAGAGAAATATGTTATGATTAAAGAATTCAAATCAAGTAGTTTTTATTGATTTGTTATTAAAAAAAATATGAAAGAATTTTATGGTCTATATGATACTAATACAATGAAATTCCATGTGTATAGAGAATGAATTAATGCTTGGTAAGGAGAGGTAATGTGTATAAAATTTGTACATTGATGATGTGTAGAGGAGGGAGGAATATCCACATTCATGGGCATGTGCATGGTTCTGTATATAAAAAACATTTTTGATTAGATAAAAATAAATTCAGATCAGTTGAGTTTTATAAATAATCCGGAGTCTAGAGAGAGGCATCAATTGAGAATTGAATTTTCATCCAATCCATTTCTTATACCACTTCCTGAGGATGAAGAGACTCAATAAAAGAAGATAGATCTTCACCTCCTTTCTGAGTGGTCATTAATAAGTATTTTGATATCAAAATATACAACCTTGTGTGATATATTACCTCTTCATGTTCCCCAATCTATATCGTAACTTCATCAATCTAGACATAGATTTCATAGACCTTCCAATGTATTCGTTCAAGAACCTATGAAGACTATCCTTTTAATTTGACTATAGGGGTCCTATTATCAAAACCATTAATATCCCACACATTTCTAGACAATTTTCTCATATCCAAAATAATTGTAGCATGATATCATATATTTTTTGATATTCAAAGAAACAAGTTTCCAACAAAGGATATAGACAAATAAGATGTTATTCATGGCTATGAATTTTCTATATGGGAGTCCCCTTAATCTAGTTATGGATTTTATACCAAATTAACCATTATGGAATCATGCCTATTGATGGAGGGATCAGATGAGTTAATAAGTAATCAAGAGGAGTCTTAGGTTTTTCTCCTCCAATAGGTACATCATCTTTTCCTACTAGTCATGTAATAGCATCCTCAATAAAACCTATCCTAGTAATTGAAGGTTCGTCATTATGGAAATAATGGTTCCATTAGGGCTCCCATGATTCCTAAAACACCTCTATTACTACCATAGATAATGGTATTTGGGAAGTGTAGAGACTTTCAAAATAACAGGTTAGTTTATTAAATATATCTCTCTCGTAAGCTTCCTCCCATTCTTGGGAAATTTCATGATAAAAGTCAATAACAGCATCAATAAGAAGAAAAATGGTTTTAGCACTTGTATTTTGGTATGACAGCATAATCCAGAATTAATGAATGAGGCTATGATGTTAGTCTCTGAAAATTCTAGCTCATGGAAGAGGGGAAACTATATGAATATAGGAAAACTACATATTAAATCTATAGGGGGTACAAGTCTCATAGATAATCATATTTTCAAAAAGAACTACAAAAACCCATCCTGTAGAGAGATATTAAATATCCTGTCATCGACATATCAAATACCATTATCTAAAAGTAACCATGTTGGGTCAGGATAGGTCATAAAGCTGAAATGGTCATGTTGGATCGAAATACCAATAACCTCATTTGGACCCAATAGTATTTCCTCAACCCCAAAAATATTCAACCCCCTTGAATGGAATGAATCCAAAGAGATATAAATTGTATTCTACTATTTATAAAAATTGAAATGATCTATTCTCTAGAAAAATAAAAATTGAAAATGATCTCCAGTATGGTATCAGATGTTTCATTGTTTGATATAACCAATGAGATGATACAGACAGGCAATTGTTGGAAATGTTCGATTAAGGGGCCACCACCCTTACAATAGGGTTTACATCACCAATATACATACTTGAACACCCATGAAGGTGTCCCAAATGGGGAAAATACTTCCATTTGGTTGAATTTCAAAAAACCATCCAGTTTAAGAATTTGGAATAAATTTGGTCTCACTCAGTGGCCCCATGATGAGTTCTCTCCCACTTCAAGAATGTCCCTATAAGACCATGTGCTATCTCAAAATTTTTAAGATGTATATCGATGGGGGAGTCTATAATTTTTTTGATTCTAGATATGATAATAGAATATTTTGATCCAAATATTGAAATGAATAAGAGATGATAGGTTTGTATTCTTCTTTAACAAATCCTTCAAAATAGTGACCATGTCTCACATCGAGGATAGAGTTTGATCAGGGTCATACCAAATGTCTACATTAGGAAGGAATTCACCATACATCTATCCAAGAGTAGGTATGTGACCAATGGTTTTTGCTGATAGTACAGACACCATGCCTTAACATGTTCATTGGGTAAAGGCCCTCTTGTAACCCCAGTTTCCCCACTAACACGTGAGAAGTTTCTTATTTAACAAATCCTTCAAAATAGTGAACATGTCCCACATAAAGGATAGAGTTTTATCAGGTTCATACCAAATGTCTACATTAGGAAGGAATTCACCCTAAATCTCTCCAATAGTAGGTATGTGACCACTGGGTCCTGCTGATATCATAGACAACCCGCTATAACATGGTCATGGGGTCCTGGCCCGCCAGTAACCCCAGTTTCCTAGTAGACATGTTGTCCCCATCATGGGGCCCACCCACTTGCCTGAACGGGTCATCTGACTAATGATAGTCCCCACAAGACAACACATGTCCTCTATAATGTGTTTTGTCCTCACTCACACACACCCTGAGAAACGTTCCAAAACGTCCTCATTGTGGGCCCTACAACTCAACCCAGGCGGTGCACCTCACTTAAGGTTGGGTTCCTCCTCTGATACTGTCACGACCCGACCCAACAGGGCTCGAGCCACGACTCCCCAAGCCCGCCTCCAATAGGCCAGGGGCTGGCGTCCAGCGCTGAATAGGCTATCACACACATGGGAGGCATTAGCCTAAGGTACCTGTACACACGCACCCACAAACACCTCCATGGAATAGTGCAGAGATATAGAAAACTGAAAAGTAAATGCATGCATACAATCTATCCCAAACCAGAGTGCAACATCAAAAGTATAAAAGGGAAAAATAGGGCCCACCAAAAGAAAACTACAAAGCGCGTCCAACCTTCTCAGAAAAAGGGGGACGCTGCCACAATCACCGCCAGAAAGCTCCCTCGGCACCACACCGATAAACACCCTGGTCCGTCTCGCTCACTCAGCTCTGCCTACTCTGGGTCCTCCTCGGACTCTATCGAAAGGCCAGTGGTCTGCACAAGACACAAACATGTGCGGGCAAAGCCCATGTAGGGGTGATTATAAACATACTCAGTAAGCACCCCAAAAACCCAAAACCAAAGAGAGCAACTGAAAGGCAACAGTCCACTCATCCCAGCCAGAGGGAACCCAGATGAGAGAGAAACTCCATCTCATGACCATCCTCGGCTAAACACAACTCGTCAGCTCAACTCAGGTGTATGCCCATACATACACCTTGACCAATCCAGATATAATCAGCTTACGCTACAAGCCACATGAGGTAATGACCTCAACACCAGCAACTGTCCACAACTAGAAGAGTACACCACATGCACACTGTCATCCCAGATGACACTCATTCAACAGATACACTCCATCGGGTTTCTCCCAAACCTCTCAGATGCTCACCCGAGAGATCATGCTCGTCGGATAGTATCACTGAGGAAACCTCGCTGAAACAACATAACAACCAAACTCCTCAAATAGGGGATCGCTCCTAGTGTCCCCTAAAGGATACCAAAACCCACTCTGGTATACGAAACTCACAGATAGGGGATAACTCCCAGGGTCTGCTGGGGGATACCATGACATGATCTGCATACGTAGTTCTCACAGATAGGGGACCATGCCTAGGATCTGAAGGTTTCGGGCGCAGTGGAAGCGCGTGGGTGGATGTGCCCACTTGGATTTTTGTCATTAGCAATGATCAATCCGGGATCAATACGACGATAAACGCCAGTCTCCACGGATCGAATCACAGAAAAAGACAAAGAAGATGGTTTTTCCCGGAACAACAAACAAGGATCGTTACAGGTTGATTATAATTAATTTAATTAAATATAAAGAAATACCTTTTGGGTGTTCTTTCTTAGTTGATGTTCTCAATCACATTTTCGATGTGATCCGTCGTTGCGTCGCAGAAGCCAAGTGTAGACTCCCTCTAGCGGTGATCCACACGTGTACCTCGTATCTCTGGATGTCGCCAAAAGATTCTCCGGGTGCTAGCGTGGAGAAGCCTTTGCTTGCGTTGTCCGCCTTAGATTGTCTTGATCCGATGTAAGAGGATCTCTCTCAGTCTTGAGAGCGTTCTTGGAGGAAGAGGTTCTTTCGGTCTTGAAAGAATTCTCCAGAGATGTTGTGCACAACGATTCTCTTGTATCAGAAAAGAGTTGGGGTTGTGAGGATATTTATAATCGGGTGTGTGGGGTTATAGAGTTATGACAATAAATAAACGCGTTACGCGTTTTATTTATTTCATTGACTCTTTATTTAAAACCCCATGTCGAATAAATAATTCCTTGACATGCGCCCACACTGATTATAATAAATATCATTTAAAACAATATTATATCCTCAAAATCCCAACCAAAAAAAAAACTACACGGCGTGTATTAATAAATACACGGCATGTACTTATTTTTTCATTGAAAACTACACGGCGTGTACATTAAATGTACACGGCGTGTATATATTGTTTTCATTTATTCATTTCCTTTCCAAAATAAAACTACACGGCATGTAATAATAATACACGACGTGTACTTGTTTTATTTTCTTTTTCCTCCATCATTTAAAACAACTTAGGCTTCCTTGAATAATTATTAAACCACGTACGAGAATAATCTTTATTCAACTTGAGATACTTGGATACACTTAGTGTGTGACCCTCTAGGCCTCTTTCTCGTTGGCATTAGGAGGGCTTGCCTAAAGTCCAAGATTACTGTCTAGCAACGGGTCAAGGCACCCAAGAGAAAGAAGTTAACGCCGCATTGACGTATCACCTCATACGAACGCTTACTGTGTAATTTAATCCCTTTGTCTCAATATCTCATCAAGCAGGTTTCATGGCAGTGTCATAAACCTATATGCTTGATATGTCGTTCATTGACTACCTGAAATAAACTCATCGTTTACACCATGGCCATGGAATTTAATGCGACAGTTCTATTTCAATCAAAGGGCTGAGATATCAACTTCCATAAATGGAAGGGACAAATCCTTCCTTGACTTATCCATTAACAACATGTCACTCGTGACGCACCCAACGTACCCTACTTCCCGCCAACTGTGTGCGTGACGGTTTTCGTCAGTAAATCTAAGTGTGCGAGTCATGACATGAGTTAATGATAATCTTCCAGTCTAAGGACCATTACACACGCTCGTAGATAGCAATATCCGATGACACCAAGACATGCGGAATTACTACTGGCGGGTCTGTTCTCATAATCTCCCATCTTGGAGATTACCAAGTGCGAACTCCATGAGAGAGAGTCTTGTCTTCTTATGAGTACTCGCACATGAAGGTCTGTATACTATGTGTCCTATCATAGTATGCCATCCAACCGCAGAACTTTATTTAAGAATATTGTTATAGCATTTCAAGGTTCTCATCATAGCAGGGATCTGCTATGACCTTATTAATGCAACAAATATTTCAGGACATTATTATATTATAGTCATGCAGAATAATGAACAATATATAATAAGTGAAAATTTATGTAATCAAAGTACAAAACAGTTGGTTCTGAGGACACCAACCCTTACAAACTCCCACTTGGACTAGAGCCAACTGCCTACGACTTTTAGTCCGCTAGACCTCACATGATGATCATGTTTCTGCTGAGTCAAGGCTTTAGTCAATGGGTCTGCCACGTTGTCTTCCATGGAAATACTGCTACCTGCAACTTCACCTCTCTGAGAAAAATCCCTCAAGAGATGATACTTCTGAAGTATGTGCTTTGTCCGCTGATGTGACCTTGTCTCTTTTTCAAGTGCCACCGCTGCAGTATTATCACAATAGAGTGTGATAGGATCTTTACTGCTCGGTACAACATCCAGCTCTTGGACGAAGCTTCGCATCCATACTGCTTCTTTAGCTGCCTCCGAAGCTGCGATATACTCGGACTCCGCTGTAGAATCTGCCACCACACTTTGTTTTGAGCTCTTCCAGCTCACTGCATCTCCATTCAAACTGAAGATGTATCCAGTCTGCGACTTCATGTCATCTTGATCAGTTTGGAAACTAGCATCTACATGTACTCTGATGACTAGTTCCTCATCTCCTCCATAAACCAAGAACATATCCTTAGTACGCCTCAGATACTTAAGGATAGTCTTGACTGCCATCCAATGGCGGTCTCCTGGATCAGCTTGATATCTGTCTACCGCACTTAATGCATAAGCAACATCTAGCCTCGTACATAGCATAGCATACATGACTGACCCAATCGCGGATGCGTAAGGGATCCTTGCCATTATCTTTCTTTCCTCATGTGTCTGAGGACACATTTTCTTGGAAAGATGAATGCCATGTGACACTGGCAACAATCCCCTCTTGGACTGTTCCATACTGAATCTCTTCAGTATCTTTTCAATGTATGTACTTTGACTTAGGCCCAGCATTTTCTTGGATCTATCACGATGGATCTTGATCCCAAGAATATATGCCGCCTCGCCCAAGTCTTTCATGGAGAAGCATTTATTCAACCATGCCTTAACTGACTGTAAGACAGGTACTTCGTTTCCAATTAGCAATATGTCATCGACATATACTATTAGGAAAACGACTGCACTTCCACTAAACCTTTTGTAGACACAAGGCTCACATTCGTTCTTAACAAAGCCAAATTCTGTAACAGCTTCATCAAAACGAATGTTCCATGACCTTGATGCTTGCTTTAATCCATAAATGGATTTTTGCAACTTGCATACCTTGTTGGAATCCTTTAAAGTCACAAACCCTTCAGGTTGTGTCATGTAGACATCTTCCTGGAGGTTCCCGTTAAGGAAAGCTGTTTTGACATCCATTTGCCAAATTTCATAGTCATGGTAAGTAGCAATGGCCAATAGGATTCTGATAGACTTCAGCATTGCAACCGGTGAAAAGGTTTCATCATAGTCAATTCCTTGACGCTGTCTAAAACCTTTTGCAACCAGTCGTGCCTTGTAGGTGCTGACTTGCCCCTCCATGTCCAGTTTCTTCTTGAATACCCATTTATTACCAATAGGCTTTACATCAACTGGAGGATCTACCAAAATCCAGACTTGGTTTTGGTACATGGAATCCATTTCAGAATTCATGGCTTCTTGCCACTTGGCAACGTCTGTGCCTTCAACTGCTTCCTTGTAGGTAAGAGGATCATCATTGTCAACCAATAATGATTCACCATCCTCAGTGACAAGAAAACCATATCGTTCTGGTTCTCTCACCTCTCTCGTGCTCCTACGCAGTTCTTGTGTCTCTGGAACAGATTGTTCTTCCACGGGGCTTTGTGTAATCTGTTCTTGTACCAACTCATGTGTATCTTGAGCCTCGACTTCATCGAAGTCTATCTCGCTCCCACTATCTCTTCTGGAGATGTGATCCCTCTCAAGGAATATGGCGTGTCTTGCCACTGTAACCTTTTTGTCTGAGGGGTGGTATAGGTAATATCCCCTTGTTTCCTTGGGATATCCTATAAAGATACACTTTGTGCCTCGGGGTGCCAGTTTGTTACCTGAAGAGGCCTTAACAAATGCTTCGCTACCCCACACGTGTAAATTCGATAACATGGCTTTGCGTCCACTCCATAACTCGTATGGAATACCATTTATCGATTTAGTTGGTACTTGGTTTAGTATGTGTGTTGTTGTTTGTAATGCATATCCCCAAAAGGATAATGGAAGACTCGCATGACTCATCATTGATCTCACAATGTCCAACAGGGTGCGGTTCCTCCTTTCACTTACACCATTCCACTGCGGTGTTTAAGGAGGAGTGAGTTGAGATATAATCCCAAACTCCCATAAGAAATCAATGAAGTCTTGATTAAGATATTCTCCTCCTCTATCTGAGCGGAGTTTCTTAATCTTCTTACCAAGCTGGTTCTCAACTTCATTCTTGTATTCTTTGAACTGATCAAAAGAATCTGACTTATACCTCATTAAATAGATATATCCATATCTACTAAAATCATCAGTAAAAGTTATGAAGTACGAGAACCCACCCCTTGCTTCAACTGGAAATGGTCCACACACATCTGTATGAACTAATTCTAGAAGCTCTTTAGCTCTTTCACCTTTCCCACTAAATGGGGTTTTGGTCATTTTTCCTTGTAGACACGCATGACATACACCAAGTGGTTTTAGTTCGAAAGAATCTAAATACCCATCTTGATGTAATTTGGTCAAACATTTCTCATTGACATGACCTAGCCGGTGATGCCAAAGTTGGGTGTGGTATGAGTCATGTAAATTAACTTTGTTATCAATTTCCATTACTTGGTTTGTGTAGTCTAACACATAAAGGTTGTTATATAAATGTGCCCTACCAAAACAAATGCTATCTTTATAAAAGTAGCAACATTCATTTCCAAACTTGAATATGAATCCATCAGTATCTAATCTGGATACTGAAATAATTTTTTTGGTTACAGAGGGTACATAATAACATCCTTTCAAAACCAAGACCATCCCGGTAGGCAATGTGAGGTGGTAGTCCCCGACAGCTACAGCAGCAAGTCTGGCTCCGTTGGCTGCTCGTAGATCTATCTCCCCTCGATCAATCTTCCTGAATCTACTTGGTTCCTGTATTTGGATACAGATGTGAGCACCACAAGCAGTATCTAATACCCAATTAGTAGAAACAGATAGATTTCATTCGATAACAAATGCACCTGAAGCTTCCCCTTGCTTCCTTGGCTAGGTGCAGTTTTTCTTCCAGTGACCCTTCTTGCCACATGCGAAACAAACAGCATCCTGTTCCTTTGCCTCCCCTTTTATCTTCCTTTTCTTGGAAGGCCTTGAAGAAGCTTTGGGCTTAAAGCTCTTCGCCTTCCCTTTCCTTTTATTCACCATAAGGACAGAAGGCTTTTCACGCTTCATGTCATTGTCCACTTGGCGAATAAGGATAAGAAGATCAGATAGAGACTTCTCAATATTGTTCATGTTGAAATTAACAACAAAGTTTGAGAAGCTCTGGGGGAGTGATGCGAGAATGAGATCGGTACCCAGTTCTTCAGGGAGTTTAAACCCTAGAACCTCCAAGCGCTCAATGTAGCCAATGAGCTTGACTACATGAGGCCCAGCTGGGGCACCCTCTCCAATCTTGCTCTGAAACAGAGCCTTGGAGATCTCAAACCTTTCCTGTCTTGCTCTCTCCTGGTATAAACCACGGAGGTGCTCGAGCATGCTGTAGGCATCCATGTCTTCATGAGACTTCATGAGCTCACTAGACATAGATGACAGCATCAAACATTGAACGTCGAGAGCATCGTTCAAATGTTGATCATAGACTATGAAATCTTCATCACTTGCCCCTGGGGAAGGAGAATCAGGAAGTGAGGACTCCAGCACATAAAACTTCCATTCATGGCGTAGGATAACCTGAAGGCGCCTAAACCATTCCTGAAAGTTACTGCCGGTGAGGATGTTGTCTTTATCCAGAATTGATCGCAGAGAAAATGTGGTTGATGTGTTTGTCATTTTGATTCTACAATTTAAAAGAGAAGATTCATCAGTACTTTCTTGATTACATTTTATGAGAAATAATAAATTTTATTAAGTCTCCCACTATTTTATAAATTCCCAATGGCCCTCACCATTGAACTTGGAATGTCCAGTTTCTTTGACATTCTAATGGAAAGGATCCATATTTCCCTTCGCATAACCCCAATAAGGGTTGTTCAAGCTATTTAAAGGTATTTAGGTAGGCAGGTCTTTGCCAACTGTGAGATTACAGTTCCTTGATCTGTTGAGTGGACTCCCCAATCCTGAAATCCTGACTTGGATTTCCTCAACTCTTGCCTCCAATATTACATCAAGTCTAGCAAGGGCTACATCTCTTGATGTAATATGGTTAAGTCAACCTGAAACCATTCATAAGGGCTTCCTTTATAAAAGTAAGTGTCCCAACAAGGGTTGGTCAAACACATAGTTTTATTGAGTCTTGCCCTTAATCAAGTAACGGAAGGCTTGGTCTGACTTAATATGGTATTTGAGGGATTTTATTCTTTATGCATATCTTTTCATTATCACATGCTTGTTAATATTAAGTGATTCTTGCTTAAGTGATTAACCATGTTCTGATAATGTATACGCATAGACCGGTTTTTATTTTATTCCATCTTTGCATGCTTGTTCATTTTATTAATTATGTGATCGCGACAACACATGCATAATATATAAACCATGCAATCAGACAGAAATAAAATAAGATGGCATGATCATGAGCTTCTATTTGGTTAGCTTATCTAGCGGTTTTGATAAGCTTACCCTGACCTAGGGAAAACACCTTGAACCTGATGGTTCGTGTTTTGCAGCTCCCACCTGTCCACCTTTGTATCTTCTTATGTCAGTTTCGCCTCAGCTTCGGGATTTGAACCGTCTCCTCTGGCTTGGGAGATCCTCCATTACATGGGTTTACATTAAAGAAACCATGGGCACATAGGCCCTACATTTTATTGGAAGAAGGCTCGCAGGCCAACAAATTTTAAATGAAACCATACACATACAAAGGGTCTTTGGTCTAGCTCATGATCATCCATAGTATGCAACGACATTTACGCATATTTAGAATTCAAATTCTTTTAATCGTTCTTTTATTTAAGATAAGATGCGCTCGAATTCAATTAATTATGATCTTATAATTAATCAATTATTTATCTTAAATTCCTTTCTGAATTTCCTTGAGATTCTTCTCATCCATATTCCTTGTATGGGTCTTTGTACATTGGAGGAAACCTGGTGAAATTCCATTTCTGGAAAGTACACGGCGTGTAGTTTATAATTACACGGCGTGTATTTTTCTTTTCACCCTTTGTCCAAAGTACACGCCGGGGCTTTGGCGTGTTTTTCTGTACTTTGGAAATTTTAGAGTACATGGAATGTAGATGAATCATACACGGCGTGTACTTCCTTGTTACGCGGTAACCGGCCTGGCGATCCCGTATACGCGGTACGCGACTTATCTTTGTACACGGTTTCACCTGGGTCGGAACGGACTACACGGCGTGTTGTTCCAACATACACATCGTGTATTCCGGTTTCCACGCGCCGTTCTATTCTGGTCAACACGGCGTGATTAAAACTTAGGCATAATCAATTCACACGGCGTGGTTTGGCGGACCAGTGCCGGTTCGTTGAACCTAAGTACACGGCGTGTAGTTTTAATTACACGCCGTGTAATCCCGTGTTGTACAGACAGAAAGAGCGGCTCCTCCGGATGAGTTCCTCATTTTTATTTTAATCAAAATTAAAATTAAAAGGTCGTTTCTGTGATATGAATCGAGAAACGAAGGAGGAAGAATAGATCTCGTTAATTCAGATTTATAGAACGATTTATTTCGAATTGAATCAAATATGAATGCGTAAATTATCAACGAAAATTAAATAACTATAATCAACATTGTAACCTCGCTCTGATACCATTTGAAGGTTCTGGGAGAAGCGGAAGCGCGTGGGTGGATGTGCCCACTTGGCTTTTTGTCATTAGCAATGATCAATCCGGGATCAATATGACGATAAACGCCAGTCTCCACGGATCGAATCACAGAAAAAGACAAAGAAGATGGTTTTTCCCGGAACCACAAACAAGGATCGTTACAGGTTGATTATAATTAATTTAATTAAATATAAAGAAATACCTTTTGGGTTTTTATTCTTTGTTGATGTTCTCAATCACGTTGTCGATGTGATCCGTCGTTGCGTCGCAGAAGCCAAGTGTAGACTCCCTCTAGCGGTGATCCACACGTGTACCTCGTATCTCTGGACGTCGCCAAAAGATTCTCCGGGTGCTAGCATGGAGAAGCCTTTGCTTGCGTTGTCCGCCTTAGATTGTCTTGATCCGATGGAAGAGGATCTCTCTCGGTCTTGAGAGCGTTCTTGGAGGAAGAGGTTCTTTCGGCCTTGAAAGAATTCTCCAGAGATGTTGTGCACAACGATTCTCTTGTATCAGAAATGAGTTGGGGTTGTGAGGATATTTATAATCGGGTGTGTGGGGTTATAGAGTTATGATAATAAATAAACGCGTTACGCGTTTTATTTATTTCATTGACTCTTTATTTAAAACCCCATGTCGAATAAATAATTCCTTGACATGCGCCCACGCTGATTATAATAAATATCATTTAAAACAATATTATATCCTCAAAATACCAACCAAAAAAAACTACACGGCGTGTACTTGTTTTTTTTCACTGAAAACTACACGGCGTGTACATTAAATGTACATGGCGTGTATATATTGTTTTCATTTATTCATTTCCTTTCCAAAATAAAACTACACGGCATGTAATAATAATACACGACGTGTACTTGTTTTATTTTCTTTTTCCTCCATCATTTAAAACAACTTAGGCTTCCTTGAATAATTATTAAACCACGTACGAGAATAATCTTTATTCAACTTGAGATACTTGGATACACTTAGTGTGTGACCCTCTAGGCCTCTTTCTCGTTGGCATTAGGCGGGCTTGCCTAAAGTCCAAGATTACTGTCTAGCAACGGGTCAAGGCACCCAAGAGAAAGAAGTTAACGCCGCATTGATGTATCACCTCATACGAACGCTTACTGTGTAATTTAATCCCTTTGTCTCAATATCTCATCATGCAGGTTTCATGGCAGTGTCATAAACCTATATGCTTGATATGTCGTTCTTTGACTACCTGAAATAAACTCATCGTTTACACCATGGCCATGGAATTTAATGCGACAGTTCTATTTCAATCAAAGGGCCGAGATATCAACTTCCATAAATGGAAGGGACAAATCCTTCCTTGACTTATCCATTAACAACATGTCACTCGTGACGCACCCAACGTACCCTACTTCCCGCCAACTGTCTGCGTGACGGTTTTCGTCAGTAAATCTAAGTGCGCGAGTCATGACATGAGTTAATGATAATCTTCCAGTCTAAGGACCATTACACACGCTCGTAGATAGCAATATCCGATGACACCAAGACATGCGGAATTACTACTGGCGGGTCTGTTCTCATAATCTCCCATCTTGGAGATTACCAAGTGTGAACTCCATGAGAGAGAGTCTCGTCTTCTTATGAGTACTCGCACATGACGGTCTGTATACTATGTGTCCTATCATAGTATGTCATCCAACCGCAGAACTTTATTTAAGAATATTGTTATAGCATTTCAAGGTTCTCATCATAGCGGGGATCTGCTATGACCTTATTAATGCAACAAATATTTCAGGACATTATTATATTATAGTCATACAGAACAATGAAAAATATATAATAAGTGAACATTTATGTAATCAAAGTACAAAACAGTTGGTTCTAAGGACACCAACCCTTACAGGATCTACTGGGGGATACCACAACATGATCTGGAATACGTAGCTCTCACAGATAGGGGATCACACCCAAGATCCGCTGGGGGATACCACAACCTGATCTGGTGCTCGACAGAAGCACATCACTTAGATAGAGGATCATCGCCCATGTAAAGGTGTTCACGACGATACCAGAACCATATCTCGTATAACTCGTGATGTAGGGGATCGAACCGACGATGCCGCAACCCTACTGAAACCACGCGTTGAGTAGGGGATCGCATAACCAACGATACTGCAACGCTACTATACACCTCATGCTGAGTAGGGGATCGTATACCCGATGATGCCACAACCCTACTGAGCACGGCCCACCGCATAGGGGATCATAATCCTGATGATGCCACAAACCCTACAGGGTTAACCAGCTAGATAGGGGATCGTCGCCTGTGAATAAGCGGTCACAGCGATACCAATAACACGATCTAGGGAAAAGATGGTAGAGGATCCTGCTCTGGGCCCACCGGAGGGATGCCACAACTCTAAAAGTTTAAACATCCCATCGAGAGGATCACAAACCTATACGAAGGTTGTGATGCCACACGAACCCCCATGGGAACGAACCAAGGGAGTACCCTCAACCACTGGTGGTCCAAAACATCACTAACCCGAGCAACCCACAACAACGCCACACTATGCACCTTAAAGGCCAATACCAAGGCCACCATCACGTTCTACAGGGAAAAACACGTAGGATAGGCTGTTTACTCGCCCAAAACGGAGCACCAGAAAAAAGGCACTATTCGCCATAGCTAGCACATGCGGGGCCCACACAACGATCCCAAAACCCATTGAGTGGACCATTCCACAGCGATCCCCTCGGAAAAACAAGTGGAATTGACTACTCGCTCGTCCGAAATGGACACACGGTGAAAAAAGTACTATTCACCGAAGCCAGCTCGGGTGGGGCCCATGCATCGATTCCGAATCTCACCGAACAGATCGCACCATTGAGATCCTATTGGAAAAACAGACATGATTGACTAATCATCCGTCAAAATCGGACTCCTGGTGCGAAAGCTGCGTTTCTCCGTAAACGCCAAAACCCGGCCTCGTGGGGTCCGCACCCCATTCTCAGTCCCAACAACCGGAAAAAATCTCAAAAAGTCCACCGTACCATCAGGGTCTCAACGCCACTGATGGCACATCAGTCGTACGCTCCGGGTAGAAGTTACAGCGGCCCGAAGTCATAAAATAATAAAATAATATTATTTTGTACGACGTTTCTAACTTTCGGGCCATGATCCCTAACCCTGAAACCCTTAAACCCACACCGGAGAGTTCGCCTCGTCCCCAGGGGCGCGTCGTCACAGACGACATGCGAATCTGACCCCCGGATTGCAAGAAACGGGGGTCTAAAGACCCCGGTTTGAGAAAAAGTGGTCGGACCGGCCTGAACCGGCCGGCCCGCCCTGGCCAGCGGCTCTCCACCGCGCTCTGGCTGCTGGGCCGGCGCACCGCCGCGGACCGCCGCATGCCACCGTGCGCCGCCGCACCAGTGTCGCGCCGGCGAAACTTTGGAGGTCCATCGGAGGCACCACGGGGGTCCAAACGCAGATCCGGAAGCATCTGTGCATCCCCTATGACCCGATCTATACTGCTACGACTTCGATTTGCAGAAAAACGCAGCAAAAATAGGGATCGGGGGTTAAAAATCAAATCTGCCTACCTCGCGGTTGAAACGCCGACGTTCTGCCTTAGATCTGAACTCCAGAGCTTCCGTTGGATGCTCCTGTAATGTCCGTTGTCGAAATCCGAGCTCGTGGGCGCTTCGTTTGCTCGATTCGGCAGATCGGCGGCGAAAATGGAAAAAAATTCCGAGAGGAATGAAAAGAAGGGGGTGCTGATATTTATATCAGCCGCCCGCCGACGCCAAACCCGCCTCGGACCCGACGCCTGATGCGAACAAAGGTAAGGTCACCCCTAGGGTAAACGCACCGTTCTGAACGCAACGGCGGATTCCGATTTTTAATCTGAGACTCTGTTCAGAAGTTATTCGAGCCAACACTCACACACTAACTTCTCCATTTAATTATGAAAACTCCCCTGGTGGCGTTTCTCACCGCAGGCCCGTGCCAGCAATTTTTACACCTCGCCTAGGGTAAACGGAACGTTATGGACGCAACCGTGCCCTCAGATTCTTGTTCTGAGCTACCGTTTAGGAGATATCACACCCCCTCCATGTACATAGTATAAAAATACATAATTTTTTATTATAATTAATTCTGGGCACACCGGGTCTCGGAATCACACTCCATCTTCGCGCCTAGCTCTAGAATTCTTCGTAGAAATATTCCAAATTCTGACATGGCCAAAAACCCAAGTCGCTTCATCCTCCCCACCTTAGAACTTTTCATCCCCAAAAAGACCTAAGCATAAAAAAAGCGACTGGACTCTCAACTGGGTCTCGCACACCAGCGAGTTCAACCACAAACGCCCATGCCAGAACACATAAGTCAGAGGGACTCATCTAACACACCTCGATACTATATGATTTGGGCGGCACTGACTCGCCTGCACGGTTTTAATCACGTCACAAAAATATGTCTCGGTGGGGGAAGGATCCCTCTTCCTCACGCATTCGAAGCATGTCGAACAACACCCACAGAGGGTCTTACCAACGCCCTGAAAAAAACTCGAGAAAGAAACAAAAAGGAAGGGTACCACTAAACAGTGTCTATCAAACTACTACAGAAAGTAGAAAAGACAGAAGGAATACCCCTATCCATCCACGGAGCCTCCGGGTCAACAACCTCTTGGGCATTCATTTGTCCTTGCCCTCGACCACCAGCTCCCTGAGCTTGGCGTGGACCACCTAGGGGTGGGGGTGGTGGCATCTGGTACCACCTACCAACTCCGCCTACTGCACCCACTCTACCGCCATGTCCGCCACCCTTCGGACCTCCTTGATCGAGACGCTGCCTCTGCCAAGGAGGTCCATCGACCTACTCCCTCTCAGCAGCACAGCGAGTCGGACAATCTCTAGAAAGATGTCCCAGACCGTCACATGCATAACACCACCTCTCCTGCGGCTGACCAAAACTGGCCTGCGAGCCCTGTGAGCCCTGTGACTCAAATCCTCTATCCTGGGGTTGCCTCCTGAAACGTTGGCCACGTCCAAACCCCTGAGTCTGTCATCAGCTACCAGATGCCGAAGTCTCAGCTCTCGCGTTCCCAGCACTAATAGGGGGAATCTGCTCAGCCAAAAAGCTCTACACCACCAAAGCGCGCTCCATCACTCCAGCATAGGTGGGTAGGCACAAAGAAACCACACCTGTTCATATGTCCCTACGTAATCCCTACTCGAAGGTCCGAGACCTGAAGAATGGGTCTCGAACCATATCTAGGGAGTAGTGTGACAGGTCTGTAAACCTCGTTGAGTACTCTGACACAGACATGCCCTCCTGCCGAAGCTGTAGAAGCTCCTGGATCTGCACTGACCTCAGCGTCACCGGATAGAACTCCTCCCTGAAGAGAGGCTCAAACTCTACCCATGTGAGCGTCTCCTCATCATGGGACTGTGTCACCAGGCTCCACCATCGCCTGACCAAACAATGCAGAAGGCTCGCCGCTAGGACCACCATATGATCAGGAGGTGTCCTCACTTGGCGGAAAACTCAGGTGACTGCCTCAAGCCAAACATCAGGTGCCTGGGGGTCTGGATCACCCCGAAACCTCATAGGTCACTGCCTCTGGAACTCGTGCAGTGCACTCAGCCTACATTCAACCTCATCCTGCACTACTGGCACAACCAGCTGCTCAACAGGTGGTGGCTCAACTGGCGGACCACCTGGAGGTCCACCCTCAGAACCTGTGCCCTGGTCCACAGCCTCTGCACGGGGCTGATCATCATCACAATCCCGTTGCGGAACCCTCATTGGATGTCTTCGTGGAGGCATCCTAAAATACATTCAAGACGCACCACATTCAAAGAGTATATCTTGAGAGCTGACTCGAGAAGGACAAGGAAAAACCCAAAAACCCAGTCATGTATGATGCATGTACCATTATGTTACGGTGACCAGTGTACGAATGTCCCGAGTTGAAAGGCAAGTTATCAGAGTCCTGGTGTATGGATACATCGGCCGCCGCACCAACACTGGAGTCCCTGGCCTGAAAGCTGAACTCAAAACATCCTAAAACTGCCGCTATGCAACCCAAACCAAACTCACAGCTAGACCATCTACGCTCTGATTTCCCAAAGGTGTAACCTCCTCTGATACCACTCTGTCACGACCCGATCCAACGGGGCTCGAGCCGCGACTCCCCAAGCCCACCTCCAATAGGCCAGGGGCTAGCGTCCAGTGCCGAGTACGCTATCACACACATGGGAGGCATTAGCCTAAGGTATTTTTACACACGCACCCACAAACACCTCCATGAAACAGTGCAGAGATATAGAAAACTGTAAAGTAAATGCATGCATACAATCTATCCCAAACCAGAGTGCAACAGGAAAAGTACCAAAGGGAACAACATGGCCCACTATAAGAAAACTACAAAGCACGTCCAACCTGTTCAGAAGAAGGGGGACGCTGCCACAAACACCACCAGAAAGCTCCCTCGGCACCGCACCAGAAAACACCCTGGTCAGTCTCGCTCACTCATCTCCACCTGCTCCGGGTCCTCCTGGGACTCCGTCGAAAGGCTTGTGGTCTTCACAAGACACAGACATGTGCGGGAAAAGCCCGTGAAGGGGTGAGTATAAACATACTCAGTAGGCACCCCAAAAACCCAAAACCAAAGAGAGAAACTAAAAGGCAACAGTCCGCTCATCCCAGCCAGAGGGAACCCAGATGAGAGAGAAACTCCATCTCGTGACCATCCTCAGCTAAACACAACTCGTCAGCTCAGTTCAGGTGTATGCCCATATATACACCTTGAAGAATCCAGATATAATCATCTCACGCTACAAGCCACATGAGGTACCAATCTCAACACCAGCAACTGTCCACAACCAGAAGAGTACACCACACGAACACTGTCATCCCAGATGACACTCATCCGAGAGATACACTCCATCAGGTTTCTCACAATCCTCTCAGACGCTCACCCGAGAGATCATGCTTGTCGGATAGCATCACTGAGGAAACCTCGCTGAAACAACATAACCACCAAACTCCTCGGATAGGGGATCGCTCCTAGGGTCCGCTAGGGGATACCAGAACCCACTCCAGTATACGAAGCTCACAGATAGGGGATCACTCCCAGGGTCCGCTGGGGGATACCACGACCTGATCTGGCATACGTAGTTCACACGGATAGGGGATCACACCCAGGATCCGCTGGGGGATACCACAACCCGATCTGGCATATGTAGCTCTCACAGATAGGGGATCACACCCAGGATCTGCATGTGGATACCACAACCCGATCTGGCGCTCGATAGAAGTACATCACTCAGATAGAGGATCATCCCCCATATAAAGGTGGTCATAACGATAACGGAACCCTATCTGGTATAACTCGCAATGTAGGGGATTGAACCGACGACGCCGCAACCCTACCGAAACCACGCGATGAGTATGGGATCGCATAACCAATGATACCACAACCCTACTATACACCTCATGCTGAGTAGGGGATCATATACCCGACGATGCCACGACCTTACTAAGCACGGCCCACCGCATAGGGGATCATAATCCTGATGATGCCACAAACCCTACGGGGTTAACCAGCTAGATTAGGGATCGCCGCCCGCGAATAATCAGTCACAGCGATACCAAGAACCTGATCTAGGGAAAAGATGCTAGAGGATCCCGATCCAGGACCACCGGAGGGATGCCACAACTCTAACAATTTAAACATCACATCGAGAGGATCACAAACCTATATGAAGGTTGTGATGCCACATGAACCCTCGTGGGAATGAACCAAGGGAGTACCCTCAACCACTGCTGGTCCAAAACATTGCTAACCTGAGCGACCCACAACAACACCACACTGCGCACCTCCAAGGCCAATACTGAGGCCACCATTGCATTCTATGTGGAAAAACACGTAGGATAGGCTGTTTACTCACCCGAAACGGAGCACCGGTGAAAAAGGCACTATTCACCAAAGCTAGCTCGTGAGGGGCCCACACAACGATCCCGAAACCCATCGAGTAGACCATATCATGACGATCCCCTTGAAAAATAAGCGGAATCGACTACTCGCTCGTCCGAAACGGACACCCGGTGAAAAAGGTACTATTCACCGAAGCCAACTCGGGTGGGGCCCACGCATCAATTCCGAATCTCACCGAATGGATCGCACCATTGCGATACTCTCGGAAAAACACACAGGATCAACTAATCATCCGCCAAAATCGGACTCCTAGTGTGAAAGCTGCGTTTCTCCGCAAACCCCAAAACCCGACCTTATGGGGCCCGCACCCTGTTCTCAGTCCCAACACCCGGAAACCATCTCAAAAAGTCTGTCGTACCATCAGGGTCTCAACGCCACTGACGACACGTTAGTCGGACACTCCGGGTAGAAGTTACAATGGACTGAAGTCGTAAAATAATAAAATAATATTATTGTATATGACGTTTTTAACTATCGGGCCACAATCCTGAACCCTGAAACCCTCGAACTCACACCAGAGGGTTCGCCTCGTCCCCAGGGGTGCGTCGCCGTAGATGGCACGCGAATCCGACCCCCGGGTTGCAAGAAACGGGGGTCTAAAGACCACCCTATGAGAAAACGTGGTCGGACCGGCCTCAACCGGCCGATTCGGCCAGCCAGGACCGGCCTGCCCTGGTCGGCGGCTCTCTACCGCACACCGGCAGCTAGGCCGGCCTCCGCCGGTGCCACGCCGGCGAACAATCAGAGGTCTGCCGGAGGCACCTCGGGTGTCCAAACGCAGATCCGGAAGCATCTGCGCATCCCCCGGGACCTGATCTACACTGCTATGGCTTTGATTTGCAGAAAAATGCAGAAAAAACAGGGATCAGGGGATAAAACTCAAATTCTTCTACCTCGCAGGCGAAACTCTGATGTTCTGCCTTAGATCCTCACTTCATAGCTTCCGTTGCACGCTCCTGGAACGTCCGCCGTCAAAATCCAAGCTCGTGGGCACTTCGTTTGCTCGATTCGGTGGATCGACGGCAAAGAACGGCGAAGAACGCCGAGAGGAATGAAAAGGAGGGGGTGCTGATATTTATATCAGCCGCCCGCCGGCGCCAAACCTGCCTCGGACCCGACGCCCGATGCGAACAAAGGTAAGGTCACCCCTTGGGTAAACACATCGTTTTAAATGCAACGGAGGACTCAGATTTCCAATCTGAGACTCCATTCAGAAGTTATTCGAGCCGACGCTCGCACACTAACTTCTCCACTTAATTAAAAAAACACCCCTTGTGGCTTTTCTCACTTCAGGCCCGCGCCAGGAAAGTTTATACCTTGCCTAGGGTAAACGGAACGTTCCGGACACAACCGTGCCCTCGGATTCCCGTTCTGAGCTACGGTTTAGGATATATCACACCCCTGCCATGAACATAGTATAAAAATACTTAATATTTTTATAAAATTAATTCTGGGCACACCAGGCCTCGGAATCGCACGTCGTCTTCACGCGTAGCTCTAGAATTTTTCGTAGAAATATTTCAAAGACTGACATAGAAAAAAACCGAGTCGCTACAGATACTAAATGTTACAATTGGGTCCCAGTGACAGCATAAACACCCTCAATTAACATGTCCTTTCTAGTGTGTTTTTTCCTCACTCACACACACCCTGGAAAACTTCCCATATGGTCACACATCATGATTTTTACTTTAGGACAAGCATGCTTAAAAATGGATTTCTAATCTGGTATGCTTCCAAAAAGGAAGTAGCACCTTATTGGCATTAGTCATATCATTTATTCATTTAACCCTTTATCATTTGGGGGTGTTACAATCACCCCCCCCCCCATTAAGGAACAAAATCCTCATTGTGGGACCTACAACTCATCCCAGGAAGTGCACTGCACTTAAGGTGGAGTGTGTGTGTTGTCACCGTGACCCAGTTGTTAAATTTGGTATCAGAGGAGAAACCCAACATTATGTGCGATGCACTACCTGGGTTGAGTTTTAGGGCCCACAACAAGGATTTTGTGCTCTAAAGGGGGGACTACCATTAGTTAGATGACCCGTTTAGGCATGTGGGTGGGCCCCATGGGACATGTTTTGGCTTGTGGGGACTATCAATAGTCAGATGACATGTTCAGGAAGGTGGTTGGGCCCTAGGGGGGTCATTGTAACACCCCATAATGATAAAGTGTTAAATTACTAAACGATATGACTGATGTCAACAAGGTGCACCTTCCATTTCAAGGGCCTAGCTAATTAGAACTCCACAGTTATGCATGTTTGGTCCTGTAATAGTGACTAGGATGTGTGACCTTCTTAAAAGTTTCCCAGGCTGTGTGTGAGTGAGGAAAAAGCACACTAGAAAGGAAATGTTTGGGCTTGTGGGTACTATCAATATTCAGATAACCTGTTCAAGCATGTGGGTGGGCCCCAGGGTGGGGACCACATGTCTGCATGGAAACTAGTGGTACCTAGAGGGCCAGGACCTAACGACCATGTTAAGGTGGGATCCTGGGACACCAGGTACCACCAGTTTCCCTGCAGACACATGGACCCCCCCTTGGGCCCACCCACATGACTGAACAGGTTATCTGACTATTGATAGTACCCACAAGCCAACACACGCCCTTTCCAGTGTGCTTTGTCCTCATGCACACACACCCTGAGAAACTTACCATAAGGTCACCCATCCTGATCACTACTTCAGGCCCAAGCACGCTTAACTGTGGAGTTCTAATCAGGTAGGCTCCCAAAAAGGAAGGTTCACCTTGATGAAATGAGTAATATCATTTAGTCATTTAACCTTGTATCATTATGGGGTGATACAATCACCCCTTGGGGCCCACCCACGTTCCTGAATAGGTTATCTGACTATTGATAGTCCCCATAAGCCAACACATGTCCCATGTGGCCCACCTATATTCTTAAACGGGTCATCAGACTAAGGATAGTCCCAAAGAATGCTTAAATATAGAGTTCTAATCAGGTAGGCTCCCAAAAAGGAATATGAAACATGTAGAAATAAGTTATATCATTTAGTCATTTGACCCTTTTTCATTCAAGGGTGTTACAATCACACCCCTAGGTCCCACCCATGTGCCTGAACAGGTCATATGACTATTGATAGTTCCCACAAGCCAACACATGTCCCATGGGGCCCACCCACATGCTTGGTGGGTCATCTGAATAATGACAACCTCCTTAGAAAACAACGTCCTCATTATGGGCCCTACAACTCAACCCAGGCAGTGCACCACACTTAAGGATGAGTTCCTCCTCTGATACCAAATGTAACAACTAGGTCTCGATGACTGCACAAACACCCCACCATAAAATGTTCATCAGGTTCTAGCCTGCCAGGTACCACCAGTTTCCGTACAGACACATGGTCCCCACCCTGGGTCCCCCCCATGTTCTTGAACAGGTCATCTTACTATTTATAGTACCCACAAGCCAACTCATGCTCTTTCAAGTGTACTTTTTCCTCTCTCACACTTAAGTATGGGTTCCTCCTCTAATACCAAATGTATCTATTAGGTCCCTGTGACTTCCCAAGCACCCCGCCTTAAAATGGTCATCAAGTCCTAGCCTGCCAGGTACCACCAGTTTCCCTAAAGACACATGGTCCCCACCTTGGGGCCCACCCATGTGCATGAACAGGTCATCTGACTATTGATAGTACCCACAAGCCAACTCATGTCCTTTCCAGTTTGCTTTTTCCTCACTCACACACACCCTGAAAATCATCCCAGAAGGTCACTCATCCGGATCACTACTCCAGGCCATGCACGCTTAACTGTGGAGTTCTAATCAGGTAGGCTCCCAAAAAAAATGTGCATTGTGCTGACATGAGTCATATAATTTAGTCATTTAAACCTTTATCATTTTGGGGTATTACAATCACCCCCTTGTGGCCCACCCACATGTCTGAAAAAGTCATCTGACTATTGGTAGTTTCCTCAAGCCAACACATGTCTCATGGGGCCCAACCACATGATTGAACGAGTCATCTGACTTAGGACATCTCCCCCCACCCTTAGAGCACTACGTCCTCATTGTGGGCCATACAACTCAACCCATGAAGTTCACTTCACTTAAGGTTGGGTTCCTCCTCTAATACCAAATGTAACAACTGGGTCCCAGTGACAGCATAAACACCTCACCTTAACATGGTCGTCAGGTCATGGCCCGCCAGGTACCACCAGTTTCCCTGCATGATGGAACCATGGTCTTCTATGCATGATTTGGAGTATGATTTGTGTTTGTTGTCAATCCTCAATGGAAATTCAAAAGGTGTACTATCAAAGAGATCATACAGTTCAAGCAGACAACAGTATTGAAGGTGGCATTGTTTCCCAGTGTTTGCCATGTTTTTGGGCCTGAAAATAAACAAATGGAGAAAAGTGTTTTTGGCAAAGAGACTTGCGCACTGTGTACTATATGAAGAGGAAACTTGAGCTCCATATGTTTTTCAATATCAGAATATAGGAAAATGGCAAACAGATAAGGGTCGCGCAAGTTTTGGGCTGGTCGCGCAAGTGACCTGCGCGCCGTGAAGAGACTTGCGTGCTGATTCCTATGAGGATAGGAAACTTTTGTGACTATTGTTTTTCAAGATCATAACTTCAAAATGTGGCAAAGGAAATAAGTTCGCGCAATTATTTGTGTGGTCGTTCAAGTGAGTAGCGTGACAGAGGCTAGGGAAGATGAGCTGCACAGCAGAACCTGCGCGTCGAGGGAAGTCTTGCGCGCTGCCACGCAAGGGGTCCAGTTTGCCTATAAATAAGGGACCCCCCCCCCTCTCTTCATTTGTAATGAAGTTAAAGACTTAGAAATTTTTGGAGCTCTCGTCGCACAAGTGGTTGAGTCGCGCAAGTGGTTGTTGGGTCGCGCAAGTAGAGGCTGCGCGCCGGCTGTTTGCTGCGCGTCCAAAGTGGTTTGGGATTTAGAGGTGCTGAGTCGCGCAAGTTTGTAGTTCAAAGAGCCAGTGTCACGCAAGTTGTTTGGATTCACCTGCACATCGAGTTTGTACCGTGCAAGTGACTTGTGCGCCATTCCTGAAACTTGCACTCCAGAGCTTGGAGAAGCGCGCCAGGGTTGTTAAAGTGCATACATCCTTTTGAAGTTGCATGAAAGCTAGAGGATCATCTGGTACCCTCAGTGTAAAGTGAGATTCGACTATGATTAGAGAGCTCACATATTTCTTGGGGCTGCAGGTGATTCAAAAGAAGGAATACACTTTCATTTCTCAGGAAAAATATGCAAGAGAGCTACTGAAAAAATTTAATATGAAAGATTCCAGACCCATGTCAATTCTAATTGCAGTTGGAACTAAACTTGGAAAGCATGAGGATGGGGACTCTGTTGATCCCACCATGTATAGGAGGATCATTGGGAGCATACTATACCTAACAGCAACATGGCCAGATATTGTCTTTGGCACATGCCGTGCGGCCCTCTTTCAAAGTAATACAAAGGAGGAACATATGGCAGGAGTAAAAATAATCATGAGGTACAATCAAGGTACACAAAAATTCAGGTTATTTTTTGCTACAGGTAGGGACAGTGAATTATCAGCGTTTTCTAATGCTGACTGGGCTGGTGATGTAGTAGACCGAATGTCCACTAGTGGTGGAGCCTTCTATATTGGGAAGAAATGTGTTGGCTGGTTGAGAAAGAAACAAGAAAGTACTTCTATGAGTACTACTGAATCTGAGTATATCTCTGCCAAAAATTCATGCACTCAACTGATATGCATGAAGAAACAATTAAAAGATATTGGTGATGAGGTAAAGAAACCAACGGTGATTTACTGTGATAACAAGAGCACAATTGATCTTACGAAAAATCTTGTTCAGCATTCCCATACGAAACATGTTGAAATCAGGTATCACTTTATCAAATAAAAAGTTGAACAAGGGGTGATTAGAATGGTTCTTGTGGGAACTGATGAGAAAGTGGTTGATATCCTGACCAAGCCACTGTACGCGGCTGTTTTTGAGAAGCATTGGTTGAACCTTGGTGTTCATCCACCTCCCAGTGCATAAGGAGGTTATGCAATACCCCTCTGCCAGATTATGCTAACTATTTTTATCTGTTTATGGATGTGATGCAGGTTTGTGGGGGAGATACTATCTAGGGGGTGTAGGGTTTGAGATGAACAATGAACAAATAACCAAGATTCAGGTTTATTGTCAATGGGGTAGAAATGAATAAATTCAGGAATGTTCAGGCATATAATGCTCCTGTGACACAATGCGAATTCAGTGTCACTGGTAGGATGAGAAGGGTAAGAAGGATTTCGTCGATCATGTAATTATTCTTGGGAATCATTGATAATTACAAAACACTAGAACCCAATTCAAGATTCCCCACTTGTTTTGTACACCGAGCATTGCTCACGTAGACTTAGAGTGTTGGCAGAGTTGATTCTTGTGTTTTTGGTTTGCACATAGATGAAGATCTATTGAATTTATTTTCTGATTGCCAACAAACCCAAATAGGGGTATTGTTGGAACCATGGTCTTCTATGAATTATTTGGAGTTTTATTTGTGTTTTTTTTCAATCCTCAATGGAAATTCAGAATTTGTACCAGCTAAGAGATCATACAGTTCAAGCAGACAACAATATTGAAGCTGGCGTCGTTTCCCTGTGTTTGCCATGTTTTTGGGCCTGAAAATCGAAAAATGGAGAAAAGTTTATTTTGGAAAAGAGACTTGTCCGACGTGTAATTGATGAATAGGAAACTTGCGCTCCATATGTTTTTCAAGATCAGAACATAGGAAAATGGCAAACGGATAAGGGCCGTGAAAGTTTTGGCCTGGTCGCGCAACTGACCTGCGCGCCGTCAAGAGACTTGCGTGTTGATGCCTTGGAAAACTGCAAACTTGGGCGCCTATTGTTTTTCAAGATCATAACTTCAAAATGTGTCCAAGGGAAGAAGTTCGCACAAGTATTTGTGTGGTCGCGCAAGTGACTAGCGCGACAGAGGCTAGGGAGGATGAGCTGCGCGCCGGAACCTGCCTGCCGAGGGAAGTCTTGTGCGCCGCCGTCTAGGGGGTCCCGTTTTCCTATAAATAGAGGAAACCCCTCATCATTTGTAATGAAGTTCAATACTTATAAATTTTTGTACCTCTCGTCGCACAAGTGTTTGAGTCGCGCAAGTGGTTGTTGGGTCGCGCAAGTAGAGGTTGCGCGCCTGCTATTGGCTGTACATCCAAAGTGGTTTTCGATTTCGAGGCGCTGATTCGCGCAAGTTTGGAGTGTAAAGAGGCAGTGTCGCGCAAGCTTTTTGGAGTCACCTACATGTCGAGTTTTTACTATGCAAGTGACTTGCACGCCATTCCTGAAACATGCGTATCGGAGCTTGGAGGAGCGCGCCAGGGTTGTTAAAGTACATCCGTCCTTTTGAAGCTGCAGGAAAGCTCGAGGATCATCCGGTACCCTCAGCGCAATGTGAGATTCATCTTTAGGTTAGAGTTAGACTTCAACGGAGCATCTACATACAATAGAAGATGCATTATTATGCAATGATGAAGAGACATTCACATCTATAAACTCAGTGTGACTTCAGTAAGGGCAGTGAGCCAGGGATAGTCAAAGGGAGTGACCTGAGGGAAGCAATGAGCTATCCATGAACCTTTGTAAAGTCAGTGAGCCTGGGACAGAGTGATTATGCCCAAACCTTTGTAATCCATAGCTAGTGAAGATTAGTGGAATTTGGTACAACTGACAACTTTTTAGCATATGCTCCTTGGACGTAGCCCTTAGTGGTGAACCAAGTAAAAATTGATGTGTCTTATCTGTGCATGTGAATGTTTGCTTTCTAATAATATTCATCATACGGGTTCAATAAGTTCCTACCAACGTGGGAACAAGACCCATCACATTTAGAAGAAAAATATGTCACCCTGATTCACCTCACCCCTCTTAGGGTGTCCTGGGGTCCTTCATGTGGTATCAGAGGTAGGTTGCTGGTGTGGAATCTGTCCTTTATCATCATGGAGAATGAAATCAATGTCAGGGGAGTCCCTCACTTAGATGGAAGTAATTTCCACATCTAGAAGAATAGAATGATATCTCATCTAAGATCTCTTGGAATGGAAGTTCTCTTTTCTAATGTGCAAGGAATACAAGCCACTAATCCAACAGGCCTGGATATGAATGAAACAGAGAGGAAAATTCTTGATGCAGATGCTAAAGCACAAAATACACTCACTACAGCCCTTTTGATCAGATCTACCTAAAGGTTATGAATTCCACCTCAGAAAAATCCATTTGGGATAAACTAGAGAACATTTATGAAGAAGATAACAAAGTGAAGGAGGCAAAACTACAAGAGCTGCACAATCAGTTTGATGATATGAAGATACATCCAGATGAGAATGCAGAATCTTTCTTCAATCGAATTACTGAAGTGGTTGGAGAAATTTGGGGTATAGGCGAAGAAATAAAAGACATTGATATTGTAAAGAAAATATTAAGAATACTTTCAACTCTGTACAATTTAAAGGTGTCATCCATTGAGGAAAGAGATCTTTCCAAACATTCTCTGGATGATCTACTGAGCAGCTTGGTAGCATATGAAATGAGAGTCAAACCGGATGATTCTATGACTCGTGTGAGCAAGGAAATGACATTCAGGTCCAGGGATAAATTGAACATCTCAAAAGATAGTAGCGGTGAAGATGATGAAGAAAAAGAAATTCTTTCTCTCATTGCAAAGAAGTTCCAGAAGAGGAAAGGGAAATGCAAAGGGAAGTTACCTCTCACATGTTTTCATTGTGGAAAATTTGGGCACATTGCCTCTGAGTGCTTAAGAAAGATCAATGATGAAGATAGTGAAGATGAAAGCTTCGAGAAGCCTCGGAGAAGGTTCTTCAAAATGGGAGACTTCAAATATGGAATGAAAATGAAAAGGAAGAGTTTTGTTTGTGAAGACGAAGAAGATGATAATGAATTCTGTGATGAAGAAGAACCAGAATTCAAAACTGGGAACCATGCTTCTATGGTGGCCACTGTTGAAAATTCAGTAGATACTGGTGGAGAAAAACACCTAGGAACTTTTGTAGATCCCGAGATGCAACTTAAGGATGTCGTTAGTAAGCTTAAGATTAAATGTAAGAGTTGCAACAAGTGGAAATCAATTGTAGAAGAATCAACTGAATACGTTGATCAACGTGAAGCTAAAATTGAATGACTGGAAGAATTTGTGAAGGTACAGTCTAAAATAATTGAAAGCAATGATGATGTAGTGGATCTGAAGCTGAGAATTGAAGAGCAGCAAAAGGTCATCAATGACCTCACCTCCAGACTAGGTGAAAAATCCAAGACTGCTGAGGGTATTGAGGAAGAATTTGTTACTCTAAGGAGTAAACTTGAGACTGAATCAATTCCAAAAGATTCGTGGAAGAAAATACAGTTTGGAAGATTCTCAGATGTAGAATTACTAGCAAGAGCCAAGTGTGGTTCAAATGGGGTTGGAAAAATCATGAGTGATCAAAGAACCTCTTTCATGGGAAAGAGTGGAATTGGTTGTGAGGCTGAGACATCAACTGCTGTAAGTGAAAAGATTCAAAGAAAGATAAGGGCCTTGCATGTTTTGGGCGGGTCGCGCAAGTGACTTGCACGCCGTGAAGAGACTTGTGTTCTGATGCCTAGGAGGACTGGAAACTTGTACGGCTATTGTTTTTCAAGATCATAACTTCAAAATATGGAAAAGGAAAGAATTTATCACAAGTATTTGTGCGGTCGCGCAAGTGAGTAGCGTGACAGAGGCTAGGGAGGATGAGATGCGCGCCAGAACTTGCGTGCCGAGGAAAGTTTTGCGCGCCACCGCGCAGGGGGTCCAGTTTGCCTATAAATAGAGGACACCCCTCCTCATTTGTAATGAAGTTCAAGACTTAGAAATTTTTGGAGCTCTAGTTGTGTAAGTGGTCGATTCGCGCAAGTGGTTGTTCGGTCGCGCAAGTAGAGGCTGTGTGCCGGCTATTGGATGTGCGTCAAAAGTGGTTTGGGATTTAGAGGCACTGAGTCACTCAAGTTTGGAGTTCAAAGAGGCAGTGTTGCGCATGTTTTTTGGAGTCACCTACATTTCATGTTTGTACCATGAAAGTGACTTGCGCGCCATTCCTGAAACTTGCATGCCGGAGCTTGGAGAAGAGCGCCAGGGTTGTTAAAGTACATTCGTCCTTTTGAAGCTCCACGAAAGATAGAGGATCATCTGATACCCTCATCCCAAAGTGAGATTCGTCTTCAGGTGAGATTTGGACTTCAATAGAGCATCTACATACAATATAGGATGAATTCTTATGTAATGATGAAGATCCCTTCATGTCTATAAACTGAGTGTGACTTCACTAAGGGTAGTGAGCCAGGGAGAGCAACGGGAGTGACCCGAGGGAGGCAATGAGCTATCCCTAAACCTTTGTAAAGGCAGTGATCCTGGGATAGAGTGATTATGCCCAAACCTTTGTATTCCATAGCTAGTTTATATTAGTGGAATTTAGTATGACCGACAACTTGTCTGCGTATGCTCCTTGGACGTAGCCCTTAGTGGTGAACCAAGTAAAAATTGACGTGTCTTCTCTGTGCATGTGAATGTTTGCTTTCTAATCATATTCATCATACATGTCCAACAAGTTCCTACCAACGTGAAAACAATATCCATCACATTTAAAAGTAAAATATGTCACCCTGATTCACCCCTCCCCTCTCAGGGTGTCCCGGGGTCCTTCAAGTGGTATCAGAGGCAGGTTGCTGGTGTTGAATATGTCCTTTATCGTCATGGAGAATGAAATCAATGTCAGGGGAGTCCCTCACATCGATGGAATTAATTTCCAGATCTGGAAGAATATAATGAGATCTCATCTAAGATCTCTTGGAATGGATGTTCTCTTTTCTAATGTGCAAGGAATACAAATCACTGATCCAACAGGCCTGGCTATGACTGAAACAGACAGGAAAATTCTTGATGCAGATGCTAAAGCGAAAAATGCACTCACGGCAGCCCTTTATGATCAGATCTACCTAATGGTTATGAATTAAACCTCACCAAATCCATGTGGGATAAACTCGAGAACATTTATGAAGGAGATAGCAAAGTGAAGGAGGAAAAACTACAAGAGTTGCACAATCAGTTTGATGATATGAAGATGCATCTAGACGAGAATGCAGACTCTTTCTTCAATCGAATTACAGAAGTGGTTGGAGGAATTTGGGGTCTAGGCGAAGAAATAAAAGAAATTGATATTTTAAATAAAATATTAATAAGTATTTCACCTCTGTAAAATGCAAAGGTATCAGCCCTTGAAGAAATAGATCTTTCCAAACTTTCTATGGATGATCTACTGAGCAGCTTGGTAGCATATAAAATGAGAGTCAAATCGGAAGATGCTACAACTCGTGTGAGCAAGGAAATAGAATTCAATTCCATGGATAAATTTAACATCTCAAAAGATAGTAGCGGTGAAGATGACGAAGAAAAAGAAATTCATTATCTCATTGAAAAGAAGTTCCAGATTGGGAAAGGGAAGTTACCTCTCACATGTTTTCATTGTGGAAAAGTTGGGAACATTGCCTCTAAGTTCTTAAGAAAGATCAATGATGAAGATAGTGAAGATGAAAACTTCGAGAAGCCTCGGGGAAGGTTCTTCAAAAAGTGAGACTTCAAATCTGGAAAGAAAATTCCAAGGAAGAGTTTTTTCTGTGAAGAGGAAGAAGATGATAATGAATTATACGATGAAGAAGAACCAGAATTCAAAACTGGGAACCATGCTTCCATGATGGCCACTGTTGAAAATTCAGAAGATACTAGTGGATAAAAACAACTAAGAACTTGTGTAGATCCCGAGACACAACTTAAGGATGCAGTTAGTAAGCTTACGATTAAATGTAAGAGTTGCAACAAGTGGAAATCAAGTGTAGAAGAATAAACTGAATATGTTGATCAACTTGAAGCTGAAATTGAATGACTGAAAGTATTTGTGAAGGTATAGTCCAAAATAATTGAAATAATTGATGATGTAGTGGATCTAAAGCTGAGAATTGAAGAGCAGGAAAAGGTCATCAATGACCTCACCTCCAGACTAGATGAAAAATCCAAGACTGCTGAGGGTCTTGAGGAGGAATTTGTTACTCTAAGGAGTAAACTTGAGACTGAATCAATTCCAAAAGATTCGAGGAAGAAAATACAGTTTGGCAGATTATCAGATGTAGAATTACTAACAAGAGCCAAGTGTGGTTCAGATGGGGTTGGAAAAATCTTGACTGATCAAAGACCCACTTGCATGGTAAAGAGTGGAATGGGTTGTGAGGTTGAGACATCAACTACTGGAAGTGAAAAGATCTAAAAGAAAGATAAGATGAAAGTTGAACATGTTGAAACATTGCCTAAAGTTCTGAAAAAGGAACCCTCAATCCAAACTAAAAGGAGAACTGGAAATTATACTGAAACATTCAGAAATGACAGAAAGTCTAACTATTCTCCCAAGGAAGAAGGTATGAGGATAAATTCATGTGGGAAGACATTTCCTCCCATGAAGTTTCAGTTCTGTGGCTATCTGGGCCATACAATTTCTTATTGTGAAGAGGCAAGAAGCTATCTGAATGGAAATGATATAGAAGTTTGACAAAGAAGAACAAATTCATATCCTAATTCTTATAGAAGAAACAATTTCTATGGATATTGTTATTGTTGTTCTAACTTTGGACATAAGGCTGTTAATTGCAGGTAGAGAAGGGACATGGACACCACATACCGATGTTCAAGACAAGTCATGTATTGTCACCAAGACAGTGTTTCTATTTCAAATAGGTTGTCTCCTCTCAAAGAAGATTTCGACTATGAAGAACCTGGGTATGCGGAAGAGATAATTGAAAGGCCATCAGTACTATATACTCAATCCAATGTCTCATGGAAGGAAAGGAATAAGATTGAGAAATCCAACCTTGCAGAGGTGGCCCTCAAAGCTACAAAGAAAAACAGTACCTAGATTTTGGATAGCGGTTGTTCATCTCATATGACTGGTAATGCCGGCCTTCTAACAGATGTCAAAAGGAAGGTTGATGGTACATTACGATTTGGTAATGACGGATCTCTGAAAATCAAAGGGATTGGAAGTACCAAATTAGCTAATGGAGAACTAAAGAAGACTAAAGTCCTTTACATAGATGGAATACGTAATAATCTCCTCAGCATGAGTCAACTCTGTGACTCGGGACTTATAGTTACTTTTAATCCAAAAGGTTTCACTATCAAGGGAAATACAGGCAATTCACTTAAGAAGGGATGCAGAATAGAAGGAAACTTGTTTCAGGTTGATAGTGAAGAAAATTTCTGTTACATAACTGTTGAAGACGAAAACAATTTGTGGCATTGGAGACTGGGACACATCAATCAACAAGACATGGAGAAAATATCAAAATTGAGAATTGTCAAGGGCATTCCAAACCTGAAACGTGAACATAAAAAATCTTGTGATGCTTGCATTCGTGGTAAGCTAGTCTGCAGTTCATATCGGCCAAAGAAGAAAAGGGCATCTCACCTTCTTGATCTTATTCATACAGATGTATGTGGGCCGATAAATGATGTTCGAACTCATGGAGAAAGGTACTTTGTCCTTTTCATAGATGAGTACAGTAGAATGGCATGTGTGATTGTCATTCACCGAAAATGACAAGTCCTTGACTGCATGAAAACATATCGGCGAATCGCCGAAAATGATACTGGACGAACAATCAAAGTGCTAAGATCTGACAATGGTGGAGAATACACGTCCATTGAATTTGAAAATTATCTGGAGAAGCATAAGATACAACATGAGATAGCTGTTGTGAGAACTCCACAAAAAAATGGAGTTGTCGAACGTAGAAATCGTCAGGTGAACAACATGGCACGAACTATGCTAATTGAGAGTCGTATTCCATGACATTACTAGAAAGAGGTTGTTCAATCTACAGTGTACATTTAGAATCGAACAGGACTTTATATGGGTGAGACGATGACACCATATGAATTTTGGCATGGACGGATTCCCTCTTTAAAATACTTTCGTGTCTTTGGAAGTAAATGATTAATCAGCAACACAGAAGGATATCAAGGGAAGTATGGCGAAAATGTAGATGAAGGAATTTTCCTCAGTTACCCAATGAACAACAAAGCCTACAAGTGTTTCAACAAGATTTTAGGAAAGATTGTGGAAAGAATTGATGTTAAGATAATTGAATAGAAAACCTAAAATCCTTCAAGGACATCATATGATGATGTGATAGAAATTCAGGAAGAAACTGAACGTGAAGAAAATACGAATGCAGAAATAGAGGAAGCTGTATAAAACACTCAGTAGTCACATCATGATGTTGACTCATAAGAATAATTTAAAGAAGAAACTGTGGCTGAAGATAATGCAACTGAACCTCGTAGGAGAAATCGAAGAGCTGAGATTGATCCTTCCAACATAATTGGGGACAAGAGTGCACCCACTCAAAAAAGAAGGATGAGTAATAACACGCAATCATCATTTCTATCAGTTGTAGATCCATCCTCATTATAAGATGCTGCAAATGATGAATCTTGGGTGAAATCCATGAATGATGAATTAGATCAGATTGAGAAGAATCAGACATGGGATCTTGTCCAGAGACCCAAAGGTCACAATGTTTTTGGTTCCAAATGGATCTTCAAAAATAAGTTTGATGAGAATTGAAGTGTCATCAAAATCATGGAATGACTGGTATGTAAAGGATACTCCCAGATTGAAAGCATTAATGTTGAAGAAACCTTTTCTCTAGTGTCTAGACTAGTGTAAATCAGGCTTTTCCTTGCCATGGCACTCCATAGAGGATATAAAGTATTTCAAATGGATGTCAAGACAGAATTCTTGAATGGTGTACTCGAAGAAGAAGTCTACATTGAACAACCAGTGGGATTTGTTTTGGGTACTGATGAAACGAAGGTCTACAAACTGAAGAAAGCTCTATATGGTTTGAAGCAGGCACCACGGGCGTGGTACTTGTGGCTGGATTCATATCTCAAGAAGTTGGAATTCAAAAGAGGATGAGTAGATCACAATCTCTATGTGAATAACTCTACAAAAGATCAATTCATGGTTCTAGTCTACGTTGATGATATCATATTTTGGGGCAGCAGGCAGAAATCGGTGGATGAATTTGCCAACCACATGGAATTAGAATTTGAAATGTATATGATTGGAGAGCTCACATAATTCTTGGGGCTACAAGTGATTCAAAAGTAGGAATACACTTTCATTTCTCAGGAAAAATATTCAAGAGAGCTACTGAAAAAGTTTAATATACAAGATTCCAAACTAATGTCAACTCCGATTTCAGTTGGAAATAAACTTGAAAAGCATGAGGATGGGGACTCTGTTTATCCCACCATGTACAGAAGGATCATTGGGAGCCTACTTTACCTAAAAACGACATGGCCAGATATTGTCTTTGCCACATTCCTTGCGGCCCACTTTTAGAGTAATCCAAAGGAGGAACATATGGTGGCAGTAAAAAGAATCATGAGGTACATTCAAGGTACACATAACTTCAGGTTATTTTTTGTTGTAGGCAGGGACAGTGAACTATCAGCTTTTTTTGATGCTAACTATGCTGGTGATGTAGTAAACAGAATGTCCACTAGTGGTGGAGCCTTCTATATTGGGCAGAAATGTGTTGTCTGGTTGAGCAAGAAACAAGAAAGTACTTCTCTTAGTACTGCTGAAGCTGAGTATATCTCTGCCACAAAGGCATGCAATCAACTGCTATGGATGAAGAAACAATTAACAGATATTGGTGATGAGGTAAAGCAACCAATGGTGATTTACTATGATAAAAATAGCGCAATTGATCTTACAAAGAATCCTGTTCAGCATTCCCGTATGAAACATGTTGAAATCAGGTATCACTTTGTCAAAGAAAAATTTGAGAAAGGGGTGATTAGAATGGATCATTTGGGAACTGATGAGAAAGTGGCTGATATCCTGACAAAGCCACTATCTACGGCTATGTTTGAGAAGCATCGGTTGAACCTTGGTGGTCAGCCACCTCCCAGTGCATAAGGAGGTTACGCAATACCCCTCTCCCCGATTATGATAACTGTTTTTATATGTTTATGGATGTGATGCAGGTTTGTTGGGGAGATACTATCTAGGGGAATATGGTTTGAGATGAACAATGAATAAATAACCAGGCTTCGGGTTTATTGTCAATGGGGGAGAAATGAATAAATTCAAGAATGTTCAGGCATATAATGCTCCTATGACACAATACGAATTCAGTGTCACTGATAGGATGAGAAGGATAAGAAGGATTTCATTGATCATGTAATGATTCTTGGGCATCATTGATAATTCCAAAACACTGGAACCCAATTCAAGCTTCCACCCTTGTTTTCTACACCGATCATTGCTCATGTAGACTTAGAGTGTTGGCATAGTTGTTTCTTGCGTTTTTGATTTGTACATGGATGAAGATCTATTGAATTTATTTTCTGATTTCCAACAAACCCAAAGGGGGGGATTGTTGGAACCATGGTCTTCTATGCATGATTTGGAGTATGATTTGTGTTTTTTTCCAATCCTCAGTGGAAATTCAGAATGTGTACTAGCAAAGAGATCATATAGTTCAAGCAGACAACAGTATTGAAGGTGGCGTCGTTTCTCAGTGTTTTCCATGTTTTTGGGCCAGAAAATCGACAAATGGAGAAACGTTTTTTTGGAAATGAGACTTGCGCGTCGTGTACTTGATGAAGAGAAAACTTGCGCGCCATATGTTTTTCAATATCATAACATAGGAAAATGGCGAATTGATAAGGGCCGCGCAAGTTTTGGGCTGGTCGCGCAAGTTACCTGCGCGCCGTGAACAGACTTGCATGCTGATGCTTAAGAGGACTGGAAAATTGAGAACCTATTGTTTTTCAATATCATTACTTCAAAATGTGGAAAAGGAAAGAAGTTCATGCAAGTATTTCTGTGGTCACACAAGTGAGTAGCGCGACAGAGGCTAGGGAGGATGAGCTGCGCGCCGGAACCTGCGTGCCGAGGGAAGTCTGGCGCGCCGCCGCGCAGGGGGTCCAGTTTGCCTATAAATGGAGGACCCCACTCCTCATTTGTAATTAATTTCAAGACATAGAAATTTTTGGAGCTCTCGTCGCGCAAGTGGTTGAGTCACGCAAGTGGTTTTTGGTTCGTGCAAGTAGAGGCTGAGCGCCGGCTATTGGCTGTGCATCCAAAGTGGTTTGGGATTTAGAGGCACTGAGTTGCGCATGTTTGGAGTTCAAAGAGGCAGTGTCACGCAAGTTGTTTGGAGTCACCTACACGTCAAGTTTTTACTGCGCAAGTGACTTGCATGCCATTCCTAAAACTTGCACACCGGAGCTTGGAGGAGCGCGTGAGGGTTGTTAAAGTACATCCATCCTTTTGAAGCTGTACGAAGGCTAGAGGATCATCCAGTACCCTTAGCGCAAAGTGAGGTTCGTCTTCAAGTGAGAGTTGGACTTCAACAGAGTATCTACAGACAATATAGGATGCATTCTTATGCAATTATGAAGAGACCTTCATGTCTATAAACTGAGTGTGACTTCACTAAGGGAAGTGAGCCAGGGATAGTCAACAGGAGTGACCCGAGGGAAACAATGAGTTATCTGTGAACCTTTGTAAATGCAGTGAGCCTGGGACAGAGTGATTGTTCTCAAACCTTTGTAATCCACAGCTAGTGAAGATTACTAGAACTTGGTACGACCGAAAACTTGTCGGCGTATGCTCCATGGACGTAGCCCTTAGTGGTGAACCAAGTAAAAATTGATGTGTCTTCTCTATGCATGTGAGTGTTTGATTTCTAATCATATTCATCATATAGGTTCAACAAGTTCCTACCAACATGGGAACAATATCCATCACATTTAGAAGAAAAATTTGTCACCCTGATTCACCCCACCCCTCTCAGGGTGTCCTGGGGTCCTTTAAGTGGTATCAGAGGCAGGTTGATGGTGTTGAATATGTCCTTTATCGTCATGGAGAATGCAATAAATGTTAGGGGAGTCCCTCACTTCGATGGAAGTAATTTCCAGATCTTGAATAATAGAATGAGATCTCATCTAAGATCTCTTGGAATGGAAGTTCTCCTTTCTAATTTGCAAGGAATATAAGTCACTGATCCAACAAGCTTGGATTTGACTGAAACAGACAGGAAAATTCTTGATGCAGATGCTAAAGCACAAAATGCACTCACTACTGCCCTTTCTGATCAAATCTACCTAAAGGTTATGAATTTCACCTCAGAAAAATCCATGTGGGATAAACTCGAGAACATTTATGAAGGAGATAGCAAAGTGAAGGAGGAAAAACTAAAAGAGCTTCACAATCGGTTTGATGATCTGAAGATGCATCCAGACAAGAATGCAGACTCTTTCTTCAATCGAATTACTGAAGTTGTTGGAGCAATTCGGGGTCTAGGTAAAGAAATCAAAGACATTGATATTTTAAAGAAAATATTAAGAATACTTTCACCTCTGTACAATGAAAAAGTGTCAGCCCTTGAGGAAAGAGATCCTTCCAAACTTTCCCTGTATGATCTACTGAGTAGCTTGGTAGCATATGAAATAAGAGTCAAACCGGAAGATGCTATGACTTGTGTGAGCAAGGAAATGGCATTCAAGTCCAAGGATAAATTGAACATCTCAAAAGATAGTAGTGGTGAAGATAATGAAGAAAAAGAAATTCTTTCTCTCATTGAAAAGAAGTTCCATAATGGGGAAGGGAAATTCAAAGAGAAGTTACCTATCACATGTTTTTGTTGTGGAAAATTTGGGCACATTGCCTCTCAGTGCTTAAGAAAGATAAATGATGAAGATAGTGAAGATGAAAGCTTCGAGAAGCCTCGGAGAAGGTTCTTCAAAAAGGGATACTTCAAATCTGGAAAGAAAATGCCAAGGAAGAGTTTTGTCTGTGAAGAGGAAGAAGATGATAATGAATTCTGTGATGAAGAAGAACCAGAATTCAAAACTAGGAACCATGCTTCCATGATGGAAACTGTTGAAAAGTCAGATGATACTGGTGGATAAAAACAACTAAGAACTTGTGTAGATCCCGAGATGTAACTTAAGGATGTAGTTAGTAAGCTTAAGATTAAATGTAAGAGTTGCAACAAGTGGAAATCAATTGTAGAAGAATCAACTAAATACGTTGATCAACGTGAAGCTGAAATTGAATTACTGGAAGAATTTGTGAAGGTATAGTCTAAAATAATTGAAAGCAATGATGATGTAGAGGATCTGAATCTGAGAATTGAAGAGCAGGCAAACGTCATCAATGACCTCACCTCCAGACTAGATGAAAAATCCCAGACTGCTGAGGGTCTTGAGGAGGAATTTGTTACTCTAAGGAGTAAACATGAGACTGAATCAATTCGAAAAGATTCGAGGAAGAAAATAAGTTTGGAAGATTCTCTGATGCAAAATTACTAGCAAGATCCAAGTGTGGTTCAGATGGGGTTGGAAAAATCTTGAGTGATCAAAGACCCGCTTGCATGGGAAAGAGTAGAATTAGATGTGAGGCTGATACATCAACTGTTGGAAGTGAAAATATCCAAAACAAAGATAATATGAAAGTTAAACATGTTGAAACATTGCCTAATGTTCGGAAAAAGAAACCCTCAATCCAAACTAAAAGGAGAACTGAAAATTATCCTCAAACATTCAGAAATGATAGACAGTCTAACTATTCTCCCAAGGAAGAAGGTATGAGGAAAAATTCAAGTGAGAAGCCATTTCCTCTCATGAAATTTCAGTTCTGTGGCTATCTGGGCCATACCATGTCTTATTGCGAAGAGGCAAGAAGCTATCTGAATGGAGAAGATATAGAAGTTTGACAAAGAAGAACAAATTCATATCCTAATTCTTATAAAAGAAACAATTTCTATGGATATTTTTATCATTGTTCTATCTTTGGACATAAGGAAGTTAATTACAGGCAAAGAAGGGACATGGAAACCACATACCTATGTTCAAGACAAGTCAAGTATCATCAGCAAGACATTGTTTCTCTTTCAAACAGGTTTTCTCCTCTCAAAGAAGATTTCGACTATGAAGAACCTAAGTATGAGGAAGATATAATTGAAATGCCATCAGTACTATATAATCAATCCAATGTCTCATGGAAGAAAAGGAATAAGATTGATAAATCCAACCTTGCAGAGGTGGCCCTCAAAGCTACAAAGAACAATAGTACATAGATTCTGGATAGTGGTTGGTCATCTCATATGACAGGTAATGCCGACCTGCTAACAGATGTCAAAATGAAGGTTGATGGTACAGTATGATTTGGTAATGATGGAGCTCTGAAAATAAAAGGGAGTGGAAGTACCAAATTAGCTAATGGAGAACTAATGAAGACTGGAGTCCTTTACGTAGATGGCCTACATCATAATCTCCTCAGCGTGAGTCAACTCTGTGACTCGGGACTTATAGTTACTTTTAATCTGAAAGGCTGCACTATCAAGGGAAAGATAGGAAATTCACTTATAAAGGGATGCAGAATAGAAGGCAACTTGTTTCAGGTTGATAGTGAAGAAAATGTCTGTTACATGACTGTTGAAGAAGAAAAAAATTTGTGGCATCGGATACTGGTACACATCAAATAACAAGACATGGAGAAAATATCAAAATTGAGAATTTTCATGGACATTCCAAACCTGAAGCATGAACGTAAAAAATCTGGTGATGCTTGCATTCGTGGTAAGCTGGTCTGCAGTTCATATCGGCCAAAGAATAAAAGGGCATCTCACCTTCTTGATCTGAATCATACAGATGTATGTGGGCCAATAAATGTTGTTGGAACTCAAGTAGAAAGGTACTTTGTCCTTTTCATAGATGATTATAGTATAATGTCATGTGTGATGGTCATTCACAGGAAACAAAAAGTCCTTGACTGCATGAAAACATATCGGGGAATCGCCGAAAATGATACTGGACGAACAATCAAAGTGTTGAGATCTAACAATGGAGGAGAATACATGTCCATTGAATTTGAAAATTATCGGGAGAAGCATAAGATACAACATGAGGTAGCTGCTGTGAGAACTCCACAACAAAATAGAGTTGTTGAATGTAGGAATCGATAGGTGAAAAACATGGCACGAACTATGCTGATTGAGAGTCGCATTCCATAAAATTACTGGAAAGAGGTTGTTCAAGGTGCAGTGTACATTCAGAATCGAACAGGACTTTCTATGGGTGAGACTATGACACCATATGAATTGTGGCATGGACGAAAGCCCTCTTTAAAATACTTTCGTGTATTTGGAAGTAAATTCTTCATCAGGAACAAAGAATGATATCAAGGGAAGTATGGAGAAAATGTAGATGAAGGAATTTTCCTCGGTTACTCAATGAACAGCAAATCCTACAAGTGTTTCAAAAAGTGTTTAGGAAGGATTGTGGAAAGAAGTGATGTCAAGACAATTATAGAGAAAACCACAAATTCTTCAAGGACGTCATATGATGATGTGATAGAAATTCAGGAAGAAACTGAACGTGAAGAAAATACAAATGCAGAAATAGAGGAAGCCATACAAAACACGCAGTGGTCACATCATGATGTTGACTTAGATGAAGAATCTAAAGAAGAAAATGTGGCTGAAGATAATGCAACTGAACCTCGTAGGAGAAATCGAAGAGCTGAGATTGATCCTTCCAACAAAATTGGAGACAAGAGTGCACCCACTCAAAAAATAAGGATTAGGAATAACACGTAATCTTCATTTCTATCAATTATAGAGCCATCCTCATTCTAAGAAGCTGCAAATGATGAATCTTGGGTGAAATCCATGAATGGTGAATTAGATCAGATTGACAAGAATCAGACATGGGATCTTGTCCAGATACCCAAAGGTCACAATGTTTTTGGTACCAAATGGATCTTCAAAAATAATTTTGATGAGAATGGAAGTGTCATCAGAAACAAGTCATGATTGGTATGTAAAGGATACTCCCAGATTGAAGGCATTGATGTTGAAGAAACCTGTGCTCCAGTGTCTAGACTGGAGTAAATCAGGATTTTACTTTCCATGGCACTCTAAAGTGGATATAAAGTATTTCAAATGGATGTCAAGACATCATTCTTGAATGGTGTACTCGAATAAGAAGTCTACATTGAACAACCAGTGGTCTTTGTTTTGGGTACTGATGAAACGAAGGTCTGCAAATTGAAGAAAACTCTATATGGTTTGAAGCAGGCACCACGGGCGTGGTACTCGCGGCTGGATTCATATCTCAAGAAGCAGGAATTAAAAATAGGAGGAGTAGATCACAATCTCTATGTGAAGAATTTTCCAAAAGATCAATTCATGGTTCTAGTCTACGTTGATGATATCATATTTGGGGGCAGTAGGTAGAAATCAGTGGATGAATTTTCCAACCACATGAAATCAGAATTTGAAATGTCTATGATTGGAGAGCTCACATATTCCTTGGGGCTACAGGTGATTCAAATAAAGGAATACACTTTCATTTCTCAGAAAAAATATACAAGACAGCTACTGAAAAAGTTTAATATGCAAGATTCCAAACCAATGTCAACTCTAATTGCAGTTGGAACTACACTTGGAAAGCATGAGGATGGGGACTCTGTTGATCCCACCATGTACAGAAGGATCATTGGGAGCCTACTGTACCTAACAGCAACATGGCCAGATATTGTCTTTTCCACATGCCTTGTAGCCCGATTTCAGAGTAATCCAAAGGAGGGACATATGGCGGCAGTAAAAAGAATCATGAGGTACATTCAAGGTACACATAACTTCAGGTTATTTTATGCTGCAGGCAGGGACAGTTAATTATCAGCGCTTTCTGATGCTGACTGGGTTGGTGATGTTGTAGACAGAAAGTCTACTAGTGGTGGAGCCTTCTATATTAGGCATAAATGTGTTGGCTGGTTGAGAAAAAAACAAGAAAGTACTTCTCTTATTACTACTGAAGCTGAGTATATCTCTACCACAAATTCATGCACTCAACTGCTATGAATGAAGAAACAATTAACAGATATTGGTGATGAGGTAAAGCAACCAATGGTGATTTACTGTGATAAAAAGATCACAATTGATCTTACGAAGAATCCTGTTCACCATTCTCGTATGAAACATATTGAAATCAGGTATCACTTTATCAAAGAAAAAGTTGAGAAAGGGGTGATTAGAATGGATTATTTGGGAACTGATGAGCAAGTGGCTGATATCCTGACCAAGCCACTATTCGCGGCTGTGTTTGAGAAGCATCAATTGAACCTTGGTGTTCAGCCATCTCCCAATGCATAAGGAGGTTATGCAATACCCCTCTCCCCGATTATGATAACTGTTTTTATCTCTTTATGGATTTGATGAAGGTTTGTGGGGGAGATACTATCCAGGGGGAGTATGGTTTGAGATGAACAATGAACAAATAACCAAGCTTCGGGTTTATTGTCAATGGGGGAGAAATGAATAAATTCAGGAATGTTCAGGCATATAATGGTCCTGTGACACAATGTGAATTCAGTGTCACAGATAGGATGAGAAGGAGAAGAAGGATTTCATCGATCATGTAATGATTCTTGGGCATCATTGATAATTCTGAAACACTGGAACCCAATTCAAGCTTCCTCTATTTTTTTCTACACCGAGAATTTCTCACATAGACTTAGAGTGTTGTCAGAGTTGATTCTTGCATTTTTGGTTCGCACATGGATGAAGATATATTGAATTTATTTTCAGAATGCCAAAAAACCCAAAGGGGGATATTGTTGGAACCATGGTATTCTATGCATGATTTGGAGTATGATTTGTGTTTTTTTTAATCCTCATTGTAAATTCAGAATGTGTACCAGCGAAGAGATCATACTATTCAAGTAGACAACAGTATTAAAGGTGGCGTCGTTTCCCAATGTTTGCCAAATGTTTGGGCCAAAAAATAGATAAATTGAGAAAAGTGTTTTTGGAAAAGAGAATCGTGCTCCGTGTACTTTATAAAGATGAAACTTGCGTGGCATATGTTTTTCAAGATCAGAACATAGGAAAATGGCAAACGGATAAGGGCCGCGCAAGTTTTGGGCTGGTCGCGCAGGTGACCTGCGTGTTGTGAAGAGACTTGCGCGCTGATGCCTAGGAGGACTGGAAACTTGCACGCCTATTGTTTTTCAAGATCATAACTTCAAAATATGGAAAAGGAAAGAAGGTCGTGAAAGTATTTGTGTGGTCGCGCAAGTGAGTAGCATGATAGAGTATAGGGAGGATGAGCTGCGCGTCGGAACATACGCGCCGAGGGAAGTCTTGCACGCCGCCGCACAGGGGGTCCAGTTTGCCTATAAATAAAGGACCCCCTCCTCATTTATAAAGAAGTTCAAGACATAGAAATTTTTTGAGCTCTTGTCACGCAAGTGGTTGTTGGGTCGCACATGTAGAGGCTATGCGCCGGCTATTGGCTGCGCGTCCAAAGTGGTTTGGGATTTAGAGGCGCTGAGTCGCGCAAGTTTGGAGTTCAAAGAGGCAGTGTCATGCATGTTGTTTATAGTCACCTACGTGTTGATTTTGTATCTTGAAAGTGACTTGCGCGCCATTCCTGAAACTTGCACACCGGAGCTTGGAGAAGCGCACCAGGGTTGTTAAAGTACATCTGTCCTTTTGAAGCAGCACGAAAGATGGAGGATCATTTGGTATCCTTAGTGCAAAGTGAGATTCGTCTTCAGGTGAGAGTTGGACTTCAACAGAGCATCTACATACAACAGAGGATGCATTCTTCTACAATGATGAAGATACATTCACGTCTATAAACTGAGTGTGACTTCACTAAGGGCAGTGAGCTAGGGGGAGTCAACGGGAGTTACTCGAGGGAAGCAATGAGCTATCCCTAAACCATTGTAAAAGTAGTGAGCTTGGGACAGAGTGATTGTGTCCAAACCTTTGTAATCCACATCTAGTGAAGATTAGTGGAATTTGGTATGACCGAGAACTTGTCGGCGTATGCTCCTTGGATGTAGCCCTTAGTGGTGAACCAAGTAAAAATTGTTGTGTCTTCTCTGTGCATGTGAAAGTTTGCTTTCTGATCATATTAATCATATAGGTTCAACAAGTTCCTACCAAAGTGGGAACAAGATCCATCACATTTAAAAGAAAAAGTTGTCACCCTGATTCTCCGCTCCCCTCTCAGGGTGTCCCGGGGTCCTTCACTGCAGACACTTGGCCCCTACCATGGGGCCCACCCACGTGCCTAAACAGGTCATCAAACTATTGATAATACCCACATGACAGCTCATGTCCTTTCCAGTGGGCTTTTTCCTCAATCACACACACCCTGGGTCCTAGCCCACATGCCTGAACATGTCATCTGACTATTTATAGTACCCACAATCCAACCCATGTCTCTTCCAGTGTGTTTTGTCCTCACTCAAACACACCCTGGGAAACTTCCTAGGAGGTCACCCATACTGATCACTACTGCTGGCCAAGCACACTAAAATGTGGAGTTATAATCAGGTATTCTCTTGAAAATGAAGGTGCATCATACTTACATGAGTCATATAATTTAGTAATTTAACCCTTTATCATTCTAGGGGGTTACAATCACCCCCCCCCCCACCTGGGGCCCACCCAAGAACCAAAACAGGTCATCTGGCTATTGATAGTCACCCCAAACTAACACATGTCCCATCCCCCCCCCCCACATGACTGAATGGGTCATCTGACTAATGAAAGTCCCCACAGGCCAACACATGTCATTTCCAGTGTGTTTTTTCGTCACTCACAAACAACCTAGGAATCTTCTGAGAAGGTCACCCGTCCTAATCACAACTCCAGGCCAAGCAGACTTAACTTTTGAGTTCTAATCAGGTATGCTCCTGAAAGGAAGATGAAACTTCTTGAAATGAGTCATATCATTTAGTCATATAAGCCTTTATCATTCTGGGATGTTACAATCACCCCTAGGTCCCACCCACATGCCTGAACAGGTCATCTGACTATTGATAATTTCCACAAGCCAACACATGTACCATGGGGCTCACCCTATGCCTGAACAGGTCATCTGACTAATGACAGTCCCCACAGGCCAACACATGTCCTTTCCAGTGTGTTTTGTCTTCACTCGCACACACCCTGGGAAACTTCCAAGAAGGTCACCAATCCTGATCACTACTCATGGCCAAACATGCTTAGTTATGGTGTTCTAATTAGGTATGCTCCAAAAAAGAAGGTGCACTTTTTAAACATGTGTTATATCATTTAGTCATTTAACCCTTTATCATTCTAAGGTGTTACAATCACCCCCTAGGGCCCACCCACATGCATGAATGGGTCATCTGACTATTGATAGTCCCCACAAACTAAAAAATGTACCATGGGGACCACCCACATGTCTGAACGGGTCATCTGACTAGTGATAGTCCCCACAGGCCAACACATGTACTTTCCAGAGTGTTTTGTCCTCACTCACACACACCCTGGGAAACATCCTATAAGGTCACCCATCCTAATCAATACTTCAGGACAAGCACACTTCACTATGGAGTTCTAAACAGTCGGCTCGCAAAAAGGGTGATGCACCTTGTTGACATGAGTCATATCATTTATTTATTTAACCCATTATCATTATGAGGTGTTACAATAACCCCCCTAGGGCCCACCAACATGCATGAACATGCCATCTCACTATTGATAGTCCCAAAAAGCCGAAACATATCCCATGGGGCCCACCCACATTCCTAAATGGGTCATCTGACTAATGACAGTCCCCACAGGCCAGCACATGTCCTTTATAGTGTGTTTTTTCCTCACAGACACACACCCTGGGAAACATCCCAGAAGGTCACCCTTCTTGATCACTACTTCAGGCCATGCACACTTAACTATGGAGTTCTAATCAGTAGGCTCCCAAAAAGGATGGTCCACCTTATTGACATGAGTCATATCATTTATTCATTTATCCGTTTATCATTATGAGATGCTACAATCACCCCCTAGAGCCCACCCACATGCATGACAAGCACGCTTCACTGGGAATTTCTAATCAGTAGGCTCCCAAAAATGATGGTGCACCTTGTTGACATGATTCATATCATTTATTCATTTAACCCTTTATCATTTTGAGGTTTTACAATCGCCCCCCTAAGGCCCACCAACATGCATGAATAGGTCATCTCAATATTGATAGTTCCCACAAGTCAACACATGTCCCATGGGGCCCACCCACATGCCTGAATGGGTCATCTGACTAATGAGTGTCCCCACAGGCCAACACATGTCCTTTCTAGTGTGTTTTGTCCTCACTCACACACACCGTAGAAAACTACCAAGATGGTCACCCATCCTGATCACTACTTCAGGCCAAGCACACTTAACTGTGGAGTTCTAATCAGTATGCTCCTGAAAAGGATGGTGCACCTTGTTGACAAGAGTCATATCATTTATTCATTTAACCCTTTATCATTATGAGATGTAACAATCACCCCTAGAGCCCATCCATAGGTATGAACATGTCATCTCACTATTTATAGTCCCCACAAGCAAACATATGTCCCATGGGGCCCACCCACATGCCTGAATGGGTCATCATACAAATGACAGTCCCCACAAGCCAACACATGTCCTTTCCAGTGTGTTTTGTCCTCACTCACACACACCGTAGGAAACTACCCAGCAGGTCACCTATCCTGATCAATACTTCAGTCCAAGCATGATTAACTATAGAGTTCTATTCCGTAGGCTCTCGAAAAGGATGGTGCACCTTGTTGACATGAGTCAAATCATTTATTCATTTAACCCTTTATCATTCTGAGGTGTTACAATCACCCCCCCCCTAAGGCCCACCCACATGCACGAACATTCTATCAAACTATTGATAGTCCCCACAAGAAAACACATGTCCCATGGGGCCGACCCACATGCCTGAATGGGTCATATGACTAATGACTTTCCCCATAGTCCAATACATGTGCTTTCGAGTGTGTTTTGTCTTGACTCACACAGACAATGGGAATTTTCCAGAAGGTCACACATCATGATCACTACATCAGGCCAAGCATGCTTAACTATGGAGTTCTAATCAGGTAAGCTCCCGAAAAGGATGGTGCACCTTGTTGACATGAGTCATATCATTTATTCATTTAACCCTTTATCATTCTGAGGTGTTAAAATCACCCCCCCTGGGGCCCACCCACGTGCCTGAACAGATCATCTGACTATTGATAGTCCCCATAAGCCAACACATGTCTCATTGGGCCCACCCACATGCTTGAACGGGTCATCTGACTAATGAAAATCCCCACAGGCCCACACATGTCCTTTCCAATGTGTTTTTCCCTCCCTCACAGACACCCGGGAAAAAATTCATGTGATAGTTGAGATCAAAATAGATCTAAAGGTATACATTTTTAGAGGAATAAATGGTTTTTTTCACTTAGATTTAGAGGATTACCTATAAAACACCAGATGTAACCTGCCAAACTGAAACCCACTCAGAACACTGACCAACAGAATCATAAAGGACTTTGGAAAAAATTTATTTTCTTCAGAATAAATTCCTCATCCATTCAGACATCGCTTATTAGGGGTTATTTTTTCTTACTACCAAATAAGATTATAAAATTTTAGGATCAATGAAAAGCATGAATCATTGGTGTTATTTTCTTCTCATAGGGAAGAAATGGGTAGCATGGACACAAGGAGAGGAGGTGGAAAGATCACACAAATCATGTGACACCCATGAATACTTGGGGTTTCTAGACCCTAGGAATTTCACACATCTAGATTATGTATTTTTTTAATTTTATAATGATCTTGTGAATCCCCTTCAATAAAACCTTCTGATCATTCAAATCATAATCTGAAATCCTTATTGATAATTTAAAACCGTTTTTATAGGATTTTCTAATTATACGAACCTTCATCAGATGAGTTCCTCTATTCAGGTGGCATATGAATCGAAAAGAACATAACAATAACAGATTATCAAATTGTGAAATAAAATCTAAAATAGGTGTATGTTTAATATGATATAAGTTATGTTTATTTTCAAATGAAGGTCTTATATATATCATGGTATTAATTAATTGATAATGCGAGATCCTTAGGGGTGTGTAATCTATGATATGAAAAATTATTTGGTCATGTCACATTCATCATGAGAAGTCTCTTAAAAACATAAATTCAATCATGATACACCCTGATAGAAAATAAATGGGAAAATTATGAAAGTCCTGTAAAATAATGCATAAATCTGAATGTGGAGGTACCATCATTAGAGGAAAATTTAAGCAGTAATTCTTTAAAAAGGATTATGTGCCTCATGTGATCTGCTCATTGATCATGAAAATTCCCTATTAAATTTTATCTTGATCTCACAATGGGACTCTGACATCCATTATTGATCTCATGAAGGGCATTCGATCAGCTAGTTTTATCTCAAAAAGGACCTCAAACATGTCTTCTTTGATAATGTGAAAGCCTCTTCAATTAGCATCCTGATTTCTTACAGACCCTCATACATGTCATACCAATATGTTAATGGTTGTTTGAAATGAAAAATCAAATATTTTACTACCTTTGACAAGTTATGGGTTCATTAAATATGGAAAAGGTAGAGAAATCACGTGGTTATTTTTTATCATGAATCATGGATAAACCATAATGGGATAATGTGAAACACCTGATATAATACTACCTCCACCAAATAAAGATCATATATAAAATATATATGTTGTGTGAAGTAGTACAGATATGGGGTTCTCAAACTGATAAATTCCACCCTCTTAGCACAAAAAACACACACGTAAGAGCACAGAGGTAAGACCGAACTTCTAGAATTCAATATACACACAATGACAAGGGTATTTCACAAGGTAATTATAGGGAATGTCTTAAGGGATTACACAAAATTTATATATGCTTTCATGATCACCATTTTAATCATGATAAGGACTTCAAGTGATAGATATGGGTAATGCAATGTTTTTTTATAGTAAAAAATTGGTCAAATGATGTATCAATAGGATAATTATTAATGAACATTGAATAATTTATATGATAAACAATGAGAATTATGGAAGCCTTATGGGAAGAAGAATATGTTTATTTTCTTGTGAAAGGGTTATGTTCTTCATGTTATCTACTCATTATCCATGTAACAACACCCGAACATGTCAATTAGATCATGTGATAACATCCAATCATGTCATCCATGTCTCATGAATTACTCTATATATGTTATCCAATCATGTGAAGTCCTTCTAAATTGTTATCCATGTCAATGAAGTCCAACAGACATGTCATATAAGTCACACTATTTTCATTAAACATATTTTCAAGACATATGAATTCTTTTTGACATATAATCTAAGCCGTGAAAATTCTATTGGACATGTCAACAAGATAATGAGAATTTCCTCTGATATTTTAGAATTGATAATGTGACACGCTTAGATGTTTCTTAGTCAATCTAATGAAGTGTCCATATAAAATTTAGTTGGATCATTTGACTACAGTCAGACATGTATGCTAAATGTCCACGACATGTCCATACATCCTAAGACATGTCAAAATAATCACTAGAACATTTTCATAAGACACTCAGGACATGTTAGGTAGACAATTAGGATATATAATAAATAATTTCTAGACATATCAAGAAGTTACTCTCATATGTATCACAATTTTCCAATTTGATTACATGGGAATGTTCCCTCGAACCATGTGATCCACATACCACAAGTCTTTTTTGGGGCATTCCCATTTCATATGGTAAGTTCCCATAACTGGTTAGTAATGGATACTCATGCAATATTTTTTATATTATCATATTTTTATTACATATATACATTCTCATCTAAACATTCAAAGTTCCTACTCATTATCTATTAGAGGTTCAGGGTTACATATATTCAAATAGAAATCCACCATGGTGCAACTCCCTAAATATATCGGACACTCTGACCCATGGGACCCAAAATATCATGTGAGTTTATCATTTCTCCACACCCATCAATAGATTGATAATCCAATTGAACTACAAGGACTTTCTTTCCTTCTATACGTAGTATACATAGGATTCCTTCCTAATGATCAAGATCTATATTAAACACCACATAAGGTATTCCCCAGTTCATATGTTCTATATCCATATGTAGTAAGTATTATCACTTTTTATCCCTTGTTTCTCACACTGAGTATGACTCATGTGGGATTAGGGTTTTTTAATTATTATATCTCTAGAATTTAAAATTTACATAATAAAAGGAAATATAATATTTTTTATCTCTGTTTAGTGATGTAAAAGGCTACCCCTAGACAAGGGAATCCACCTCAATGTATGTCCCAATATAATTATTGTATTTGTAAACCATGGGGATATAACCCTCACATGAATTAATTATCTATTACCATCCATTATCATGTTAAGAGAAAATCATGCAATGATGAACCTAATTATTATTATTATAAGAAGGATGCATTGGATGCCTTCCTAAGGTTTGAGCTCTAAACATAGTGCTTACAATACCATATATATGTTCTCCCTGAAATATTTTAAGCTACACGACTTGGACTTAAATCAAATATATGGGTTACGATTTCTATCATAAAAATAATACATAGTACATGACATGAAGGTTAAATATTATCTTTTAAATATAACTCACCTCTTTGGATGGCAGTTTACTCCAATGTACCTTCTTATATGCACTAATGTATAACCAACTACCTATTTCTAAAAAATACAAAATAGATGGAGAACCACAAATACCTACAGATGATCTCATTAATATAACCCTATTTATAGGAATAATTATTCAAAAAATTCATTTTATTATGTAATTATTCTCGTATTAGGATATAGAAGAGATTCATGGACATATCATAAATTCATAAGAGAGTTCCTTAATAGGTAATAACTCTCCCCAAAAGGGTGTGATGAGTCGAACCTCACATCCAATCAAAAAATGTGAGTTACTAAGTCTCTGTTTTATTTTAACCCATAATAATATCTTTATTTTGTAATCCAAACCAAATTTATTATGGATTTGGGAACTATTGGATGTTTTTATAGATAATCTATATCATCGTCAATCATTGAGAAATAATATTGAGCCCGTCACAATCAACTGCTAGACTAGAATATCAAGAAAAAACAATGGTATTTATCATAAAATAATAACATCATTCTACTCAATATACTAAAATTTTATTATTATTATTATGAAACCATTGTTATTCACCCTCTTTCCCATAAAATGTGAAGTGAATGTATTAATCGTGTGTATGTATGACTTACCATCTCCACATATAGATACTATTCATTTTTCATCACAATATTTTAAGGATTAGTATTATGATGATTTTTAAGTTTTATATTTTTCATTTATGACATAATTATACTTATATAATTATAATATCGCATCTATCTTCTTATATTCTAATTAATTGGAAAATGATAACGTAATTTGTGGGTATGTGTGGACTACCACCTCTACAAAGTGATGTGAATCATTTTTCATTCCTATTTTAATTGGATGGAAATAATGATAAATTTATAGAATATATATGTTATATATAACATGATAATGATTCTAGAAAGGTGAATTGATATTTACCATTCTCTTTTCTCATCTATTTAAAAGTGAATATAGTGTTCATGTGTTTGTATGGACTTCAATATTCATGAATGTTATAATTATTTTTCATATCTCTATCTTTTTTTGATGAATATAACTACATTTAAAATGAATATATATTATATTTATATCATTAATAATATCCTTAATATTAAGGAACTATGATCAATGTACATGTACCAAAACTACAAATCTGAGATACTCATGATAGATGAAATAGTTAACACCAAAAAATAATGATTATATGGAATTACTGATTAAATGGGGTTTTTATTGTTATAAAGAGATAAAATATGATATTATTAGTATGTTTATTATTAAATTATATAATTATAATAAATATAAATTTATTATATTGGGGGACAGACTATTTTTGATACAAGGGGAACTTGAGGTAAGAGAATTTTTCTCAAATTGTCTTGATTGTGAAATATGTTAGGTTAGGAACCTATATTCCTTTATAGTCTGTATATACATCCAAATTAACTTTTTATATCATGAATATATTTATTCCAATGATATTTAAAATTTAAATTTATGTTATTTTTTCATGGGGATTATGATTCAAATGTTACAAAAAACGGTAATGGTTTTTTGTCACAATGATATTTTTTTATCACGATTGTTTATAAATAAATTTAGAATGATAAAATATTATGGTATATAACTCACTAAACTCAATAATTTTACTATAATAGTGTTATTTATTGAAAATAATTGTTTTCCTTTCATTTTACATACATTAAGTACTCAATAGACAGAAGATATGTTTTATATAGAATCCAATTGTTTTAACTCTTCTATCGAAACAAATATTACATGAATATTCAAGTTATTGAAAAATGTTAAAATCAGGTTTCCAATAATCTCATATGATTAGTTAAAATCATTTTTACCCTTTTTTATTTTTAAATAATAAATTAAAATTAATATTTATTTCATTTTCTGAATGAGGTGTTTTCTTAATATTTTTCAAAAATTTAAAAGGGTTTTTTTTAAATTATATGGAAGATTGGATTTTCCTATCATTGTGAAAAATATTTTATTTGAATACTATTTTAAATGTTTAAAATTTTATTTCAATGGTAAATTATTTCCTTTATAGCTGATCAATTTTTAAAAATAATAAATTTAAAAAATGGAATGGAAATTTTCACAAAGAAATTTTTATGGATGTTTTAATGGTATTTATATTCATTAAAGATAAGAAAACCAATTCCATTTATGATTTACTAGGGATATGTTCCATAATACCATCCTGATTCATTCTCCATATCGTTTATGATGATAATATGTTTATAAAACCCGTTTCATTTTCCTTGGTTATGCTATGATGAAAAGGTGAGATGTTTATGAATCCCATTTGTTTTCCATGGGTTATGATATAATGAAATACTTTTGAAACCAATTTATTTTTATCAGTTATTATGTGATGAGTTTTTTATGATATTTTGGCATACATATGTATTATTTTCATTATGTAATATGTGGGACCTATATTTTCCTCTAATGCATGGGGTAAAGATTGAAATCTCCTGAGATAAACATGACTGGAATAGGGAGTAAACCTAGTTTAGAAATTTACTTTGTCTACTATGATATACATGGGAGTGATCCAAGAATACTATGATTGTCTATGAAGTGAATTCATTGAACTATGATAGTCTTGTTAATGATACTTGACTACTAATTAAATGATTTTTGATGATTTTTTCTTCCAAATAATTATTTCTTAAACCAATGTAATTCTCTCAAGACTCGTGTTATTTGATTCCATATGATTCATCTATTATGAACTAACAATATTAATTTCATCACTCAATATTACGATTAATAATATGATATTTATGACATTATAATATTATGTTCATGTTATTGTACCCTTATGTTCATTTTTTTCTCATGTGATCAACAATATCTCCCCTATTTACCCTTACTGATCATTTAATATCACCATTTCTTATGTTTCCTTTCCATAGTTTATGAGGAAAGTTAATAAGTATTAGATTTCTAAGAAAGGTGATAGTTATAAATATATTAGTGGGAAACCATTTAGATCCTCTCTGAACCAATTTTTTATGTTTCCATGTTACTAAAGGCACTAGAACTATATAATTATGGAATTGATTATTATGATAATTAGTGAATATTAATCTATGAAGATGTGATATATACGTATGAAGTGTTTGGGTCTCTATGTTTGGTAAAATATGAAGGTTTATTTGACCTTGGTGAAATAGGATGAGATAACATTACTTAGAGACCTATGGATAATTATATTTATATGATAGAATCCTAATGTTTTGGTAATTATCATGAATAAACTAGGTTAATACTATGGTTTCATATGAAAATGTGCCTTGATTAAGACAACCACTAGATATTTTTTCCTGATTATATGGTTTCCCACTATAATTATTATTACTCATGATATTATTTTTGGTTTTAGTCATTGGATGTAACCTAAAGGAATCGGGTTAATGTTGAATGTTATGGTCAATGGAATTAAATTCTTCATGATAAACCAGTTTAAATAAGAGATTGAATGTGAAACCTTGTGATTATTCTAAATCATCTATCTCATTATATGATTAGAAATATAAACATTTGTGAGTTTCTTGATAAATATAATAAGAAAAATAGAGTTTCATAATTACCATGGAGTGACCAATATTTATATTGTAACATCTCATATTTTACATATACTATTTTTATATATTATATGAATTGATTTTGAGACCAAGAGTTGAGACAGCGTGCAATTCTGAGGCCCAGGGCTTCTACAATAATTGTTTTAAAAATATTAAACTTTTTAAATGCACACACGCGCGATTTTCTTGGGAAATTTTAATAACTCTTAAATGTCCCTTGGATCAAAAATCGGAGGGAACTGTTGAGATCATATTGGTGGAAATACACTAAACAAGACCTTACTTTGGATGGCACATGTCATCTGTAGAAAAAGTCACCAAAAACATAAAATAAAATAAAATAATTAAATAAAATTTATATTTTTTAAATCCTAATAACTCATGATCGGTTAATCCAATTGGAAATCTAAGACCACCCTTGATTTCATCATTTGGGGTTTTTCTTAGGCATTACATAAAAATAGTTGGTGTGGGTTATTTTTGATAAAAGATGTCATAGGATATAACATGAATAAAATATTCTAATAAAAATTATTTTGTTTGATGCATCAGATCTCCTTTTTATTAATTCTTTGACAGTAATTCATGGTTATACACATCCCTCGGAAATTTACTCAGATACATGGAGAGAGAAACACTAGAGAAACTATTTTTAGATGACGATAGATCAATTGAACAATGCACCATGGATTCGACGAATCATCCCAACAATGACAAAATCACTTAGTTCATCTTCAACAAATGAAAAAAAATATTGGTAGGGTGTTTTTTCATTCCCCAATTCATTATTTTTATGATGAAAACGTGTCACCCCATCAACGGATTTATCAACGGTTTGATCATTTTGGGAAGCTTTATAATTACAAGGTATATTTTGGGGGATTTCTTACTTTAGTTTTTCATTATTATTTATAAAAAGAATAGATTTTGTATGTCATGAATAATTGTTGAGGTTCATTCCATAGGATATTCTTTGTGTTTCCCTCTCTATTCTAGGTGTTCTTCACTGTTAGATCCCCAAGGTCATGTCTTGACTTTCCAGGTGGCTTTGAATGCGATCAGACCCCAGATTGGAGGAAAAATGACAACAGAAACTGGGTTTATGTAGATCAGGACCTGAGGATCATAGATCTATGAACCATGAAAATTCTATGCATTAAAGGTGGATCGGTGTTCTGTGGAAGGGACCACCACAATAATGGACCATTGAGATGAGTCAGTGGCATGGAGGCCTAGGGCAGCGACGATCGCAGTTGGAGGAATCAGCGACCGTGTGAGATGTTGATGAAATCCATGAGGACCAGGGACAAAAAACATGCCCAGGGGTCCCATGTGTGAGTGGGATGGGCTCGGTGGAGGAGGCCAGGATCAAGTGGAGTGGGTCGGACATGGCCAGGTGGGTTGGGCCTCAGTGTCCTGGGATAAATGAGTAGGGCCTGGGTCAGACCCAAGGTGACTGGGCTGAATTTAGGCCATTTTCCACCCTAGCGGTCAACCACGAGCGACAATACCTCTGACGTTTTTGCGGCCACAATATCCTGGGAGCAGTCTACTCTAGAAATGCTTGGGTGGCCAGTTGAGGAGGTCGACAATCATAGTCTACACTCAATGTCGGCCCAGAACACCAGTGAGTCCCCTTTGAAATATCAAAAAACCATAGCATTCAAATTGTACATTTTTTTGATGATCCCTCTATGGCATTGAGACCCTGGAATTGAGGAAAACCATTTGTGGAAGGCGTTGATTATTTAGCTTGGACCAGTATAGGATGAGATCATTCCCTCTATCCTTTCCTCAAGGGTTTAGTAAGGCATTACATCCACATTAATGGATTGTAGTCCCTTTTAGAGGTTGAGTCTATATAGAGTGTTCTATCACTCCATGGGACTAGATTGTGGATCCTCTATCACCCCTAGTGGAGTTTTGTGAAATTTATGTGACCACCATGTCTACGTCATCAGTTTTCCATCTAGAGGGCCGAATCAGATGGGTTTGTGGTATTCCCCATAATATTTGGGAAGGATCCTATATGTTTCGAATTGATCCAGAAATGGTTATTTGTATTCCCCAATGTGTCTAGGTAGGATCCTTTCTCAATGTATCAATGACTTTTTTGCCTAATGAGTTCTCTTTTTGTGGGTCCCAAATAAGCTAGACCACTCTGTGAGTGTCTCTGATGATATCATTTCTTTAGAAGTGAGTTCTCCAAGAATGAGAATGCTTCAAGAAAAATCATGTGGTTGGTAATTGGTTGTGGCTTACCTATATATTTTGTGTCTTGGATTGAGTATATATACATATTATTTTTATATTTTCTTTAGATATATACTTTTGTAGATATGAAAATAAATCTTATGCATTATTCTTGTGTGGTTATCCATTGCTGTAATCATGTACGGTATTCATGTGTTATAATCATATATGGTGTTCATGTGTGGTAATCATCTGTAGTAATCGTGTATGGTATTCCTATGTGGTATTCATATGTGGTATTCTGGTGTGGTAATCATATATGGTAATCCTGTTTAGTATTCTTGTGTGGTATTCATGTGTGTAAATACTTTGTGGTAATTCTATGTGGTATTCTTATGTGGTAATAATATGTTGTATTCATTTGTGGTAATCATGTGTTGTATTACTTTGTGGTAATCCTATCTAGTATTCTTGTGTGGTATTCTTGTGTGGTAATCTTGTGTGGTATTCAAGTGTGATATTCCTATGTGGTAATCCCTTGTGAAAATCCTGTGTGGTATTACTATATTTTAATCAAGTGTGGTATTCATGTTTGGTATTATTTTGTGGTAATCATTTATGGTAATCCTATATGGTATTCCTTTGCGGAATTCCATCATGGTATTCCATTGTGATATTACTTTGTGGTATTACTTTTTGGTATTCATTTGTAGTATTCCTTTATCGAATTCCTTTGTTATATTCCCTTCTAGTGTTTCATTGTGGTATTCCTTTGTGGTTTTACTTTTTGGGTTTAGGGTTTCCCACTTAGTTTTGGAATACTCACCCTTGGATGGGATTTTCCAACACATTTTGTGTCTTATGAAAATGATAGACCTTTCCACAGAGTCCTAGGTAGACCAAGACTAGGAGGTGCTTTGTGAGGCCAAACAGATCAAGGTACATTCTGGCAGATTTTATGACAATAGCCCCAATACCTATTTTCTAATAGGTTGGACTTTTTGTTACACTATCATTTTAGTGGGCTTGTATTTGGTCTTATTTACCTGCTAGTACATTCACCGTTCTACATTATTTCTGATATATAGTAGATTGCATGCATTTTCTAGTTATCATTTTTACATTTCAACATTTTTGTCTTGGATATTTGTTCATGTGTAAAGGTAATTTAGGATAATTCCTCCCATTTTTTGGGATATTCCTACTCAGTGTTGGTCACTATCCCCTAACCTATTGGAGACAGGCTTGGGGTGGTCATTGCACAAGACCCTTTGGGGTGGGTTAAGATAGAGTGGTATCAGTGGAGGTTGGTTCTAATTTAGTATCTAGAGTTTGGGAGATTAGTTTGGAGAAACATCGATAAGTGTCTTGAGTTTGGAATTCAGGTCAGGGACTCCAGTGTTTGGGCAGCAACTGACGTATCCATACACTAGGACTCTAATCACCTAATTTTTTACTCATTTCATAAGAACACTAGTTTTAGTGAAAACAGTAGTATATGCATCATATAGTAATAGTTGGGTTTCCCATGCCTTTCTTGAGTCATATATCTATATTTACTCAGTTTAATTTGGTAAATCTTATTTTATTTCAAGATGTATCCATGTAGATAACTAGATATGATTCCACCACATGATCACAAGGATGAGATTCTAGGTGACGAGGCATCGACACATGAATTTTTACCATAGATAACACCCCCAGGTGGTGCACCATCCATATCATCACAGGTATATTGGCACATGGTACACACAGTACCAGTGGATGAGGTGCGCAGACTAAGTAGACTTCACGAGTTTTAGTAGTAGATACCCATTGGGATTTATGGATAGCCTGAAACACATGTGGATGAGGACTGAATGGGGGATGTGACCTCAGTTTTCTATCTAATTAAGAAACTAGTAGATCATATGGTGGTACGGATAGTGAGCCTTCTATATAGCTCAGTAGGGTGATGGTGGAGTTTGGTTACCTAATATTACGATGAGGTGACTCTTCTATGGATTGATCTTGAGAACATTTTCATATAGGAGTTATCAACTTATCTGATGAGGGATATGCATATCTTGGAGAATCTACTACTCTGAGAGAACAACATTTCAATATCTGAATATTTATCGAGGCATACAAAGCTCTCTAGCTACTCGATGGATATGATACACAATCAGTACATCCAGGATCAAACCTTCAAATTAGGTTTGTTTAAGAACATCCAATACTATGTTATCCCTATGAAAGTTATTACTTATGTTAGGTGGTTCTTGAGAATTCATTAGTGGAAAAACGTTTCTTGGATAAGCGGATACAACTAGTGATTGTATACAGTGAGATAACAGGAGTAGAGACCTCACCAGAAGGGATCCTACGTCAATAATAGGCACTTTCATGAATGAGAAGTTTCAGTAGGATGTCCCATGATTGAGGATATTCAATTTAGGGCTCACATGGTGGGTCCAATCAGCCTAGAGGGAAGCGGTGATATTCATGTGATGGTAGGGGATTTCTCACCCAAGATTTTCCAGCACATCATACTGCTGACATGGAGACTTTAGATTGTCCAAAAAGGTAGAGACAATGATAGGATCAAATAGATCCACAATGTAGTGGATGTGGGAGAGGTGTTGGGAGAGCAGCAGGATGTTTTTGACAACTTTACATGTTACAACCACGAACCCAAGTTGGTCCCCACCAAGCTTAGGTAGATGGAGGACAGGGGACGAGACATCTTCATGCGGTAGAGGCATGTGACCCAGGGGATCTAGGAATGAATCAAGGTATGATATTTTTCTCTTATACTATATATTTCATATTTATATGCATAAGTTCTAGTCATTATTTTCTTTCCACAGATCTTTTTTGAGACATGGAGATTCTAGTGGAACTATTTTCTCAACCCCCACACTTTGAGACTCTTACAGGAGGATACCCAATGATCAGCCATTGGTGCCAACAGTGTTCCCTAACAACTAAGAGATGAGATTTTTGGTTGGGATATATTGGTAATGATTTCGAGCCCTTACGAAATCATTCTTGGTAAGGACTGGTTATCTAGAGTTCAATTTCAGATTGAATATTTTAGGCGAAGAGTGTAGTGTGTTCGTAGTGGTGGAATGTGTTTTTCCTTTTTGGTGAAAAGGAAACCCCGACACCATAGGATAGACTCACACATAGGAGGTTGTAGCTGATTACTCATAAAATGTCTATCTTAACTATCATTGTAGTGGATGTTATGATTCCTTAGTTTCATGCTATGGTGACTGAGTTTCATTCGGTCTTGTGATGGATGAGATAGATCCGTTGTCTAGAGATCCTCTAAGACTATGACTTCAAGATTGTATATACTCATATGAAGGAGAATGTGGTGGAAGATGATCTGAGTGGGAGATTTAATTTGTTGTTTTTTAATGAGGTGTATGCTAAATTTTCCTCATTGTATTAATCATTTGTGGATGGATATAGAGAAGAATACATCCAGTCGATAGATGTCACCCCTACACTCTTACAGCGGGTAAGAGAGCCACATCTGGGTGATGCTTACTCTGATACCATACATTCTCAGATATATATAGGGCATGCCCCATATGGATATTCCAAAGGGGGTGAGATTTTATTTCTTTTTAGAAGATGAATAGAAATTCTCATAGTGTTTCGGGAGGAGGATTTGAGGGATTTCACTCATCCCCTTTAGTGGTACATCCAGGTGTCGAAAAGATATACCGGGACCTCTGATGTTTGTTTTGGTTTCCAGGGATAAAGAGAGGAGTTCTATAGTTTGTCTCTTTATGTATCACTTGTCGGGAAGTGAAGGATAAGAACCAAGTTCTAGTCGGTTTAACTAAACACCTTGATGTGCTGGAATAGATGTGGGATGGGATACCAAATAAATTTGTGATGGGTTTACCACATACATCCATGGGAATCGATGCCATATGGGTGATCATTGATTGACTCACAATGTCATCCCACTTCTTGGATATCTGAGAGTAGAGTTTATTAGATATCATGCGACACCTATACATGTTGTAGATAGTTCAAATCCACCAAATCTGATCGATGATAGTGTTAGATCGTGATGCTCACTTTACTTCCTAGTAGTGGAAGTGATTGTAAGTGGAATTTGGGACCCATTTACTCTTGAGAATAATATTTCACCCATGGATGGATGGCTAGATTAGGAAAACCATTTAGGTTAGGGATGAAATTTTGTGGGCTTGAATGTTAGACTTTTTCCATAGTTGGGAGGATCACCTACCACTACTTTTTTTTATTACAACAATAGTTGCCACTCCCCCATTGGTATGGAACCATTTTGAGATCTTGTATGGGTGACCCTATAGGTCACCACATTGCGGGACTAACCCATGAGAGTTAGCATGCATGGAATTAGAGATGGTGTGGGATAATATGAAGAAGTTTCAAATCATTCGAGTTCATATTTAGAATAAAATATCTTTTATAAGTCTTATAGTGATATGAGACTGAGGTCTTTAGAGTTTGGGGAAGGAGGCCATGTATTCCTTTAGGTTTCACCTCGATGGGGATTATAGAGATTTGGTCAAGGCGATAACCTATCTCAGAGGTTCATCGGCCCTTTCTAGATACTATATAGAGTTCTCATGGTGGGATATCACTTGGATCTACCACAATAGTTAGATCAGGAGATGATGTCTTCCACATGTCATAGTTGAGTAGATACGTGCATGACTAGTTTCACATCATTGACTCCGGTGAGCTAGATGTCAGGGTTGAAGAAATTATTACTATGTATCCATTGTTTTAGATTTCAATGACAAAAATCCCCAAGTTTTGGAAGAATGTAACATCTCGTGTTTTCCATGTACTATTTTTAGATATTATATGTATGGATTTCAAGACTAGGTGATGAAAATGCTTATGATTTCATGGCCCAGTGTGCCCAAAACTATTGTTTGAAAAAATATTAAACATTTTAGTAGCACGCACATGTGATTTTACCAATGAATTTGAATAACCCTTATATGTGTGCTTAGATCAAAAATTTTGGGCCACTGTTGAGCTCAGAATGGCGAGATTAACCTAGTCATGACTTTACTTCAGTTGACATAGGTTATCTATAAAAACCCTACTAATTATTTCATATTTAAATATGATTTATTACATAAACGTTCTATTTATAAAACTCATAAGATCGATAGGTCTACTATATTTGGGTATTATGAACATTAAATAACAACTTTGAACATGAAATACACATCATTATTGAAGAAATTCTTTACATGACCACAATATTCCTTCATAATTAGCATTGCATGGGGGTATCCTAAGGGAATACATAAGAAAAGGGTGAGATGTAAATCATAATGAAGGATTAAACCAAACATAAAATGAATAATAAAAAACATGTTTTTTCAGAGGCATATCAACAAATAAAAATAGAAGCATGAACATAAAGGAATGATATAGCATAATCATCATTAAATAGAAATGTGAAAACAACATACATCCTGGTATTAGCATGAGCCAACGATTAGTCCACATGACATAGCATGAGTAAACCCCTATTTCACATGGGGTATAATGATAATAAATATTACCCAATGCATTGGAGCACTATCTGGGTGCACCCATCATATTCATTTTAATCTCATGCTTAAGTGTTCCACATAGATCAAATAACATGGATTCATTCAGTGACATACATTTTTAAAAAATCAAAGAATTTGAAATGTATATATATGTAAGTACCTTTAAATTTATATATGTGCATAAAGGTAAATATACTTGAAAGAGATATTTGTATGGTATTCACTAGACGATGATTTTGATCTAGAAAATCATGGTGCAACTTCAGAAGCATAACATCGTTATATAGAGATTCATAAATTGAGTTGATGAGATAGAAATGGGTCTCTTGTCATTTATATATAAAATATACAATAATTGGATCAGGGAATATAATATCCCATCATATGAATTAGAATTTAGGAATATAATATAGAAGAAATTCATGAATGGAAATTAGAAGAGAGAAATACCTTATGGAATTTTGGCATGGTAACAGGTGCACACGCAAGGAATTAATGACAAAGAATGGGGTATCTCATAATTAAAACATAAGGAGTAATGTATGGTGGAGGTGTGAAATCATACCCAAAAATTTTTATTTGAAAATAAAAATCTTTAATAACATAAAGAAACTTGGATAAAATTGATAAAGTACAGAAACTGAGGATCCCTTACTTGGATGTGTGACCCCAAAGGCTTGGGAGAGGCATCATGGGAGATTGGGGGCACCTTTTGAGGACTCTAGAGAGTAAATAGATGATTTAAGACGATATTAAAGGTGTTTTAGTGAAGATCAATGGGTTTTGGGGGGGTTTATATAGGGAAGTAGGGGGAATTATTTGTTATTTAGGTTTTGGACACCACACACTAAAATATTCAAACCCATAAACCAGGCCATGGTTTTTCCCATGGTTTTTTCAATAAAAGATTCTAAAATATTATTCTATAAGGACAGGGTATGAATACATTAAAATATTTCCTTTTCATGGTGGAGGTGAGGCACACATTCAACGAAATGAATTAAAAATCATAATATATATTATATATTTTGGAGGATTCACTATGTATTTATAAAATAAGTAAATTAAATCTAAAATAACATTATTTTAAAGTTAAAACATATATTTTTTCAATGATCCCTTTTATGGTTTTTATTACTTTACTATTGGGTCATTATGACATCATAAAACACACTATATTTATAAGTTATTTATGTTTTACCCAAAAAAATTTGATTATCTCTGAAAATGATGAAAAATTACCCATTGGATAATTTTGATTCCCTGATTCCAAAAAATATTCATTTTATCTAAATAATTTTCATAATATTTTAATTTTCATTTTTGAAATGAGAATCGAAATTTAATGGAAATTGACCGGTTATGAAAAAATAGTTTTAAAACCTTAATAAAAATTTCCTTTGACTTCCTAAAAATTATAAACTCATTTATTACTCATAAATGTATTTTGGTAATAATATTTTATTAAAATATTAATTATTTCAAAAAATCAAAAATTTATTTGACAAAATTATTTAAAAATACATGTTATGTTTTATCATATAAAAATTATTACTCTTTTAAAAATGGCTACCTAATCATTTAATAATCATTTATAAGAACTGACTTTATAATATTATTAATAAAAACATTAGTTTAAAATAATAATTTCTATATTTCTCAAAATTACAATTTTAACCGGAAAAATCAATTTATCAAATTCATTATTTTTTTAAGAAATGATATTCCCATACAGGAATTGATGGAATAAGACTTTTATTTATAAAAATATATTACACAATAAGTAACTAATACATTATTACATAACCCTTTATAATACCCATATATGACCTAAGCATAAGGTGTGTGATAGAGACAGAATCCTGGGGCGACTTTGATTACATCGCCCAGGTGATAATCTCTATTAACATGAAATTCTCTTGTAGTTGATTCCATTCAAGGTTAAAGTATTGATTCTTGTCTTGAGATTGGTCAAGATAAAATCCAATTGATGTTACCTCCATTCCGAGCTCTACCAAATGAGCTTCATATTGCCTGAGTCTACTGGATGAGGCCATTATCTCCTTGGATTGGGACAAAGGGATTTGTTAAAACCTTATGTTTATTTCTATCATGTGATCATTTTTCAATGTCTATATTCTCAATAGTAATGATACTTAATAGTCATTTAAACCCAGTAATTAAAAAAAGAGTTTATGTATTTTCTATATCCATAAGACATCAAAATCAATTGAATTTTATTTATAAATGATTGGGACATTACAACCTTACCCACTTAAGAAATTTCTCACTCAAAATTTCATTTTCCCAAACTAAAATAGATTGGGTTAACTCTACTGAAACACTTCCCCTCTTCCCACATCACTTCTTCAAACTTGTGGTTTCTCCACAACACATTAACGAGGGGTATCATATTATTTCGTATAACGTTTTATCTATTATATAAGATATTCACCATATTCTCTTCATAGGAGAGGTAATTATCCAATTGTACCACCTATGGATTGAGTATATGTGATGGGTTTGGTATGTACTTACTCAAGATTGATACATGGAGTACATCATGTACTTGAGAATGGTTTTGTGGAGTTCTAGTAGATTGGCCCCTGCTCTGAGGCAATCATGGATCTCCCAAGGGCCGATGAACCATGGATTATGCTTTTACTTCTTACCAAATCTCCTTACTCTCATCCATGGTGATATGTGGAGGAATACCACGTCTCCAACATCAAACTATAGGTCTAGTTTATGGTTTTCAACAAAGCTCTTTTGTTGACTTTGATCATCTTTGATGTGATGCTGGATGGTATTAACCTTCTCCACCATTTCATAGACCATTTCAGAACCTAAAAGATTTCATTCCCAAACTTCATCCTAACATGAGAGTGTTTTGATCCTCTTCCCATAAATGGATTTATAAGGAGCCATTTGGATTATTGAGTGAAAAATACTATTATAAGAGAACACCGCAAATGAATATGTTTCTACCATCCACCATTGAATTCCATTGAGAAAGCTCTCAACATGACCTCATGTATTTGGATAGTCCATTCATATTGGACATTAGTTTTAGGGTGATAGGTCGTGTCGAATTTCAACTCAGTGATTAGATCATATTAGAGACTCCTCTAGAACATAATGTTTAATCATGTATCTTGATTGGATACAATTGATAGTGGTACAACATGTAGACTTATAACTTCTCTAATATACATCCATTCCAGTTGATCCAATGTGAAAGCCTCTGGAATCGTAATGAAATTTGCAGCCTTTATAAGATGATCCACTACAACCTAGATATCATTATTTACATTGGATGTCTTAGGAAGTCTGATGACAAAGTCCATGGGTATGTTCTCCCATTTTTCTGATGATATGGATAATGGTTTCATCATCCCCTTAGACTTTCTCCATTAATCTATCACTTTATTAAATATCAGGCACTTTGATGTACACTCAGTGATATCCTTCTTCATGTTATCCCACCAATAATTCTCTCGGATATCTCAATAAAACTTTGTGTTTCTTAGGGCAATGGAAAAATTAATACTATATGAATTATCAAAAAGTTATTTCTTTAACTCTGGGTTTTATGGAACACATAGAATTGACCCAAATATCATAATTCCTTCTTCATTAATAGTGAACTCCAAGGATTTCCAATTTCTAATAGTTTACACTTTCTTCTGAATTCCCAAATCTTCCATTGGATTATCCTTTAACCATTCCAAAAGTGATAGTTGATCAATAATTTGTGAAAAGATTGATTATGTTCCCTTATTTATGAATCTCATTTCCATCTTCATCAAATATAATAATATTGGATCCTTTTTAATTCTTATCAATGAAAGAGTTTTCAGACACTTTCTACTTAGAGTGTCTTCCACTTTATTCACTTTCCCTAGTTGATAGTGAATTGAGAATTCATAGTCTTTGATCATCTCTAACCATATTTGTTGGCACATATTCAACTATTTCCATAAGAATATATATTTGAGGTTTTTGTGATCCGTATATATTTCACACTTGTCCGCAAAGAGATAATACCACCATATTTTCAATTCAAAGTTCACTGCTACCAACTACAGATCATGCATGGGGTAGTTTTACTCATTAATTTTCAACTACCTTGAGGTATAGGGTATGATATTGTCCTTCTACATCAACACACAACCGAAGACATTCTTTTAATCATCACTAAAGATTACAAAAAGATCCCCACTTTTGGGCAGTGTGAGCATAGAGATAGTGATAATCCACTTATTGAACTACAATCATATTTCTTCATGTTAATCATTCCAAGGGCACTTGAACCCCTTCCATGTTAGCTTGTTATGAGGGTTTGAAAATCATGATAATTTTCTCAAAAAATTGCAATAATATCCAGCTAACCCTCGAAAGCTATAGATATCCATCACAGATTCTGGCCTCAGCCATTCCTCTTTTTATTTTGGTTTGGAAGGATCCACAGATATCTCATTGATTTTGATGATATTACACATGAATGAGACTTAATTCAACTAGAACTCAAACTTCTTGTACTTTATATACAGATTCTCCGTTCACAAGGTCTCTTGTACAGTGGTCGGATTCTCCTCATCCACCTCTTTGGTTTTGGAGTATATTATAATATCATCTATAAAGTCTAACAGAAATTTATTGAGGTGATATCTAAATACTATATTCATGATGTCCATGAATATTGCTGGATCATTTCCAAGTCCTAAATTAATTAATATGAATTCAAAGTGCATGTACCTTGTATGAAAAGTAATATTGGGGATATCCTCCTTCTTCACCATTACTTGGTAATATCGTGACCACATATCCACTTTTGCGAAGTATCGTGCTCTATATAGCTGATCGAACTATTCATCAACATGTGGAAAAGGATACTTGTTTTTATCATGGTGATGTTAAGATCATGATAATCAATGCAAAGGTTCATTGACCCATCCTTCTTTATGACGAAGAGGATCGGTGCATGCCATGGTGAATCACTTGGGCATATAAAACCTTTATTCAGATTCTTCTATTATAGCATCCCGCCTTTTTATCACATAAACTTTCATTACATTATACAAAACTGAGGATCTTTAAGGTTTAGTGTCTTGGAAACCAGGAACTTAAAACATGAAAACATAAAACATTATTCTAAAAGACTTGAAAGGCTTCTCCTCATGTTCATCCTAGGTTCATTACAGCATCACATAACCTGGGATCATACATCAAAAGAAAGGGTGAGCAGAAGGCCCAGTAAGGGAAACAAGGGAAACATTTAACATGTGAACTTGAGATACATCAACTATGTCATGAACAAGAACTTTAAGGCATGATAAAAAAAAATCATGTGGCATATCATAATAAAAATAACATTTTCATAACTTGAAGATGTGGCTACATCATTTAACAGACAATCATGAACATATCACCAAGGTCCATCCCCAAGGTGTCATTTGAAAATTACCAAGGTTATTCACCAAGGTATCGTGAAAATTGTAATCTCTAGTGGTTACATCATTACCCAATGCATTGGAGCGCTATCAGGGCGCACCCTTAAATTTGCCTTTATTATCATGTGATCCACATATATCATCATAAACCATTTCATAAATAACCCATATAGCATAAAGGAAATGGGTTTCATTTCATAATCATAACTTTTTAAAAACTACTTTAAAGACATGATCTTTATATCACTTTAAAACCCACAGAAAAGGAAGGTGGGTCTCATGTATGTAAATCCCAGAATTTAAAATAGAACATTTTGGTATATATGTGAATACCCCTTTAGAAGAAAGAGATTTGAGTATTCACTTAATAAAATAAAAGGACTTTAGAAAAAGAGATAGACATTTTGAGACAGAAATTCTGCAGCATAACGGCAATGTTCCGAGGTTTTAGAAGACATTAAAAGAGAGGTAAAATGGGTCAAACATTCATAAATGACCCATAAAATAGTACATGGACAGAATAAGAAGTATACATGATCATGGTAATGAAATTTCAAGGACATACCATTTGAAATGAAAAACATGGAAGGAAGAAAAAAAAAGATTTCTCTTATGAAAGTTCGGCAGCCTAACGGCGTTACTTAAACCTCAACAAAAATGATTTGAAAAGATCAAATAGGATCTCTCATCATGTGAACATAAGAGTTAAGTATGATATATATAGAGATAATTCCCCAACATAACCAAAAAGAACTTGAAATAATTGACATGAAAGTAGAACTTCAAAATGAGAAGGGTGAAGAACCACTTAAAAATTTGGCAGCCTAACGGCGCCACTTAAAACATCAAAATACTGAATTGAAGAGATCAAATGGGGTCTCTCATCATATGAACATAAGAGTCCAGTATGATATATATAGAGATCATACCCCAATATAACAAAAAGGAACTTGAAATAATTGACATGAAAGTAGAACTTCGAAACGAGAAGGGTGAAGAACCACTTAAAAATTCGGCAGCCTAACGGCGCCACTTAAAACATCAAAATACTGAATTGAAGAGATCAAATGGGGTCTCTCATCATATGAACATAAGAGTCCAGTATGATATATATAGATATCATACCCCAATATAACAAAAAGGAACATGAAAGACTTGAATGAAAATAGAACTTGAAAACGAGGAAGGTGAAAGAATCCCTTAAAAATTCGGCAGCCTAACGGCGCCACTTAAACATTCTTAAAATGAATTGATGAGAGCAAGGGGGGTCTCTCATCATATGAACATGAAATAGGCAGTAGTATGAATATAAAAGAACATCCTCCAACATAAGAACATGGAGTATAAAAGAAAATACATAAAAGAGATTACTTGAAAAGAAAGAGAGGGGTCGGATCCCTTACCTTAAAATGTAACTCTTAAACCTCAAAGGTTGGGACCTTGAGGGCTTGGGGTCACCTTGGGAGGACTCCTTGGGAGGTAATGAGACCAGAAATTCGTTGGGAATGAGTGGGGAGTCGAATGGATGAGAGGAGGGCTTGGTATTTATAGGGAAAGTGAGGGGACAAGGCATTAATGGCCAAGGGACACCTCACATGTGCTTTTCTCAAACCCATGTGCTCTCCCTTGGCATTTATCATGGAGTTAGGCCACATGGGGCCCCCAAAACAATAATTCATCACCCTTGGCCGGACAACCCTTAAAAGATCTCATGACATCATCATGACACAATTATGATGTCATTAAACATACCGAAACCCTAAAACTGCATTTTTACTATTCACTGAAAAATTCATCTTTCTCAGAAAAATCCCAAACTTTCACCTTAACTAAATATCAATGCTCCGATTTCAAAAATAAACTCCATTTTATAAAAATAATTTTCTAAATATTTTTAATTTTATTTTTAAATAAATACACTATTTACCGAAATTTCATTTTTTTTCAGAAAAATCCCCAAAAATTACCATAACATAATATCGATGCTCTGAGTTCAAAAATAAAGTCATTTTTATAAAAATAATTTTTTAATTATTTTTAATTAAATTTTTAATTAAAAAACACTATTCATCCGAAAAAACTAATACTTGAATAATAATTTATGAAACCGTTATTTAACCATTTTATTGAATCACATTACTTAATCAAAGTGCCTAACTTATTTTAATACTTTCTTTAAGTGAGATTACTAATCCATTTGGACACATTATTAATCCTAATCATAAAATCACTATTCATAATTTACTATTCATCAAAAATCAAGTTGATCTTATTAGACTCTAAATTTAGTACTGAACATAATTGCAGAAGACCATTTTTTGAAAATCATTACACATTTTTAATTATTTAGGGTTTACATAAACATTTTTAAAATATCCTTTTTCTAAAATTCATCAAAAATATGCATACTATATTTATCCGGTCATTTCAAAATTCATAAACTTCATCATAAGAAGAAATCCCAATTTTTATTTAAAACAAGGATTACACAAGGTAGTTACGGTCTCGTTACATAGCCCCTTATAATACCAGCATAGGACCTAAGAGTAAGGTGTGCTAGAGTGATAGAAGCTTGGGGCGGCTCAGTCAACATTGCCCGAGTATAATTTCTATCAGTTTGAACTTCTCACGAAGGCGATTCCGTTCCAGCTTCACATGATGAAGTTCATCTTGGATTTGATCCAGAGCAAATCCCAATGGTGCTACCTCCTTCCCAAGCTCTGTTAGATGGGCTTCGATCGGTCCAAGACTACTAGGTGAGGCCATCGAATCTTCTTTCTATAATAATTAACCAAGATTACTTATATTTAGAGACAATAATCAAAACATTTTGTTCACAGCGGTCATATTGACCGATGGTTATATAATAGTCAAAACCCACTGATCTCATTTTAATTATAATCATGTTTATCAAATAAAACATTTTTGTTGAGTATAAAAATAAAATAAAATAACACATAAAATTAGTAAACAAGATTTATTCAAAATTTTGGGTCGTTACAATCTTCCCCCCTTAAGAAATTGCGTCCTCGCAATTTTAAAAAATTTTGGGTTTTGAAATTTCATTGAAAGTCCCACATCGGAAAAGGAGTCAGTAAAACTATTACTTTAAAATAAAGAAAGGGAAGTACAAAGGTCACCCGAGTTAACCCACACTAGGGTTCCATGTAGGAAAACATGGACATGGAGGAGAAAACAAAGGGTCAAGTTCTGAGGGAGAGTGATAGAGAACATGATTAGTAGAAAGTTAACCATGAGAAAATCCCAAACTTATGATGTGTGTAAACGGTCTTTGATTACCTAGTAGGAAACGTAAACCAACAACATTTTTGTTTTACGTTTCTTTTCATAATTTTGAGGATTTCATTTACTACATAGAATAAAAACATAAGAAAATATACCTACCTTCAAGTAGAGTTTCATCCTTTAACAATTCCCTACCAACACTAATCTTTTCTCCAAATGATGAGAATTCAAAAACACTTGGTCTCATAAAATCACAAGAATCATCTTCTATAGAATCACATAATCTGCAAAAGATTAACTATCTATTTCTTCTATCTTTAAACATTATCCCAAAAACAGAAAGGTTAAGGTAAAACAACTCTTCAAAAAGAAAGAATCCCATAGGAATGGAAACTACTTTTAAATCATCAAATTCCATGGTACTACCCAAAGTTCATCATAGTCCATTCCGTAAATAATGGTCCTTAAGACTCCTCAAAATAAACCAAACTAAGATTGAAACCCAAATACAAGAAATATTTGATAACATAGTCTTCCAAAATAAACTTCATTGTTCATCTCCAAACAACATCAACCACTCCTAACATCTTATAAAAAAAGTAGCTAACCTAAACATATTTTACCCAAGATAGGTTAATCATTCCCGTAAGTAACCTAAATTACTATAAGTCCACCTTAAATTCATCGACTCTTCAAAATATAAGTCAACCTTACTCCTCAATGAAAATACCATTGTAATCTATTTACCTCGATCATATAGGGTCCCCAAAATAGTGAACGTCTTCCAAAATAAAAATCATATTTTAATCCCCTAATCATCTCTGTCATCTTAATACGGCAATCATAGAATTTCCTATCACATTGGTTGTTGAGACATGTTCTTCTATTTCCCGCCATTAACTATGAAAAGAAACTATAATTAGGGGCTTAAGTACTTAGCTAATAATCATGAAAAGGAACTGAAAGCATATAAGGATAACTTGTATATGAAAGGTATACCCTAACTTGTGATCTCCTAGGTTCCCATCTAGGTTATGAATGATCATATATTCTTATGTGAACCTTTATTTTATTTTATCTTTGTTCCTTTAACAATGGTTCATACCAAGCTTATGAATTTACCAAAGAAAATCCCCCGGGAGTGTCGTAACCAAGAGTGCAGCAAGGCCCGTTGTCGTGTACCAGTTTTCGTTCGAGTCTAGCTCAAACCGGTGTTTTCGGGTTTTACCCCTATGTACATCTGTGCCAGAGCCACCTCTACCTGCTCGTATCCAGACAGGGATGTATTTGCTTGGCAACCCCTTACTCAATACTCACCAAAATACCAGGAAGATTTCCTATATTAAACTTTTCTATAGGGTTCTTCCTAGAGTTTTCATATCCTAATTTCCACAAATAACTAAACCATCCTTTGATACCAACTATAGCATCCCGCCTTTTTATCACATAAACTTTCATTACATTATACAAAACTGATGATCTTTAAGGTTTAGTGTCTTGGAAACCAGGAACTTAAAACATGAAAACATAAAACATTCTTCTAAATGACTTGAAAGGCTTCTCCTCATGTTCATCCTAGGTTCATTACAGCATCACATAACCTGGGATCATACATCAAAAGAAAGGGTGAGCAGAAGGCCCAGTAAGGGAAACAAGGGAAACATTTAACATGTGAACTTGAGATACATCAACTATGTCATGAACAAGAACTTTAAGGCATGATAAAAAAAATCATGTGGCATATCATAATAAAAATAACATTTTCATAACTTGAAGATGTGGCTACATCATTTAACAGACAATCATGAACATATCACCAAGGTCCATCCCCAAGGTGTCATTTGAAAATTACCAAGGTTATCCACCAAGGTATCGTGAAAATTGTAATCTCTAGTGGTTACATCATTACCCAATGCATTGGAGCGCTATCAGGGCGCACCCTTAAATTTGCCTTTATTATCATGTGATCCACATATATCATCATCAAACATTTCATAAATAACCCATATAGCATAAAGGAAATGGGTTTCATTTCATAATCATAACTTTTTAAAAACTGCTTTAAAGACATGATCTTTATATCACTTTAAAACCCACAGAAAAGGAAGGTGGGTCTCATGTATGTAAATCCAAGAATTTAAAATAGAACATTTTGGTATATATGTGAATACCCCTTTAGAAGAAAGAGCTTTGAGTATTCACTTAATAAAATAAAAGGACTTTAGAAAAAGAGATAGACATTTTGAGACAGAAATTCTGCAGCATAACGGCAATGTTCCGAGGTTTTAGAAGACATTAAAAGAGAGGTAAAATGGGTCAAACATTCATAAATGACCCATAAAATAGTACATGGACAGAATAAGAAGGATACATGATCATGTTAATGAGATTTCAAGGACATACCATTTGAAATGAAAAACATGGAAGGAAGATAAAAAAGATTTCTCTTATGAAAGTTCGGCAGCCTAACGGCGTTACTTAAACCTCAACAAAAATGATTTGAAAAGATCAAATAGGATCTCTCATCATGTGAACATAAGAGTTCAGTATGATAGATATAGAGATAATTCCCCAACATAACAAAAAGGAACTTGAAAGAATTGACATGAAAGTAGAACTTCAAAATGAGAAGGGTGAAGAACCACTTAAAAATTTGGCAGCCTAACGGCGCCACTTAAAACATCAAAATACTGAATTGAAGAGATCAAATGGGGTCTCTCATCATATGAACATAAGAGTACAGTATGATATATATAGAGATCATACCCCAATATAACAAAAAGGAACTTGAAAGAATTGACATGAAAGTAGAACTTCGAAACGAGAAGGGTGAAGAACCACTTAAAAATTCGGCAGCCTAACGGCTCCACTTAAAACATCAAAATGCTGAATTGAAGAGATAAAATGGGGTCTCTAATCATATGAACATAAGAGTCCAGTATGATATATATAGAGATCATACCCCAATATAACAAAAAGGAACATGAAAGACTTGAATGAAAATAGAACTTGAAAACGAGGAAGGTGAAAGAATCCCTTAAAAATTCGGCAGCCTAACGGCGCCACTTAAACATTCTTAAAATGAATTGATGAGAGCAAGGGGGGTCTCTCATCATATGAACATGAAATAGGCAGTAGGATGAATATAAAATAACATCCTCCAACATAAGAACATGGAGTATAAAAGAAAATACATAAAAGAGATTACTTGAAAAGAAAGAGAGGGGTCGGATCCCTTACCTTAAAATGTAACTCTTAAACCTCAAAGGTTGGGACCTTGAGGGCTTGGGGGCACCTTGGGAGGACTAATTGGGAGGTAATGAGACCAGAAATTCGTTGGGAATGAGTGGGGAGTCGAATGGATGAGAGGAGGGCTTGGTATTTATAGGGAAAGTGAGGGGACAAGGCATTAATGGCCAAGGGACACCTCACATGTGCTTTTCTCAAACCCATGTGCTCTCCCTTGGCATTTATCATGGAGTTAGGCCACATGGGGCCCCCAAAACAATAATTCATCACCCTTGGCCGGCCAACCCTTAAAAGATCTCATGACATCATCATGACACAATTATGATGTCATTAAACATATCGAAACCCTAAAACTGCATTTTTACTATTCACTGAAAAATTCATCTTTCTCAGAAAAATCCCAAACTTTCACCTTAACTAAATATCAATGCTCCAATTTCAAAAATGAACTCCATTTTATAAAAATAATTTTCTAAATATTTTTAATTTTATTTTTAAATAAATACACTATTCACCGAAAATTCATTTTTTTCAGAAAAATCCCCAAAAATTACCATAACATAATATCGATGCTCTGAGTTCAAAAATAAAGTCATTTTTATAAAAATAATTTTCTAATTATTTTTAATTAAATTTTTAATTAAAAAACAGTATTCATCCGAAAAAACTAATACTTGAATAATAATTTATGAAACCGTTATTTAACCATTTTATTGAATCACATTACTTAATCAAAGTGCCTAGCTTATTTTAATACTTTCTTTAAGTGAGATTACTAATCCATTTGGACTCATTATTAATCCTAATCATAAAATCACTATTCATAATTTACTATTCATCAAAAATCAAGTTGATCTTATTAGACTCTAAATTTAGTACTGAACATAATTGCAGAAGACCATTTTTTGAAAATCATTACACATTTTTAATTATTTAGGGTTTACATAAACATTTTTAAAATATCATTTTTCTAAAATTCATCAAAAATATGCATACTATATTTATCCGGTCATTTCAAAATTCATAAACTTCATCATAAGAAGAAATCCCAATTTTTATTTAAAACAAGGATTACACAAGGTAGTTACGGTCTCGTTACATAGCCCCTTATAATACCAGCATAGGACCTAAGAGTAAGGTGTGCTAGGGTGATAGAAGCTTGGGGCGGCTCAGTCAACATTGCCCGAGTAGTAATTTCTATCAGTTTGAACTTCTCACGAAGGCGATTCCGTTCCAGCTTCACATGATGAAGTTTCGCTTGGATTTGATCCAGAGCAAAGCCCAATGGTGCTACCTCCTTCCCAAGCTCTGTTAGATGGGCTTCGATCGGTCCAAGACTACTAGGTGAGGCCATCGAATCTTCTTTCTATAATAATTAACCAAGATTACATATATTTAGAGACAATAATCAAAACATTTTGTTCATAGCGGTCATATTGACCGATGGTTATATAATAGTCAAAACCCACTGATCTCATTTTAATTATAATCATGTTTATCAAATAAAACATTTTTGTTGAGTATAAAAATAAAATAAAATAACACATGAAATTAGTAAACAAGATTTATTCAAAATTTTGGGTCGTTACATCTATAGTTGTTTCTTTATCTCCTTAATCGCCAAAAAATCCATTATCTATGATACATGGATATTGGAAATATCCTAGGTATCTGATCAATGGAGAATTAAATATATCTTCAAAAAGGATGGCTAGAAAATTCCTTAGGAAACACTTTAGTGAATTCCCTCACAATAGGCATGTCAGTGAAGATAGATCCTTCTTTAGACTCAATCATCTGAGAACGATTCATGTTCTCATAGGGTAGTAATATCCATTCTTTAGATGATTTTGATAAATAAGATTCATCCTACTCCTTTTATTTTTCCATAATTAGGCATCAATTCAATATATGGTGAGTGATTTCCCTCTCGCGACAATTTATGTTGGCTCTATATAGGGAAATCCTATCCTTGCCAAGAATTGCATAAAATCATACAAAGGTAAGTATGATGTGGTTCACCAGGAATTTTAGCCCATAAATTATGATAGGGGATGAGTAATATTCATGTTATTTAATAATTTCCCCATTTTTTATTCTCATTGACATCTCTAATTCATTGATTTGTGGGGGTGTTTGGATTGTTCTACTAAACATTCGGGATACAAAAGAATGTGTAAAACTAAGGATGAAAACCCTAACTTTTAATTTTTGAATCTAGTTCTACATTATTTAATATATACATAAAGTTTATTAAATTTAAACTATTAAACAGATAAAGGGGAATCCAATGACAAAGAGAGATTACATTTAAATAAAATTTATTTTCATATTTTATGAATTGCTACACATCAATCAAAGTTATCCATGATCTATTTTCAAATTTATATTCTCATGGGATTTTTTTCTTGATCCCTTATTAATGGTTCATACTAAGATTATTAATTTACCAAATCATATCCCCCAGGAGTGTCAAAACAAGGGTCTATCAAGACCCATTGTTGTGCACTATTTCTCGTTAGAGTCTAGCAGAAAGCGGTGTTTTTGGGTTTTACCCCTAGATACATCTGTGCTAGAGTCACCTCTACTTGTTTATATCGAGAAATGGATTTATTTAATTGATAAAACAATTACACTATACTCATCAAAATTTAAGGATTATTTTATTATGGTCAGTCTTATCCCAATGGATTTCAAAATAGTTTTGTAACCCGAATTCCAAAAATAACTAAACCTATCATTAGATACCAACTATAACAACCCTTATATTTTGTTCATATTTAAACATGATATATTACATAAAAATTCATTTAATATAACCCTAAAGATCAATATGTCATGTTTATTTGGGGCTTTAGAACATTAAATAACAACTTAAAACATCAAATACAGATCTTTATCAAAATATACTTTTACCTGACCACAACATTCCATTATACATAGCATTTCATGGTGTAATCAGATGACATATATAAGAAAATAGTGAGCTATGAGGCCTATTACTGGAGTAGAAAATGAATAACATAAAGAATACAATATATGTTAGTAAATAGATACACCAATGGAGTATAATAGATGCACGAACATAAAGGCATGATATATCATGATCATTATATCGTGGAAATGTAGAAACAACATTCAACATGATATTAGCTTGAGCTCAGGATCATTGCACATGAATTATCATGTGTAAGACCTAATTTCACATAAATATAAATTGGTAATCCCTCATCACTCCTGGCATATCATTATACTAAACATTACCCAATGCATTGGAGCATTATCAGGGCACACCCTTCATATTTATTTCAATCTCGAGCTTAAGTGTGCCACATAGATCATATAACATGGATTCATTCAATATCTTCATTTTTTCCATGATCAAAGAATTTGGAATATGTACATGTATGTTCTATTAAATATTTATATGTACATAATTTTTAGTACCCTTGATAGAGAAATGAATATGGCATTCACTAAATGATGATTTTGTCTTGGAAGATCACAGGGCAATTTCGGCAACATAACAGCGTCATATGGAGATTCATAAATTAGGTTGATGAGAGAGAAAGGGGTATCTCATCATTTATACATGAAATAGATAGTAATTTAATCATTTAATATAATAACCAAAAATATGAAATTTAATTTAGATGCATAATATATAATTAATGGTTGAATGGAAATAAGAAGATATAAATCCCTTATGAAATTTCGGCATGGTAACAATTGTACACGGAAGGTATTAATGAGATATAAAGGGTTATCTCATTATTAAAACATAAATAGGGTAGTATGGGGGAGGTGAGAAATCATACCCCAACATTTTAATTGAAAATAAAATGGTAGAACAACATAAAGAAACATTGATAAAAATAAGAATGGAAGGAAAGTGAGGATCCCTTACATGGATGTGTGATCCCAAAGGCTTGGGATAGGCTTCATGGGAGATTGGGGGCACCTTAGGAGGACTCTATAGAGTGTATAGATGATTTGGGACGATCATAATAGAGTCTTAGTGAATAGTAATGGGTGCTTGGTGGGTTTATATAGGAAAGGAGGGGGAATTCATTATTATTTTGGCTTTGGACACTACACACTAAAATATTCAGAACCAGAAAACATTCCATGGATTTTTCCTAGGGGTTATTTCTTAGAAAAATGGAAAAAAATATTTTATTAGCCTAACATACTAATAAATTATTATATTTCCCTTGATTGTGTAGAGGGGAGTCACTCTATGAAGGAAATGAATTTAAAATCATAAAATATATTATAAATTTTGGAGAATTCAATAAGGCTTTATAAAATAAGTAAAATAAATATTAAATAAAATTAATTTAAAGTTAAAACATATATTTGGTTGAATTTATCTTTTATGATATTTATTAAATCACTATTGGGTCATTATAATGTCATAAAACACACTATATTTTTATATTATTGAATTTTTACCCAAATATTTGACTCTCTAAAAATTATGAAAAATTAACCATTGGATAATTTTGACATACTTATTCCAAAAAATATATTTATTTTATCTAAATAATTTTTTAAATATGTGAATTTCCACTTTTAAAATCAGAACTGAAATTTATTTAAAATTGACATGTTTTGACAAAAACAGTTTTAAAACCTTTATAAAAATTACATTTAACATCATAAAAATTATATAACCATTTATTGTTATTAAATTTAATTTCATAATAATATTTTATTAAACTATTAATTATTTCAAAAATTCATTAATTTGTTAAAATAAATTCTATAAAAATACAGTTTCTATTTTATCGCATAAAAAATAAACCTTATCAAACTGACTACCTAATCATTTAATAATAATTTATAAGAATTTTTTTTATAATATTATTAATAAAAACTTTAGTTTAATATAATAGCGTATATATATCTCAAAAGTATCATTTTTAACTGAAAAATCAATTTATAAAATTCGTAGTTTTTTAAGAAAGGAAATTCCCATAAAGAAATTGATGGAATAAGACTTTTATATAAAAAATATTACACAATAAGTAATGAATACCTTATTACATAACCTCTTATAAAAGGTGCATAATACCTATGGGTAAGGTGTGTGATGTTGACAGACTCCTGGGGCAGCTCGAATAACATCGCCCGGGTGACAACCTCTATTATCTTGAACATCCCATGCAGGTGATTCCATTAAATCTTAACATGTTGACGCTCGGATTGGTATTGGTCATGAGTAAAGCCTAGCGATGTTGCGGCCTTTCTAAGCCTCATCAAATGAGATTCGTAAGACCCGATTCTACTAGATGAGGCCATTTTCTCCATTGTTTTGGTCGAAATATTTTATTAAAACCGTATATTTATATCAGTCATGTGATCACTATTCAATGAATATATTGTTAACGTTAGTGATACGTAACAGTCATTTAAACCCAATAATAATAAAAACATATTTCATTTTTTTTCTATATCTACAAGATATTAAAATAAATATAGTTTTATTTATAAATGACCAGGTTGTTACATCATCTGTAAAAAAAGTCACCAAAGAAGTAACCGTAAATAATATAATTAAATAAAATTAATTTATCTTTAAATCCTAACAACACGTTAACAGTTACTCCGATTGGAAATATGAGACCACCATGGATTTCATAATGTGGTGTTTTCCCTAGGTGTGATGTATCTTTAGTCAGTGTAGGTCAATTGTGAAAAATGATTTCACCTGACATAATAAGAAAAAAAATTATTTAATAAAAATTATTTTTCTGACGTAGCAACTTTCCTTTTTATTAAGGCTTGATAGTAAATTCATGGTTAGCCTCATAACCTTGAAATTTCTCTATATATGTGGAGAGAGAACCTTTAGATAAATTGTTGGTGGATAATAATGGATCGATCAAACAACATACCATGGATTCAACAAACCTTACCAATTATGATAATGAAACTTCATTCTTCAACAGTGATTGAACCGAATGGAGGTAGGATGGTTGTTTCTTTGTGATTTCCCAATTTTTTATTTTCACTATTAACATGGGTCAATCAATTAACATGTTGATACATGGTTCAATCTTTTCCAGATGGTTCATAATTAGGGAGTTTATTTTCATGGATTTCATTATTCTCTTCTCTGTTCTTCATTCAAACAAGAACGGATTGAGGCAGACATCAAAACTGGTTGAGGTTCATTCCATAGGGTGTTCATTATGTTCCCCCCCCCCATATTCTTCATTTTTTTCACGGTTGGATCCCTGTGGTCATGGATCGACTTACTAGGTGGCTCTGAATGCCATCAAACCCCCAGATTGGAGGAAAATTGGCAACATAGATAGGGTCTGTTGGGATCGGGACCCTAGGAGATCAGATATGAGACTGTTTCAAATTACAAACATTTAAGGTGGATTTGTGGTCCACATAAGGGACCACTAGAGCAATTATATTACGGTGGTTCAGTGAGGAGAGTCGGCTGCATGTTGGCTCATGGTGGCATCGATCGGAGGCGATGGTGATCTGAGGCAGCAATGTCTACAGTGTGGAGCGACGAGGGAGACCTTGTGGAATCTAGAGGAGTCGAAGTAAGAAGACTGTAGTGGTGGTCACATAGATTAGAGGCTATTATTGTAGGTAGGTTGGACACATGTAGTGGCACATGATTCCCAAGCATTAGTAGTTCGGGCCAGGAGGAGTAGGCCAAGCCCAGATGGGGTGTCACAGGCTAACAAGGCTAGGCCATGCTTAGCGGGTCAGACCCACATGAGGCCTTGGGAAACTGGTCTGGAGCTAGGCGATGGTCGACCATGGAGGTCAACCATGATCCGTGGTGGCTCCCTCTTACCCATGGCCACAAAATTTAGAAGGAAAGTCTACTGTAGTGTTCGATAGTGGTAGTCGTGGGGTGTCCAGTCCGGGAGGTCAACCGCCCCAGTTAGGGGGGACTGACTTTGGGGTTACTCCATTGGCCTAGTGACCCCACTTTTAAATTTTTAACTGTCATAAAATTCAAATTGTACATCCTTTTGATGATAGATATACATCTTTGAGACCCTGACATTGAGACAAACCTTTTGAGACAAGTGGTGAGTATATAGTTTCTACCAATATTGTATGAGAGTGTTCCCTTTTTGTTTCCTTGAGGGTTTAGTACAAAATTACATCCAAATTACTTTATTGTAGTCCCCTCTGCAGTTCAAGTCTGAGATAGAGTATGGTATCCCTCCACGGGACCTGAGTGAGAATCCTATATCACCCCTACTGGAATTTTGTAGAATCGAAGTGACCACCAAGAGTAGGGAGTTGGTCATCAATATAGTAGGCCACATCATTATGGTTTTTTTATTCCCTAGTGTGTCTGGGAGAGATCTTCTACATTAAAAATTGATCAATATTTGGTTACTAGTACTCCCTAGTGTGTCTGAGAAGGATCGTCTCTCTTTGTATCAGTTACTTCCTTGACTAAAGCGTTCAATTTGGGCAAGGCCAAAATGAGTTAGACCTCTCTGTGAGTGTCTCTGATGATATCAAGGCTCAAGGAGTGAGTTCTCCCAAAATGAGTGTACATAGAGAAAAATATAGTGGAAAGTAATTGGATGTGGGTCACCTCTAGACTGTGTGTATTAGAATGACTAAATCTATATATTCTTGATATATGTGCTTTATACATACACCTGTATAGAGATTAGTATACATCTTGAGTGGTATTACTCCATGGTATTTATATGTGGTATCCCTGTGTGGTAATCATATGTTGTATTCTTGTGTGGTAATCATGTGTGGTATTTTAATGTGGTATTCATGTGTGGAAATCATGTGTCATATTCTTATGTGGTATTATTGTGTGGTAATCCACTATGGTAAACATGTTTGGGATTCATATGTGGTATTCCTGGGTGGTAATTATTTGTGGTAATAGTATGTGGTGTTCTTATGTGGTAATCCTATATGGTATTCCTTTGTGGTAATCCTATGTGGTATTACTTTGTGGTAATCCTTTGTGGTATTCTTGTGTGGTAATATTGTGTGGTATTAATGTGTGGTATTATTGTGTGGTAATCATTTGTGGTAATCATGTGTGCTGCTATTGTGTGGTAATCTTGTGTGTTATTCATGTGTGGTATTACTCTTTGTCAATCCGTTGTGGTAATATTTTCCTGGTAATCAAATATTGTATTCTTTTGCGGTATTTCTCCAAGTATTACTTTGGGATATTCCTTTTTGGTATTCTTTTTTGGTATTACTTTGTAGTATTATTTTGTGGTATTACTTTGTGGTATTCCTTTATGTTATTTAATTTTGGTATTCCTTTTTGGTTTGGGGTTTCCTTATGAGTATTGTTATACTCACCCATACACAAGATTATCCCACATGTGTCATGTCTTTTCCAAATGATCAACCTGTCGATGGAGTCCTAGGCAGACGTGGACTAGGATGTCATTTTTGAGACTGGATAGACCGATGTGCATTCCTCCTGCTGTCTGGACAACAGTAACAGTACCTCTTTCTATGCAAGCTAGACTTGTGGTTACAGAATATTTTCGAAGGGGTTGTATTTAGACCCGTTTCCTTCCTATACTAACTGTTATACTTTGTTTGGGATATATAACTATTTGAATGAATTTTTTTAACTTAGGGTTTTTACATTCCAGTATTTTTGGCTTAGAGATCTGTGCGTGGGCATAGGTACATTAGTCCAATGCCTCCCTTTTGTGGGATATGCCCACACTATGATAGTCTCCATCCACTGGTAAATTAGAGGTAAACATGGAGTAGTCATGGAACAAGAACCTCTAGGAATGTTTGTGACAAAGTTTTGATAAGTGTAGAAAATGGGAAAATGCACTCAAATAAATTTTAAGAGAATAAGGAAGATTCTTTTAGTGTAAAAATAAAAGATAAAACGAATATAATTTTTGTGGAAAATGAAAATATCAGTTAATATAAGGGATAACAGGAATGGTATCCTAAATTTGTCCTTGATTGTTGAATGTTTTAAATGTTGAAAGTATTTCCATTATAAAAATTTATTTCCTTGGGGTAATATTGAGAAGAGAATGAGAAAGTTAGTATGAGTAATGTTTTTACCAATTATGATGAGGAGGCTAGGAATGATGTATAAAAGGCATGGGTTATTTTGATAATATTATTTATATTAAAAGTAATAAGAATTAATACATTGAAGTCGATGAATCTTGAGACATGATTCATATTTCATACTGTAGGATATAATTAGTGGGGGATAAGATGATGAATCCTAGTTAATGGTTTAATAATTATGTGGGATGATTGATGTTTCTATGTTTTTGGACTCAAGAATTAGGTTGTATAAGTGTTATACTAATGATATTATAGTTATAAGAAACATGAAACATCTTAGTATTTTTTTGATGTAGTTTTTATTTAAGGATTTGAAAACATATTTTGATTGGTAATTATAACTAAGAAATTTTATTTACTGACAATGTGATATTTTTAGAGGACACAAGATGAAGGGAAAAGATAAATATTAATATGTTCCAGATGTTGATTTAATTATTATTATTTAAGATAAAGTAATGACTGAAATTGATTGTATTGGTGACCTAAAAGTTTGTTTGTGGCTTGATGAAAAATTGATTTAGTCTGTATTTGATGAATTTAATTATATATTTATATTTATAGGATATAATCCATAGTCTAGGAACTTATTTGGGGAATAAGGATGGTGATAATTTTTGGATGCATATTGATTTTCATATGAGGCTAACTTAATTGTTAGGGATACCATCATGGGTTTATAAGTTTAAGTTTGATCGTATGTTCAAAGGCATCAACATGACATTTTAATGTTTTATGTGATGATGTTTTTATACTCTATTGAGGTTTAAAAACCCTTTTGGGTTTGTACATGATTTGATGTTAAGTAAATTATGGAAAATGGATATTGTGATATATATATAATCTACATGGTTGAAATTTTATCTATTTACAAGATAATAATTTCATAGAGATTTACAGCCAAGTTAAGGATTACTTTTCAGGCTAGTATCTAAATTTTATTCTTGATATTTGAGTGAATATAACTACATAAAAAGATTATATAGTAATTTATCATAGTGATTAATGATGTTGGGGATATGTTTCATTTAGTTGAGTCATACATAAACCTTAGGTTTAACATGTTATTTGACATGAAATATTATTTGGGAATAATGAAATTATCTTTTTAAAAGATTTTAGATGGAGGGTATGATATTGTCATTAATTTTAAAACACTCTTCAAATTTTCTTTTTTTAGGTAATTAAAGATTTAGAGATTAATGATGTATTTATTTGTGTAATAGTTTATTAATTTTGGGAATTATATAACCTTATAATGACCATTTTTGGATCTGGTTAATTCATAATGATAGGTAGAATATATTGATATACATTTTGATCCATTAAAAGATGATTTTAGTGATTCATTCCTAAAAAAATTCATGTAAAATACTCATAATTTTACGAAACATATTACATTATGATGAAAATTTATTAAGGGGTGAAACTATTCATTTAATGTTAATATGTTTACTTATGTTATTATTAAAGGATTACCTTAACTCTAATAAAAGGATCTTAAGACAAATATGTTTCCTTTTTACCTTCAATTCTGATAATTTGGTGCTCTGTTAACCCCTTAATGATTCAAGGATTTTTCATTCGTATAATTGACCTGAAAATGTTATAAAACACTCTCTTTTAGTCCTTGGGATTTATTTTTCTCTTCAATGACTATACTTTTTCTTCCTATAGAATTTATCCAATTTGGAAACGTAGTTTTATGTTTTAATTTGTTCTTCCCTTTCCCTCTTTTTAAGGGGAAATTTATTTAACTCTTTTTACAATGTGGGTTTTCAATAAAAGTTTTTTGAAATATCAAAAAAAATACCAAGATAAAATTAAAATATCATTGAAGTAATTTATTAAAGAGGAGTTAATGTGACCCCCATGATTTTATAAAATATTTATCATTAAATAATATTATTTCTTTGATAACTTCTGTTACACACAAGGCCAGGTTTAAACAAGTCCAAATATATAATTTAAAAAAATTATTTTTGAAATTTACAAATTATCTATAAAATTGGTTGGTATGAATAAAATTTATAAAATTATTAAATATATATAAATTTCATAATAAATATAATATTATTTATAAATTCATTTTAATTAACCACTCATTTTTAAGTAATGTTATTTTATTCATCCGAAATACGCATTCTCCAGAAAAATATTTTCATTTATTTTTGTATGAAAATATTTTGAATGATACCTATATATTTTTGAAATATTATTTTCTAATATTAAAATCATACTTTAAACTGGCATAATAAAATTACGTTAGAATCAAATATTATGAATTTTCTTGAAAATATTGATTTTACAGTTAATAGTGAAAAATATTAATTTTTATTTTTGTTTTAGGAATTTACAGAGTTCCATGTTAAAATTGTTTCCAATTTAAATTATTCATGTTATTTTTTATATAATCCAATTTATCTCATTTAAATTAATTTTATGTTTTAATATAAGATAAAATCATTTTTATAGGTAAAAAAGCATTCTCATTAAAAACATTTTTTCATGCTTTGTTTTTTATTTTTAAAAAATAAATATCTCAATATTTTTTATTATTTTAATGAAAATTTATATATTATATATTCAATAATTTTTTTTAATATTTATCTAATATTTTTACCACACATAGAAAAATAATAAATCATGTTTGGTGCTTAAAAATTATGTAATTCAAAAAGTGATTTTCATTCCATATTTCATGATGATTTTAAAATTAATTTCTATCAAGTATATGGATTCATTTTTAATAATTTTATTTCATATTTTTAATTTTGATGTTAATTTTTTTTAAATAAGCCCCTTATTTTTTACCATTTTGAAAAGTAACCATGGAAACATTTATCAGCTTGGTAAAGAATAAATCAGGTTAATCTGGGATAAAAAAACTAATAATTAAATAATGTATTCATAATAATTGTTACCTGAATAACCCTAAGGCATTATTTTTTTTATTATGGATAATCAACCTTTTAAGGGTTGATGGGGAACCAGTACGTGACCCGTAGGCCCATGGAATATGGCCTGACTGACCTGCAATTAAAGAACCGAGGGCCTAGAGGTATACAATGCCAATTACATGACCTATAGGCCCAACACACTAGAACTGACCCTCCCAAGATTTTTTGACATTAATCACCTAGCTCCCCAGCTTACAGTGTGGATCTTCTAGCATTGCCTCATACAAAGCTACATGTTTCCTGGTCCTGATGGCGGCTGTCATACCCTCTTATTCTTCCAATCTGGATAGCTCTGCTTCTGGTGGCTGATACTCTTGTTGCTTTAATCCTCTTATGGGGCATGTTATTTGTGAACTGGGATACTCCATGGTCTCTATGGCTCGATGTCCCGGTGGCCCAAAGGCCTTTGATGACCCGATGGACCTTGAGACCTATAGTCCCAAACCGGTGGCCCGAAGACCCAAATCCAGTGAATAGTTCTGGCTGCTACAGTACCGAACCGTAGCTGCTATAATATCTACTATAGTACTACTACAATACTGTTATAATACTGATATAGTGACTACTACTGTACTGTTACTGTGTAATATAGTAACCCAGAAATTCTCCTCTATCCGATTGTGAACCTTGGTCTCTTGAATAGCAAACATGAGCCCTTACCACTCGGGTACGGGCTCATTGGCTTCCTAATAATTGTTATTGGATGAAGGTAGTTCTACTTTTATAACCTTATTCAATCTTTTTTTTTAAATTTAGACATTTCCATGAAAATGGATTTTATATTATTTATATATAAGAAATTTACAAAAATGTCACTCTCATAGTTTTTATTTCCATTACTTATTCACATATAGAAAAAATAGTTATGAATTAATATTAATATTATTTTTTGTATAATTAAATTATATCGATGATGGTAATTTATTTATAATTTTTTGGTATTATATAATTACATTAAATGCTTACAAAATGAGAAAACAATATTTATTCAAATAATGGAAATGTAAAATAACTGATAACAAAAATATTAAAAGTTATATATCTTGCACCCCAACCTACATATTGTTTTTAATTTACTATTTTATTTGGTTTTAAAAAAAATTTGTCGAGGTTCGGGTTGAATACCAAACCATTTTTTTTATTTTTGTTAAAAAAACAAGTAGTTTTGTATTGACGTCACTGAGTGCCCGGGCAGAGCGCGTTTTGGAGACCCTGCACGGCTTCACCCAGGCAACAACACTGTCTGTCGGTCTTCAAGAAAGTTTAAAATAATTAAATTTTTGTATTTTATTGCGGTTACAGTTAAAAATTTTATTTATTATTTTCTTTATAATTATGGTTATTATTATTATTATGGTGATTATTATTATTATTATTTTATTATTTATTTACTTTTATTTTTAATTTATTCTTTATTTTTTTACCTATTCTTCTTTCAATTTTTTAGACCACGCAGTTGTCCCCCATACTTTCCTTCTTCCTTTTTTTATCCTCCCCTTCTTCTTCCCGTAGCAGCCCGCACCCCGCCTTGCCACTCCGCCACCCTACGCCCTGTAGCCGCGCCTCCTTGCTGCTCCGCCTCTTGTGCGGCTCCCTCCCTCTTGGCTCCTACAACAGCACATGCCCAGCCCCAGAACCCCCCCTGCCTGCTCCAGCACACCCTGCTCCAGCGCACCCTATTCCACTTGTGCTCCCTAGCACCGCAGTAGCCTCCCGGGCACCCAATATCGGCCTCCCGCACCTGTTGGATTTCCCTACGAGCCGCCGCGTCGGATCCCCCACACCCTGCTCCGCCCAGCGAACCCCCTGCGTGCTTCAGCTTCCCCGCACCCTACTTCACCTCCTAGCAGCAGCATCCGACCACCACTCCGCTCCAGTTGAAGCACCACTCTCTCGGCATGTGTGTCGTCTCCCCCGCCTGCTCGGCCTTTAGCAGACTTCCGCCTCCGATCTGGAGCCCTCCTGTTTGCCAGGGCCCCTCGCCACACTTGGCTCACACCCCAGTCAGCCTTGCCTCACCCTCCTGCCGAGCTACCTCCTGCACGCCCCAGCTCCCCCACAACCATGCTTCCCTGCACCGCACCCCTTCCCTGTAGCTAGCAACTGGCACAACCCGCATCCTAGCCTACACAGCACCCCGATCGCCCGTCGGTCCCCTTTCCCACACCATCTGCTGCAATCTATAGCCCGCCGCTCTCCTGGTGCAACCGTCCTGCCCTGCAAAGATTCCGCACAAGCCTCGCCCAACCGACCCATCGATCTCCTGCTCGCCTCCCACTGCCCGGTCGCTACCTCACCCCCCTTCATCACGAGCAGGCTGTACGCAAGAGCCGCCACTCTCTCCCTCTAGTCGGCTTCGTCCCGGCATGCCTCAGCTTCAACCCTCATCCCTTCTTGACCAGACCACCCCCATATTCCCACCTCATAGCCACTATCCGGACAAACTTCTCTACTGACGCACCAACCCATCAACGGAAACCTCCCCTTCGACCTCCATGAGCATCTCAGGCTGACACGTCTCTTGTTTAACGATCGTGTGACCTCCCAACTAGATCATGCCCTCTTCTGGCGTGCTCTCCGCCCCTTTCAGATGGTCATGTCACCCTGCTGGTCGAGCGCATCTCCACGCCAAAGTGAGGTTTATGATATTTTTGTTCGATTAGTAATCAATTAATTTTATCATGTGTTGTGTTTATTTATATTGGTGAAAATTTAATTTTAAAATAATTGATTTTTTTTTGTGTAAATATATGAGTTAATTTTTTGAATATTATTTCACAAATCTTAAAGTGGTATGGTAATACTGCAAGTGATGAGAACTATGTTTTTAAACATGTTGAGATAGTTATTTTTGCATCCTTTGTTTGTTTGGATCGTTTTAAGTCTCTTTTTATGTATTTTAGTTATCTTTTCAGTTGCAACGTGTTGGAAAGGCATTTATGGGATACTGCGGTCGTCATCTTTCACGCGCATGTGCGCCCGTGCGAGGCGTGTCGTGTCGTCGTGATTAGTTTGTGAGTCAAGGTAGGTCCCCCATTGCACTCACCTTTAAATTTAGAATTTATTAATTGCTTGATGTTTTATTAATTTTAATAAATGAGAAATAATATAAGATAATTAATTTTTAAGTGATTATTTGGTGTGAAAAGAGCTGTTTATTTCATAATGAACACTTGAATCATTTTCTTGACGAGCGGACATGCAGTAATGAAAGAATTATCTTTTGGACTTTAAACATAATTCACAGAATTTAAAATGTGGTTCTAGTTTTAAAGATAAATGATTTCTTCTAAACAAGTGTTTCATGTTTTCTTGAGAAATGAGGTTTTTCTTTAAAGTTGATGAAGGCCCGTTTAGAACTATAATAAAAATAAATTATTTTGTAAAACTCTATTTGGGGTGACTCAGGGGTGACCTTTGGTGTATGTTGACTGCATAGGTTGTGTGTGATGTTTGTGCTACTTGATTGACTTTGCTGACTCACCCCTTTTCCTTTTTATTTCTTGTATTGACATGGAAACTTGGAATAGTGAGTGAAGCTTCTGAGAACGATTGCTGCACTAGTTTAGATTATGCACTGGCTAGTGGATCCATAGTAGGGGAATACTGAGTTATTGCTACTATGGGGATTGGGCCCCTCGGTTAGGCCAATGCAGGGCTATGCCGAGCATTAGGGCATTGTGACGTCATGGAGTTAGAGCATGCTTTCAGGATGAGTCACATGTATAGTACGTTCTGGATTGTTCACAATCTCCTAGGTTCGACCCATGTTTCCTTTAGTGTTTATTTGTATGTGGCAGATGATTTAGAGGTTTAGTTTGGTTGTTGGCCCCCCATGTTCCACTTTCCCCATTGCCCTTAGTGTGTGTTGTGGGTTATGTGTGGTTTCCCTTTTGGTTAATAACTAAAGCATGGATTTCTAAATTTTTCATAGAAAATATTGTAAAATGAAATATACCTATTATGTTCAAACATTAAACTCGTTTTTCTTTAACTAACAAGGGAAATAGACTGATACTTGTTTTAGAAATGAAAGTGTGTGTGAAAACTAATAATTTATATAATTTAGTTCAGACCTGAAATTGTTAAATTCATTATTTAAAGGTAGTGCATTGGTAATAGTTTGTTGGGAACACCTATTGAGTTTTAATACTTACTGTTATAGTGTTTTCATATTTTTAGTTTTTCTACAGGTTGGATCGAGCTTGTTTGTCGTGAGCGAGAGTTGGTTGTGGACAGGTGCGTGACTCTCGGAGTCACGAGGCGTTTTGGTTGAGACCAGGTTAGTGTGTTTTGTTGGCCATTATTTCTTTTCAAGATCATTTATTTACTTTGTGTTGTTCTAATTTTCCGCTGCTTTATTTATATTTTTATTTAGGAAAAATCATTCCCTCTTGTTGAGTTTTGGTGAGCTGGCGCTTGTCGTCAGCCCTAGAGGATCGGGAACACCTCTTCGGTCATGTCGCAGACCGGATCGGGTGACCGTTTCAGGGTCGACCTGGGTTGGTTCGTGACAAAATGGTATCAGAGGAGGTCGTCCCCAAAGAGGACCTTGTTTTTCAGAGCGCCCATTGTTAATTGGGGTTGTCATTATAGAAGGAGTAGGATTTCCAGGACACTGGGCATGTAGAAGAGAAGGACATCATGAACCCTTTCTCATTCCAAACCTGGGGTTACCTTGGGAAGTTTGGGTTGTAGTTGCCTTTTGATTCTTGTGGCCTGTTTGGTATTGGGAAATGAAATGAGAGTCGTGCAAGTGACCTCCGTGAGCTCGCATGGTCTGCCAATCCATGTGGAACTGGGGACTTTACCCCAGAATACTCTCAGTGATGGTGGTGTGACTGGTGTATGGCCGCCAACCATATGGTCGAGTCACCCATCATCACTAGTTTCCCCTAGTGAATCATTCAGGTTTTCCTTCATTCTGAAAATCGTTGTGAAAAGTGTTATTTTTGAATTTAAAATGGTAATGACCATGTTTGACCCATTTTTTTGTTTTCTTCTTCCTTAGTGTTCACCCCCATGAAGGTTCAATGGATGCCCAAGGTTTAGCCTCAGGTGGTGCATACTTAGAGAATCCTCTAATGGATCAGTCCATGGACTACGTCCTTGAGTTTCAGTAGTTGAACCCTCCCCTCTTTTATGGGCAGTCATATCCTCTTGAGGCAGAGGAGTGGTTACTGAAGATTGAGAGTAAGTTTAGTTTCATTGAGTTTCCTGAGTCGTTAAAGGTGAAGTTGGATACCTTTATTCTTGAAGGTCCACCCTAGAAAATGGTGGAAGTTCGTGTCTTAGAATATACCTCAGAATGATCTCACTTGGGAGGTCTTCAAGTCGCCATTCATCCAGCAGTACATCTCTAAACTGACAAAGGTGAGGAAAAGGATAGAGTTTTGCAATCTCCAGCAAGGTGTGAGATCAGTGTTGGAATTCTTCCGTCATTTCATGGACCTGGCTTTGTATGAACTGGGGTATGTTGGAAATGATCCTGTGAAAGCTCGGCATTTTGAGCTTGGATTACCTCCTGAGCTATAGTCGAAAGTGGGAGAGTTCAACATGATCACTTTCCCTGATGTGGTGAGACAAGCTTTCCTTGTCGAAGCTGAGTTAGTAGGAGGACATGAGGTGGAAAATCCTCCTATGGCCTTGGGAAGTAGTGCAGTAGATAGGGATAAGAAGAATAGGAAGCGATCTGATGGTGGTGGAACTGGTAGAGGAATCAAGAGGCCTTCATACCTTCTGTCATCTTCCTCCCGGCATGATGCATTGATTTGTCACTAGTGCGGTAAGAGGGGGCACAAGAGGCCTATGTGACCTAATTCTCTCAATCCTTGCCACACCTGTGGATGTCTGGGTCACTTAGAGCGATTCTGTCGAGGTGTTTCCAAGAAGCGTGTTGAAGCCAGACCTATCTCGTTGAAGGTTACCTCATCCCATCAGCAGGAGTAGGATGGTTTTTGGAGATAAGATTGAGGTTTTCTCTTTATAGTGTTTCTTGGATGTAGTAGTCGTCACCTATACTGTTTTGCGTTGTTTCTTTTTTTTTCAGTTATAATAATGGTTGTGGCTGAACCCCTTTGAAACTGTTTTTCTAATGGATGTATGTTTGGTCAAATTCTAGTTCGTGTGTCATGTTTGGGAATTTTTTAAGCCTGGCTACGAGGAAGGAGATTCTATAATCAACAGAACTCCAACCATAGGCCTCGGAGAAAAGCTGGCGCGTAGTCAGGTGAACCCCAGTAGTGTAAGACATTGGTATAATCTCTGTCTTTAGTGTGGCGTGATTTGTGTTCATCTGAGAGTGTGATGTCGTTGGAGTAGCAGTGGTAGTAGTTTTAATATTTGATCTGTTGGGACCTTCCCTTCTCCCCCCTCGAGGTGGGGGGTTTTCGGTCCATATAGAATGTTTTCATGTTTAGTTAATCTCATCAGTCCATAGGGTGGGGAGACCCATCACGGGTCTCGTTGAATTCATATGGCTTGTTTCCTATGGTGGGGACTCTATTCGGGCCTCCCAGTGTCAGTATCATAGTTTCATTTTGGTGGTGTTTAACGTGTTTGTGTTTTGAGGATAATTTTGGTGTCATGGGAGTTTGATGTTTGTTTGGATCGATCAACTGGAAGTGCTTAAACTTTTGGGGGTGAGTGACACTTTAGGAGTTTCTTCTTGGGTCCAGATCATGTCGTGGCTTCCAGGGGACGAGAAGTGTTATGGTGTTGAGAATTGTCGCACCCCGACCTACTTATTATTTTTATTTTATTATTTTATTTGGTTTTAAATTTTTTTTTTCGAGGTTTGGGTTGAATACAAAACAAGATTTTTATGTTTTGAAAAAAAACAACCAGTTTTGTATTGACGTCAATGAGTGCCCATGTGAAATGCGTTTTGGAGACCCTGCGCAGCTTCACCCAGGCAATGTCACTGTCCGTCGGTCTTCAGAAAAATTTACAATGATTAAATTTTTTATTTTATTGCAGTTACAGTTATTAATTTTAATTATTATTTTCTTTAAAATTAAGTTTATTGTTATTATTATTATTATTATTATTATTATTATTTTATTATTTATTTACATTTACTTTTATTTTATTATTTCTATGTTTTAATTATTCTTATTCCCCTTATTTTTATTCCACACGACTATCCCCCAAACTTTCCTTCTTCCTTTTTTTTCTCCTCCCCTTCTTCTTCCCAAAGCAGCCTGCCTCCTCCGCTTCTTCTTCCCGTAGCAGCCCGCACCCCACCTTGCTGCTCCGTGACCCAGCGCCCAGCATCCGCGCCTCCTTTCTGCTTCACCTCCTATGCGGCTCCCTCCTCCTTGGCTCCTACAGCACTGCACGCCCAGCACCATAACCCCCATGCCTGCTCCAGCGCACCATGTTCCACCTGGGCCCCCTAGTGCTGCAGCAGCCTCCCGTGCACCCCATACCGGACTCCTAAACCTGTTGGACTATCCTACGAGATGCCACGTCGGCTCCCCCGCACCTTGCTCTTCCCGGCGAACCCCCTACATTCTTTGGCTTCCCCGCACCCTGCTCCACCTCCTAGAAGCAGCAGCCGACCACCACTGCGTTCCAGCGAAAGCGCGACCCTCCAGCGGAAGCACGACCCTCCAGGCCTACGTGCTATCTCCCCCACCTGCTCGACCTCCAGCGGACTTCTGGCTCCGATCTGGCACCTTCTTATTGGCCAGGGCCCCTCGCCACACTTGCCTCATGGGCTGATGTTTTTTCTGGGTTTTTTGAAAAACAAATTTTCCTTAAAGGGATAGGGCATGAAGTATTTTTAAAAACGGGTTAGGGCATGCGGTATTTTTAAAAATGGGTCCGAGATGCGTGAGCCCCGTTCACGCATCCCCAACCCCGAGAAGATGCGTGAACGGGGTTCACGCATCTTCCGATCGAGATGCGTGAACCCCATTCACGCATCCTACTGGAAGATTTTTTTTGTATTTGTAAAATTTTTATTTTTATTTTGTTTTTTTCTTTATATATATATATATATATATATTTTTTCATCAGAATTTATCTGCTATTTAATATCCAGCAGTTCTTCCGTTACAGTAGTCTGGATTCTGACAAAAACCCTCACGCATGACTCTCTTTTATAAGAGGGCTAGCCCTGGAAATCCTTTTGCATTTTCGATGTGGGACTCAAAGGCTATCTTCCCTGCATAGAACATTCTGCATTTTCGATGTGGGATTCTGTTTCAAGTATGTCACTTTGAAAGACTATAAAATACAAACTATATGACCAATATAAATGAAACATAAAACATGGATTAAACATATAAGAAATTGTTGAAAATAAATAGAATTTTTTCAAAAATTTTGATGAATAATAATTTATAAGATTTCAAAGATACCAACTTAAAACTTAAAAATGTTTCAAATACATGTCTTTGAAAGACTATAAAATAAAAACTATAAGACCAATTTGAATGAAATATAAAACATCAATTAAACATATAAGAAATAGATGAAAATAAAAAGAATTTAGTAGAAAATGTAGATGAAAAATAATATATATTTTTTCAAAACCAACAACTTGAAACATAAAAACGATTCAATTACGTGGCTTTGACAACCTATAAAATAAAAACTATAAGACCAATATAAATGAAAATTAAAACATGGATTAAACATATAAGAAATAGTTATTTATTAATTAGTTAATTAGTAATATAATTATTAATTAGTTATTAATTAGTTAATTAGTAATTATTAATTAGTTAATAATTAGTTAATTAGTTATTTATTAATTAATTAATTAGTAATATAATTTAGTAAATTATAATAAACCAGTTATTCTGTAATATAATTATTAATTTAAAATAAATAAATAAATAATTAATTAATTTGTAATATAATTAGTAATTATAATTATTTTTTATAATTATTCATTATAATTATTAGTTATTAATTATTAATTAATTAATAATTAATTATTATAAAATTAACAATTAATAATTAAAAACTAATAATTGTAATGAATAATTATAATTATTTATTATATTACTAATTTACTAATTAACTAATGAATTATTATGTAATTAATAATTATATTACATAATAAATAATTAATTACTATATAATTAATAATTATATTACTAATTAACTAATTAATTATTATGTTATTAATAATTATATTACAGATTAACTAATTAATTATTATATAATTAATACTGATATTACTAATTAACTTGTTGAATAATTAATAATTATATTGCTAATTAACTAATTATTCATTAACTATTTTATTAATTATTAATAATTAAATATATAATAATTAATTAGTTGATTTGTAATATAATTATTAATTATATTACTAATTAAATAATTTATTATTATATAATTAATTATTAATAATTAATAACTAATAATTGTAATGAATAATTATAATTCTTTATTATATTACTAATTTACTAATTAACTAATGAATTATTATATAATTAATAATTATATTACTTACTAAATACTTAATTATTGTATAATAAATAATTATATTACTAATAATCTAATTAATTATTGTGTAATTAATAATTATATTACAAATTAACTAATTAATTATTCTCTAATTAATAATGATATTACTAATTAAATAATTATTAACTAATTAATAATTATATTGTTAATTAACTAATTAATAATTAACTATTTATCATATGTTTAATTCATGTTTTAATTTTCATTTATATTGGTCTTATAGTTTTTATTTTATAGGTTTTCAAATCCATGTATTTGAAATGGTTTTAAGTTTTAAGTTGGTGGTTTTGAAAGCTCATAAATTATTTTTCATCAACATTTTTTACAAAATTCTTTTTATTTTCAACTATTTCTTATATATTTTATCCATGTTTTAAGTATCATTCATATTTGTCTTATAGTTTTTATTTTATAGTCTTTCAAAGACACGTATCTGAAACATTTTTAAGTTTCATGTTGGTGCATTTAAAAGATTATAAATTATTATTTATCAACATTTTTTATGGAATTATTTTTTTTTCCACTATTTTTTATATGTTTAATCAGTGTTTAAAATTCCATTTATATTATTGTTATAGTTTATATTTTATAGTCTTTCAAAGTCACGTACTTGAAATACGTAAAACATTTTTAAGTTTCAATTTGATGGTTTTGAATGGTTATAATTTAGTTTTGGTCAACATTTTTTATGAATTTTTTTTTGTTTTCTACTATTTCTTATATGTTTAATAAATGTTTAAAATTTTATTTACATTAGTCTTATATTTTATATTTTATACTCTTTCAAAGTCACGTACTTGAAACAGAATCCCACACCGGAAATACAGAATGTACTGTGCAGGTTTGGAAGAACATGTATCCCACATCGAAAATGCAGAATAATTTTCAGGGCAGACCCTCTTATAAAAGGGAGTCATAGGTGAGAGTTTCTTTCAGAATACAGACTGTTGTAATGGAAGTGCTACTAGATTTTATATAGAGGATAAATTCTGCTAAATTTTTTTGTTATATATATATATAAACAAAACCAAACAGAAAATAAAAATAAAAATTTCATCTCGCTCGGATTGAAGATGTGTGAACCCCGTTCACGCATCTTTCCAGGATCGGGGATGCGTGAACGGGGTTCAAGCATGTCGGACCCAGTTTTTAAAAATACCGCAAACCCTATCCCTTTTAGGAAATTTTGTTTTTCAAAAAACCCAGAAAAAAAAATTTGTCTACCTCACGCCCCGACAGGCCTTTCCTCACCCTCCTACCGGGCTTCCTCCTACATGCCCCAGCTCTCCCAAAACCATGGTTCCCTGCACCGCACCTCTACCCTGTAGAAATCCATCGGCACGACTCACGTCCTGCCCTACACAGCGCCCCAACCGCCCGTCGATACCCTATCCATCACCATCTGCTACAAGCTACATCATGCCGCCCTCCTAGTGCAGCCCTCCTACCCTGTGATGACGCCGTACCAGCCACGGCTAGCCGACCCATCGATCTCCTGCTCGCTTCCAACTACCCGGTCGCGACATCAGCCCCCTTTTTCACGAGATGGCTGTATGTAAGAGTCGCCGCTCTCTCCCTCCTACCGGCTTCATCCTGGCATGCCTCAGCTTCAACTCTCTTCCCTTGTCGACTAGACTTCCCTCCTTTTCCCGCCTCATAACCACTGTCGAGACGACCTTCTCTACTGACGCACCAACCCATCAGCTGCCACCTCCCCTCTGATCGCCACATGCATCTCTAGCTGACGCGCCTCTTATTTGACGGTCATGTGACCTCACAACTAGATCGTGCCCTCTTCTGGCGTGCTTGCCGCCCCTTTCAGACGGTCGCGTCACCCTGCTGGTCGAGCGCATATCCACGCCAAAGTGAGGTTTGCACTATTTTTGTTCGAGTAGTAAATAATTAATTTTATAATTTGTTGTGTTTATTTATATGGGTGAAAATTTAATTTTAAAATAATTGTGTTTTGTTTGTGTAAATATAGGAGTTAATTATTTGAATATTATTTCACAAATCTTAAAGTGTTATGGTAATACTATAGGCAATGAGAACTTTGTTTTGAAACATTTTGAGATAGTTATTATTGAGTTATTTGTTCATTTGAATCATTTTATGTCTGTGTTTATGTATTTCAGTTATCTTTTTGGTTGTAGCGCATTGGCAAGGAATTTCTGTGATACTACGTTCGTCAGCTTGCACGTGCATGTGCGCCCACGCGAGGCGTGTCACATCGTCGTGATTGGTTTGCGAGTCGAGGTAGGTCCTCCACTACACTCACCTATAAATTTAGAATTTATTAATTGCTTTATGTTTTATTAATTTTAATAAATGAGAAATAATATAATATAATTAATTTTTAAATGATTATTTAGTGTGAAAATAGACGTTTATTTTATACCGAACTCTTGAAACATTTTCTTGACGAGCGGACACCCAGTATTGAAAAAATGCATGTTTGGAATTTAAACATAATTCACAGAATTTCAAATGTGGTTCTAGTTTTAATGATAAATGATTTCTTTTGAACAACTGTTTCAGGTTTTCTTGATAAACGAGTTTTTTCTTTAAAGTTGATGAAGGCCCATTTGGAACTTTAATAAAAAAAATTATTTTGGAAAACACTCTTTGGGGTGACTCAGGGGTGACCTTTGGTGTATGTTGACTCTATATGTTGTGTGTGAGGTTTTTGCTACTTTATTAACTTTTCTGACTCGCCCATTTTCCTTTTTATTACTTGTGTTGACATGGAATCCTGGCATAGTGAGTGAATCTTCTGAGAACGATTGCTGCACAAGTTTAGATTATGCATTGGCTAGTGGCCCCATAGCAGGGGAGTACTGAGTTATTACTGCTATGAGGATTAGACCCCTCAGTTAGGCTAATGCAAGGCTGTGCCGAGCATTAGGGCGTTATGATGTCATCGAGTTAGAGCATGCTTTTAGGATGAGTCACATGTATTGTACGTTCTGGATTGTTCACAATCTCTTAGGTTCTACTCATGTTTCCTTTTGTGTTTATTTGTATGTGGCAGACGATTAAGAGGTTTAGTTCGGTTGTTGTCCCTCGTATGCCCCTTTTCCCAATGCCCTTAGTGTGTGTTGTGTGTTATGTGTGGTTTCCCTTTGGGTTAATAACTGAAGCTTGGATTTCTAAATTGTTCGCAGAATTTTTTTTAAAATGAAATGTACCTATTCCTTTCAAACATCAAACTTGTTTTTCTTATATTAACAATGGAGATGTACTGATAATTTGTTTTAAAATTGAAAGTGTGCGTGGAAACTAATAATTTATACAATTTAGTTCAAACCAGAAATTGGTAAATTCATTATTTAAAGGTAGTGCATTGGGAATAGTTTTTTGGGAATGCCTACTGAGTTTTAATACTCACGCATATAGTGTTTTCCTGTTTTTAGTTATGTTATAGGTTGGATTGAGCTTGCTCGTTGTGGGCGAGAGTTGGTTGTGGACTGGTGGGCGACTCTCGGAGTCGCGAGGAGTTTTGGTCGAGACTAGGTAAGTGTGTTTTGTTGGCCATTCATTCTTTTCAGGATCATTTATTTACTTTGTGTTGTTATAATTTTCCATTGCTTTGTTTATTTTTTATTGGGCACAATCATTCCCTCTTGTTGAGTTTTGGTGCCCTGGCGCTTGTCGCCAGCCTGGGAGGATCGGGAACGCCTCTCGGGTCATGTCACAGACCAGCTCGGTTGACCAGTTCAGGGTCGACCCAGGTTGGTTCGTGACAATATATATATATATATATTGATTAATTTATAGTGTTACATGGATTTTATAGGTTAAAATGACATATTAGTGTTGTTTTAAAATATTATTTTAGAATTAAAATTTTTTACTTTTTTATTTTAAGACAACCTAAAATAATAGTGTTAAGATTGACAATAATGATATTTTATAAAATAAATATGTTATTAAATTAATTAAAATAATTCAAATATTGAAATAATACAATTTAGATATTATATGGTATAAAATATCATAATTTGACCATTTATTGGCCAATTTTGATCATCTAATTAAACATTACAACCCTTTGATATTGAAAACATTATTAGCTTAATTAAAATTAAAATTGGTTAACCAAGGTTCAATGAAAATGATATGTTTTTAGATTATATAAAAACCTATATAAATTATATTGGTTGTTGATATTACCAAAAATTAATATCTTATCTTTTTAATACAGTGGGATTTTGAGGCATTTTTCATAATAATGAATTGTTTATAATTTAATATCTTGATAATATACCAAAGTATCTCTATCCTAATTATAAAATCATGGCTCCTCATTCACTTATTCACAAAAAAAATTGAACCTTATAGCTAAAATATCACCGGGAAAATTCCATTATCAACTTCCCAAGTCACATTATAGAGATTCTTCTCTTTCAAAAATAACAACACTAGGGTCCTTAGGATGATATCTAAATATGTTCATTCAAAAAATGGTTAATCACCTAAACTAATCATGTTCTTTTCTAATTATTCATTATGTCCTTTAAATATATAGAATTTATATAATATAATAAATATAGAATCATAATTAAAATAAAATTTCATTATGATTAGGAAACCACCAATACCCAATATCATTCCCATAAAATGATAATTGAAAGTATCGCTCATGTGTTTCCATGGCATATCACCTATACATAGCCATACTAATAAATTTTCATCACCACAATTCATGGATGAGTATTATGATGGGTTTATTTTTTATATATAATATCTATGAAATAACTATAATTATATAATCATAATATCACATCTATCATCTCACCTTCCAATCTTTTTGGAAATACTAATGCCGCTCGTGCATTTGTGTGGACAACGACCTCCACAAAGAGATGTGATTCATTTTTCAATTAAACTATACTTGGATGGAAATAAGGATATATTTATGAATAGATATGATATATATGAAATTATAATCATTCTAGAAATTTTAATTGTTATTTAATCTGTCGAAATGTTAAAATAGTGTTCATTCATACATACCGCCTACTGTCTCCATGAGTGGTAAATTATTTTTTATATATCTAAAAATTATGGAACACTCAATATATATATAATGAATATAATTTAGAATTATATAATTATTTACATATTACTAATTATTTAACGATGATTAATGTACAAGGACCAGAACTAATGAACTAAAACACTTATGACAAATGAAAAGGTTAACACCTGGAAATAATCATATTATTGAAGTATTGATAAAAATGGGAATTTAATTGTTATGAAGGGATCATATATGATATTATAAGTATTCTTATGATTCCATTATAGAATTATAATAATTTTAAATTTATTATAAAGTAGGTTAGGGTTTTTGTTAAATGAGGGTAACTCAATGTAAGGGAATTTCATCTAAAATTGTCTTCTTTGGGATACATGTTATCTTATCCTCTTCTCTTATTTTATGAGGTGAATATAAACCAACATTAACTTGATATAACTAGAATTTATTTATCCTCCTTCTAATTAATATGGTATTTAATGGTATTCTTTCATGTGTCTTGCGATTGAAATATTACCATAATGGTAAGGGTTTTATGTTACAATATCATTACTTATCTGGATTGTTTTTTATTAAGTTTCCAATGATGAAATATTATGATATATCTCTCAAAAAACTCATTATATTCCTTATCATATGGATATTTCATGAATAATAAATTTCCATTTAATTTTACTCACCTTTAGTACTCAAGATACTAAAAAGGGTTTTAAGGGAAATAGACTTCATTTATCTCTTCAGTCAAAAAACATTTTCTTCCATATCCATGTTTTCAAATAAAGCATTTAAAGTAAATTTTTTATTATTCCCCTATAATTATTTAAATTAATTTTTAATCTTTTTTTACTCATTATAGAATTGTTTAAAAATAATTTAATTTTTATTTTCTAAATGATGTACTTTAAAAAAAATCAATAGCAAGAAAGGAAGGTATTTTTAAATTATATGGCGTGAAAAACTTTTCTGGTCATCATGACTAATATTATATTCTAAAATTTCTTTAAAATATTAAATATTTATTTTCAAATAATTTTTCCCTTAAAATTTTATTTTATTAATAAGTGATTTAAAAAATAGAATAGTTATTTTATTCAATAACGTTTTAAAAACATTTTCATTATATTTCTATTTAAAAAAAATACCTTTATTAATTATGATTTAAGGGGTATAGGATCCAATAATGGATCCTTATTATTTTTTTGGATGTTATATGGTGATATAATCTTTTCTAAACACGTTAATTTTTCATGGGTTATTCTATGAACAAATGATAAGATGTTTATGAAAAACATTTCACTCCTATAGGTTATGTTACAATAAAAAGATTATGAAGCCCATTTATTTTAATGGGTTATGATATGATGAGTGTTTTAAGATATTTTTTTAGAAATATATATGATTTTAATTATTTGAAGGGTGGGATATATACTACCTCCAATTCACTAGGTAAATATTGATATCTCATGAGATAAGCAGGACAGGAATGGGGATTGAACGTAGTTTAATAAGGGAATTTTTCCAATATGATAGTCTTGGGAGTGAACCATTACAACTACGAGGGTTTAGGGAGTGAATCCATTACATTATGACTGTCTTCAAAATGGTGCTCTAATATTATAGAAATAATTTTCTTTTATTATGTGTATGCCACAAATGTATATCTTATACTAATGTTATGATCTCATTGATAATGTTAATTTATTATATTGTGATTCATGTACTATATTCTTATAATATTTATTTTATGACTCAAGATTAGTATATTTGGTATGAAAGGTATGGTTTTCAAATGTTATACTCATGTTTTCATACCCTTATGTTCATATATCACTGTAGTTTTCATTGATTTATATCTTTTTTACCCTCAATGTGCATTTAACCTCACCCTTTCTTATGTTTCCTTTCATCGGGTTATAATGAAATGTACTATGTATGATATGTATATGAATGGATCTATTTATATGGAACTTAGTGGGAGACAATGTTGAACTTTTATAAAATATTTATTTATGTTTCCATGTTTTCAAAGGCACTATAAAATTATGATTCGGGCATGTACCATTGTATTTTGTAATTAAAATTCATATATTATGTTGTGATATCTATGTAAGTATGTGTAACTATAGTCTCCCTATTACTTTGAGAAATTGGTATGATATTACCATGGACTTTGTTATAAGGCTGACAAAGACAACCACAAGCAAAGATATCATATGGGTAATTGTTGATCACCACACTAGGTCTAAACTTTTCCTTGATATAAGGGATGATATACCTTTCCAGTGCCTCACAATAATCTATATCAAGGATGTTTTGAGACTTCATTGTGAGCCTAATTCTATTATACATAATCATGTCCAAATATTTACATCAAAATTCTTGAAAATTCATATAATGTACCTCTTCCCTGAGCTATATTTCATCACTAAGTATCATCATTAAACAAATGGTTACTCTTCATGGACTTCTAAAACAAGAGAAGACATGTTGTTTTCATTCTCACTTGATATTAAGGTTAAGTTTGATCATTATTTATCTATGGTGGAATTTTGGTATAATAATATCTTACATTTAAGAATTCACATTGTAGTGTATAAACATTTGTATGAGAACATAATTCATACACCAAATTTTGGGGATGAATTTTGAGAATGGAAGAATGAATGATGAGATCTTATTAAGGGGAAATAGTCAAAATGAGAGGTATTCAAGGTCATATTAAGGTTGTTCGAAGTAGGAGAAAGCATTATGCAAATAATAGAAGGAATAATATTAAATTACAATTAAGCGATAATGTTTTCATGAATGTTTCCCTATGGAAGGGTGTTATGTATTTTATAAAGAAATGGAAACTATGTCTCATGTATATCATGCCATTTAAATTTTTTGAAATAATTAGACTTGTGGATTGCTATTTAGAAATTACAACCTCCCTCTCTAAAGTGTATTATGTGTTCCATATATCATTTTTGATGAATTATATACCATAACCAATGCATTTACTCACCTATTATGAATGATAATTGGATCTAGATTTATCATATTGTGAAGAGTCTTTCAAGGTTCTTGATACTATAAAAAATTGTTGGATAATCAGAAAACATGATTAATAAAAACATTTTATATAAATCAAAACATATAAGTGTAAAAAAGGGAACCTAAGTATTTTATGATAACAAAATAATCACATTTTTTGTGATTTAACATTCTAGAAATTTTGAGAATGATATTTTGAAGGGGGGAAAATGAAACACATGTGCTTTGATTATATTAATCATTTCTTTTAAAGAAACTAGTAAATAATTCATGAATTTTAATAAATGATTGTTTCCCCAATTTTTTAATTTTAGTTTGATAAAATTAATTGCATTTTTAATTCATCATGTTAATATTATCTTAGTGTAATGTTTTTATATTTTCTGAAAATCGTTTATTTTTTTGTGAATATCATAAAATATTTTTTCTAAAAATACTATCAATTTCATTAAATTTTAATGATATAAGAATGAATTAAAAGTATATAAAACCATTTTTATATACCAAATATATATATATATATATCCATTAAAGAAATTCATTTAGAAATTTAATTTTGAGTTTACAAATCTAGGTTTGATAGTTTGAAAATTTAGTCAAATTTTTTAATTCAAATAAAAATTATTTCTATTTATTCCCCCTTAATAAATTATTTACAAGGTTCCTTTAAAATATTATTTTTTTAATGAAATATAATCCTATTTTTATTTGAAATTGTCCAATTAATTCAATGTGAATCATCATTATACTATAATTTTTGTGAAATCCTTTTTATTTTTATGTGATCATTTTTATTATAATGATCTTCTGTTGTGTTTTTTGAATTTATATTAAAATTAATTTATTACAAATATACAAATTTAATATTGAAAATTTTATTTAATATTAGAATTTACGATTTTTAAAAATAATTAATTATTTAAATTTAATTATAGGGAAAAAATAATTATAACCACGGTAAAAAGTTATCCCAATAGTAAAGGGAAAAAAGGTTATTTATGGGTAGAACTAAGTGATGTGGTCAGAAAATATTAACTTCAATCTCATTGAATGAGAAAACAAAAACCCTATAATATTATCATTAAAAATTATTTTTTTAGATCCAATTGAACATTAGGTTCAATTAATATTATTTTAAAACATTGAATAATAACATGAGTTTCAGTCCCCTCACATATAAGAGGAAACCAATCATTCTATCTTATTCATATAATTTAATCAATTTATCTCAAAAAAATCTTCCTTAATACCTTACAATATTTATACTCATTGTACATTCAAATGTTTTAAGTAAAGTTTTAATTCTGATGGAATTTGAATTTTTGGATTTTACAGGATATGTTATTCTTTGAACTAGATATCAAAACTAAGTTATAAGATTTGGAACACTTTAATGTTTTTTGTGGAATCCGTTGAAAGAAAAAAGGATCCATCTAGTGTATCGTTGATGGAAGTGGATCCATCTTGATAATCTCGCCTACTATCTTTCCTCATATCTCAGTTTATCTTCAGATCCGTCATGTATTTTACATATAAGATCATTTTTCCTATTTTTAGATAATTTTTCCATTTCATAGGTCGCTTCTAACCTGATTTGAATTAGAGGTTGATATTGAGTGAGATTCATCTACAACCTTAAGGTGGGAAGTCACACAATATTCCAATTGAGTTTCATCATTTCATAACTTTTGTTATTGCACCATATGCCATACTTTTTTGAGAATCCCCTAACTGTTGGGTTCTTCATGTAAAATGGAGCGGTGTGACTTAATGTATGTCAATTGATCCTTTAATGGTTGTTTAGAGGTTTATTATACCATATACAAATACCCCATTGGTGTTCTAAGCCAAATTATTCTTTTTTCCAATTATTTCAAAATTCTGGGAACTCCCTTGGACCTTATGACTTAGATTAGAAATGAAATTTTCCATGAAAAATTTGTTTTAAATTAAACCCAAGAAAGTTATTAGGTTCTTGTCCCCTTTATGGTTATAATTTCAGATGTTTTAAATTGACTTGTTCATCATGTCATCTTATAAATGACCCATCGAGGCTTATGACTTGTCTTCCTTGTCCTTATAAAACAAATGAAATGGTTATGGTGAATGGAATTTATATAATGGATTATTAATGTTGGTGGACTCCTTTAAATGAATGGACCATGAAATTCTCCCAATATACACTAGAGTTGTAAATGAGTTTTCCTTGATTTGGAAAATTGAATGTGTTTTTTAAAATAAAATGGCTAAATCAAGAAGGATTTCCCATTCTAAAATGAATTGTTTTGTTTTATTAGAATATTTTCAAAGGATAGTAAGATAATTCCTTTGGATTACTATTTTCATCAATGCTTGAATTGAATTTACTTTTTATAATGAATCAAATGGATTAATCATATGGAATTACCTATGCATGTTGGCTTCGTTTCAAGAGGGAACTGGCCTTATAGGTAATTTCCATATCTATGTCGGCACCCCTAAGCACCTCCATTAATCTATTACTTAATTTCCCTGATTTTCTATGTTAAATGGATTAATTTATCTAGGTTAATTTCATGCATGTGACGTCTTTTTCTCATCTATTAATCGAGGAATATGATCATGACTTCTATCTGCGTTATGTTATAGGATTCTCTTGAATTGTAATGCCTAAAGGTTTGAATTGAAAATATGTTTTTCCTCACTTTTAGAAATTATCATTGGAAATGAAAATTATTAAATTTTAAATGTACATGGATAATAAAATGTATAGGATGTTATTAATTATAAATTATATTACAATATTTTAAATGGAAATTGAACATGGATCATAACATATATAAGAGGTTATACCTTATGACATATGATATAGATGAATATTCCCCTTTATATCAATATGGGTGATGTGAAATGAAATAGATTGGATGTAATTCCCCATCAAAGTTATATATATTATACACCTTTATATTGGCTGTGTACGATCGTAAGGAAAGTGATATGGTTGGAAGACCACTCAACCTTAAATTGGGTGTTGAGTACAGCATCTCACACCACTGATACTATATGGGTTATGGGATATTGAGTTCCTTTTTCCATTTACATGTTTTTCCAAGGTGTACACACTCTCTATAATGCATGTTTTAGTATTGTATCTATCACTCTATATAGACATCAGGAATGTACACTATCATTAGAGATTTTAGGATCATTAGACTGGTCATGGAAAAGAGAGTTACATCTCATTCCAGCTAGCACAAATATTCCATGTATATGGACATTAAGTGTTGACATGCACTTTGATATTAGGTGGATAGAATATTTAACTTATTATATATATTCATATTACTACTATATTTATATATTAATAGTAAAGATATACGTTGAAAACATGGTTTTAACTATGTAGATTCATCAGGGGATTTCCAGAAATAGAGCATCATGGTAATTTAATTCAGCATAGCTTTAATATCCTTCTTATATTTGCACACTATTTAGTTATGAGCACTACTCAGATTACATGTAGACACAATTGGTGGTGGCCCACTATGATTTTATCTCACACCCTACTCAGGATACCTTTGGTACCTGATAAGATTATATAGCTATAGGTATAAATAAGGGAGCATAAAAATCAATTGGATGTTGATGTGATTTAAACATAGTTGGATCTTAGGAGCAGATGAGAAATCATTAGCTCAAGAATCTCTAATCCATTTTTTCTTTTTTCCTTTTTTGTTTCCATTGTATATTATTCTTGTATCTTCCAATTTTCATTATGTGTCACTATTCCATGCATCTATGTATCAGACACTACCTATGAATCTTTTTTATATTTATTAGTTGTACAATTAGTAACATCATCCACTGGATATTTATTCATCAATTTAAGATTCCATATTTTATTAGTTTATATGTTTTTATTATGCATTCACTACAGCTTAGTAATGGATGTATCTATTGTAAAACTCTAACATGTGGATATAGTCTCCCCACATTACCACCCATACACCATGGCTACTAGGTGATAGACTCCGGTATACAGGAACCCATGATTCAAGAGATGTGATAGACCAACTTGGGATTTGACATAAGTGGATCCCGTATTGGGACATTACATTCACATCCTGGTGGTCTTGGTCTCACCAAAAGACCATTCAAGAATATTTTATGTGTAATCTAATGAAGGTTTCTAAAAAGATATGTATTCATCTTAACTGACTACATTCAATTTATTTATTCTAATTTATACTTGAAATAATCTATAACCATGATGAAATGATAACATAATTTTATTACATATAATTTTATTTTATTATAATCATTAAATTAACCTTTTTCATCTCATTTTATATCCAATATTAAATGAAAACATCACGCATTTCTATGTGTGGACTACAACCTCCACAGATCGACGTGTTATGTTTTTCAACACCACCTTAAATTGATGTTAATTACGATATATTTTAGGTATATATATAATATTTATGATATAATTTTGTTATTGTAAATATGATATATCATTTATAATTTTTATCGTGCGACTACCACCTCTACGAAGTGATGTGATTTATATTTTCTCTTTTTCTTACATGAATGTTCATCAAGATGGATTTAAGGAATATATATCATATTTTTTATATAAATAGTAATTTCAAATATTAATAATTATATAAATGATTTTATTTTATAACCATTTGGAAAATGATTAGGTCATCTTGAGTAAGTTCAGCTTACATCCTCAATGAACGATGTATTTTGTTTTTTGGTTTCTATATTTCAAATATAATTATAAAAGTATATTTAATTAATAAAAATTAAATTCATGAAATTATTAAAATTATTAAAAGAAAGAACCATTTTATAACACTTATAACTATGATCAATATTCCAAATTAATATTGCTGAAATTGATTGAAAAGTCATACGTGGCAGTCGTAAGCAAGAAATATTCAATGAATGGATGTGAAATGATTATAAAAGAAACATAAAAAGGAAATATATATGATAATTTTTCTAAATACTATATTTAATTAATTTAAATTGATTATTTGGGATATATAATCTATCTAACCTATATAGAATCCAATGTAAGTATTTATCATCTCAACTCAACTCCAGTGAGATATATTTTATATTATGCACCTAATTTAATTTATATTATGTATATACTAAATATTTGACATATTATATATTTAAATAATATTATTCCAGTAATTTAAATTTTTAATTCATGTATTAGGTTTTAATATGACTTAATTTAAAAATTATTAAATTTGTAAAGGTTTATTTTACAATATACATTTTATTTGGGGATGTTCATGTCTACATTTACATTTGAAGAATTATAAACTCTCACCTGAAACATTATCTATTTTATTCTCCTATGGTTATTGTGTGGTATTCCATGATTTTATTCCATCTTTTCCTCTCTTTCGTTGTCAAATATAAAAATAATGTTCCTAATAAAAACTAACCTTATTTCCACTTTTAGCACAACAATATTTTCTTATATGTCCTTATTTTTTATATTTTTTATGAAATCTTTATATAATTTTATATTTTTGGTAAAAAAAATTTAACTAGATTGTATTTATATATATTGATTTAAAAATAACATTTTTAATGTTTTCAAGAATGATCTCTTTTAATATTTCAAAATGGTGAAAGGAATGTTCTTTTTAATGTATATGACATGAATTGTTCATAATACCACTTTTATCAATAATCATTATATATCTTCCTCTAAAAGTTTCTAATTTTTTTTAAATAATATAATTTTCCATTATTATGTTAATTTTATCATTCATGTTATAATAAATGTATCATTTTCTAACTGATTTAAAAAAAATTGGAAATCATTTATAAATGCAATTTTTAAAAAATGCTACAAAATCTTTATGGAATAGTTTTTTGACCATTCAATTTTACTTTCCTCTCTAATTCTCATATTAAATTATTTTATTTAAAACCTAAATTTCTGATGATTTAATGTTTTCCTATTATCCATTACTAATTTACATATTATACCTTATTTTGATATCATTCACTTTCTTTTGATCTTGTTCTCACTCATTCACTATTATTCATTGGACATTGTTTTTTTCCATTATCTATATATTTTCAATACAATGGATATATCCTGTATCATTTCTAATACTTATATATTTTCATAAAATCATACCATTTCAATATACAGTGTTAGTTGAAAGAATATTATTAATTTTTTTATATAAATTATGGGGAATATATTGATGTTCCATATTCTTGATTCAATATAGATATTTAATGATGGATAAGGAATATTAATTATGTACTATATTTTTGACTCAATATATGAGGACTGAATTGTACAAAAAAATTTAATGGCTAGGGTCGAGATATATATAGGCCCTTGAAACATCGACAAGTCCAATGAGAAAAATAGTTGGCCAAATTAGTGGGCTATTTTTTTTATACCAACTCATTCATTGTAATTTATTAGAATATGTCCATGATGGTAAGGTTCATGATATATTCACATGATGGATTGATGGTACCAACATGAAATCCAACATTGTGAATTTAATTCATTAATATTTAAATTATTATTAACCAGGTGATTGTTAAATTTATATATCCAAATATCCATTTTGATGCTCGCGTTTTTTTATTAAATACAATATAAATTGACTACCTACTCTCCTATATTGTGAATTACTTATCTATTTGTAATTGTTTCCATTGTATGATTTTCCTTAATGATCATTTTATATCACCCTCTGCAATGTATTCATTAATGTAATATATAAATAAATAATATTTGAATAATTATTATGAATGTAAGAATGTTTTTTAGGCTATGTTTTATTTTTTTCAATTTATTAATGAAATCATGTATATATGTTTACTCCCAAGACAACTAAACAGATTGATCCTTATATTGTTTTGATCTCTTTAATCGAGTACCAATATAAAAAACTATAATATTCCTCTAGGTCATTATAGTTGGGGTTTGTTATAGGATAACTCCTCATTTAAACCATTATCTGAATTACCTCAATTATAATCATTTTTCTTTACAAATCTTAGTGTTTACTAGATAAGTGTGACATAGTGATCATAAAAATATTTTAGCGATTTCCTCCATGTTTTACACTAGAAAATCTACAGGTACTGGACTATTTCATGGACATATTATATTAGATGATAGAGGACTGGACATGTCTTCACTTGGAAGAACTACACCACTTATTATTTTAAGGGATTTTGTAATGAATTGATATTATCTCATGTAGACCCTTAATGTGTATTCCATGTAATAATAATTTATTTTTTAATTATTATTCATTGAACTAAATTAATATGTTAAAAAAATATTTATACTTATGTATTTACATAACTCGGATATTTTATTAATAACATAAATTAAAATACAACTATATTTACGCACATACAAATGCTTCATATGAATAATGTACCTGAAATCATTCTGTATAAAGTCATAGAGTCATATAAAATCAATGAAACCCTCCAGAAAAAGTTGGGTGAGATGTGTAAACTACCCTAAATTTTCTTAGACAAGGTTGTTAGGATCACAAATTTTTGAGATGGGGTGAGTTAGTGTTTAGTATCACTCAATCAATTCACAACCAATCTTCAACTTATTATGCATGTCGCCCTCTAACTCACAATGATGTAGAAATAAAAAATAAAATAAAAAAGTTTTTCAACATGGTTTTACTCTATTATGGATTATTATGTTATAATGAATGGTAGATTTTATCCCATGCATACACATTTCTCCTCATATCATCTGGAAAAGGCTAAATAAATGGTATGGGCTTAATCTTGCAAAAATGATGGCACCTAGTAGAATTTCATGAAATCAAAAACTCACTCTAACAATTCAAAAATGAAAAACTTATTTGAATATTGATTTATATTTCTATTTAAAGTCACCAATGGACTCCCTAGATACTAATCTTCCAACTACATTCTCCTTATAAAAATATTTTATAGTCATGAAAACCACCTTTCTTGAATACTATATTCTTATTATAGAATACAGTGTTGGATTATCCAACACTATCTCTCTTATAATTTTGTTATATATACTTTGAATTACATGAATATACTTCCATATTTGAATATGGGAATTCTCGCATATTTTTCAATATCATTAACATCACTTATAAATTTTTTAATAAAACTTATAAATTGTTTCTTATTTAAACCAAATAAAATCTCCAATGAGTCTTGGGATTATTCTTATTAAAAGATTACATTAAATAAATGGACAACGACCATAACTATAGGATTTATGCATGGAATCGTTATAGTATAAAATCATATATTCTGGCACAATACATAGATTACAAACTCATTTCCTCACTGATTTAAACATTATCCAGAATAAAAATTCAGGGTGAAAAACCTCTAATAAATATTATTCATCAGACACCATGGTATGGAAATTTCCCTTATGGAGTTATAGTACCTCAAACTTTACTACTATCCTCTGCTTGTTTCTCTCCTAAAATAATATCACATCATGTGAGTTCATTCTTCCTTATTCTTTATCACTAAACTCATCTATGGTTGACTCATTTTGAATAAAACTTATAAAATTGATAGTTAATGTTTAAATTTTAGTACATATGAATCAATTATAACTTATGGAATATCTTATATAATTTAAAAATTTAGAAATATAACATTTTTCAATGGAAATAACATTTATTATAACACCTCATAAATTAAACAACCTGCAATTATATGATTTGTAATAGTGATTTAACTTTATAAAATTTTGATGATGTTTTAGGTTTATATTTTTATTTATTTAGGGAGAAAATTAGAAATCAGACCCTTATAATAAAAAGTGAAAGCCTCCACTCAAAATACATTTTTCCACAAAACTATACAATTATATTTAAACATGTGTGTCATTAAAAAAATTCCTTATCTTCTTTAATGTTTATTACCCATATAAAAAATTATACCTTTATATTATTCTAAACCATTAATCACAACTTCGGAAATATTTTGAATACATAAAATGAGAAGAAAAATATAAACAAGGGTTATGAAAAAAACCCATTATTCTATTTTGAAATAATATAATTCTACATAAAATATTTCACTTTTTTAGTTAACAAAATTTGAAAAAAATTATTATTTTTTAAACTCATGAAATAATATTTATAGAAATTTTATTTAAACAAAACATCTCAAAATAATTCATAAAGTAAAAAACCCATAATATTGAGGGATTCCTATGAAACATGGTAAATTTTGAAAACATTTTCATGAAAAACATACTCTTCAACCTTAAAAGGGGAATAAACTTTCCTATAAACATAATATCATTCTCCCACATTATGTAATAAAATATATTCTATGAAAAATAATATTCAATAATATAATTTTATTCTAGTTTAAATGGAAAATTTTATTCATATCACTCTAAATATTACTCTTAAAATAGAATAACATACTCATTTAACTTCATCATAATTCCTCAGATAACATAATCACTGACTAATGCATTAGATAGCTTTATAAAGCATTATTATAATCATAAAAAATCTTTACGGACCATAAAATATATAAAATACATACAATATTTCATTTAAATCATAAATTATCATTAATTATTCAAATCAACACACATGAAGAAACACATATGGGGTATATGTAAAAGTAATGAAAAAAATTATTATTCATGGAAAACACATTATAAATTTACCAAAAAAAGATGAAAATGGATATTATTATAAAAAACATAAAAAATATTATATAAATGTTATTAATTAATAAAGATAAAAATTGTGGTAATATTTTCTCATGTTTTATGAATTAAAAAAATCCTTTCAAACTTTTTTAAAAATGTCAAAAATAAAATTAACCTTTTCGAAATATTTAAAAGTATTCCTTTAAAAGCATCAAAAAGAAATTTAAACTTTGTATAAAATGAATTTTGACACACAATTAAGTATATTAGTAACATAACTAAAACATTATAATTAAAATTTATATGGAGTGAAAAGGGAGGAAAATAACTTTTAAACATATAACATAATGTTTTAATGAAAAAACACTTAACTCATGTCTAAATGACCATGTACATACATTACATCCTACAAAATAAACTTATATGAATATTATAATTTCTTAAGAACATTTTATATGTTTATTAAATTATTATTATACATTTATATTTATTTATTGTCATGAATTTTATGTTTATTTAATCATAAAAGTTTAAGTTTCCTGTTTTGAATAAATTCGTTTCACAATCCCAAAAAAACGTTTCTAGGTTAATCATAGTCAATGGATTCTTGGTTATATAATTAATATAATATTAATCATTAATAATTAATTTTTTTTAAATTAAATAAAATTTTATAATCATTCATGAAAGTAATAATTGAATATAAAATAATAACTCTTCATTTATGTGGTAGTCCACACATACACATGAGCGACACTATCAGTTTTAAATGAAATGAATGAAAAAAATGCAAAGTAATATATTATCATTACTAAATAATAATTCATTATTAATTATCATTTATATTCTTTAAATACTTCATAATAACAATCATTTTAGCTTGTGATAAAAAATGAAACACATAGATTTATAGACGTGGTAGTCCATAAGTACGCATTAGCGATGTTTTTATTTCTCAATTTATGGAAAAAAGAGAAGGAAATGGGTTATAAAATAATCATAATAAAATAAATGTACATATAAAATACTCATATTATTAGTTTATAATATCTATATAATATTTTAAGGATATGGAAGATGAAATTAAAGTTAAAATATTAGTAAATAATTATACCTCTTCTTGGGAAGACCTCCATTTTCTTAAAAATTAAGAGATCTTAGGTTTGTTTTGTTTTAAAACTAGTTCATCTTGGAAATGTAGAGGGATATAGGAATTGAATTAAAATATTTCTTTATAAATTTAAATTTCCCAATTTATGTGAATAATAGAGGATATTGGTTATATTTTGTATGTGAGGGGAGTTCCACTCTTGTAACTTTTAAAAGATTTAAAATAACATAAAGTCATAATCATGGGAAAGTGGCTATAAAACTATCCAATTTTGAAGATAAGTTTTTAAGGGTCTAAATAAAATAATCCAATCTTATTAAATATGAATCTTTTTTCCTTGTTATAAATTATTTTCATTAATTAACTTGATCTACCCATTACCGTGGAGCAACATTTTTACAATGGTTACTATTAATAAGGAAAAAAATTGATAGAGAGGTGATTATTAAATTTTAACCTCAAGATTGAAAAAATGGAATATATTTTTCAAATTTAAATTTATATAATTTTCATAAATTCCTTTATGTATTAGTGTGTAAAACACCATGAAAAGTATTTTTTATAATATTGTGATTTTATGCATCAATAGTTTATACAAAAATAAAATAAAATATTGATTTATAGAGAATTATTTATATTATGTTTAATAAAATATATCTTATATTACTATAAAAAATATAGAACATAATATAAATTTTAGAATAACTTATTTAAGGTAATGAAATTACCATATTTCAAAAACAATCTTTTTAACTATTCACTCAAAAATACATGTTTTTAGAAAAATAAAAAACATTAACCGTAATATATATGTGATATTATGATATATAAAATTTAATTCTATTTTATCCAATTAAATTTCAAATATTTTTAAATTTCAATTCTAAATAAATCCATATAATACATATAAAGAAAATATTTATAATAAAACTATTTCTTTTCTCATTAAAAAATACCTATAACTATTATAGTGAATATGACTAAATAAAATGTAGTATTTAATATTAATTATAAATTTAATTTTTTAATTAAGATTTACTAAGTTATCAAATTCTTCCCCTCCAAAATATATTGTGTCTTCAACATTTTAGTCATCATTTAAACACATAGGGATATTATTTCATCATTTCCTTTTTAAGTTATAATTTTTCTTCCTCAATCATGTCGTTCATCAAAAAAATATTGAACATTTGAGTAAACTAATTTCCTAACACCTATTATTTTAAATATATAATTTTTATTGGCTGGTAATTATAATAAGTATTTTATTCCAATTATACTACCTTAGGGATCAAAACATGAAATGAATCAGGTATATATTTCCTTAATAAAGAAACACAACACATATCACGTAACCTAGATAAACATTGAAGAGATGATAATTGGTAAAAAGTTGATCCCATGTTTTAAGAATTTGATACAGACTAATAAACCATCTCCTCAACGTTCACTTATTTTTAAAAGGAATAAGAACTTTTAATAGTGATATTTTAAAAAAGAAATTGTCACCTATCTCAAATAAAATGCATTTCCTCATGATATTTGCATTACTATTATGCCTTCTATGATATTACCTCTTGTGATTATGAATCATATTTACCTTCTCAACTATTTATTCTACTTGTTATTCTCCCAAAAATCACATATCTGAATTCATCCCAACAAGATTAAGTGTGACACCACTTTCTATAATATTCCTTAAAAGGTGACATATGTATACTAGAATGGAAAACATTGTTAGGATTAAATTACAGAAATTAAAGATTTTAATCCAATATTCCCTAGTAATATTATCAATATTTTTATTCATTCCATCCCACCAATAATACTATTAAAGGTATTTTTATATCTTAGTTTATTCTGGATGAAAAAATGTATAGCTTTTAGCTTCACTTAAATATTAATTCATCAATTGGGGATCATTTAGCACACATAATCTCTTTCAAAATATCCTAACACATTCATTATAAAAAATAAATTTAATCAACTTACCTTTGTTAACCAATTATATGTTTCCCTATAAACCTTGATTTTCCTTTTGAGCATGCTTAATTGTTTTTGAATATGATGGCTCCACTGACACTTGAACCATATTAGTTATATTTCCTATATAGAAAATTTAATGGCTAATATTCCTTAAATCAATAACTGACGAATCACATTCAAAATATTGTATTGACAATGATGTATCATATTTTCATCTCAAGGAATTGACTACCTTGTTTCGTTTACCCTTATGATAGTGAACTATGAAATAGTAATCTTTTATCAGTTTAAATTTTCTTCTCTACATCATGTTTAATTATTTTTGAGTAAATAAATACTTTAATCTTTTATAGTCAGTATAAATTTCACATTTTAACCCTTATAAAATTTGTATCTATATTTTTATAGAAAAAACAACTATATCCAATGAAAGATATGGTGTCGCACAATTTTGTTCTGCGATTCTTAATTGGTGTGATGCATATGAAATTAACTTATTATCTTGCATTAAAACATAACCAAGTACATTCAAAGAAGAATAAATATAGAAAAAACATACCATTTCTAGATGGAATTGAAAACAGTGGATATTTAACAAATATTAATTTTAATTACTAAAAACATCCATCAAATTAATTTTTCTAGTTTAATTTAAATCCTTTTTGAATTAACTTAGTTAGTATGATATATTCCCAAGAAACCTTTTGCAAAAACCCATTGATAGAAATCTGAAAATATAAAAAACAATGAATTTAAGTTACACATTTAAGTCTTAGTCACTCTTCCACCACCTGAGTTTTAGAAATATCAATAGTTACACCATATTTAAAGATAATATGTCCATGGTAATAAATATTTTTTAAGAAAAAATAAAATTTATTGAGTTTTCCACACAATGTTTTTCATTCAAAGTCAAGAAAACTATCCTTATATGTATTTCATGTTCTTCGTAAATTTTTGAATATACCATAATGTCATCAATAAACACATCCCCAAATTTATAAAAATACTCATTTAAAAATATATTCATAAGATCCACAAATATAGTTCGTACATTATCAACCCTAAAGGTTATAACTAAAAAATGATCATAACTATTATGAAACTTCATCATTGATATGGGTTCCTCCTTCACATTAATATTTTTATAACTAGAACTTGTATCAAAATTCTAAAAATAATACACCCAATGAAATATTAAACAATTAATTTTTTTGGTCATGTAGTCTCCAAGGTTGTCTTGAATGACGTTTTCACAGCATTTTAAATTTGGAATTGATTCCTATCATTCATTATTTTTTTAATAGACATTAGAATAATGGTCAATTTTATTTCATTTAAAAAATATCAATTTCTTCTTATCATATGTAGTATGATAATTACCTTGATTATTTCTATTTTTTCATGATCTAAATAAATTGGAATACCACATTGATAATTTCACATGATTTCATAAGACACTCCCCTGGATTCTTCTTACCACAATTATAAACATAGGGAAATTTAGAACTCTTACATTTATATTTCATTGATGGATAATTTCTCATTGTATTCCATATGGACCACAACATATCATTGTCAGTATAAAATCCCAAAAAAACCCAACTCAACCTTCTAAACACTTCATAAAAACGTCTCATATCTTTTAAATTCACAAGGAGCAAATATCATCATAAATGTGGTTACAATCCTAAGTAAAATATCTCAATTTTAATTTAATGGTCCATAGTGAAATTTGGTATATACCTTTACTATATTGTAAAATTGTATTCATAGGTGACAATAGAATCATATTCCTCTGGATTAAATTAAAAAAATTACTTTATTAACCTATGTTTAACTAAATTATAAAAATAGTTCTCAAGGAAAAGATCATTAAATATATACCACTTCATATAATCAATGTCATCATTCAAATGGGTATTATTAATTAGATATCATCACTGAACATACTAACCATCAATATAATAAAAGGAAACAATTACCTTGTTTTGTTCAAAACAACCCAAAAACGACCAATATATTTTCAAGATCACTATTCCATTATTTATCTACCACTAGATCTGAGGATCCACCAAATTTCAGAGGGATATATTTCACGACATGAACTACTACAGACATGTTATTTATGAATAGTTTCTCCAATATCATCAAAGGTTACCATCCTTAATAGCCTATATTAAATGATTTAAAATAGCTATAAAATATTCTATTATAATTCCTACTATAATAGGTAATTTATTCTAAAGGACACTAGTATCCTAATATCTTTCTATATCTTTCACCTTCTTCACTATGTGATATTTTTTTAAAATAGACACTAATTAAATGAACTTACATGGAATCCCAGAAATTTTATCATTATAACATAATCCATAAATTTAAATAATTTGAATTATTTTTATTAATAACATCCTTACCCATACATTTATCAAAAAATTTCCTCTATTAATAACTGTAACACCTCATAACATAAACAAATACAATTACAATATTTATAACAATGGTTTAAATTCTATAATTTATGATAATATTTTAAATTTATAGTTATATAGAATTAGGAAAAAACCTTACAAATAAAACCGTTATAATAAAAAATTGTAACTTCGACTCAATATCAAATTTTCACAAAAACATGATACTTAAATTTAAACTAATATTTTATTAAAAAAATGTTTTCTTCCTCAAATTTTAATTCCCGTATTGGAAATTTAAACCATTATATAGTTCCTTCTCAACTATAATCCTTGTTAAATATTTTAAATCTTATGATGAGAACAAAAATCAATATAATGGATATAAAAATAAAGAAACTAGTTAGTCCATTTGTAAAATCATTTAATCCCATAACATTTGTTTCCATTTTTACATAATAAAATTTTTGATCAAATATTCATTTTCTTAATCATTAAATAAGATTAATTTCATAAATATTTTAATAAAAAATCTCACAATAAATCATATTGGTGTGGATTTCATTTTAATTAATAGTACTTACGAAATCATTTTTATGAGAAATAAAATTTTTCACTCTTAAAAGGGGCATAAAATTTCTTTTAAACCTAATATCATTATATTACCTTATAAAATAAAAATAATTCCATGAAAAATAATTTTCAATCATAAAATAGTCATATGTGTATCTTGTAAAATCATCTTAATATAACTCTAACAATAACACTTATAAAAACACTTACATATGGAATAACAAACTTAGTTAATTTTAATATGATTCCTAAGATAAAATAAACATTACCTAATGGATTAGAGAGAAATAGCATGCTCAATTATCATGATGAATTTTTTTAAGGAATATAACATACAAAAAACACATATAATCTTTAATTTACATCATAAGATCTGAAAATTTATTTCGTTTAACACACGTACAGAATCACTTTGGGCCTTGACCCAAAAATTAGGACAAAATAATTTTTCTTTGAAAACAAATTTAACAAATCATATAAAAATTGGAAATAGGATATTCTATTAAAAACAATGAAAATTTTTAGATTAATATTCTTTAAGAATAAAACTCAACGTGGAGGTAAATTTCACTGTCGTTGTATTCATTAAAAATGTTTCTTTCACGCATTAATAAAAATTTCAAAAAAAATAACTCATTTGAAAAACATTTTAGAGAATTCTTATGAAACCCTTTTAAATATAGTCAACCATCATTTTAAATTAATTTTATGATTAATTTTAATATATTAATAACCTAAATTAATATTTTTAAAGAACATTGATTTTTTAAAAAAGATATGTAAAAAACACTGATACTTTTAAATTAAGGTTTTAAAGAAAAATACCTTACCTTGAGTCCGTTTTTCCTTGTATATACTTTAAATAATATATGATAAACTTTTATTAAGTTGAATCTTTCTTAAAAAAAATTTACTCATGTATTTATATATTATTTTCCCTCTTATTTCATTTATTGTAGTTCATTATATATTTATTAAATCAGTTAATTTCATGTCAAATGTTTTTAGGATGTTTAGTTAATAATCTCAAAAAATATTTGGTAAGTAAATAATTGTAAAAGTGTTTGTGTTTAAATTATCTCCAAAATATTAATAATGAAATATTTATATTTTTTATACATTAAATTCAATTTTATAACCATTAATGAAAGGGTTACATGAAAAACTAATCACATCGCTTCATGGAGGTGGTAGTCAACGCTTACTCATGAGAAATGTTATCATTTTCCAATGATTGTAGGGGTAAAAATATAAGTAATATACTATAATTTAAAAATAAAAAAATTAAATGAGTATCAATAATATTCATTAAATCTTTCATAATGTCAATCCATGTTAGGTGGTGATGAAAAATGAAACTTGTTGTATCCTAGAGGTTATAGTTCACATGTTCCCAATAGTGTAGTTTTCATTTCCAATTGGATAGAAAATGAGATGAAAAAGGGTCATGAAAAAAGAATAATAACATTTAATTATATATAATATACTAATTTTATTGTTTTACCATGGTTGGAGAAGATTAAATGGTGGTAGAAAAAAATATAACACTGAAACATTATATAAATAATTATACCTCCTCATTTGAAAACCTCCATTACATTATCACTAAATAAACCATAGGTTGTAATTTCATTTAAATAATGAGTAATATTGCAATGCCCTTAAAATTTAGTTTTAGATAATAATAATTTTGATATCATTCTTAACACACAACACTAAGCTGTCAAATAATTGACATATATTATAAAAATATCATAATTTACATTTTACCATTATAACAAAGTCATTGAATTAGAATATATAAATATGAGTAATCATATAGTTAAATTTATGAAAAATTTTATTTCTAAAAAATATTTTATTTATTATGTATTTTTAAATAATCTCTCATTTCTTCAGTGAAGTCGTTTTATGATTCCAGAATACATTTTATTCAAAAATGATTCCTATTACATTGTCAGCAATGAAATTATTATGATTTTCTACATATTTTATAAATTATATATTACAAAATTATCTTGTTTTTTATGTCGTCACATAAATATTATCTTTGATTAATTTTTTAATAACTTTCTAAAACGTTTTATTTTTCAATTAATAATGAAAAATATTGATATTTATTGAAAACATTCTTTTCATATAAAAGTATTTAAAAAGCTACATGTTGTTTTTAAATATTCATAAATGTAAAATTAGTGAATTTATATTATTAATAATTTAATTATATCCATTTTAATTATTTTTATATTCTATATTTATATATATTTTTTTATTTTTCATGAAACATGTTTTCTAGAAAACTAATTTTCATCATGTTTTTTTGGTTGAATTTGAAATTAAATTATTCCACTTATGTGATTGAAATATTTAATAATGGATTCAAAATTTTGAATGAAGAGGTTATATTTTTTAAACATTAGTCTTTATTTTTCTATAATTATAAATAGTAACCTTGGTTAAATTTTAGCAACTCCGTAAGGGAAAAAAAGTAATACAGTGTAAAACCTTTGGGATAAGGCATTAAAATTTCACTAAAACAAAAACTTATGATATTTAATGGTTATATTTAGGATATGTACATCCAAGTCTCGAGTATAAGGCCACTTGGTTCCATTTTTTATTATGAACTTTCTATTAATTTTCGAAAACACTAAATACCAAATGTCACTCTCTTTACATTAATATTGGTAAAAATATTATATAGAGGTAAAATGAAGATAATTAAAATTCTAAATTTTTATTTGAAATATGAATTAATTTTTTATCAATTTAATTATTTTGGTTTGTATTTATTTCAAATTTACCTTAACTTCGTATGCAATGCCGATATAGTGTTTATTAAATTAATAGAAAAATAAAACATATGATTTTATAAATACCAAAATTAATAAAAATAAAGTTAGTTATTGTGTTTCAAAAAAAGATAAATATTTCATATTATATATTTTTTAATGATTTCTATTTTAATTTCATTGCTTTTATGATAATTTCAATGTTAAATTGTGTTAATAGGTCTCAAAATGAAATTAATTGTAGTTTTTGTAAAATACATTTTTTAAATTATTTTAAAATCATAAAAAAATTGAAAAATGACAAGTAAGATTAGTAATGGCCTATAATTTTATTTTTTTCATTTATTATCATCTTTTCACATTAATATCAAAATTATATCCTTTTAATAATGAAACATTCATTACCATGATTAAGATTACAATTTATTATCAAAGGGGTTAAACCATGTAAGAAGGTTTAAAATGTTATCTAAAGCTACAAAAAATTTATAATATGATTATATTAAGACTGTGTTTTTTATCATCAAATCCATGTCATTTTAGAATCATTTTTCATTTGTTAAAAATATAAAATATTATAATATTTTATGTATTTCTAAAAATGACATTAATAATTTTTTTTAATAATTTTTTTTTATAAAAATAATTTTAATTTATAAAAATAATTTTTTTGACCAATAGAATTATTTATGGGTGAAAATATCAAATGTGTTCCATTTATGGTTCATTTGTTTTTTTATGATAACTTTCTTAACCCCTAAATGGAAATAAACATTGATTTTAAGGTAATTATCGAACGGTTTAACATGGGTTAAAAACATTGATAAGTGTGAAAACATAACCTAATGTCACGTCCCCGACCTAGAATCCACTAAACAGGTGCTCCAAGCTGGGTGGTTACATAACCTTAAGCGCGCCACCCCATACGCCAAAGGCTGCCGACTAGTAGTGGGTGTATATGGAGTCAAGTGGGGAGCCTATAACCCCTTTTTATCAGAGTAAGCCACAATAGAAATAAACCAGATAGAGGAAACAATAACCAATAAACAAGGAACATGTATAATAATCATTTCCAATAATAAACATGTCATGTCATACTACAAGTGCAAGAGTGAACAAAACCCAAAATAAATCCATCAGCTAAAATCCCCAAAATGGTCCTGACTCCATGTCTAGATCCTCCACCAAATGCTACCCATGTCTGCTCAACTATCTAGCAAGGACCCTTGTGCTTATCTTGACCTACAAACATGAAGTCTGCTCGGGTACCCAACAACGGCCCGAGCAGGGTGTGAGTAAAACTCAGTAGGGCACAACCAATCGTGTCTACAAAATATCCAGTATGAACAGGTAGTGCATGCAAAAAGTAATATAAATGATAATTTCCAAGTAATTATTTAAGGTTCCATTAACCAGTTCCAAGACAAAGTCATTGCCACATCCATTACCATCAATTTATTACCAATTATCATCACTTACCATTTCATCACATTTCCATGGGTTAATCACATACATTATGTTTCATGGGTCTAAGGCCAACAATCACACGCAAGAGGGTAAACACATCATTATCCTATCTCACTAGGACTAACCCCATCATAGCAACCATATCCTAACCTCAAATACTCAGCCCAGGTGGATGAAACCGTTTAGAGAATAGACCCTCAGTCCCCTTTCCTAACCCGTGCATTTAGGGTGGAGTTTAGAACCACAGTCTTAGCTCAACCCGTGGGCGTAGATCATCATGTCATACCCCACTCTACAATGCCATGTGCACATGATTATATATAATTAACCATAAACCATCCAAACCATTTCCCTTCGACAACACTACTCACAACAACCCACTTGGTAATTCACATTATTCCTTAACCCATTAACACATTACCATTTCACATCATTTAACCACTCACCCAATTCCCATGTGTTATGCCTAAATCACAAAGCATTTATCACTAGACCCATAACCTATCCATTATGGTCTTTAATCAGTTTACACATTAACCCATTTAACCCATTCATCATTTCCATGATTCAACCATTCATCCCATTCTAAATAACCCTTTGGTTTTTACCAAGTCTAGGTGCATCACCTAAATTCTATCCCTAGTTCATAAAATCATGCCAACATGTTTATCTAGTGCTCTACAATTTACTATAACAAGTTCAATCGTTTAATAACAATCCCTAAACCCAAGAAAAGCTGACACATCCCTTGGATGGCCCCAATTAGGTCAAGACAATCCCAACACATCCCACGGGGATCGTGAGGGTTCCCATTTTCAATTTTAAACACCATTATTTCCAAACATGCCAAGGTTATTCAAAACCTAACCAAGTGGAAATAATAACCCAACTAAACATGAAAAACTTCCCAAATAACTATGGGATATCACTTGTAGACCACCTACCTCGAAATCGCGATTGAACACACTCTCAATTAAGTCCTTAGACCTTGATCTGACCAACCATTGGAGCTTCAACCTAAAACTCACCCTTAAGATAGGGTTTTAAAGCTTCAGAACGAGAGAGAGAGAGAAGATACAAACCCTAAACCAAAAAGAGAAGCAAGGATGGGATTATCCATACCCATGAGCTTAGATCTGCAACCAACGACACCAAAAAACACCTTAGAATCGAAGGATAACCAACCTTGGGAAGCTTGGGTTGGCCAAGTTCGTCACTAGGGTTGAGAGGGGATGAATGGAGGAAAATCCCGCGTTGGGGTTTATAAGACCGATGTTGAAAACTTTTAATTTTCCAAACATTAAGAGGCCGCACAGTTAAGCCGCACGGTTTGGAAAACTGTGTGCAAACAGTGTGTAAGCTGCTGTCCGGAGGAGGAGGGTCCCACAGTTTTTCCTGGGCAGGCCGAAAAGTTTTCCCTAGACGTGTGTCGGTCGTTCTCCCTGGCTTATCTTGCCCATATTTCTTTTCTTTCGTGCCCCGAGCCCCCGAAACACCCCCAAGGCCTCTCACACCTTCAGAATACACCCATTGATGCCCGAAACAAGGGATTCAACCAAAATATAACGAAAAATGTACCTTTCAAAAAAAAAACAGGATCTTAAAACCTTCCCACCTTATAATGACTCGTCCTTGAGCCGAGTTTCCAGACTCGATTGATCTACCGAAGAGAATATTACTGTCACAACCCACCCTCAGGACCCATGCCGTGACTACCCCAAGCCCGCCTTCCATAGGCTAGGGGGTGGCGACTAGCACCAAGGAGTAAATCCCAACAAAAAGGGAAGGCATTGCCTTTGAAAAGTAAACAACCACCACAGAGTAAGCAAGCGGAATAGTATACACTAAGTAAAAACATAGTACAACTGAAGTGCGGAAAAGTAAATGGGCCAGTATACAAACCCAAACTGAAAGTAAAGTACAACTCGAAAGGGAAAATAGAAACTGTAAAGTAAAAACCGCTACACCGAGCTGTCCACTGGAAATCCCACCTGAAGGGTGGGTACAGATAGCTCCACTACTCCTCGGGTCCCGTCGTCCACTCCGAACACGTCCCACCCAGTGGTCCACCTCCAGGTACCGTCCTGCTCTGAAAGCCTCAGCCAAGATCGACGTTGTCCGTTGTCTGCAACCAACACAACGTAGTGCGGGCATAGCCCGTGCAGGGGTGAGTATAAGCTACTCAGTAGGGACCCCGAGACCCCTGAAGGTCTCCCAAAATCCACAAAGGATAAACCACAAAGGAAGATACAATCACGAAGTAACAACCAACACTGCTTAGGTATATGCCCATACATATACCTAAGTCATCAATACCAATACACTCCAACCTCCGAGCCCAAGTACAACTCAGTCCACACAGGAAAGTAAACGTATTCTACACAGGAAAGCAAAACGAAATCCACACAGGATAGCACAACTCAATCCACATAGGAAAGCAACAGGATTCAGCTCACACAGGTATACTTCTTTAAAGGACGATAAAGATGATCTCTGATCCATCTAAGCCGTCGGACCCAAGAAGGATCGATAGGTAACTAACCCCCACAAAGACCCACACAGGATCGGGCCCACACAGGACCTGTAGGCGCTGGTTCACACAGGACCGCTGAGCGCAAAGACCCACACAGGATCGGGCCCACAAAAGACCTATAGCACTGATCCACGTAGGATCGCTGAGTGCTATAGTCGTCGTCGAATCCACATAGGATCTCTGTACTGTCGTCGTCACAGTCACAGTAGCAGTAGCAGTATCAGTATCAGTAGTAGTCACAGTCGCAACCAGCACTAGGGTTCTTGCACACAGCAAGCTCGTTCAGGAGGGTCCGCTCCACGAGCCGAGAGGCTGATACATCAACTGTCACAAAGTCCAGAGTTGATGTATCCAAAAGATCCATAACGTCAACAGGAACTCAACGCAACAGACCGTGCGTCGATCGGACGCCCCGTCTGAGAGTTATTGGCTTTTTCGTCCCAGGGGCCCAGTTGGTTTTTAAGAAAAAACCAACCCGACCATACTCCACCTGTGTCCAAACCTCGGGAGGAGTATTCCAAAAGATCCTTCTCACTAAGAGGAACACAACAAAGCTGACGGCACGTCAATCGGACGTCCGTAGCTCAAGATATGAGCTTTTCCACTCCGAGGCCCCGGTTGGTTTCGTGTACGAACCAACCCGGCCGAACTCAAAGTATTTCGAAACTTTGAGTGCGATATACCGAATCGACCATCTCGATCCAAGGATCGCATCGCCGCTGACGGTTCGTCAATCGGAAGTCCGTAGCTCAAGTTATGGGCAAAAGACCGAAATCGATTCGAAAACGGGGGGTCCGGGTCCGGGCCGACCCGGCCCGACCCCCCCCCCCCCCCTAGGTCGACCCGACCCGGGTCCGACCCGGCCCGGCCAGGCAACCCACGAACCGCGCGCTGGGGTCCGGTGTGCTGGCGTCCAGCGCGCTGCGATGGGAGAAACGGGGGGCACAACCCCCGTGTTTAAGAAACCACCCCCCCCCCACGTGGAAGGGGGCCCACTCCAGCCATCCGGGGGTTCAACCCCCGGGTCTTCAGGGTAACGGACAGCTTTGCCAGCCGTTCTTCATACACACAAGACCCAGATGGGGTCCCGCCCAGACCACCGCGGCCGGCTTTGCCGGCCGCATTGAAGACCGCCGTGGCACTGCCGCGGCTGGTTTCTCCGGCGGCGCGCCGCCGCCGCCGTCGAACTCTGCGGACCACCGGTCGCGCACCGATGGTCCGTTTTGACCGTCGCCTGTGCCAAAACTCTCCTCGGATCGAGAACTTTACTGCGGTGATCTCAAATCCTTAATGTGGTCCCGTTGCTTCATCACTGACTAAACCGTACAACAAGACCAAAAAAACGAAGGGTTGTTGGGCCGTGCTCGTAGCGCTCGCACCCTCCGTGTTAAGTGCTAACAGTTGGCAAAATTAAACACTTGTTCCCAATAATTTATCGAGCACAACTTTAATTATCTAAAATTTAGCCGACTCCCAATAATTCTTCCGTAACGAAAATATTCTCATCCCACGAATAAAACATGCATGGATCAACTAGAAAAGTGTGTGTGTTGATCCGCGTTCTTTTTATAAGAGAAAGAAAGATGGAAAGAAATTAGTTCTTTCAAAAATAAATCCCTACCTCGGTTTCAAGTACGATGTTCATCAACAACCCGCGGAAGACAACGTCGCGGAGGTCGGGCGTCGCGGTAATTGTTCGTCAATTATGTTGATGATGAGGTACGTCCGAAGACGTATGTCTTTGGTGAATCTTCGAAAGCCGATGAAGGAAGTCCGAGGAGGAAGCGGCATTCTTCGTCAGAGCTCGAAGGTTCTTCGCGTTCTTCGTCATGCTTGAAGAAGAAGAAGAAGAAGAAGAAGAAGGCTTCAAAATCTCTCAAGAGGCTAGAGAATTCTAACCAAATAAAATAAGCTAAGGGCTTATTTTATTTACTCAACCAAACCTTTTGAAATTCAAAGGTTTGAAAAATTATACAACTCAACCCATTTAATAAGCTAAGTAGTCAAGTTCATTTAAAAGGGGAGTTATAGGGGTGTTTTGAGAGAAGATGAGTAGTTGGGGTTTGTGTGGACCCCACCACACTTAATCCTCCCAAGGGAGGTTAAGTGGATGTGGGTCCCACGTTTAACTCCCTTTGGGAGGTTAACCAATAAGTTTAAATAAAAATTTGTAATCCACAATTTTTATTTAACTTATTCTAAACTCCCAAAAACTAACTCTCAACCTGAAATAAACGCAACCTTGGAAAAAGTCTCCTTAAGCGAATATCGGCGCTGCGAGTTCATCGGTGTCCTCGGATTTCAATTCCGAGCACCGGATCAAAAGTTAGAAATTCCCGCTCGTTCGATCACTGAACGTACCCGAGCCAAACTTTGGAAATTGATTCCGGGCACTCCGGGCCTCGGAATCAGGTGCCGTCAGAAACCGAGTTCTTGTAAAATTCCAAAGAAAATTAAGAAAAAATTTCCCTTGAATTTTACGGGTCTTTACATTACTCCCACCAAATGGCTTTACGTCCTCGTAAATATACATCAAAAACTAGGGGAAAAAATGAGGGTACTGAGCACGCATCTGAGCCTCCCGCTCCCATGTGCTCTCCTGGAGGTTCCCGTGCTGCCACCTGATGCGCACAAGAGGAATCGATCGCCCAGGTAGGACCCACTCCTGTCGATCCTCTATCTCCATCGGGACCTCCGTAAAAGTCGCCCCATCGTCAACGTCAAGTTCCCCATAGTCAATGATGTGTGTCGAGTCGTGCACGTATCTCCTCAGCTGAGATACGTGGAAGACGTCGTGCACCCGGTGCAACTGAGGTGGTAGAGCCAGGCGATAAGCCACCTCGCCAATCCTGCTAAGGACCTAGAAGGGTCCGATGATGTGCGGAGATAACTTGCCGCCTCGGCCAAATCTCCGAATACCACGTCGAGGTGAGACCCGCAAGAAGACATGGTCGCCATCCTCGAACTCTAGTGGCCTCTACCTCCTGTCAGCGTATGACTTCTGCTGGCTCTGAGCTGTCCTCATCCGCTCCTGGATGACCTGGACCTTCTCTGTCGTGGCCTGGACCATCTCCGGTCCCACAAGTGCTGACTCCCCAGGGTCTGTCCAACACAAAGGAGATCTACAAGGTCGGTCGTACAACGCCTCGTACGGTGCCATCCCGATGGTGGAGTGGTAGCTATTGTTGTACGCAAACTCCACCAAAGGTAGGTGGTCCTCCCAGCTACGACCAAAGTCAAGGACACATGCGCGGAGCATGTCCTCGAGAGTCTGAATGGTTCTCTCCGTTTGACCATCCGTCTGAGGGTGAAAGGCTGTGCTCAGACGTAGCTGCGTCCCGAATGCCTCCTGTAACCCCTTCCAAAGCCGGGAAGTAAAGTGAGCATCTCGATTGGAGACGATAGACGATGGCACGTCGTTGAGCTGCACAATCTTCTGAACGTAGAGACGTCCCAAGCTCTCCACTGAGACCTTCTCTCTGATGGGTAAGAAGTGTACCGACTTGGTTAGTCGATCAACAATCACCCAAATGGAGTCGTGACCTCTGGAAGTGCGTGGAAGTCCAGTCACGAAGTCCATAGATATCCCGTCCCACTTCCACTCCGGGACCTCCAAGGGCTGTACCAAGCCTGCTGGTACCTGATGCTCTGCCTTCACCTACTGGCAGGTGAGGCATCGAGAAATGAACTCTGCTACATCCTTCTTCATGCCCGGCCACCAGTGCTGTCGTCTGAGGTCCTGGTACATCTTCGCCACTCCAGGATGTACCACCAAAGGAGAATTGTGAAACTCTCTCAGCACCTCCTCTCACAAAGCGACTGGTACCATGGTACGTCCTCTGAAAAGGATGTCGTGCTCTGCTCCCAGGGAGAAACCATCAGGTGTCTGTCCAGAGGATATCTGTGCACGCTGTGTCACACAGTCAGCGTCCTCTCGTTGTGCCTCTCTGACCCGCTGCAGTAGTGGAGGGGTGACTATGATAGAATAAAGGAAGGATGCTCCCTCTCTATCCACGAAGGATATCTGCAAAGAGGCTAGCTGCTCCATTACCTCCTCAAGTAGCTGAATGCCCGTCCTCCTGCTGAGGGCATCGGCTACCACGTTCCCCTTCCCATGAGTATAGACTATCTCAAAGTCATAGTCCTGTAGGAACTCGAGCCATCGCCGCTGTCTCAGGTTCAGATCCTTCTGCGAGAGGATATACCTGAGACTCTGATGATCAGAAAAGACTGTAAAACGCTCGCCCATCAGGTAATGTCGCCATGTCTTCAGAGCGGAGACCACTGCTGCTAACTCCAGGTCATGGGTAGCGTAGTTCTGCTCATGTGGCCTCAACTGACGTGATCCATAGGCGATCACTGCCCGCTCCTGCATCAGAACACATCCGAGTTCAGTCCCTGATGCATCGCAGTAAACTACGTACCCTACTCCCTCCTCAGGCAACCTCAAGATAGGTGCGCTGGTTAATCTATGTCTGAACTCCTGGAAGCTCTGCTGACATCTGTCTGACCACACGAAGGGTTTCCCTTTCCTCCTTAACGTACATCGAAGCTGCAAAGATTTCTCCTTTTCTGAAAAGTGAAATATGGTCTCATCCCCTAGATGAACCACGTTCCTTTCCTAATACATTCAATCCCGTCATGATTAGTTAAATCATGGAATGGATGACGTCGTAAGGCCTCGACGCAGCTACCAAGAGATCCAACCGTTACTCTCGCCTCCAAAGGTTGAGTCACACTGTCGGCATCAATGTGTGGTCACTGGGTTTCCTCCAGTAAGAATATTGCAAGTGAGGGTCAAGTCAACAGTTTTTAACCGACACCTCTTAGTAAAAACAAACAAAAGACATGAAAACAAAAGTCACCAAGGCATGTATCTTTTATTACTTCAACTTAAAGTACAAGGACACAAGGCAACACAATCTACGAAGCTAGAGGCATTATGGGAAAAGGCCTCTATGCCTGGAGCTAGTCCCGAACTAGTCCACCCACTTCCGGAGCTCCATGATCGTAAGCTTCAGCTACCTGAAGTTGTGCTCTCCCCTGAGGTCGGGGTGGAGCTCCTGGTGGTGGTGGTGGTAGAGCCTCAAAGCGTCGCCCACCACCTGCTGCTCGGCCAGCTCCTCTGCCTCGTCCGCCTCCTCCCTGCGGACCGCCATGGTCAAACCTCTGCCTCTCCCTAGGTGGTTCCTCAACCGTCTGCTGCTCCTCTGCATGACGGGTCGGGCAGTCACGAGCCATGTGGCCCTGCCCGCCGCATGAGTAGCAATGTCTGCCTCTTGAAAGACTGGCTCTGCGTTGTGTGCCCCGCACTGCTGAGCCAGTGTCCTAAGGTCGTCTTCCTGAAGGTCTGGTCTGCCTGGACCCCTGAGTCATCCGTCGACTGCCAGCCGCAGAAGACTTTGCCACGAGCCGCCCTGCGGTGGGTCTCGGCGCTGGTATAGACTCAGCAAGGAAGCTCTCGATCAAAAGGGCCCGCTCCAGTACTCCTGTCTGAGTCGGTATGCTGAGGGAGATCAGCGATGCCCTGATCTCGTGTCTCAAACCCTGCTCGAAGGTCCGGGCCCGGAAGAATGGGTCCCGTACCATGTCGGTTGAGTAGCGCGAGAGATCAGTAAATCTCGCCCAGTACTGAGCGATTGTCATGATACCCTGCCGCAGCTGAAGAAGCTCATGGATACGCACCGCACGAAGGGTGGCTGAGACGAACTCCGAGCGGAAGAGGCTCTCAAAGTCCGTCCAAAGTAGAGATGCCTCATCATGCACCTGGAGCATCAAGCTCCACCATCGGCCCGCTGCTGCGTGCAGTAGGCTCGCAGCGAGGATCACCATAAGGTCTGCAGGTGTACTCACTAGCCTAAAAACTCATACCACTGCCTCCAGCCAGTCCTCTGCTGCCTGGGGGTCCGTCTCCCCACGAAACCTGGGTGGCCGCTGGCGCTAAAACTCATGCAGTGCGCTGAGGCGACGTGCATCGTCAGCGGCTGGTGCTGGAAGCATCGGTGGCTCGACGGGTAGAGCTACCGCCGGTGCCATAGCTGAACAAGGGCTCTGTACCGAGGCCTCATCGCTCGGTGGGCTGTCATCATGCTTGACTCTCGGAACCCTAGCTGGCTGCCGTCGTGGGGCCATCCTGAATAGGAAACAGGTGCGCCACGGTCAGAACAGTATACCTGGAGAGCTGATATAAAGTATTCACAAATAAAACATTGGAACACACACGCAATCAATGTTTTCATGCATTAAGTCGGAAATCAGAAGTCAGGTTCCTGGTGTACAGATACGTCGGCCGCCGCACCAACACTAGACTACCTGGTCTGATAACCACACTCAATACGCTAAACATTATTGCTTCACATAGAAAAGATCAGAGTTCGCGGTAGAACCGAACTCCTCTGATACCAATTTGTCACGACCCGCCCTCGGGACCCGTGCCGTGACTACCCCAAGCCCGCCTTCCATAGGCCAGGGGGTGGCGACTAGCACCAAGGCGTAAATCCCAACAAAAAGGGAAGGCATTGCCTTTGAAAAGTAAACAACCACCACAGAGTAAGCAAGCGGAATAGTATACACTAAGTAAAAAACAGAGTACAACTGAAGTGCGGAAAAGTAAATGGGCCAGTATACAAACCCAAACTTAAAGAAAAGTACAACTCGAAAGGGAAAACAGCAACTGTAAAGTAAAATCTACTACACCGAGTTGTCCACTGGAAATCCCACCTGAAGGGTGGGTACAGATAGCTCCACTGCTCCTCGGGTCCCGTCGTCCGCTCCGAACACGTCCCACCCAGTGGTCCACCTCCAGGTACCGTCTTGATCTGCAAGCCTCAGCCAAGATCAATGTTGTCCATCGTCTGCAACCAACACAACGTAGTGCGAGCATAGCCCGTGCAGGGCTGAGTATAAGCTACTTAGTAGGGACCCCGAGACCCCTGAAGGTCTCCCAAAATCCACAAAGGATAAACCACAAAGGAAGATACAATCAAGAAGTAACAACCGACACTGCTTAGTTATATGCCCATACATATACCTAAGTCATCAATTCCAATACGCTCCAACCTCCGAGCCCAAGTATAACTCAGTCCACACAGGAAAGTAAACGTATTCCACACAGGAAAGCAAAACGAAATCCACACAGGATAGCACAACTCAATCCACATAGGAAAGCAACAAGATTCAGCTCACACATGTATACTTCTTTAAAGGACGATAAAGATGATCTCTGATCCATCTAAGCCTTCGGACCCACGAAGGATCGATAGTTAACTAACCCCCGCAAAGACCCACACAGTATCAGGCCCACATAGGACCTGTAGGCACTGGTTCACACAGGACCGCTGAGCGCAAAGACCCACATAGGATCGGGCCCACACAGGACCTGTAGCACTAATCCACGTAGGATCGATGAGTGTTGTAGTCGTCGTCGAATCCACACAGGATCTCTGTACTGTCATCGTCGCAGTCACAGTAGCAGTAGCAGTAGCAATATCAGTAGTAGTCACAGTCGCAACCAGCACTAGGGTTCTCGCACACAGCAAGCTCGTTCAGGAGGGTCCGCTCCACGAACTGAGAGGCTGATACATCAACTGTCACAAAGTCCAGAGTTGATGTATCCAAAAGATCCGTAACGTCAACAGGAACTCAACGCAACAGACGGCACGTCGATCGGACGCCCACTACTGGAAAAACAGGTATTTGCGACGGGAGCCCGTCGCAAATAGCCCGTTGCGGAAAACGCCGTCGCAACTAAACTTATTTGTGACGGGACCGTCGCTAAAGCCCTTTTTTGCGACGGGCATTCTCCCCGTCGCAAATAGTATTCCGTATTTTTGTAAAAAACTTTTTAAACAGTTATTGCGACGGGCCCGTCGCAAATACCTTTTGCGACGGGACCCGTCGCAAATAGTTTTTGCGACGGCCCGTCGCAATAACGTTTTTTTTTTAAAAATAAAAAAATTAATAATACTAGTATTTGCGACGGGAACCGGGACCCGTCGCAAATACTATTCATAGTAATTGCGACGGGTCCCGTCGCAAATACTCTTTTTAAAAAAAAATAAAAAAATATTAATAATACTAGTATTTGCGACGGGCATAGTATCCCGTCGCAAATACTATAAAAAAAATAAAAAAAATAAATTATTAATAAATTATTTTAATTAATATAATAATAGAATTATAATTTACAAATGAAAATAATAAATTATTTTAATTACTATAATAATAGTAGAATTATAATTCAAAAATAAAAATAATAGAATACTAATAAATAATTTAATTAATATAATAATATTATAATTATAATTCATAAATAAAAAAAATATTAATAAGTTATTTTAATTAATATAAAAATAATAGAATTATTTTACATTCAAATATTAAAATAATTCAAGTATTACAAAAAAATAATTAAATTATAATATTATAAAATTTTAATATATATATAAAATTTTAATATATATATAAAATTTTAATATATATATAAAATTTAATATTATAAAATATAAATATTATTATTATTCATATTAATATTGTTATTTAAAAATATAATATTATTAATATTTTATAATGAGACAGAAACTACGAATAGAAAAAAAAAATATTTTGATTTCACAAATTTTATAACAGAAATACAAACTCTAATCTGTAGGAGGGGGGGAGGTGGGGGATCTGCAGATGGTGGTGGAGGAAACTCCATCCCTAAAGCATGAGTGAGTCGGCGCATGTACTCCATCTGCTCCTGATGCTGCTGCTGCCACCGACTCGTCTGCTCCTCGTACAGCTGCTGCTGGCGTCGACGCTCCTCCTCATGCTGCTGACGTATCTGCTCCTGCTCCTGTCGGAGACTCTCTATCTGTGCAGTCTGAGATCGCAACTGCTCCTCATACTGTGTAGAAGAAGATGCACGAGCTCCCCTCGAGCTGGACGCCGACATCGCAGCACTGCCATAATAATCTCTGGGAGTCAGTCGAGAGCCGATACCAACTACCCAGCCCTTCTCGAAGGCATACTGGGTGGCCTGCATCCATGCCGCCTCATCAAACTGACGGGCAGTGGTCTGATCTGATGACTCGGCCTGACTCTCAGGCCGGGCCTGTGTCGCTGCGGCCTCATATGACTCCTATAGTTGCAATTTAAAATTAAAATTGTGAATATATTATATGCAGTTAATTTTTAAACTTGAAAACAAATAATACTGACCACGATGTGATGCTGACGATCACCTCTGAGCTCCCCAGTAGCAGGATCACTATACATCCTCCGATATACGTCGTACTCTGTAATATCGGGGTGCTCGACAGCCTATAAGAATAAAAAATAAACTGTTAATATTTATAGTTATATAAAATATTTATAAATAATGTACGTACCAGATGCTGTCTATGAGTACTGAAAGAACGACTCCCAGCTCGATGAGTCACCTCCTGCCTCCCCCGATTCTGCCTCCCCACCGATGATCTCCTCTGAAAGGCACCACTCAACCAGTGCGCACATAATCCATCCCATACATGGGATGAAATGTACTCTGGTCGGTGTGCTCTACATGACTCCTCAAAATCTGACACTCCTGCTTTCTTCATCGCAGCTTTTCTTAAATTGTGCAAAAACTGACGAAGGCGATCACGCATGGCCACCTCTCATGCCTCGTGGATGGCGTCACGCATGGTATCCTCGATCGGATACCATAAACCCTACAAATAAATCAAAATATCAAGTTAGAAATGAAATAATTTTCAAAATAAAAATTATTTATTTACGTACGTACCAACCAATGGCCGAACATGGCCTGCTGCACATCAATGGGAATCTGCTCCCATGTGGTCCACGGCTGAGAGAAATAGTTGCGCAAAATAGCGCTTCCCTGTCCAACTGCTATATGCGAAAAAATGAAAAAATAATAAACATTTATTATGTGAATAGATTAATGAAATCTTAGTCAAATTCACAGGTTATTACACAGGTTATCACACCTCCGGGTGCGCGGATCAAACCCAAGACGTGGACGTCGCTCGGGGACGGGGTCAGGAATCATCAATCGTGCAAGACCGCGCCCCCTCCGCGTACTCCCTGGAGCGCCTGCAGGCTGAGGGTCATCTGCCAGCAACTCATCCGCATCGAAAGGCAGGTCAGCCTCCGCCAACTCACGAAATGTGGCCTCGTCCATCTGAAACAGAAAATGTTAATATTAGCAAATAATTGATAATTACTATTATATATACATATATATACATATTATGATTGTATATAAATACCATGGAATTCTATAAGTGTTCATCTTCATCATCATCTTCATATATGTCAATGTCATCTTCATATTCCTCCTCAACATCATCGATATCCATTCGAGTTGCAGTTGCTTCATCTCTTACCATTTCAAATTCATGTGTGACATCATTAACATCATCGTCATCACCGACTCTTAAATGTGGGGTGTCGTCATCGATACTCATATCTCTTTGTAAAAAAGATTGATTTTGAGTACTCTCTTGAAAAACTTCAATTCTTTGCACATCAGTGAAAGCACATTCACTTTGACTAAACTGATTGTCTCGAATTTTGATTTTTATTACACTCCACCAATCAGTCAAGTCTCTTGATGTTGCACAGTACTTTGCATAATAAACTTGATATGCCTGTTGAGCCAATAAGAATGGTTCATTTACTGCGAGAACACTTTTACATTTAATATCGATGATTCCATGAGTCGGATGAACACGCACGCCTCTCTCTGTATCCAACCACCGACATTTGAACATGGTTATGTAATGTTGTCCAAGATAACAGAGTTCAATGATTTCATCAAGCATGCCATAAAAGTCAACTTCATTTTCTCGATGATGAGATCCTCTCAAGCTAACTCTACTGTTCATTGTTTTTTTCGATTCCCCATATGCATGCGTGTGGAATCGAAATCCATTCACCACATATGCATTATAAGTTTTAACAAGTTTGGAAGGTGGGTTACTCAATACACAGAGCCGTTTGTCAATTTTATCAGCATGTCGAGACACCTGAAGATTTGTGAAATAATTATCAATATAGTAAACTATACATTGAATGAGTTGCTAAATGATAAAGAATTTATGTTACCAGTTTTTGAAACCACTGAGAGAAATTTTTCAGTCGCCGTTCTTCGAGAGCAGCTGCTGTAATTTGTGGAATTTGTTTCTTGATATGATTATCATACAACCTATAAAAACCAAAGTTATTTACTGTAACATAAATGATAGAATAAGTGATATAAACACTTACAGTACAACTGATGTCATCTCTTCACAGTTGAGCAGAACATACGTATGAGCTCTATGATGTTCATCATCTGAAAGCCAGCGTTCAGAAACTCCACCAAAACCAAGCTCTGACTGGTTGAAAACAGATAATTGATTGTCGATTTCATCAATATTCCTCTCATTCCGTCCCATTCGGTTGTGTTTTGAAGGATACTCAGATTCAAAATAATGGGAGCAGAAAAAAGATATTTCCTCTTGCAAATAAGCTTCTGCAATAGATCCTTCAACAGATGCTTTGTTGCGTACTTTTCTTTTCAATTTTTGCATGCATCTTTCAAATGGGTACATCCATCGAAACTGTACCGGACCTCCACATTTGGCTTCATATGGCAAATGTAACATCAAATGTTCCATTGAGTCGAAGAAAGACGGCGGGAATATTTTTTCCAGTTTACATATAATTACAACAACATCTTTTTCAAGTTTGCCTAGAGCATCATAATCTGCCGTAGCCGCACAAATTTCCCGAAAAAAATGAGACATGTCTGTTATGGAATCCCAAATCACAGAATTCAACAGACCTCTTAATCCAATTGGTAGAAGTCTCTCCATTATAACATGACAATCATGACTTTTCAATCCAGTAATATGACCATTCTTTACACATCTACCCAAATTGGAAGCACAGCCATCTGGAAGTCTCAAATCTGCAATCCACTGACAAAATAATAAACGGTTTTCTTTAGACAGTGTATAAGCTGCTTTTGGTTTCAGTAACCTTTCTGTTCTGACATTCTCAAATAGTTCCAATTCTGGACGTCTGCAAATTTGGGCAAGATCTAAACGTGCATTTACATTGTCTTTGCTCTTTCCTGGCGTATCCAAAACTGTATGAAACAAATTATCAAAACAGTTCTTCTCAATATGCATGACATCTAACATGTGTCGGACCAACAAATCAGACCAATATGGCAAATCCCAAAATATGTTACGTTTAATCCAATTGTGTTCTTTCCCAAAACCAGAAATTTTCTGTTGGTTTATTGTGGGACCAAAAGTGATGGGAGGTAATGAAAATACAACCGATTTTAACTCCGAACCTGATAGCATTTTTGGAGGTCCATCCCTTTCAACTGTTCCTTTTTGCTAAGTGTTCTTGAGTATTCCTGAGTATTCCTGAGTATTCCTGATTATTTGTGAGTATTCGTGAGTATTCGTGATTATTCGTGAGTATTCGTGATTATTCGTGAGTATTCGTGAGTATTCGTGAGTATTCCTGAGTATTCCTGATTATTCCTAATTATTCCTAATTATTTGCAATTATTCCTAATTATTTGCAATTATTGGTAATTATTGGCAATTATTGGTCATTATTGGCAATTATTACTAATTATTCCTAATTAATCCTAATTAATCCTAATTAATCCTAATTAATCCTAATTAATCCTACTTATTCCTAATTATTCCTAATTATTACTAATTATTCCTAATTATTGCTAATTATTACTAATTATTGCTAATTATTTCTAATTATTGCTAATTATTTCTAATTATTGCTAATTATTTCTAATTATTGCTAATTATTTCTAATTATTGCTAATTATTGCTAATTATTGGTAATTATTTCTAATTATTTCTAATTATTCGTAATTATTACTAATTATTGGTAATTAATACTAATTATTGGTAATTATTGCTAATTATTGGTAATTATTGCTAATTATTGGTAATTATTGCTAATTATTGGTAATTAATGCTAATTATTGGTAATTAATACTAATTATTGGTAATTATTACTAATTATTGGTAATTATTACTAATTATTGGTAATTATTACTAATTATTCGTAATTAATACTAATTATTCCTAATTAATACTAATTATTCCTAATTATTGTTAATTATTCCTAATTATTACTAATTATTGTTAATTATTCCTAATTATTACTAATTATTGGTAATTAATACTAATTATTGGTAATTAATACTAATTATTGGTAATTAATACTAATTATTGGTAATTATTACTAATTATTCCTAATTAATACTAATTATTGGTAATTATTACTAATTATTCCTAATTAATACTAATTATTACTAATTATTGTTAATTATTCCTAATTATTACTAATTATTGTTAATTATTCCTAATTATTACTAATTATTGTTAATTATTCCTAATTAATACTAATTATTGGTAATTAATACTAATTATTGGTAATTAATACTAATTATTCCTCATTAATACTAATTATTCCTAATTAATACTAATTATTCCTAATTAATACTAATTATTCCTAATTAATACTAATTATTCCTAATTATTACTAATTATTCCTAATTATTACTAATTATTGTTAATTATTCCTAATTATTACTAATTATCGTTAATTATTCCTAATTAATACTAATTATTCCTAATTAATACTAATTATTGGTAATTAATACTAATTATTGGTAATTAATACTAATTATTGGTAATTAATACTAATTATTGGTAATTATTACTAATTATTGGTAATTATTACTAATTATTGGTAATTATTACTAATTATTCGTAATTAATACTAATTATTCCTAATTAATACTAATTATTCCTAATTATTGTTAATTATTCCTAATTATTACTAATTATTGTTAATTATTCCTAATTATTACTAATTATTGTTAATTATTCCTAATTATTACTAATTATTGGTAATTAATACTAATTATTGGTAATTAATACTAATTATTGGTAATTAATACTAATTATTGGTAATTAATACTAATTATTGGTAATTAATACTAATTATTCCTAATTAATACTAATTATTCCTAATTAATACTAATTATTGGTAATTATTACTAATTATTCCTAATTAATACTAATTATTCCTAATTATTACTAATTATTGTTAATTATTCCTAATTATTACTAATTATTGTTAATTATTGGTAATTAATACTAATTATTGGTAATTATTACTAATTATTGGTAATTAATACTAATTATTGGTAATTAATACTAATTATTGGTAATTAAGACTAATTATTGGTAATTAATACTAATTATTTGTAATTAATACTAATTATTTGTAATTAATACTAATTATTCCTAATTAATACTAATTATTGGTAATTAATACTAATTATTCCTAATTAATACTAATTATTCCTAATTATTCCTAATTATTACTAATTATTCCTAATTATTACTAATTATTCCTAATTATTCCTAATTATTACTAATTATTCCTAATTATTGTTAATTATTCCTAATTATTACTAATTATTGTTAATTATTCCTAATTATTACGAATTATTGGTAATTAATACTAATTATTACGAATTATTGGTAATTAATACTAATTATTGGTAATTAATACTAATTATTGGTAATTAAGACTAATTATTGGTAATTAATACTAATTATTTGTAATTAATACTAATTATTTGTAATTAATACTAATTATTCCTAATTAATACTAATTATTTGTAATTAATACTAATTATTCCTAATTATTCCTAATTATTGGTAATTATTACTAATTATTCCTAATTAATACTAATTATTCCTAATTATTCCTAATTATTACTAATTATTCCTAATTATTCCTAATTATTACTAATTATTGTTAATTATTCGTAATTATTGTTAATTATTCCTAATTATTACTAATTATTGTAAATTATTCCTAATTATTACGAATTATTGGTAATTAATACTAATTATTGGTAATTAATACTAATTATTGTTAATTATTGGTAATTATTACTAATTATTCTTAATTATTGATAATTATTAGTAATTAAATGAATAATTATCAATAATTAGAAATAATTACCAATAATTACAAATAATAACATTATTAATATATTTTATTATTAATATTAAAATAATATAATTTTCTAATTTATATACAGTTCTTTTTTCATCTGTGCGTTTTCTATCTCCACATACAAATAATACATGTGAAGACAGCAAACACACAGATGAAAAAAGAACTGTATATATATAAAAAATTATATTATTTTAATATTAATAATAAAATAAACTAATAATGTAATAATGTTCTTATTCTTAATTATTGGTATTTATTACTAGTTATTAATATTTATTCTTAATTACTAAAAATTATTACTAATTATTCCTAATTACCATATAAACAATACTTATAATTTAAATTTATTAAATAATAAAACAATGTGAACATAATTAAATTACAACTAATTAATAATAATAGAAACTAATAAGAAATTAAAAATAAATACAAAATTAAAATGAAGATAAATACCTTGAAAATTGATCTGTTCTGATCGTTCTTCAAAACTTTAATATCAGCTCCGGAGAAAAAACTTAAACTGGAGAAAAACTCAACTCTAGAAATATAATTCTGAGAGAGAGAGAAGATAAGGAATGAGAATGAAATGAAAAAAACGGATGGGGGTATTTATAGGTTAGATTATTTGCGACGGGCCCATTTGCGACGGGATTCCCGTCGCAAATAGTATTATTTGCGACGGTACCCGTCGCAAATACCTTAGCCAACATTTATTACGGTCAACCGGTAAATAGTTATTTGCGACGGGTCCCGTCGCAAATAATCCCTGCCGACATAGTATTTGCGACGGGGGAATATTCCCGTCGCAAATACCTTTTACCGCCGCCGGTTATTTGCGACGGGAATATTTCCCCGTCGCAAATAAGTTTCCCGCGATTTGGCGCGCATCGCGGGAAAACTATTTGCGACGGGGAAAGCAATCCCGTCGCAAAAGCCTCCTTATTTGCGACGGGGAAATACCCCCGTCGCAAATAAGTTTTTAACATGACTATTTGCGACGGGAATAAATCCCGTCGCAAATAACCCGTCGCAATTGCTCATTTTTCCCGTAGTGGCCCGGTCTGAGAGTTATTGGCTTTTTCGTCCCAGGGGCATGGTTAGTTTTTAAGGCAAAACCAACCCGACCGTACTCCACCTACGTCCAAACCTCAGGAAGAGTATGCCAAAAGATCCGTCTCACTAAGAGGAACACAACAAAGCTGACGGCACGTCAGTCGGACGTCCGTAGCTCAAGATATGAGTGTTTCCGCTCCGAGGGCCCGGTTGGTTTCGTGTACGAACCAACCCGGCTGAACTCAATGTATTCCGAAACTTTTAGTGTGATATACCGAATCGACCGTCTCGATCCGAGGATCGCATCTCCACTAACGGTTCGTCAATCGGAGGTCCGTAGCTCATGTTATGGGCAAAAGACCGAAATCGATTCGAAAACGGGGGGTCCGGGTCCGGGCCGACCCGGCCCGGCCAGGCAACCCGCGACCCGCGCGCTGGGGTCCGGTGTGCTGGCGTCCGGCACCAGCTGTGCGCAGCGCATCCAGTGCGCTGCGATGGGAGAAACGGGGGGCACAACCCCAGTGTTTAAAAAACCAACGCCCCCCCCACGTGGATGGGGGCCCGCTCCAGCCATCCAGGGGTTCAACCCTCGGGTCTCCAGGGTAACGGCCGGCTTTGCCGGCCGTTCTTCATACACGCGGGACCCAGATGGGGTCCCGCCCTGACCACCGCGGCCGGCTTTGCCGGCCGCCTTGAAGACCGCCGCGGCACTGCCGCGGCTGGTTTCTCCGGTGGCGCGCCGCCGCCGCTGGTCGCCGGCGCCGGCGCCGCCGCACCGGGGTGGTGCGCCGCCGTTGAACTCTGCGGACCACCGGTCGTGCACCGGAGGTCCGTTTTGACCGCCGCCTATGCCAAAACTCTCCTCGGGTCGAGAACTTTACTGTGGTGATCTCAAATCCTTAATGCAGTCTCGTTGCTTCATCGCTGACTAAACCGTACAACAAGAGAAAAAAAAACGAAGGGTTGTTGGGTCGTGCTCGTACCGCTCGCACCCTCCGCGTTAAGTGCTAACAGTTGGAAAAATTAAACACTTGTTCCCAATAATTTATCGATCACAACTTTAATTATCTAAAATTTAGCCAACTCCCAATAATTCTTCCGTAACGAAAATATTCTCATCCCACGAATAAAACATGCGCGGATCAACTAGAAAAGTGCGTGTGTTGATCCGCGTTCTTTTTATAATAGAATGAAAGATGGAAAGAAAGTAGTTCTTTCAAAAATAAATCCCTACCTCGGTTTCAAGTACGATGTTCGTCAACAACCCACGGAAGACAACGTCGCAGAGGTCGGGCATCGCGGTAATCGTTCGTCAATTCTGTTCACGATGAGGTACGTCCGAAGAGGTACGTCGTTGGTGAATCTTCGTAAGCCGATGAAGGAATTCCGAGGAGGAAGCGGCATTCTTCGCCGAAGGTCGAAGGTTCTTCGCGTTCTTCGTCAAGATTGAATAAGAAGAAGAAGAAGAAGAAGGCTTCAAAATCTCTCAAGAGGCTAGAGAATTCTAACCAAATAAAATAAGCTAAGGTCTTATTTTATTTACTCAACCAAACCTTTTGAAATTCAAAGGTTTGAAAAATTATACAACTCAACCCATTTAATAAGCTAAGTTGTCAAGTTCATTTAAAAGGGGAGTTATAGGGGAGTTTTGAGAGAAGATGAGTAGTTGGGGTTCGTGTGGGACCCAACACACTTAATCCTCCCAAGGGAGGTTAAGTGGATGTGGGTCCCACCTTTAACTCCCTTTGGGAGGTTAACCAATAAGTTTAAATAAAAATTTGTAATCCACAATTTTTATTTAACTTATTCTAAACTCCCAAAAACTAACTCTCAACTCGAAATAAACGCAACCTCGGAAAAGGCCTCCTTAAGTGAATATCGGCGCTGCGAGTTCATCGGTGTCCACAGATTTCAATTCCGAGCACCAGATCAAAAGTTAGAAATTCCCGCTCGTTCGTTCACTGAACGTACCCGAGCCAAACTTCGGAAATTGATTCCGGGCACTCCGGGTCTCGGAATTAGGTGCCGTCAGAAACCACGTTCTTGTAAAATTCCTAAGAAAATTAAGAAAAAATTTCCCATGAATTTTACGGGTCTTTGTAATTTCGGGCCCCTAAGCCCACATATCCGATTCCCACTCCAAAGTTTCTTCCTGAACATTCCCATGCTGCCATAGTACTTGCACTAATGGCGCAACCTTGCATCTCAAGACCCTTTCACTATGATCCACCACACAAAATGAATGCTCCACAAAGGACACATCATCCTCAAGCTTCACATCCTCAACATAAACCACATGAGATGGGTTAGGGTGATACCGTCGAAGATGCAACACATGAAACACATCATGCATCCCACCATACCGCTGTGGAAGAGCCAATCGGTATGCCACTGGTCCGATCCATTCCTCAATCTCAAAAGGCCCTACATACCTGGGTGCCAACATACCCTGCTTTCGAACCTAACGATGACCAAACCTTGGTGACACCCGAAAGAACACTTTATCACCCACCCCAAACTCAAGAGGTCTACGCCTCTGATCTACATACGACTTCTGCCTACTCTGAGCCGTAACCATCTGATTTCTGATCAACTTAACATTCTCTGAAATCTCCTTCACGAGACTTGACCCCAACAACACAGATTCACCGGCCTCTAGCCAACACAACAGAGATCTATATGGCCTCCCATAAAGTGCCACAAATGGTTCCATCTGAATCGTATCCTGAAAACTGTTGTTGTAGGAAAACTCAACTAGCGATAGGTGCCTCTCCCAAGATCCACCAAAGTCCAGGACACAAGCTCTTAACATGACCTCCAACACTTGGATTGTATGATTCGACTGCCCTTCCATCTGTAGGTGGAAATCCGTACTCAAAAACACCTACGTACCAAAATCCTTCTACAACCCTTGCCAGAAACGCGATGTGAAACGTGGATCACAGTCCAAAACTATGGTCTGAAACACCCCATGAAACCACACTCTTTCACAAACATATAGCTCACCCAACTAGTCGACTATAAATGTCTCATGAATCGGTAAGAAATGAGACACTTTCATTAACCGATCCACAACCACCCAGATTACATCATTCTTCTATGGCGTCCTCGAAAGACCCACAACAAAATCCATTGTTACATCATCCCACTTCCATTACAGAATGGGAAATGGATGAAAAAAACCACCTGGGAGTTGATGCTCGGCCTTCACCTGCTGACAGGTAAAGCACCACGCCACAAAGCCCACAACTTCCTTCTTCATTCCAGGCCACCAAAACTACCTTTAGAGATTACAGTAAATTTTGGTCAAACCGGGATGCACTGCCCACTTTGATGCATGGAACTCATGCATCAACTCTTCCCGCATACACTCTGGCGCAACCACACGATCACGAACACGAACAACACTATCCACGCCGACGGCCCAACCAAAAGGTATCACCCCACCTTTAATATTTTTCTTCATGATCAAACACTCAGGATCATCAAGCTGACTTTCCATAACTCAACTCAAAAGCATCGACTCCATTGTCAGGGAAGAAAGAGTGACCTGAACACTATCCTCATGCACCTCCAGATGCATCTCTGCAAAAAAAGCCATCACCTTCCACTCGGTGTTGGACTCCTGAACCACCTGATGATGAACCTTCCTGCTCAGAGCATCAGAAACACTGTTTCCCTTTCTAGGCATGTATGCCAACACAAAGTCAAAATACTGGAGATATTCAACCCATCTTCGCTTCCAAAGATTTAGATCCCGTTGTGAGAAGATGTACTTTAAAATATTATGGTTGGTAAACACCGTGAACCGTTCTCTCAAAGGATAGTGCCTCTATCACTTTAGGGAGTATACCACCGCAACTAACTCAAGGTCATGATTGGGGTAGTTCTACTCATGTGGTCTCTGCTGCCTTGACCCATAAGCTACAACCCACTCATTCTTTATCAACACGACCCCATGTACGACTCTGAACGCATCACAAAACATGATGTACTTCTTACCCAGCTCAGGTAAGATCAAGATTGGTTCATTCGTCAACCACTTCTTCAACTCTTGGAAGGAATTTTCACAAGCCTCAGACCACTCAAACCCGATTCCTTTATTGATCAAGCCCGAGAGTGGTGCTGCCAAGCGAGAGATCCAGAATGAACCTTCAGTAATACCCGACCAAACCCAGAAAGCTCCGAACATCAGAAACACTCTTGGGCTGATCCCAAGATACAAATGCCTGCACTTTCTCTGGAACCACCGTCACACCTGCCTCTGAGATGACATGACCCCGAAAATGCACCTCACCTATCCATAATTGACACTTTGATAGATTGTCATATAGCCGATGCTCTCTTAGTGTACCCAAGACGATGTCAAGATGTTGGGAATGATCATCATGAGTTTTCATGTACACTAAGATATCATCAACAAAGACAACCACAAACCGATCTAGATAGGGATGAAAGATCTGGTTCATTAAATCCATTAACATTTTCGGTGCATTGGTCAAGACGAAAGGCATTACCACAAACTCAAACAACCCATACCGACTACGGAAAGCTGTACACAGTATGTAGGAAGACCTCACCCACAACTGGTGATAACCTGACTTCAGATCAATCTTAGAAAACACTGATGCACCCCTAAACTGATCAAACAGGTCATTAATTCTAGGAATAGGGTACCAATTCTTCACTGTCATCCAATTTATCCTTTGATAGTCAACACACAGCCTCAACGCCCCATCATCCTTCTTTGAAAAAAGAACGGGAGATCCCCAAGGAGACGTACTATGATGGATAAACCCATTATTCTCCTACTACTCAAGCTGAAACTTCAGTTCCCTGATTTCTTCCAGTGCCATTTTGTATGGCGGAATAGAAACCAATTCCACTCCCGGCAGCAACTTGATTGTGAACTCAACATCCCTCTCGGGTGGTAACTCCGAGAAATACTCAGAAAACACATCTTGAAACCAATCCACCATAAGAGGAAAATTATATTGTTCCCCTCCCTCATTATTATCAAGCATGAGACATGCCACTTGAGCCATGAGTCCACTCAACCACTGAACAATCGGTCCTGCATGACCTGCTCGAATATTCCATTTTCCATGGTGGACGTAAGCATCACCCACAAGCGACATGAATGATATGATGTGACGATAACAGTCTATGTGTGCCCTATACAACACCAACCTATCCATTCCCAGGATTAGTTCAAACCCTGACATCTCGATAATGATCAAATCCCACAAAAAACGATACCCACCAAATTCCAAGGCACATCCCTTTCAATTCTTGATATCTTTAACCTACACCCCCAACGGAGTGTCAACTGACATAAATCCGCAAACCCTTTCCATAGGTAAACCCAGTGCTACCTCAAGTTGAGAAGAGATAAAAGAGTGTGTGGAACCTATGTCAAACAAAGCATTATGAATAGTAGAAGTACAAGGATCGTACCTCGAATAGTCAACGGTCCGGCTTTGCCACCACCAGGCGCAAACTAAACATCCTGAAGATGACCTGCCCCTCTACTAAGGGCTCCTTCCTGAGTACTCTGTGCTACACTACCCTGTTGGTGTGAACTATCTTGCCCTAGAGTTCCACGTCCACCGCCCGAGCCAGTACGGCCCATGGAGCTCCAAATGCCTACCTGATACGGGGCAACTGATCCCCTTCCTGTATCCGGTACCCACCTTCCACCATCATACTCTCCCACCTGTTGTGTTTTCCTGCAGAACTTCTGCAAATGTCCTATCCTTCTACATGAACGACACTCAACTGGAGGTCGAGGACACTGACCATGCATATGCCCCAGCCTACCACACTGATATCAGAACACTTGATTCCCACTATGAGTGGCTGACCCTCTCTTCCAGCCACTTTGCACACTTCAACCATGCTGTGAGTTATCATGGCATCGCTTTCGATCTTCGGTAGCTGCACTGCTCATCTGTCCTACTGACACCACAAGCCCACTACCCGAACCTCCATTCAGGTTTCCTTCTGAGATTACCACCTGATATACTACCTATGCGAACCTCTTCAATCGGAATATATTTACTTGAAACTTATCTCATGTCTCAGCCCTTCCTGGAAACACTTTGCTACTACTGCCTCATCCCCTGCTAACACTGGGACAAAGCATCTCAAATCAGTGAAGCGACTAGCATAGTCCATCACCGATAGCGATCCCTAAGTCAGGATCATAAACTCTACAGCCCGGTCTATCCTCAAAGAATCTGGATAGAAATGCTCCAGAAACCTTTCCTTAAAAACCATCCATGACATTCCATCACCCTACTCCATTTGAGCCTGAATGTCCCACCAACTCCAAGCCTTGCCTCGCAACATATAAGCGGCCACCTTCCCTCACTTTTAAACAGGGGTCTCTAGATGGTCCAGTATCATCTGTACATACTCTAACCAGATCTCCGCTGCTTCTGGCCCACCATATCCATTGATGTTCGGAGGGTGCTGCAGGTGGAACTCCCTGGTCCGCACAAACATACATGGTGCAACCCGACCTGGGTCCCGATCAATCATCTGCATAAGGCGAGCCATGTTCCCCCGGAACTATTATTCTCCACCCTCATGGGTCACCAAATTTTCTTGCTCCTCTCTCGGAGGAGTGTTCTCAGCAACATCCCCACATTGCCCAACTTCTAACCGATGTTGTGGTGGCATTTTCCTACAATGCCAAGCACGAAATTTTAGAACTCATACCATAAACATTCATGACTCCCTCAAAAGATCTTTACTATCTACAACAACCCATTTCATATACTAACCCAAAAACATTTTCCAATTTTTTTCATACCCTATTACTCCATTAAATATCATTTACCATTCATTCATCCTTACCCACTTTTGTTATTTCATTCATCTCATCGTTTCTTGATTTCATGAAATTCATGATGAAACCTACTTTCCTGCCACACACACCCACCCCGTGTGTGTGTCTAATACAATGCATGTCACCTACCTCCCTAGGTTCTTATAATGATGCACGAATGCAAATCCTTGAGCCATTAAGGCCACGAGCCAACTATCATAAAATAGTCATATCAAACCACACGTGCATCACCCAATGGTGAAATATCATCAACTATAACATCGCACAACCAAGAACAACATTTCCCACCTAGGGTGACTTGGGTTTTCCCTCGTACATGTGTTCGCTACTCCCAAGAATGATCTCATTACCAAGGCCCGAAATGTAACCCTTGGAAACCTATCCCAAATAACAATACCTTGGAGAAGGAGAAGAAAGACCTCTTTTAACACCACTTTGTAACATCCCCGACCCAGAATCCACTAAACCGGTGCTCCGATCCAGGTAGTTACATGACCTTAAGGGCACCTCCTCATACGCCAAAGGCTGCCGACTAGCAGCGGGGGTCTATGGAGTCATGTGGGGAGACTACAACCCCTTTCTATCAGAGTAAGCCACAACAGAAATAAACCAGACAGTGTAAAAAATAACCAATAAACAAGGAACATGTATAACAACCATTTCCAACAATAAACATGTCATTTCATACTACAAGTGCAAGAGTGAACCAAACCCAAAATAAAGACAATGACCAAAATCCCCAAAATGGTCCCGACTCCAAGTCTGGTTGATCCACCAAGTGCTACCCATGTCCACTCAACTATATATCAAGGACCATTTTGCTTCTCCTGACATGCAAACATGAAGTCTTCTCGGGTACCCAACAACGGCTTGAGCTAGGTGTGAGTACAACTCAGTAGGCCACCACCAACGGTGTCTACAAAATATCCAGTATTAACAGGAAGTGCATGTATAAAAGAATATGAATGATAATTTCCAAGTAATTATTTAAGGTTCCATTAACCAATTCAGACCCAAATCCATTTCCACTTCCATTACCATCCATTTATTACCAATTATCATCACTTACCATTTCATCACATTTCCATGGGTTAATCACAGACATTATGTTACATGGGTCCAATGCCAACAATCACACGCAAGAGGGTAAAAACATCGTTATCCTATCTCACTAGAACTAACCCCCTCATAGCAACCATATCCTCAACTCAAATCCTCAGTCCGGGTGGATGCAACTGTTAGGAGAATAGAACCTCAGTCCCCTATCCTAACATGTGCATTTAGGATGGAGTTTAAAACCTCAGTCTTATCTCAACCCATGGGTGTAGATCCTCATGTAATACCCCACTCTACGACACCATGTGCACATGCTTATATATAAGTAACCATCAACCATCTAAACCATTTCCCTTTAGCAACACTATTCACAACAACCCACTTGGGAATTCACATTATGCCATAACCCATTAACACATTACCATTTCACATCATTTAACGATTCACCCAATTCCCATGTGTTATTACTAACTCACTAAGCATTTAGCAGTAGACCAATAACCTATCAATTATGGTCTCTAATCGGTTTACACATTAACCCCTTCATCATTTCCATGATTCAACCATTCATACCACTCCAAATAACCCTTTGGTTATTTCTAAGTCTAGGTGCATCACCTAACTTCTATTCCAAGTTCAACCAATCATGCCAAAATGTTTATCAAGGGCTATACAATTTACTAAAGCAAGGTCACTCATTTAATAACAATACCTAAACCTGGGAAAAGCCGACACATCCCATGGATGGCCCCAATTAGGTCAAGACAATCCCAACACATCCCATGGGGATCGTGAGGGTTTCACATTTTCCATTTTAAACACCATTATTACCAAACATGCCAAGGTTATTCAAAAAATAACCAAGTGGAAACATGAGAAAAACATAAACATGCACAAATCCCCAAATAACTATGGGATGTCACTTGTATACCACCTACCACGAAACAGCAGTTGAACGCACTCTCAATCGAGTCGTTAGACCTCGATCTGACCAAACATTGGAGCTTCAACCTTAAACTCACAAAAAAGATAGTGTTTTAGAGCATTGTAACAAGAGAGAGAAAATATACAAACCCTAAACCAAAAAGATATTCTAGGATGGGATTATCCTTCCCCGAAGCTTCGATTCACAACCAACGGCACCAAAAATGCCTTAGAATCGAAGGATAACCACCCTTGGGATGGTTGGGTCGGCCAAGTTCATCACTAGGGTTGAGAGGGGATGAATGGAGGAAAATACCGAGTTGGGGTTTAATAGCCCGGAGTTACAAACTTGTAAGTTTTCCAAACATTAAGAGGCCGCACAGTTTAGCCTTACGGTTTGGAATACCGTGCGCAAACTGTGCGTATGATGCACTCCAGAGGAGGAGGGGTCGCACAGTTTTTCCTAGGCAGGTCGCACGGTTTGCCCTGGCCGTGCACAAGCCATACACCCTGGCTTCTCTTGCCTATATTTTTTTTTCTTTCATGCCCCTAGTCCCTGGAACACCCACAAGGCCTCTCACACCTTCAGAAGACATCCCTTGAAGCCCGAAACAAGTGATTCAACCTAAACATAATGAAAAACGTACCTTAAAAAAACCAGGATCTTACACCTAAACCAATCCATGATTTATTTTATGAAATTATGTAAACTCATTTTCACCATATATTTTATATATATCTATTTTCATCCACTTGAACTTAAAAATTAATTGATATTAATTTAATACTTTATGTAAATCCAAGAGTTCCCCTCTCCTATCTTATAAAAGGGTACCTTCTATCCTTTCTAACTCACACACTTTATTCCACCTATCATGAAAAAAATAATTCCCAATTATCTTATATAATTATCTAACCATTATATTTTAGGTTCGGGTCTTCCCAAAAAATCATTACAAGTGTCCTTGAGAAACATTCTAAAGGGGTCCTACTAAAGAAAAGGTAATCATCTTACCAAAACACTTCCTATTTATTTATTCTTCTATGTACTCAAAATATATTTTAGTCATCATAAAATAATAAAAATAATCATAAATACACTATAATTTTATTATGATCATGAAACCACCATTATCTGCACATGTTTTTTTATTGTGTGTACATATGTGTAGATTACAACCTCCACATAGTGATACAACACATTCTCTATCACCATATTTCATCGATAGTTATTATGAATGGTTTGACGTATATATATTATAATTATGATATAATTATTATTCTATATTTATAAAATCATATAGAACTTCTAATCAAAAAATATGTTCAAAATATGATAACATTTTTTGTGAATATGTGTGGACTACCACCTCTACAAATACATGTGATTTATTTTTCATTTCTACTTTACATGGATTAATATAAGGATAGATTTAATGAATAAATATTATATATATGAGATAATAATTATTCTATAATTTTTAATCATTATTTAACAATATTTATTTCAATCAGTAAAAAAGTGAAAATATCAATCATGTTTACATACAACTTGTTATCTCAAATAATGATATAATTAATTTTTATATATAATCCTTTTATCGATGAATAAATATATATAATAAATATATATTACATTTATACAATTTTAACATTATAGAGATTATGGACCCATGATCTATGTAAAATGAAAAGAACTATCGAACCAAAATTCTCATGAATGATGAAATAGTGAACACCAAAAAATGATAATTTAGAATGGTTATTAATAAATGAGTGTTAAAATGTTATAAATGGATTATATATGGTATTATAAAAATTGAAATTAATCTATTATAAAATTATAATACATTTTAATTTATTTTATATGATCATAATATTCTATTAATGAAATTATAACTCAAGGTAATAGTTTCTCATCCTACTTTTATTTCTATGACACATATGCCATATTCACCACTTTTTTCCTTTCTATGGTGTATATACTACCCATGACTTTATGTTATGATAATTTTATTATAATATATAGAGATTAAAAACTCTAAAAAAATTATCTCTTTCATGAGGTACTATTTATATATTACCAAGTGGTAAAGGTTCTTCATCTCAATATAGTTTCATTGAGACATGTTTTACATTATGAAGCTATTTATGGTTATGAAACAATTTACTCCAATTTTTTTATGATATTATCTTATGATAATTTTATGTCTTCATGGCTTGTGTTCTATGATTCATTTATCATTCTTCTCTTATGAACATAAAACCATTATTCCACGACTCAAGATTATCATAAATGATATATTGTTTATGGTTATAAAATATTAAGCTCATGTTATCATAAACTTATTCTCATATTATTATTAATTAATCATTGATATATATCTTTTTTACACATACCATGAATATGATGTCACAGTTTATTATTTTTTATTTTCCTTGTGCTATGAAGAAATTTTTTATGTGTGATGCATTTCAGAAGGGAGATAGTCACGAGGAACTAAGTTAGAGATGATATAGATATCATATTATTAAGTTACCCATATATTAATTTTTCTAGATAAACTAATATTATTAGGTTATTACTTTTATCATATTATTACTTAATCAATATTCATCAAATAATATGTAATATTTATTTATGCAAAGTTTGGGTCACTATAGTCTGTATCATTAAAATATATAGTTACCTTTAAAATCCATGATGAGAAAACAATAGAGATAACCCTAAGGATACTCTTATGTATAGTAGAGCAACATAAGTAATGGTAAATAAAGGAGTGAGTTTTCCTGTAAAAATAACATTTTTCTATATACAACATGTGGATGTGGTTTTGGAACAGATGAATCAAGGAGCAATAACCCTAAAAAGAGTTGTTCGAGTAAATCATGACTAATATTATGGGGAAGGGTGAGTTTTCCCTTAGGGTGTACCCAATTTTGAACCCTTGAGTCATATTATTAGGTAAATTCACGTTTTATTTTTGAACCATTATAAATTATTTGAATACCTTGTAACCAAGTAAACCCAGGTTAAATCTAATGTTTCATTGGTTAGAAGTTAGTTGTCATGATTCAGACATTATATAAATGTTTTCTCATGATATCTCACTATTATAATTGTTCCGTAAAATATGTTTTTCAGTTTTTTTCATTTTGTAGAACCACGAGGATTCATGATAATGCAGAATGTGATGGAAAATGTAATGATTTTACTCCAGAAAAAATAATTTAAATAGGAACATGAAAGGAAAAACCATGTAATTATTTTTAATTATCTATCATGGTATATTATTAAAAATGTAAATTTTGGTGATATTCATAATGCATCAAAAAATTGTATATGGAATTTTTGGAATGTTCAGGTCGTAATGACCATAGAGGAAAGAAATTTTATTTTTCTTCATTCCAATAATGTGGGGAGGGGAACCTATGAGAATGAATCAAAGGAAGGGGAAGATGTGTTTCATTATAAATGAAGGTCATGGGGTAATAAATTTATAGGTAATTCAATATATTATGTGTTTGGATATTTTCCATTATCTCAATCAATTCCCTAATCTAAGTGTTAACTCCTAGACCAAGGAAAGACCTATGGTATGAAAATAATTGAAGTGAAGGGATTGAAATGTATATGTATTAGGACACAAGATTTATATTATATAAATGTTATTTAAATGATATTATGGTTATAAGAATCATAAAATATCCTAGGATATTTGCGCATTAGGTTTACTTATAGGATTTTAAAACACATGTTGAATGGTACTGAAATCCAAGAAAAATGATTTAGTAGGGAGGGGATTTTTTAGAACTTATGATTAACAAAAGGATGACACAACATATATTCCGAATATTTAGTGAATAATTATTAGTTTCAACAAATAGACGAATTATATTGATTAATTAAATGTAAAAGTATTCATAACCATGAAATTGGTTAGTGATTCAATAAGAAAGTGATTTTGGTCATTTATGATGAAGTTTATTGGATCTTTGGATTTAAGGAATATACCTAATAGACAACTATTTTAATTCAGTAATATGTATGGTATTCATTTTTTAAAGAATATATATTTTAATTGAGGTTTTATGGTGATTACATTTATTAAAATGTTTTAATAGAATCTAGGTATTCCCTTATTTTGTATATGACATTATGAGCTACTTAATGTTTTCTGGGGATAAATATTAATGTTGATCTCAAAAATATAAGTGATAAAATCTCTTATATATCAAGGTAATTAATTTTTTCAAACCTATTTCCATGTATTAATAAGTTTAACTATATATAGAATATATTATGATGGTCGTTGGGTGTTGATATTGAGGTTTTTTAGATTAATGTATTTTATTTGTCTATATTGGATAAATTGGTCTAAACATTTAGGCTTTGGTTATAACTAGTAACAGAAGGAATGAATTATCGTTTTTTCTAGATCTTATGATCCATGAGATGTTAATTAATGTGATTCATGAGTTGAAATACATATTGAATATAATTTCATGCGGTAAGAGACAAAGTGGAAATTCATCAAAGCACAACAAAATTATAAAATTGTGCATACGAAATAGAATGTAAACAGGTAAGTATATTTTCTCATGATTCCTATAAATATATTAAAAGAATAAAATAACATTAAGAAAAGGATCATGAAATAAAAAAATTATACTTTTACCTTCAGTTTTGATGAATCGATGGTCTATTCACCAATCCCAAGTATATAGATCTATGGTCATTTACATTATCATGACCAGGTTCCAAATCACTCTATATTAGTCCCCAAAATCTACATTATACTCTATTATTAATAATTAACTTATTAAAAATGTAATCCTTATCTAGGAACATGATTATTTTTCATTTCAGGAAACCATCATGTTTCCCCCTTTCTATTTTTAAGATATGTTTTATTATCCTTTTGTAAGATGTGGGTTTTTAGTAAAGGTATTTTCAAATATTTATGTAAAATCCTAGGTACATAAAGAAATATGAAATTTTCATATTTATTAAAATCTCTGAATTAAATATTAATTTTACTTTAATGGGGATACTATGTTCTATGGCGTGCCCGATACGCAACAACGAGTTTCATTGAAATCGTACTTTCCACACTAATAATATAATATTATTATTTGAAATGGTAGTTAATGCCTAGCCATTGTATTGGTGGGAATTAATATAAATAACTAAAATATTATTATACAAGTTTATTAAATGTTTTTACATTTATCCAATAAAATTTAGAGGCTTAAAATGTGAATGAATCCAATTTTAAGCACAAATACTCTAATATTCTTTAAAAGTCCAATTTACCGCTATTTAATGGAGAAACCTTTTAAAATATAGATTTTTTTCACATTTATAAGTTCTATATTACAAAAATATATATTATTCATTGGAATCAGGACATAAAAATATAATTTGGATGAAATTTTGGTATTTTTCTAATAAAGTTCATTCTTTAATGAATCGTGAAAAGTACATTATTTTAATTCAATACTGCCTTTTAATCAAATTTATATATTGGTAGATTATCTTTTTAATTGGTTTTAAAGTGTAATTATATTATATTTCTACCATTTAATCCAATTTCACTCATTGGATGTAATTTCACATTGAAAGTTTATATAAACAAGTGTCAATATTTTGATAGTTATTTCTTAAAAACATGCTTTTTGTTTTCATAGCGGGAATTAATTTTAAATTAATTTCTACATCTTCTGTGTTTTGAATTTTGAAAAATTGATTCCATATTTGGAATCAGGAGGTCTAAATTTTGTAAATAGGTAACTTATATTTTTAGACATTATGAATATTAACTTCAGTAAATATTTTATTTACCATGGTTAAAAGGTAAATCTAGTAATTAAGGGAAACAAATAATACTATAATAATATTAAATTACCCTAAAATGTGTCCTAATATTATTGGTTAATACATATCCGACCTTGGGATCCCTTGAATTGATTTTGGGACCCCATGTGGCCACATTGGAGTGATAATGACACTTTATTTTTGTTAACATAAAGTAAAGGCAAAAATGACATAAACAATTATAATTTAGTAAATCAATTTTTACATGGGGTAATATAAGTTATCTCTTTGACTATAAATATTCATTCTAAATCTAAAACTATTTCCTGCATCATGGTATTTTTTTTATAATTTTTATACATTACATATATTTAATTATTTATGACACAATAATGATGCAGTGTTTACCTCATTTATAAATGATTTAAATAAATAAGATTATAAATATTAAAATATTATCCAAAACCTATTCAATTTCTAATGGATGATTTTATTTCGACCATGAGTCATATTATCGTCGACTTTATTATGTTTTGGACCTTTAGAAACTGAAATTCATTATATAATAAAATATTATTTTCACACTTTCCTAAAGAGCCCCTCCTCCCCCTTATAAAAAGTCTTCAAATCTAACCCATTACTCACACCTCTAAAGCCCCCTGTCTCATCCATACTCTACCCAATTAATCTCCATACATCCCTCTCCTCCTCCTAGAATCATTACCTTAGGTAGAAGGCACTTCAAGAAATGATTTTCATTCAAACCAAAGAGAGATACCCGATTTAAAGGTAATGTCTTCTCCTAAGTTCTTTTGCTTTATTATCCTTCTCAAACCCCCTAAACTATTTTTATTCCTTTATTTTATAATAAAAAATGTATCCTTAGTATAATATGTTGTTTTATGATAAGTATTCAAACTATCCTTACACACACCTCCGTCTAATTGGTAACGAGCATATTGTTTTTGTGGATGACGAACTAATGCCTCACGAAATGATGATTGTTGAATTATCTCTAACCACCTATTATGGAGGATATTAATATGGAACTATATTTATATATTATATATATTATATTTATATTATTTCTATGGTTCTGTGTTTTTCATTTATAGAATACCATTATGGTTTCCATAGTGGGTAAATATGATAATCTCTTTGAGAAAGTGCAGACTACTGCCCCCTCAAAGTTATATGACTCATTAATTCCTTACGTGGAATTTATAAATGATTGATTTAATGAAATTATATATGATATTATAGTATAATTATAATATAACTATGTATCATTAGGTTTTAATTCCATTAAAATATGAAATAGAAATGAAAGTAGCATTCATGTGTACGTACGGCTTACTGTCTCCATGAACGATGCATTTGATTTCTTCTCTCCAAATTTTATGTACTGTTATAAATACATATATATATACTGGATATATAAGATATATATGATATCTAAATCATTAATATCATTCTGGAGATAATGGACATTTGACCACATAAACAACTTTTTAATATAAGAAGTTCATTTTTGACTCAAGTACCAAATATCGACAAAAATGACCATTATTAACATAAATGATTAAATAATGTTTATAAAATGGTAGTAAGTAATATAAAATGAATAATAAACTTGAAAAATTTTCTTAAGTAAGTAGAAATTAACTTTAGTTTGTTATTCTGGAGATTAAAGAACAAATGGGTCAATTCAGACACGATGTAAGGGACTTCATCTCAATCTCCTATCATTGAGGCATATATTGTTTTATACATGACTTTATTTTATATGTTGTATAAAAACCTTTTACTTTTCATTTCATTCTTTGGGAATATTTTTCTACATGTTTTTTTACTAAACGACAAAAAGAATGTTTGTTTTTAACGTACGTGGTGACAATGACCATTCTGTCTCCACGAGTATTATTTGATCTTTATCTTACATAAAAATCCATAGTGTTTTTAAAAGAAAAATAAATACCATATACTCTTTTATGTATTTTAGTATTGAAAATGGTTTTTGGATTTATTATTTCAATATCTTGTTCAATATCTTGGAAGGATAAATTTTGATTTTAATTTGGGAATGTTATCTTTATTTTATGCTTATGTTATGTGTTATGATTATGTTGTGGTCCTTGAGAATTGTTTTCATATACGGGTGGTTCCATCAGAAACCTAGAGTGGGTGAGCCCAAGATAGCTCTCCAATGCATTGGGTAATGTGAAGGAGGTAAATGTGAATGTTTCTCCTAAGTGATTTAGGGAATATACTTTTATGGGTATTCCAAATGTAACTCCCTTCGTAGTTGTGAAAGCTACAATTTAAGTATGATATGGATGCCACAATCTACCTTTATGATTTATGTTTTCTATGTGTTATTATTAAATCTTATGATTTCATGAGGTATGTTAAATATAATATGTTATATATGTAAGGACAAACTAATGTTTTCATTCTTTGTTTTATAAACCTTGATGAGCTTTTTTTGCTCATCCAAAGTTTTGAAATGATTTTCACATGACTTAAAGATGAATTGGGTCAAGGATGGGATCAATGAATAGTCACGTTGTCTAAAATATGGATCTAGAGATGACTCTTTTTAAGTGTTTTTATTTTGTGAAAAAATGGGAACTGAGTAGAAGTGTATACTTTTTATCTTTAGAGATGTAATGTTATAGTTATGATGTAATTATCTAAAATTCTAAACCTAAATAGATCCTCAAAGTGAATTATTCATTTAATTCAATATTATATAATGTTTTAAGGTTGGGACCTTATAGTTGGTATCAGAGGTCGATTTAGATAACTTTAAGAGTTAGGGTATTGTTAAATTAATATCCATAAAATAATTTTTTTTAATATTGAAATGATATATTATTTACATATTACCATATTGATTCACCAATGATATATATCTATTTAGAATGGTTCTCCACAAAGGAAATAGGGCAGCTATGTTGGGACGACATCAGGAGGAAAGAGAATTTCCAAATTAGCAACTTGAGACGGGCATAATCGGAACTGAATTTTTTGTTGTAGTGATGGAACAAATGACTCATGTTATAAATGGTGGTGGTCAACATACACGAGATCATCCAGATCAACCACAGAGAAACATGCCAGTACTGGAGCATTTCATGAGGCAACATCCCCCATCATTCAGAGCATCATATGGCCTTGTGCTAGTAGAAAGGTGGATTAAAGCACTGGATAATGTTTTGTACCTCATGGGGTGTTCAGGACATCAAAAGGTTAGTCTTGTGGTTTACAGTTTTGAAGGTGAATCCAATCAGTGGTGGTCGATGGTGAAAAATATTAGGGGTGGTGAGGAGATTGATGCTCTTGATTAGGATGAATTCAAAGGTATGTTTCTTGGTAAATTTTTTCTTAATGTAGTTCATCTTAGGATAGAAAAACAATTCTAATAATTGAGGCAGGAGGATTACTCATTGGATGCTTATGAAGAAAAATTCACTTGACTTGAAAGGTATGTTCCCAATTTCATACGAGACCTTGATAGTAAATTCAACCATTTTTAGTCAGGATTAAAACCAATGTATCGAAAGACTATAGCTTCTCATGAGTTCAAAAGTTATGAAAAACTTCTTTGATTTTCGGAGATGGTAGAAATGGAGTTTTCCAATGATCATGTGCTCTTTGAAAAACAACATAATAAGAGGTCAAGGTGGAATACTAATGGGAAGAACTTTTCAAAAAAGTCTGATGGTAAGAAACTTAAATTTACTGTTTCTGAAAATTGTGGTAAAAAGCATGATGGGGAATGTCTTTCTAATTCTGGTAAGTGTTGCTGATTTGGTAAAATGGGACATAAGGCTCAAAATTTCATGGAAAAAGAGTTGGGTAATGGTAAAATGAAATCTGATTTAAAGTCTAAAAAAATGTTTTAAGTTCAATTAAATGGGTCATTATCCAAATGAGTGTCCAATGAAGAACTCAACTAATTGAAAGAAACTGGACTACAAGCAGAAATGGGTGGTTATGTCCTTTCAAACGACTTCATTAGACGTTGGGCCATCTAATGAAATAGTATAAGTTACACTATTAGGTTTTTTATATTATGTCAATGTGTTGTTTTATTTGGGGTCTACACATTCGTTCATTTCTGAGAAGATTTATAGTCAATTGGGAACTCTATATCATGATATGAATCATGAACTTATGGTAAAAACACCTGGAAGAAATTTTGAAACAAAAAAGAAATTATAAGAACCATCCTGTCCTTGTGTGAAGAAAGAGTCTACCTACAACCCTTATTACTTTGCCTCTAGTAGAGTTTGATGTTATTTTGGGTATGGATTGGCTTTCTGTTTATCATGTAAAGATTGACTGCATAGCTAAAGAGGTTTTTTCAGAAAGATCTTTAGTTTGTGTATACGAATGAACCCATACTTTTGATAACATATCAGGAAGCTGAGAAACTAGAAAAAGATGGAAACGAATTTTACCTTGAAAATATTATTGAAAATAAAGTAACTGTTCAGATTAATGATGTGCCAGTGGTAAATGAGTACCTTGATGTTTTTCTTGATGAGTTTCTTAGTATTATGCCTGATCGGGAAGTTTAATTTATAGTTGAATTAGTTCCTAATGCTTAGAAAATTTCAAAACCCCCTTATCGAATGGCTCAAATTGAACTTTTAATGTTAAAGAAAAAATTGTAGGAGTTATTAGATAAAGGTTTCATTCGACCTAAAACATCACCATGGGGTGCTCCTGTCTTGTTTGTTAAAAAAAATATGGTTCAATGAGACTTTGAATTTATTATAGAGCATTGAATAACATTTCTATTAAGAATAAGTATCCTTTTCCCCATATCAAAGATTTGTTTGATCAGCTCGAAGGAGCGTATTATTTTTCAAAGATTGACTTGAGGTCGGGGTACCATCAGTTGAAAGTAAAGGAAACAGACATTCCAAAGACTATGTTTCATGCTAGATATAGCCACTATGAATTTGTATTTATGCCAATTGTGTTAACTAATGAAATTTCTGTATTCATGGATCTTATTAATTGAATTTGTTGTCAATTTTTATATAACTTTGTGGTTGTGTTCATTGATGATATTTTGGTTTATTCTAAAAGTAAAGAGAAGCATGAAAGTTATTTAAGGGTTGTCTTGAAGACCTTTAAATAAAAGAAACTATATGGAAAATTCATCAAGTGTGAGTTTTGGTTAAAAAAATGTTTTTTCTTGGTTACATTGTTTCAAAACAATGGCATAACTGTTGATCCTACTAACACAAAAGTTGATGAAGAATAGACGAGATCCACAAATATAACTGAGATTCGTAGTTTTCTTGATTTTTCAGGTCATTATCAGAGGTTTGTTGATAAGTTTTCACGGTTTTCTAGTCCAATGACTAAGTTAACTCAAAATGGTGTAAAGTTTATCTAGAAAAAACAATGTGATTATTTTTTTCATGAATTAGAAAAAAGATTGGTGAATGCTCCAGTTTTGGCACAACCTTCTAAAAATGGTGAGTTCATTATCTACAGTGATGCTTCATTGAAAGGACTTGGCTGAGACATTATGAAGAATGATCAGGTAATTTCTTATGCTTCATGTGATTTCAAACATCATAAGTTATATTACTCTACACATGATTTGGAATTAGCTTCTCTTGTTTTTGCTTTAAAAATTCAGAGGCATCATTTGTATGGAGAAAAATGTGAAATATATACTGAACATAAAAGATTGATGTATATATTTACTCAAAAACACTTGAACATGAGACATAGGAGATATTTGTAATTAATCAAGGATTATGATTTCACGATCCTTTACCATCTGGGAAAAGAAAATAAAGTGGTTGATTCTTTCAGTCCAAAAATTAATGCTTCATTAAACATTATGTGTTTGGAATGAGATCCTTTGGTTTTTGATTTGATGAACTTTGGCATAGAAGTTATCAGTGCAAGAAATTACTCTATTTTGTTTCAGGTGTCAATGTAATCATATCTATCAGACAAAATTAGGCAAGCGTAGAAGGAAGACAGTGAGTTGTAGAAGAAGGTAGAGCTGGTTCAAAACAGTATGTTTCCTGATTTTAATGTTGATAATGATTGGGTTTTGAGATTTGGAAAGAGATTATGTGTGCCTTGTGATTCACTGTTGAAGAATGAGTTTTTATATAAAGCTTATAGTTCCCCATTTTCAGTTCATCCTAGATGTACTATGATTTACATAGATCTTCGGGAGTATTACTGGTGGGATGTAATGAAAAGAGATATTGCTGATTTTACTGTGAAGTGTTTGACTTGTCCGCAGGTTAAAGAAGAGTGGCAGTTTCCAAAAGGGATTCTGCAGTCTTTACCAGTGCCATAGTGGAAATAGGAAAATATATCCATGGAATACGTTGTGGGATTACCATAAACATATCGAGGTAATAATGCAATCTTGGTTATTGTTGATAAATTGACTAAATCATCTCATTTCCTTCCTATTCGAGATAATTTGTATCTAGATCAACATTCTTGGTTGTATGTTAAAGAGATAGTCAGTTTGCATGGTTTTTCCCTCTTTGGTGTATCTGATCATGATCTAAATATTACTTCTAACATTTGGAAAGGCCTTCAGAAGTCTTTGGGTACTTAATTTAAATTTTAGTACAACATTTCATCCACAATCAGTTGGGAATTCAGAACAAACAATTCAGACTACGGAGGATGTGCTACATACTTGTTCACTAGACTACCTAGGAAGTTGGGACCAACATATTTCTTTGGTATAATTTTCTAATAATAACAGTTTTCATTCCAGTATACAGATGGATTCATTTGAGGCATTATATAGGAAGCAGTGTCGAACTCCAGCTTTTTTTTTATGAAGTAGTGGAAAGGAAGCTTATGGGACTAGAATTGGTAGAAGAGATGGCAAAAAAGGTTCATATTTATTCAGAAGCAAATGCGAATAGCTCAGAGAAGGAAGAAAAGTAATGCAGATAAATGGAGGAAGGATCTCTCTTTCGAGGTAGGTGATCATGTCTTTCTCTATGTTTCTCCCCCAAAAAATGTGATTTTTTTTGTTAAGAAGGGAAATTTGAGTCTGAGGGTTTTTGGACCTTCTGAAATTATGGAGAAATTTGGATCAGTTGTGTATAGAGTTGATTTACCTCAATGATTAACCCACGTACGAAATTTTTTTCAAGTTTCAATGTTGAAAAAGTATATTCCGGATCCATCTCACATTTTAAGTCTAGAGGTAGTTCTGTTGGAAGAGAATATCTCTTATAAAGAACAAACCATCCAAATTCTTAACAGTAGAGAGAAAGTGTTGTGGAATAAGGTAATTTACCAGGTAAAGGTTTTGTGGAAAAACCATATGGTTGAAGAGGCTATGTGGGAATCTGAAAATTATATGAGGGATAAATACCCCCATTTATTAGATAAGTGAATAAAATTATGAGGACACAATTTCCAAAAGGGGGTAAGGATGTAACATTCAAGGTAAATAAAGAAAAATGACATTTTCATATTTATTAATATTTGTGAATTAAATATTAATTTTACTTTAAAGGGGATTCTATGTTCGATGGCGTGCTCGATATGCAACAACAGTTTTCTTTGAAATCTTATGTTGCACACTAATAATATAATATTATTATTTTAAATGGTAGTTAATACCTAGATGTTATATTGGTAGGAATGAATATAACTATCTACAATATGATTATACATGTTTGTTAAATGTTTTCACATTTATCCAATAAATGTTAGAGGCATAAAATGTGAATGAATCCAATTTTAAGCACAAATACTCTAGTATTCTTTAAAAGGTCGATTTACCGCCTTTTGAGGGTGAACCCTTTTTAAGTATATTTGTGTCACTTTTAAATGTTCTATATGACAGAAAATATTATTCATTATAATCGGGACATAAAAATATAATTTGGATGAATATTTGGTATTTTTCAGATAAAGTTCATTTTTAATGAATAGTAAAAAAACTGTATTTTATTTCAAAACTGCCTTTTAATAAAATTTATTTATATGTTCAGATTATCTTTTTAATTAGTTTTAATTTTCAATTAAATTACGTTTTTACCATTTAATACAATGTCGATCATTGGAAGTAATTTCACATTGAAATTGGACATAAATAAGTGTCAATCTTTTGATAGTTATTTCTTAAAAACACGTGTTTTGTTGTGACTACGAGAATTAATTTTAAACTGATTTATGCCACTTCTCTATTTTGAATTTGGAAAATTTATTCCATATTTGGAATTAGGAGGTCCAAATTTTTTAAATAGGCATCTTTTATTTTTAAACATTATGAATATTTACATCAATAAATATTTTATTTATCATGGTTAAAAGATAAATCTAGTAATTAAGGGTAATAAATAATTTTATAATATTGTTAAGTTACCCTAACATGTTTCCTAATCCTATTGGTTAATACATATATGACCATGGGTATCATTGGGTTGATTTTGGGACCCCATGAGGGCACTAGGGTGTGATAATGACACTTTATTTTAAATAACTTAAAGTAAAGGAAAAAATGACATAAACAAATATCTTTTAGTAAATAACTTTTTTCATAGAGTTATATAAGTTATCTCTTTGACTATAAATAGTAATTTTAAAGCTAGAAATATTTACTAAATCATTGTATTTTTTTCTAATTTTTAGACATCATATAAATTTAATTATTTATGAAACAATAATGATGTAGTGTTTACCTCATTAATAAATGATTTAAATAAATAAATTATAAAGATTAAAATAATATTCAAAAACTCTCCAATTCATATTGAAGGATTTTATTTAAACCATGATTCATATTATCTTAGACTTCAATAAGTTTTTTACCTTTTGAAACAGAAAATTTTTATATAATAAAATAATATTTTCACACTTTCCTAAAGAGCCCCTCCTCCCCCTTATAAAAATTCATAAACTCTATCCCATTAATCACACCTCTCAATCCCCTTTTCACGTCCAATATCTACCTAACTAATCTCCCTACATCCCTCTCCTCCTCCTAGATTCATTATCTTAGGTAGAAGGCACTTTAAGAAACCCTTTTGGTTCAAACCAAGGGGAGATACCCAATTTAAAGGTAATGTCTTCTCCAAAGTTCTTTTGTTTTATTTTCCTTCACCTAACCCCTAAACTCTTTTTATTCATTTCTTTTATAACAACACCTGTATCTTAAATATAATTTGTTATTTTATGAGAATGATTTTAAATACACTGACACGCACCTCCGTCTAATGGGTAAAGAACATATTATTTCTGTGGATGGAGAACTAACACCTCACGAAATGATGATTGTTCAATTATCTCCTACCACCTATTATGATGTCCATTAAGATGGAACTGTGTTTATATTTGGAATATATTACATTTATATTTTTTCTATGCTTCTGTATTTTTCATTTATATAATACCTTTATGGTTTCCATAGTGGTTAAATATGATAATCTCATTTGAGGAAGTGCGGACTACCGCCCTCTCAAAGTTATATGACTCATTCATACGATACATGGAACGTATAAAGGATAGAGTTAATGAAATTATATATTATATTATACTGGAATTATAATATGCTTATGTATCACTATGTTTTCATTCCATTAAAATATGAAATAGAAATCAGGGTAGCGTTTATGCGTACGTATGACTTACCATATCCATGAATGGTGAATTTCATTTCTTATCTCCAAATGTTATATAATATTATAAATACACATATATATATACTGCATATATAATATATATATGATTTCTAAATCATTAATATAATTCTAGAGATAATGGACTTTTGACCACATAAACAACTTGTAAATATAAGAAGTTCATTTTTGACTCAAGTTCCAAATATCAACAATATGACTATTATTAACTTAATGATTACATAATGTTTATAACATAGTAATAAGTAATATAAAAATAATAATAAAATGAAAAAAGTTTCTTAAAAAAGTATACATTAACATTCGTTGGATATTCAAAAGATTATAGAATGAACGAGTCAATTCAGACATGAGGTAAGGGACTTTGTCTTAATATCCTATCATTGAAGAATATATTGTTTTATACATGACTTTCTTTTATACGCTGTATGAACACCTTTTTCTTTTCATTTCAGTCAATGTGAATCTCTTTCTATGAGGCATTTTTCTAAACGACAAAAAGAATATTTTTTTAACATACGCAGTGACAACGACATTTCTGCCGCCACGAGTATTATTTGATCTTTGGCTTCCTTGACTGGCGGTAATGGTTTTAAAAGAAAAATTACTACCATATAATCTTTTACGTATTTTGGTATTGAAAATGGTTTTTGGATTTATTATTTTAACATCTTCTTGAATATCATGAAAAGATATATTGTCATTGCAATTTGGGAATGTTATCCTTCTTTTATGCTTATGTTATGTGTTATGATTATATTATGTTCCTTGGGAATTGTTTATGTGTATGGGTGGTTCTGGGATAATCCATGGGTGTGTGAGCCCGAGATATCTCTCCAATGCATTGGGTAACATGACGGTGGTAAACGTGAATGTTTCTCCTAAGTGATTTAGGGAATATACTGTGATGGATATTCCAAATGTAAATCCCTTCGTATTAGTGATAGATATAGTGTACGTATGATATGGATGCCACAAACTACATTTATGATTTGTGTTTTCAATGTGGTATTCATAAATATTATGATTTCATGAGGTATGTTAAAGAGCTTATGTTAGGTATGTAATGACGAACTATTGTTTTAATTATTATTATTATAACCCTTACTGAGCTTTTTATGCTCATCGCAGGTCTTGAAATGTTTTTCATAGGACTTAGAGATGAATAGGGTCATGTATGGGATCAAGGAAATGTCATGATGTCTAAAACATGGGACTATACATGAATCATTTTTTAATAGTTTTTATTTTGTGAAAAAATGGGAATTGAGTAAAAGTGAAAACTTTGTACCTTTTGAGATGTAATTTAATAGTTATGACCTAATTCTCTATAATTCTAAACCTGAAAAGATCCTCAATGTGAATTATTCATTTAATTCAAGATTTTGTAAAATTTTAAAGTCGGGTCCATATAATTAAACCTTCATTACCTAAGATAAAATAATAATAGTGAAATTTATTTATGTGTGGATAATATTAGAGCCCTAAAAAATTACATTAAAATAATAAAACCCTTGATATCTTTATAAACACGCAACATCGATATTTAAGTGCGTTGCAATATATTATAAAAATATTATTATTCCAATGTGACTATTGTAATAAAGTCGATGAATTGGTGGTTTTTTATGTTTTTAATTTCTTTATTAAATATTTTTATAATTTTTAATCTCAACAAAGATTCTTTAATTAATTATTTTGAAGTAATAATGAAAATTTTTAGTATTGATAGTTTAGGCTTTAAAAATAAATTTTATTCCAAAATGATTTTTATTTCATTTATGCATAAAAACTATAAATAATTAATATCACTTTAATAAATTTAATTTTGAAAAAATAACATCAATTTTAATGTAATATTTTCAAAAATTAAGATAGATTAAAGTATTGTTAATTTTATGAAAAGAATTATTTTTTTATAAGTAGTGAAAATTACTGATTTTTATTGCAAAGTATTTTCATTTAAATGCATTTAAAAGGATAATTTTTAAAAAAAATTAATAGTAAAATTACATTATTTAGGTTAATAAAAATACAATTAAGACCATTTTAATTAATGTTGTAATTTATTTTGGTAAAGGAACATATTATTTATCAGAAACCATTTTTCTCAAAATCTACTTTCAATCACATTTTAAGGGTTTATTTTTAAATTAAATTCCTCCTCATCTATAAATTTAATCATGAAACTTTTATTTCATATATATATTTATGAGGGTGAAATTTGGTTAATATACCCCATTTATGTTTTTCATTATGAATAGTAACCTTGTTAAAAAAATTCACATCAGCAAGCGTAAAATGGGTAAAAAGGATTAAAGCATTAGGATAAGCCTTGATGATTTATATAACACCTACGTTTATCCTATTGAATGGTTTGGGTTCGTCCATGTACTTAAACGTATCTAATATATGGCACTTGGTCTTTTTTATTCTTATATTATAACCATTATATTAAATTAAGAATGAAATAAATACAAAATGTCTCTCTCTTTCCTTTAATATAACTAAAATTTTTCATTAGGATAAGAGGATGATAAATTCATTTATAAATTTTTATTGAAAAGATTAATTATTTTTTTGTCGTATTAATTAATTTTTTTTAGTTATTTCATAATTATATTAAATTATTAAACAATGTTGGTTTAATATTAATTCAATTAATAGAAAAATAAAATATATGATTTTGGAAATATTAATATTATTATATTTTGGGTGAATTATTATGTTCTATAAATTTTATAGATACAAATAAAATATTAATGAATTTTTTGGTTTTTATATTCTAATTCCCTTATGTTCATTGTGTTTTCAAAATAAAATTATTTTTATAGTTATTAAAATTAAATTAATATTATTTCACACTAAATAATATTTATTAAATTATTCATAAAAATTAGAAAAATAAAAAGTTAAAATTTTCATTGAAAACAGTCTAAAATTCCATCCATCGTCCATTTTATTATTAAATGTCAACAATACAATTAAAATAATAAATTTTTTATATTGAAAGAGCCATTACCATGGTTTTGATTAAAATTGGTTAACCAAGGGGTGTAACCAAAAGATAATGTTTAAAATTATATATAAACCTGAAAATATTTTATCGGATGGATATATTTGGACTATATATTTTTTATAAATGAATCCATTTTATTTTGGAATCATTTTACTTAAGTTATAAACATATTGGATTACAATATTTCATGTATTTCAAAAAATAAAATTAATGATGATTTATAATTATAAAAATGTTATTAAATAATTTAAAATTCATAAAAATAATATATTTGGCCATGTTAATGGGATATGGTTGAAATTAAAAAACATGGTCCATTTATGGATCACTTATCTTATTTATTATTACTTTTTGACCCGTAAAGAGAAATAATCATGGACATCATGGTAATTGTGAAAAGATTTAACAGGGGTTAAAACAAAGTGAGAAGGGTGAAAAATCACCAAAACATGTCAAAATTTATTAGATAAGACTATTTCAACTCATCCTTACCATATCTTCAAATATATAAATTTTCATCCACATTGAACTTACATTTAATTTATAATAATTTAATACTTTTTATAATTCCATGAGTTTCCCTCCCCCACTTATAAAAGGGAACCCCTAAACTATTCACATATAATGATCCATATATTTTGACCAAATCCTACCTAATTATATTCTAACTAGTACCCTAACCCGTGGTGTTGCACGGGAAATGATAGAAAATCAATCAAAAAAACATGGATTTTATTAACAAAACCTATAGATAAGTAGAACTAAAATGATAATATTTAAATCCAAGTTCAAGGTAATCTCAATAGGTAACTCATGGAAATACATCCCCACTTTTGGTCCCTAAATGATAGCACTTGATATTGAGGGTTTTACGAACCCAACTACACATGGTTGACTTCCAAACCCACAAAGAAATAGAAGGTATAAAGGACCACTTCAAAAATTAGGGTTAACACCCACCAAAATTCTGGACACCATTTTCCCTAATTCATTCCATTCAAATTGAATAGTCACCAATTTTATTTCCCAATTATATATATTCCCAACCTTCCCTTTATTTCTTCTAAGAAGAATTGAAGCCTGTTATGGAATCCAGAAACCTCATGTTATCGAAGATGTTTTCTATGTCAAATAAAAACATGTTTAAAATGAGATATTCTTAAAATAATTTTGTAAATTTGAAAAGTGGTAACATAAACATAGATATTTTATAACATAGTAAAAACAATGTATAGCAGAGTACCTAAATGTATAACAGAGTTCTAGGATGATTCCCACCAGCATGATGGACACCATTTTCTCCATTTTAAAGAAATGTTCATAAATTAAAATCACTATATATGATAGAAAACAAAGTATAATAGAGTACCTTAATCTATAATAGAGTTTAATGATGACACCCACCATCGTTTAAGAGACCATTTTCAACATTTTATTGACATGTTAATAAAGTAAAAACAATGTATAATAGAGTAAAACAATGTATAAAAGAGTACCTAAATGTATAGCACAGTTCAGTGCTGACACCCACCAGCGTGCTAGACACTATTTTCACTATTTTATAGACATGTTGATAATGAAAAAAATAGTGAATAATAAAGTAAAACAATGTATAATTGAGAAAAACAATGGATAACATAATACCTAAATGTATAACAGAGTTTAGTGTTAACACCCACCAGCGTGTTAGACACCATTTAAACCATTTTAAAGACATGTTAATATAGTAAAAATAATGTATAATAAAATAAATCAATTTATAATAGAGAAAAACAATGTATAAAAAAGAATCTAAATGTATAACAGAGTTCAAAGTTGACGCCCACCATCATGATGGACTCCATTTTCACCATTTAAAATATATGTTAATAAAGAAAAAACAATGTATAACATAGTTTAAACACTCTTTTAAGCAATAAAAACACATGTGAATCAAAGAAAACAAACATAATCCACATCCTATATAGAATTTAAACAAACCACATATATAAAATTACAACCAACCTATATTCAAATAATGATCCATGGTGTAAATTACCACTATCTGAGATATATAAAAAATTATTTGATTGAATAACAATTAGAATACCTAAATAAGAATAATGGTTCCTATTATATCTAAAAAATACCAATTTAGGATGGATTTCTTGATAAAAAACCTGAAAAGAAAAAAACATTATCTGATCTACACCCATACTTTTAAAAAATTAGTATTCAATATGGAATTACACCCAACTAATTTATTATGGATAAAAATGGTTTAAATTATAACAATACTAAATAACAAATGAAATGTGGTCATAATTATAAAAAACACATCAATCCATAGAATCACATATCTGAAATTACATCCAGCATAATACAACATTAACACATCAATTGAGATTAAAAAAAACATAATACAAAATTAATGACTTAGTTGGTATCGCACCAGTGATGAAAATTGATAAACACATCCAACATACCTAAAAGATACCAATGATTCCATGGTTGGACTAATATCCAACATAAATACCAAAAAATCATAATTGTATCAACACCTATAATTTTTTTAAAAATAGGATTCGAATATGGAATTACACCCAACTAATTTATCATAGTTAAACATGTTTATAATTCATCCAATAATTAATAACAAATGGAATTTTATTGAAATTACAAAAAACAAATCAATCCATTGAAATACATAGATGAAATTAAATCCAACATAATACAACATTAACATTACAATTGATATTTCAAAAGAAAATAATACAAAATATATGACAATGATGGCATCACATTAGTGCGGTAAATTGATAAACTTGTCCAACTTGCACCGATTGTTTTCTAGACCATTTATATCAAATCAAAAAATATTAAAATATCACTATAAAGATCAAAAGTGTACATTCAAATAAGTGCACATTGATAATTTAGTGGAAAATAGTGCATAATATGCATATCTAAGAAGTCATCTATAGTCTCATCCATGACAACAGATGCTCTGGGAATGGGCTTCCTAAGAAAAGTTTATCCATATCTGCACAGCCTGAGTGCACCAAGATCTTCCACTAAGGAAACCACCCACACTTGTAATGATACTTTAGAATACAATTTAACATCCCTCTCTTTATTGCTTGCCTCCCACAGAATCCAACAGGATGAAGAGAAATATATACCATGTGTCTTGTCCACCACGGAACACGACTCCACCCCCTAGAACCAGAAAATAAATCAACTTTTCCTAGGTATCAACCTGCACCAAATCACCCATGAAACCTTCAAAAACCCTCCAAACGTCATCTGCCTAGTCTCTATAGAAAAAAAAACCATGTAGTTATGTTTAGAGATCATGTGATCTTACTATTGTGATGATGATATCATAATTGGTATATCTTGAAAGACCTCTGTACTATTAAATCTTGTGGGTAGTTATATGTAGAGAGTACATATTTTTGGTGAGTGGGATATCGTGTATGCATTCTTGTATTCAGGTATAGACCAATGTACAATAGTCTATCAGGATAAACCAAAGACTTTATAAGGTTATAGCATATGCATATAGATGAGGTACTATACATATCAATGGTCTATCCTGAATCACATTGTACAGTTCCTCATATAATGTTATAGTGTATTCATTCCTGATATACCAATTTGTATAGTTTGAATCATCATGAGGCACTGTACAGTGTGATTTAATCTGAAACAGTTGTGATTCGTAATGTATATGTCATTAATAGACCAAAATGGAAATGGTTCAATAATAATCAGCAGCAGGTGTGACAAGTGTACAGTGTTCAAAGGTAAAGTTGGTAATGCATACCTCACAATGTACATATCATCATTAAGCGGCAGCGGATGTGAAGGGCAGAGAGATTCTATATTATCACCCTAAAATATCATCTACACTATGGTATAGTATAAGCACTATACACTAAGGTACATTGCTTCATCAAAGTTTTTTAAATGATATGTACAGTGCTTAATGAGGTACTGTACACTAAGGTATTCATATGAATGATATGTACAGTGCTTTATTCTTGTATATGATATGTACAGTTCTTGTGATTTAGGTACAAAAAGCACTATACCACTCATCAACAGAAAGTACTCACATATCACAACAATTATCACTAGTAACAAATAATCTTGTACAATAAGATTGTACCACCAAGAGAAAAGAAAAGAAAAATTTATGTACAGTGCTTAATGAGGCCACTATTTTCCTGAATCAACCAGAGGCACTGTACAAGATAGACTGCTATTTACCTGAATCAACTTGAGGCATTGTAAATATCATCTACATGAATGGTGCCTCATCTACATATCCAAGTGGTCTATCAGGACAGACAAATTTCATATAAGGTAGTGTATGCATTCCTGTAAAAATTGGTCTATCTTGTATAGTTGTATATCCAGCGGTGATATGTAGATGAGGCACAATACATGTAACCAGTGAGTGGGTGATAGACAACTGTACATGTTATCTAGTGTTATATACAGAGAGTACATATCACTGGTTAGGGGGTTGCCCATGTCATTACAGACAGAGCATCAGCAGGATTCTTCCCATGTTTTCCAGATTAGTCACCTTTGTATTTCCTAGACATATGCATTATGAAATGGTATTTGTATAGTGGTATGGGTTTATTTAAGTGAAATGGTGTGTGGAACTGTCATAAAATTAAAGTAATGCATAAATAATTCATACTTGATGTTGACCTTTTGAAGGATCTACAGTTTTATATGAATAATAAGGATCCTTAAAAAGGTTAACATTAGGTTATAGTGTATGGACCTGTCATACTGGCCTATCAGGATTTGTCAACACCTCAAATGAAACATTTTCAATGAATCATTTTCTTAATATTTTTTTTGATATTGAGAAATACTCTAAAAATATATGGATTCTAAAAATAATATTCTGATCAATAAATGATATTACTGAAAAATGCATATTAGTTATAAAGATTACATTTTAGTTCTAAACTAATTATATATAATATTAGTAATACATAATATTTTATTGAATTTTTTATAGAGGAGAAATACTATTAGTTATCATACATAGATTCATAAAAAACTTGTGTTGATGAAAATGTATGTATTTTATTGGAAACTATAAATAAAATTTAATACATTGGAACTCTATGCACTATAACTTCTCAGACCTAGAACTATTTTTTTGGGAAGAACAACTTCATTTCGTCGGCCTTTATGGGATATTCTACCTTATTTTGAAGCATTAATCTATTATCCATCAGAATCCAAAACCTCCACAACAAATAGAATATGAGATAAATAATTTCATTGAGAACTGAGGATTTAAAAACAAAATATTTAACTCCTTTGATAAAGGATAAGATACAAAAAATTTTCATGATTTTATAATACTTATAGAATGATGTTGAGTATTTGAATGATATTTCAACATTACTTTATGATTAGTTTAGCATCCTTCTAATGTTTATAAAAAAATCAATGAATGCTTTACCTATCACAAAAAAAATAAGAAACATTTAGATCGTGAAATAATAAATTTAATAGATAATTTTGTACACGTGCTTTTCATTAAAAATACCTTATCATATAATTTAAATAACATAACATTAATATATAAGGCATCGTACAAAGATATGATACAATACACACACCATTTAAGATAAATCAATGAAGAACTAAAACGTATAATAGAGTTCAAACACCCTTTATTATTGTAAGGACATACCACCATGGGATATAAGTTCCCCTATGAATATCTAGTACTATACCTGAGTAGTCAATTTTCAGGTTAGGAAGAACATAACACCCAGCATAGAGAATTTAGTCAATGAAACACACATCTCCCTTTGAGTACTATCACCCACTCACCCATAAGCTGAAAAGGGAAGTGTCTATGGAGTAGATCCTTGTTGAATGTATGCGGATTATGATACCACATCCATTAACCCAGTTACACCCCTAAACCATCCAGGGCCTAAAACGTAGTGTGCTTTTTGAAATATGAACTAATAACCAGAGATGGAAGTTGGAATAAGAGGCCCAATTTCTAGGAAATGTGGTGAGTAAAATCAAATTTAGTGAAAATAAAGGAAATAAAATTCAACGAAAAAATACAAGGAAAATGGAAGGTGTAAGATAAAAGATCACAAGGAACATAAAAACGTTGAGACGCGTAATTTGTTTGATGAAAAAATGTCCAAGTAAATAAAATGTAGAGAGAAAAAATAGAATATTCTAGATCATAAAGAAACTGTATACAGATGATGATATGTTACCAGAGGTCTTCAGCTTCTGATAAATACAATGTAGGATGATTTGATTACAAAAAATATGACAAGAAACTCTCAAAATTAGGGAACAATAGAGGGCATGAACAACTAGCTGATCTAAGATGATTCAAAGGGATATGACCATGATACATGGAAGATAAACAACTACCTGATATGATAATGTCCTTCCTAAGTTCTAGAGAAAATAATCTATCATTATCATATCAATTACATAAGAGTGGGTCAGCTTAAGATTGATAGATAAAATTGATATGATAAGGATAAAATTTATACATTATTTTTTTCTGGCACTCTTACAAATATGATAAAATGGTACCCTATGGGTAGTTAACCTAGTAGTTATAAAATAACAAATAATCTATCATTATCATGTAATGTAGAGGGTTATTTATCATGTCATGCAATATTAGTGGAATCTAAAGGCATCACCCACTTTTTTCTACTCGGTAACACCATTAGCGAATAACATGTCGCCTATAGCTTTTCTCAATCTTCAACTAAGAAGGAAATGGTATTTCCATTCAACATCATCTTCACCTATATGGCACCTAAAATTTTAGATTCAAGAATGTAATGTTGGAACAATATATTATATAATATTTTTATAAACTATGAACAATTAACAGAACATCAAAGCGCCAACGAGGTCGCTGATTATTAGCATGAGATCCTAGTCATCGGGAATAATGAATTCATCATGTTCAGCCTTTGTGATCCCTATAAACTTGTAGAAAATCCAGTTGTACTCCCCCTAGAGCCCTTGATCATACACCTTCCATGATCGATCTGGAATCCACGTTGGGTTTTAATGGAGGGTCATGCAATTAGTATAGAGAGAAGATGCAATCATTAAGAGGATCAATTGGAGGAGATTCAATCCTTGGAAAGTGAACCGTGATACAGAAAAATTATATGGGTTTATGGGTCAATAAGAGGTGGGAAGTTAAATCCTGATGGAACGAAATAGAATAAATAGAACAGAGGAATGTTATATTGTGCCGATGGAAAAGAAATGGTTTTAGAAGAACCTGATCTGGATAAATCTAACCCCTACTTATCGGAGATCCGTATCTGCCTCTAGAACTGATCAGTCAAGGAATCGATCACCAGATCTATGCCATTGCGGTTGAAAAGGACATGCATTGAACTCTAATAACAAAAATACAAACATTGTAAAAGAATCCAAAATTTAGAAGCTCTAGAGAGGGAGAGGGAAAGGGGAGGTGGAGAGGGGACTCGGAGAGCCAGAGGCAGAGAGGGGAGGTGGAGAGGGGATTTATGGAGACGGAGGCGGAGAGAAGAGTTGGGGAGGGACATGAGGAATTGGGAGGGGAGGGTGAGATTTTTCATGTGGGGGAGTTGGGGGGAATGAGTAAGGGGTTGATGGTAGGATTAGCGAAAGTGTAAGAGAGGGTGAATTACAGGGGTGAAATGAAGTGGAGTTAACACGTGGTTAGAGATTGACGTGCTTCAGTATAGTTAATGTACTAGTTGCCAGCCCATGAAATTGCACGACATGATCAATTGATTATGAATTTTCATACATGCGCTAAGAAAATTATGGTAATGATATATGATATATGTGTCACTCATTGGGATAGTGGGAGAAAATTAAAAGAAGAAATAGAGTGAGTGGGCTATGCGTAACGCACGAAAATAGAGTGAATATTTGTGAAGACAAATATAGGTGGAAGCATTCCATATAACTATAGATGTGAATTTATTATCAAATTTGTATATAAATAAAATCATTGTATGATTAAAGTATTCATAGAAGTGTGATTTCAATGAATGTAGCCGGAACCATTCATTGAAACTATAGATGTGAATTTACGTGTATATGTGTATATAAAATAAATCAATATATTCATAAAGCATGGAAGAATGACACCCTATCATCTAGGGGATTATTGAATTTATAGGTGAAGTTCCTACACCCCATATTGTGGGGAATTATCGACTCTGACTATAGCATGGAGGACATGCACCTCATCGGGATCTAAGGGAGTGAAAACCCCATAACTAAACTGCTTGATATAGTCTTGTTTCCCTAAAAAGTGGATTATTAAATCAATTATTAATGTTTACCTTGATATAAAAATTTCACTATAGGAGTACCTAAACCCAATGTTTTCTCCTAATGTATTGAAAAACTATATCACCCATTTTACATAGCTAAGATACACGACCAGATATATATTCCTTGTTAATGTCCTCTCATAACTATGAGAATAATTCAATTTTTATATATATAAAAATTCATTATACCCATAAAATATAAAATGATCATATCATTAATATAAATTTATTTACAACAAATAAAAAAATTATTGTTTCCATTACATTAGCATAAGTCCTGATATATTATTATATGTTTTCCTCTAATATTAGAATCTTAGATTTGAAATTTGTGCTAATATATTTTTCAGTATATTAAAAACCATTGTATTTGTGGGTGTATGATATTTTCATTCACCATTCATGTTGTGGGCATGAAAGATTATATTTTTTAGAATAATTACACAAAACAATTGAAAGTATATATATGTTCATTATAGTTTTTAAACATTTAATTAAATTCAACTTGAATTTCAATAATAATGACATTTCAAAATTCACAGAATAATAATGGAATAAGAAATTTCAAATTTTAGACTTTCAATATTTTTCTACCATTGACATTCATAATCATTTCCAGCTAGTCCCATAAATAAAAATGAATTTTATAATCAGTGAAAATGAAATATCGCAAACAAATTCATAGTATAATGAGTGAAAATGAAATATCATAAATGGATTTGATCACAACCAAAAAACTACCCAACAAATAGAAAATAATTAAAAAGATATATTCGATTCCTAATTTGGATTCTCAAAAGCTAAATATAGAAATTTCCATTAGTATCGATCGTATGGGGAAATAATCCTCGTGTTCCACCATCAGATATAATGATTTATTACCACCAAAAATTTTAATGTGAATGAAGGGAAGAGTTCTTCAATAAAACTGAAGGACATTAATATGAAAACATAGCAGGAAAAAGGGAGAAAATATTGCATCAGTTCATATGTAGAAGCCACTCTAGTTCTCAAGAGATCTGGACTGTTGAACCTAAATATCCCTCATTATATGTTGATATCCAAAATTTGAGAATATGTATAGGCAGAGTGTCATATGTAGCACCAACTCATGGAATCCAATATTTTCATCCTCACCCCATACTATATTTTAAAATAATGGAGGAAATCAGACAATACTTTAATAGCTCCCAGCATCCCTTCTTCTATGGAAAATATTAAAACACCCCTTTGTTTCACCTGATTCTAGAGATAGTGGGCCCTTATAAAATAAACATAAAAAAACCAGAAGATTGATGTTTTAAAAAAATAAATATAATGAAAACCCATATATTCAAGCTCTTCTTTTCTTTCCCAATAATACATGTGAGTATGCACCTGACTTAGGAAATTAGAATCCCATGTTACACGGTATGGGAGTTTTGAAGACATAGAGATCGATAAATGTCCCAATATGGGCCTCGCTAACTTTCTCATGAGATAAAATGGAGTTTTAAGTCAATAACAGTTACACATTTTTACAGTTAATAATAGTTAAAAAATATATACAGTTAAAACACATATACATTGTCTTCCCACATAATTTGGAAGATATATAATTCACATATCCACCAATAATTGGTTCAATGTAATGAAATTTAATAGAAACACATAATATGCAAGAGAATATTTTGGTAATGAAGTTTTTATAATTGTGATTTCAAGCTGGCAATACTAGAAAATGGAGTATAAATAAACTATGAAAATGGATTCAAACACATATACAAAAGGAATACAATATAAAATACACATTAAATTATTATATGGGGTTTTATTTACACATATACATATGGATAATAAAATGTATTATACCACATTTGTATGGTATTATACCATACAATCAACATGAATACAGAGATGAAACCAATATGTAATATGTAATGTTAACTGAAGGGGTGAGACATTATCTAGACATGGTCAAGACTTATTATATCATGTTAAATCATACTAATAGTGGTATAACATCTCTATATTGAGTTGTTCAGAGATTCAAAAAATGGAAACATAAGATAATGTACTGCATGGGAGAGATTTCTTTGAGAAAAAAGAATGGACACATATTGAGTTATCTTGAAAAATGCATACTCATTGAATACCTTGGACATACATAAATTACAAAGTAATAATTTTAATAAATTGGTTTATTAGGCCTTATTCGTTGAGGAGAAGAAACATGTATTAGAAAGGGGTGATGCTTGAAACTTATTGATTTGAAATAATATTCTACAATATGGTCCCTTCTTACTCCAACTTCCCTTTGATAACATGATATCTAATATCAATTTATTTCTTATGAGATTATTTTACTAGTATTTTCAGAAGTTTAATAGCACTCTGGTTATTAGAAAATATCATCATAGGCTGTTTCACTACATCAATAATATCATCAAACTATTCCTTTAACCATATATGTTCAATATATTAATTGGTTACTAAGATAAATACTTCTTATGTCGTATTGAGAGATATATTGAACTATTTTTACTAATATGACCTACGTATTTATTTATAATAATAATTTCAACATAACATGTGGACATTCAATCCACTACATCACCAAACTAGTCCACATTAGAAAATAATTACCGTTCATAATACTTTCCAACATCAAAGAAAAATAAAAATATGAGAGGACCTTCAAAGTATGTAATGGTTTGTTTCACTACTATGATATGCTACTCATTTGTATTACATTGGATATGGGTTTCCAAATATGTAGAATAAATAATATCCAATGGCATTACTGTCAAAAATAAAAACACCCCTTCATTCTTATATACAATTTTGTATTATTATATTTTCCATAAAAATACATCCCAATCATGTTTTTAACAAAATCATAGTTGAAATTGGTTTAGATTCATTAATACCCAACATCTTCAGTATCTCTCTTATATATATAAATTTAATCACTATGGATTATTTCTCTTTCTGAACAACTTCAAGACAAATAATGTCTGTGTGTTAAAAAATCTCATATATTTCAAATTAAGACCACATTAAATATGAAAACTCCTCCATATATCTCTACATACACCTAGAAACTATTATTTCTTCTATATAAATCAGCATGAATTTTTCTACCCTATAAATCTTCACCTATAGTTTGTGATTAACGTCACCCCTTTTGAATTCCAGCATTATAAAACACTATTATTATATGGGATTTTATTAACACATATACATAAGGATAATATAATTTATTATACATACATCAATTTGTTGACAGGATTTTCAATTCCATATTATCAAGAATATGAGCTATTATTTACATCATGAAATCCATAATATGATGCTACATGATTGTCAATTCCATATTAGCAAGAATATATGCTATTATTTCCATTATGAAATCCATAATATATGTATGTATATATCAATATATAATCATTGTATCATGCATTACATATCCTCCAATACATTAGGTAATGATTTTTACATCTAATGAGATCACGATGTTTATGGTACAGAGGTTAATACCCAATATACTTTTCACATAGGGCGTGAGAGTAGAAAAAATACATTGTGTTTTAGTACAAAGTAGTAAACCCAATCCACTATTCTTATTATATTGTGATGTAAACCAAATCATTTTTTATAGGAAAAAATTATCTATGAGTAATCATTTTGGAATAACCTATCGGTAAATACAATATTGGAATAGTAATACTGTTTTTAGTACAGTTAGTTTTCACCAACATTCAAGAAGTAACAAACTAAAATAGAGATAGAAAAGGAAAATAAGTTATTATCTATTTTAAATATGTACCACTTGAAATTAATATATATTGTAGAGAAGATAGAATTCCCAAAATTAAGCCCTTGCTGAAATCCCATAGAGCAATAGAAAAACTATAAAGGGGAAGAGAGTTGAATTTCCGGAAACTATATATGTTGTTTAGAGATAAACAATGAATTTGTTAACAAATTTAAAAATATGATAATTCATCAAGAATAATACCTTTCATGTTTCCATCACCTGGAATAAAAACTATTTCCCATAGAACAACCATATCTCCAAGTTAGCTAGACACCAAGAGGAAGTTTCTGTCAAAGCAGTTTGATGACATAAAGGATTTGGGAATCCCTTCCACATGAGAAAAATATAGGAAATGAATAAATAATCATCTAGTAAATTAATAAATTGACATATATGTATATTATTTAATAGAAACTCACATATATCCCCCTACTGATGATAATTTCTCATGAATAATACATTTCATGATTCCATCACCTGAAATAAAAACCCTTTTACTTGGCGCAACCATAGATTCAAGTTGATCAGACACCTAGAGTAAGTATCCATCAATGCGGTTTGATGAGACAAACGAATGTGGAATCCCTTCCACCTGACAAGACCTTATGAAAGGAAGAATCATCAAACATGTTTTGACTAAAAGATGGACGTATGAAAAAATTGGAGAAAAAATATGAAATTGTTGACCATATTATAATAAAAAAAATACATAATAAAATAGTGAAATACCATAAGTTAGGGGTGTTATATCCTCAGTCACATATTGATGAAATGTTTAGTACCAACTCCTTATATTCAGATTTTAACATAATGGATACTGAAACATATATTTTGTTAAAATAGTATAAAACACAAAAAATGTAAGACACACTAAATGTAAAAAACACATATTATAAAAGAAACAATTCATATGGAAACACTTACCTATAACTCCCCCGCACACATTCAAAACAAACTACTTAAGAAATAAATTAAAAACAAAATGAAAACCAAAAATTTAAAATCATCACATATTTTTCCATTATGTGGGGTATTAATTTAAAAAATCCAATGATAAAGAAAAAATGTCTAAGTGATAACATCAATATCAATACATGCCCATAAATACATAAGTAACATTGAGAATGAAACATGATATGATCCTCTTATTTAATCACACGAAGTATAAAAACTCATACCATGTGATACAGATAAAGAGGTAAAAATTATTCATGGAAAACAAAACCGAGGGAAATCTTAGATGTACATGGGGCATCTCTATAACGACACATACTTTACATACATTGTTTATACTTCAAAATTGAAGCATACTTATTACAACATATAACAAAACCACGAAAGGACCATATAGGTATAGTGTCTTTAGAAACTGGGAAACATAAAAAACTGGTTCATAAAGCGTCTACACTGTCTCCCATTAATTTCATCATATCTATAGTCCCTTTTGGAATATCTTACTTAATAACCTTCTTCCTGACCTGGGGAAATAAAACATACAAAAGGGTGAGCTCAAATGCTCAGTAAGGGTAAACAAAAGAAATACCAATCACATCATACACATAAGCACATAACTTTTGGAAATCTGAACCTGCAATAGAGATCATAATTTCATTACATGGGGTAAATCATGGCAGTGAAATGTAATCACAATAATCATAACTTAAAACATGAAACTTTGTGGAAATCACACATAGTCATATAGAATCATTTCTTTTTAGTCAAGACTCATTTCCAAGACTATCTTAGTGGACAATGTCCCTTTCTGAACCGAGTCACCCTCGTTTCAGTCTTGTTTCACTGAACTGGTATAACCTACCGTTCCATCCATGTCTATCTCATGAGATATAAAATCTTTACCCAATGCATTGGAGAGAGATATAGGTCCCACCCATCTCATAATGATACCATTCTTATGTGTGCCCCAAAATCATAAATCATACATCATTTCATAACCCATGTAATAAAAATGGGATTCTTAAACAACATAACATCATAAAACAATTAATATAAGATAAAGGAATTCATAAAAATACTTCCATCACAACATAATCAAATCAATGTAATAATAGGGATAAAAAAAGAACCCTATATTATCTTAGATGGAAAATAATTTTGATAAAACACTTGAAATGAATTCTTGAGGAAAATATCCTTTCTTCTTCAAAAAAAATTTCCCTTTTTAAATATGTCATACAATTATAAACTAAAAGAAGTTGATTAAAAATAAACTTGAAAACTTTTAAAGGAAGATTCTTGGAAATAATGTTTTAAAAATCCATTCATGCCGTATAAGTTAAATAAAACATTCTTCGTACTTTTGTCAGAAAATTCAAAAAGTACCTCGTACGAAAAGCGACAAAAGATTCCTTTCATATCTTTTACAAAAACTTACCGAAGGGTAAAATTGGATATAAACTATTTTAGAAGGATGGAAATAATATTACATATTTAGGGAACATGGATGTGGATGATAAAATACACCCCAGTATTTACCAAAGTAAAAACAATCTCGGATAAAAGTGAGATTGTGATATTTCCCTTACCTTCGGTCCGACTTGATTTGTAAGTGTCCAAAACTCCTGTATAATGATTTAAATAATGTTATTGACTTATTACAGAATCATACTTATTTTTATGATATCATATATGGTCATATTCTTAGCTTCTTAGTAGTAATATTTCATTGTTACTTGTTATTCGGGTGTTTATAACTTTTTGTTTTTATGCGTGTTTTGTCGAATAAATTCATATTCTTCTCTTTAGGTTATAGATACCTCATTTCCAGAATGTTATTAGTGTAATATATATCATATTCAATCATTCAATTCATTTATATAATCATTATGAAATGAAGATCATGTAGAACGAGTCGCATCACATCGTGGAGACGGTATTCCGTACGTACGCACGAGTGATGATATCGTTCCTATGATCATGGAATTGTATTGGAGTATATGTATACTATTTCAGAATCAATATCAATTTATAATAGTCATATATAGTCATTATTTACACCATTATACCCATCCAAGTATGGTGGTGATGGAAAATAGATCACACCACGGCGTGGAGACGGTATTCCATACGTACGCACGTGCGGTGATTTCTTTTTCCGTAGGATGGATAGATGGTGAAATAGGGTTGTTTCATAATTACAATAACATATCAGTATATGAGTGATACTGATTTTATTACTTCATAATGAAAGAACTAAAGAAGAAGAAGTGGAAGAAGAAATAAAGATGAAAGAATCAGTAACAGACATTACCTCTTCTTTGAAGTGCTTCTTTGAGACCTCCTTTTAGGGCAATAAATGGGTCTTTGAAAAAGACCAGAACCTCTAAGATATTTCTAGGGAAGTGGAGAGGAGTAATTGGCAGGGGTTGGCCAAGCTAGAATGCTCAAAGTGGTGTGAGGAAGAGGGGGAGGAGGTGTCCTTTTATAAGGGAGGATAGGGGCACCTTTGGAATAACTAAAACTATTATTTTATTATAAAGTCAAGTTCGGTTTTAAATAGCTCCAAATTGATATATTTAGAAGCTAAGGTGGGGATGGGTCTAAATCCTCTCATCCAATAGAATTTAAACAAGTTTAGGGTCCTATTTTAACCTTATCATTTAGATTTAACATAAAGTTAAATAATTTTACTTTTACCATGTCTTCTTGTGTTCTTATACTATAATGTTAATAAACTTACTATAAGCAGCCAAGAAAACCCCAAGTTGTTTATTATTAATATATATAACCTTATATAAGTCATTAGGCCGAACCTTAGATTTTTAGTAATAAAATAACAATTAATAATATAATATTTGTTTTAAAAACTATTTTATGTCAATTTTGACACTATTTAGTAATTGATTTTTGTGAAAATCATAACAGAATTATTAGTTCGAACCAAGTTACTTAAATCAATACTAACATGTCATATTAACCTAGAAAATTAGTGGTATTCATAAAAAGTCTCAAATTACATTTATTTTGGTGTTTATAACATTAATTATGTCAATATTTCATTAATAAGATAATTACTGCATCATCATTGTGTCATAAATAAATAAATTTATTTAAAGTCTAAAAATTATAAATAAAATATCATTATGTAGGAAATATTTTTAGATTTCTAATGAATATTTATAATCGAATTTATCTTATGTATAACCCAATATTAAAAATGTTTTAGTTATTAAACTTTGATTTTTAACTATTTTAACTATTCATTAAATAAAATAATATTAAATGTCATAATCTAATCCAAGTGGACCTAAATGGTCATATTATATTCATAAGGTTGTTTTTGGTCGAATTAAACTTATCCAATAGAATTAGGACATGTGTTAGGGTAATAGTAATATCATATTTACCCTTAGTTACCCTATTTACTATTATCCGCGGTAAAAAAAGTAAAAAGTTACTATTCACCAAAAAATTATTTTTATCTCATTGAACCACATTTTACTTACTGATGTCAACCTTGTCTGTTGGATTTTCGAAATTCCATTCACAGAAGCGGTAAAATTATGTTTTATGCAAAATTCAGTTTTTAACCTACCACTTAGTGGTTTCACTATTCATCAAAAATTGAAAGTTTTCAGAAAAATACCAAAATTTCACCCTAGGCTAATTTCAGTATTCCTAATACAAAAATGAATTCAATTTTGAAAAATAAAATTTACAAAATTTCAAAAAGTGGTTATTACTATTCATAATGGCTAGTTTTAATAATATTTTAATAGCATATCGTTGTTTAGAGAAACTCGGTATTGCGTACGACGCAAGCTATCGAGGAAGGTCGCGATTTCGTGTAAAGCAAGCCAAGCAAGTGTTGTGTAGAAAAAGATTCATTTGATGATTTATATAACATAAAAGTCTTGGGTGTTACATTCTACCCCCTTAAAATGAATTTCGCCCTCGAAATTCGTCACTTTGTAACAAACAGATGAGGACACCTCTCCCTCATCATATCCTCAAGCTCCCATGTAGCTTCTTCTAATTGGTGGTTCCTCCATAAACCTTTCACCAATCGAGTGGTCTTGTTTCGTAGGAATTTTTCGCTACGATCCAGAATCTCTATCGGTTGTTCTTCATAAGAAAGAACTTGCTCTAGCGATACAACTTCTGAGCTGAGTACATGTGAAGGATCAGGTATGTACTTTCTCAGGAGAGATACATGGAACACATCGTGAACTTGAGAGAGATTCGGTGGAAGCGCCAATCGGTATGCTACCTTCCATACACGATCCAGTATTTCGAAAGGACCAATATATCTAGGGCTTAACTTCCCCTTCTTTCCAAATCTCATAACCCTCTTCTAGGGAGATATTCGTAAGAACACTTTATCACCCACTTCAAACTCTAGGTCTTTTCTTTGGTTGTCAGCATAACTTTTCTATCGACTCTGAGCTGCTCTTATGTGTTGTTGAATAGATCTGACCTTTTCTGCCATTTCATCAACGAGATCAGGTCCTAATAGCTTTCTTTCCCCAACACCATCCCAGCAAGTTGGAGTCCTGCATTTCTTTCCATAGAGAGCTTCATAAGGAGCCATCTGAATACTGGAGTGAAAGCTATTATTATAAGAAAATTACACCAAAGGTAGGTGTTGATCCCAACCTCCTTTGAAATCCATATAATAAGCTCTCAACATATCTTCTAGGGTTTGAATTGTTCTCTCAGACTGACCGTCTGTCTGAGGATGATAAGCAGTGCTGAAACTCAACTCTGTATCCAGAGTATGCTGAAGACTTCGCCAGAACTTCGAGGTAAATCTCGGATCCCGATCAGATATAATAGAAAGTGGTACTCAATGCAATCTTACCACTTCCTTTACATATATCCTGGCAAGCTAATCTAGAGAGAAATCCTCTCTAATAGCAATGAAGTGTACAGACTTTGTAAGACGAACAACTATGACCCAGAGAGCATTATTGCCTTTGGATGTTTTAGGAAGTCCTGTGACAAAGTCCATAGTGATGTTTTCCCATTTCCATTCGGGTATGGGTAATGGTTGTAACATCCCCTTAGACTTCTGTCTCTCAGCTTTAACTTGTTGAAAAACCAAGCATCGAGAGACATATTCAGCAACATCTCTTTTCATGCCATCCCACCAGAAGTACTCTTTCATGTCCCTATACATCTTCGTGCTTCCAGGATGAATAGAGAATGAAGAACTATGAGCCTCATCCAGCAGTTCCTTCTTTAATTCGGGGATGGGAGGAACACAAACCCGATTCCTGAACTTTATTATCCCATCACAATCAAGGTTGAACTCAGGAACATTTCTCACCTTCTTTTGTAACTCGACATCTTCTTTCTGTGCCTCTTTAATCTTCACAGGTATAGATGGTTGAACATTCATTTGAGAAAGATAATATTTTTCCCCTTCCATTATAATTCCAAGATCCATCCTTTGTAAATCCATAAATATTGGATCTTTTGTGATCCTCATCATGGATAAACTAGCATGGTCTTGTCGACTTAATGCATCTGATACCTTGTTTGCTTTCCCAGGGTGGTAATGGATTGAGCAGTCGTAATCCTTAATCAGCTCCAACCATCTTCTTTGACGCATATTCAGCTCATTTTGTGTGAAAATATACTTTAAACTTTTATGATCAGTATAAATATCACACCTTTCACCATAAAGGTAATGCCTCCAAATATTTAATGCAAAGATTACCACAGCTAACTCAAAATCATGTGTTGGGTAATTTTGCTCATGGATTTTCAACTGTCGTGAGGCATAAGCTATCACCATATCATTTTGCATAAGAACACACCCCAATCCCTTCTTGAATGCATCACTGTAGATCACAAACCTTTTTCCACTACAAGGCAGTGTGAGCACAGGTGCACTGGATAACCTTCTTTTCAACTCCTTGAAATTCTCTTCACATTCCTCTGTCAAAACAAACTTAACTCCTTTCCGAGTCAACTTGGTGAGTGGGTTAGATAATCATGAAAAATCATTTACAAAACTTTGATAATATCCAGCCAAACCAAGAAAACTTCGGATCTCAGTTACTATTGTTGGTCTCGACCATCTTTCAATATCCTCTATTTTTGCTGGATCCACGGATATCCCCTCTTTTGAGATTATGTGACCAAAAAATGCAACTTTTTGAATCCAAAATTCACACATGGTAAATTTGGCATAAAGCTTCTCCTTTCTAGGGGTCTTCAATATAATTCTCAAGTGATCTTCATGTTCTTCCTTGCTCATTGAATAGACAAGAATATCGTCTATAAAGACTACCACAAATTGATCAAGATAGTCTCTAAAGACTCTATTCATCAGATCCATGAAGATAGTAGGGGAATTAGTAAGACCAAATGGAATCACTATAAATTCATAGTGTCCATACCTTGTACGGAAAGCCGTCTTTGGTATATCCTCCCGTTTGAACCTTAATTGATGATACCCTGAACGAAGATAAATCTTGGAAAATTATTGAGCTCCGCGTAGTTGGTCAAATAGGTCATCAATGCGCGGGAGAGGATATTTTTTCTTGATAGTGATCTTGTTAAGTTCTCGATAATCAATGCAGAGTCTCATTGATCCATCTTTCTTCTTAACAAATAGAACATGTGCTCCCCAAGGTGATGCACTAGGGCGTATGAATCCGTTATCAATATTCTCTTCGAGTTGCTTCTTCAATTCCTGCAACTCAATTGGGGCCATTCTATAAGGTGTCTCTAAAATAGGCAAAGCACCCGGTACGAGTTCTATTGAGAACTCAACTTCACGATTTGGTGGAAGTCCCGGTAATTCCTCCGGAAAGACATAATCAAACTCCCTTACAATGGGCATATTCTTAATCGTGAGTTTCTCACCAACCATTTGAGATAAATAACCTTCATTTAGTGGAATCAAGACCCATAAGATAGAAGAAATTTCCACTGGAAGGTTATGTTCATCCTTGCATTGATAGACGATCATAGATTGATTTGGAATATGAAATGTGACTTCCCTTCTTTGGTAATTGATATGAGCTCCATATAAAGAAATCCAATCCATGCCAAGAATCACATCAAATTCCACTATAGGAAGGATCACAAGATTTGCAGGAAGCACTTTCCCACAAACTTCGATCGGAGAAGAATTATAAACTTTTGATGCGACTGTTGTGCCATTAGGTGTTGTCACAGCTAACTCAACATCTAATTGTTGAGGTAATATGGTGATACCCTTAGAAAATTCTTCAGAAATAAAAGAGTGGGTGGATCCAGAATCAAATAAAACATTTTCTACTTTAGAGTGGATGGTAAGTGTACCTTTCACCACATTGTTATCGTACTCCACATCGCTGATAGAAATTGTAAGTGACTTTCCTTTGTCTTTAGCCTTAAGAGTTTTTTGACGTCGACCATCATCATCAACCCTTGGATTAGGGCATTTATTGGCATAATTCCCCATCTCATTGCACTTGAAACATTGAAGTGTAGTAGGTTCATTCTGTGTATCCCTTCCTTTGTTTGCATCATTAGACATCTTCTTCCCATCATCGCGGCATTCAAATGCCCAATGACCTTCCTTTCCACATTTGAAACATTTACTTGTCCCTTTAAGACAACTCCCTCCATGTTTCTTTCCATACTTTGAGCATAAGGGAAAGTTCATCTTCTTTTCAGTGTGCTCTTTAGATTTTCCTTTGAATTCCATTTTCCTCTTCTTATCAAACCCATATGACTGATGGGTTACTCCAATCTCAATCTCGACTTTGAGAGCACATCGAACGATTTCCTCGTAGCTATTGAAGTCCCTTATGGCTAACGCCGTTTGAAGACTTGGTTTTAAGCCACTAATGAATCGATCGATCTTACTCTCAGGTTGGATAATAATAGAAGAAGCATACCTTGCAAGTCTTGTAAAATTTGCTTCATAGGTACCAACAGATTCATCATCATTTTGCTTTAGTTCAAGAAACTCTTTCTCCATCTTTGTTCGGAGAATACAAGGGAAGTACTTATTAAAAAATAAGTTCTTGAACTTGTCCCATTCCATGGACTCAATTTCATCACTTTGCCTCGTATTATTAATAAGATTCCACCATTGATCAGCATCTCTTTCCAAACGATACACTGCTAGGATGACTTTATCATGTTCAGAACATTGAAGAACTGAAAATATCTTTTCAGTAGTACTAATCCATTGTTCAGCAACTAATGGATCAGTAGACCCGCTGAAAGAAGGTGGACGCTGTCTCATGAAGGATTCAACAGAATGTTGCTCCTTCTTTTGCTCGTTTGGAAGTCCTGCATTATTCATAGCTTGAGAAAGTTGTGTGAGCATGGCTACAAGATTTTTCATTCCAGCTCCCATATCGTTTGGTTGCTCAGGGGGACAATCATTGCATTGCCCATCGCATTCCGCATTAACACGGTTCCTTCGGGTTCCAGCCATTGACTAAAACCAAGAAGAATAGTGTGAGCAACACTAATTATAATAGGAAAACCACATAATTCAAGAATAAAATTTTCACACTTAAGGTCTTATCCTAGGTTATTGATTTCCATTTCTAAAACACTAAGATTGTGTTATATGCTAAGACTTATCCTTAGGGTTCTTACTAAGGCTTTCACATCCTAGTTTCCAAAGGTCGACAATACCTTTCCTCTGATACCAACTATAACGACCCATACTTTACATACATTGTTAATACTTCAAAATTGAATCATACTTATTACAACATATAACAAAACCATGAATGGAACGTATAGGTATAGTGTCTTTAGAAACTGGGAAACATAATCAACTGGTTCATAAAGCGTCTACACTGTCTCCCATTTATTTCATCATATCTGTAGTCCCTTTTGGCATATCTTACTTAATAACCTTCTTCCTGACCTGGGGAAAGAAAACATACAAAAGGGTGAGCTCAAATGCTCAGTAAGGGTAAAAAAAGAAATATCAATCACATCATACACATAAGCACATAACTTTTGGAAATCTGAACCTGCAAAAGAGATCATAATTTCATAACATGGGATAAATCGTGGCAGTGAAATGTAATCTCAATAATCATAACTTAAAACATTAAACTTTGTGGAATTCAAACATAATCATATAGAATCGCTTCTTTTTAGTCAAGACTCATTTCCAAGACTATCTTAGTGGACAATGTCCCTTTCTGAACCGAGTCACCCTCGTTTCAGTCCTGTTTCACTGAACCGGTATACCCTACCGTTCCAGTCATGTCTATCTAATGAGATATAAAATCTTTACCCAATGCATTGGGGGGAGATATAGGTCCCACCCATCTCATAATGATACCATTCTTATGTGTTCCACAAAATCATAAATCATACATCATTTCATAACCCATGTAATAAAAATGGGATTCTTAAACAACATGACATCATAAAACAATTCATATAAGATAAAGGAATTCATAAAAATACTTCCATGACAACATAGTCAAATCAATTTAATAATAGGGATAAAAACATAACCCTATATTATCTTATATGGAAAATAATTTTGATAAAACACTTGAAATGAATTCTTGAGGAAAATATCCTTTCTTCTTCAAAAACACTTTTCCTTTCTTAATATGTCATACAATTATAAACTAAAAGAAGTTGATTAAAAATAAACATGAAAACTTTTAAAGGAATATTCTTGGAAATAATGTTTTAAAAATCCATTCATGTCGTACAAGTTAAATAAAACATTCTTCGTACTTTTGTCGGAAAAGTCAAAAAGTACCTCGTACGAAAAGAGACAAAAGATTCCTTTCATATCTTTTACAAAAAACTTACCAAAGGGTAAAATTCGATATAAACTATTGTATAAGGATGTAAATAATATTACATATTGAGGGAACATGGATGTGGATGATAAAATACACCCCAGTAATTAACAAAGTAAAAACAATCTCGGATAAAAGTGAGATTGTGATATTTCCCTTACCTTAGGTCCGACTTGATTTGTAAGTGTCCGAACCTCCTGTATAATGATTTAAATAATGTTATTGACTTATTCCAGAATCATAATTATTTTTATGATATCATATATGGTCATATTCTTAGCTTCTTTGTAGTAATATTTCATTGCTACTTGTTATTCGGGTGTTTATAACATTTTGTTTTTATGTGTGTTTTGTCGAATAAATTCATATTATTCTCTTTAGGTTATAGATAACTCATTTACATAATGGTATTAGTGTAATATATATCATATTAATTCATTCAATTCATTTATATAATCATTATGAAATGAAGATCATGTAGAACGAGTCGCATCACATCGTGGGGACAGTATTCCGTACGTACGCACGAGTGATGATATCGTTCCTATGATCGTGGAATTGTATTGGAGTATATGTATACTATTTCAGAATCAATATCACTTTATAATAGTCATATATAGTCATTATTTACACCATTATACTCATCCAAGTAAGGTGGTTATGGAAAATAGATCACACCACGGCGTGGAGACGGTATTCCGTACGTACGCACGCGCGGTGATATCTTTTTCCGTAGGATGGATAGATAGTAAAATAGGGTTGTTTCATACTTATAATAACATCTCAGTATATGACTGATACTGATGTTATTACTTCATAATGAAACAACTAAAGAAGAAGAAGTGGAAGAAGAAATAAAGATGAAAGAATCGGTAACAGACATTACCTCTTCTTTGAAGTGCTTCTTTGAGACCTCCTTTTAGGGCACTAAAATGGGTATTTGAAGAAGACCAGAACCTCTAGGATGTTTCTAGGGAAGTGGAGAGGAGTAATTGGCAGGGTTTGGCCGAGCTAGAATGCTCAAAGAGGTGTGAGGAAGAGGGGGAGGAGGTGTCCTTTTATAAGGGAGGAGAGGGGCACCTTTGGAATAACTGAAACTATTATTTTATTATAAAGTCAAGTTCGGTTTTAAATAGCTCCAAATTGATATATTTATCAGCTAAGGTGGGGATGCGTCGAAATACTCTCATCCAATAGAATTTAGACAAGTCTAGGTTCCTATTTTAACCTTATCTTTTAGATTTAACATTAAGTTAAATAATTTTACTTTTACCATGTCTTCTTGTGTTATTTTACTATAATGTTAATAAACTTACTATAAGCAGCCAAGCGAACCCCAAGTTGTTTATTATTAATATATATAACCTTATATAAGTCATTTGGCCGAACCTTAGATTTTTATGAATAAAATAACACTTAATAATATAATATTTTTTTTAAAAACTATTTTATGTCAATTTTGACACTATTTAGTAATTGATTTTTGTGAAAATCATAACAGAATTATTAGTTCGAACCAAGTTAATTAAATCAATACTAACATGTCATATTAACCTAGAAAATTATTGGTATTCATAAAAAGTCTCAAATTACATTTATTTTGGTGTTTATAACATTAATTATGTCAATATTTCATTAATAAGATAATTATTGCATCATCATTGTGTCATAAATAAAAACATTTATATAAAGTCTAAAAATTATAAATAAAATATAATTATGTAGGAAATCGTTTTATCTTTCTAATTAATATTTATAATCGAATTTATCTTATGTATTACCCCATATTAAAAATGTTTTAGTTATTAAACTTTGATTTTTAACTATTTTAACTATTCATTAAATAAAATAATATTAAATGTCATAATCTAATCCAAGTGGACCTAAATGGTCATATTATATTCATAAGGTTGTTTTTGGTCGAATTACACTTATCCAATAGAATTAGGACATGTGTTAGGATAATAGTAATATCATATTTACCCTTAGTTACCTTATTTACTATTAACCGCGGTAAAAAAAGTAAAAAATTACTATTCACAAAAAAAATTATTTTTATCTCATTGAACCACATTTTACTTACTTATATCAACCGTGTCTGTTGGGTTTTCGAAATTCCATTCACAGAAGCGGTAAAATTATGTTTTATGCAAAATTCATTTTTTAACCTACCACTTATTGGTTTCACTATTCATCAAAAATTGAAAGTTTTCAGAAAAATACCAAAATTTCACCCTAGGCTAATTTCGGTATTCCAAATCCAAAAATGAATTCCATTTTGAAAAATAAAATTTAAAAAATTTCAAAAAGTGGTTATTACTATTCATAACGGCTAGTTTTAATAATATTTTAATAGCATATCGTTGTTTAGTGAAACTCGGTATTGCGTACGACGGAAGCTATCGAGGAAAGTCGCGATTTCGTGTAAAGAAAGCCAAGAAAGTGTTGTGTAGAAAAAGATTCATTTGATGATTTATATAACATAAAATTCTCGGGTGTTACAATCTCATTGATTCCCTTTTCCACCCAGCCATAGTAATGATTTAAATTTATGGCATGGAAAGTAATTGTCAAAGAAGTAAAATGATGTTATATGTACAGAAAATTAGAAATCACCATCGACTCTTGTAACTTTTTAAATACTAATCAAATTGGGAAATAAGACAATATTCATGAAGAGAATAGGTTTACCTATATGAAATAAAAGATTCACTTCTTTGAAAAAAACTGAACAAATTAGAAAAAAAATGAACATATTGACCCAATTATAATAAAACAAAACAGAATAAAATGGTGATATAACTTAAGCCAGGGGTGTTACATCCTCTCATTGATTCCCTATTCCAACCAGCCGCATTAATGTTCTGCATTCAGGGCTTGGAAAGGAAGTTTCAAAGAGGGAAAATGATGCAAAACATGTATGCATAGTAACTCCAGTAATCCTTCATTTTCAATGTTCAAAGACATCAAAACCCATAGCACATTCTATAACTCATATTATCCGAATCGGTTGAATGTATTAGGGATTTTGGATTCTGATCAAGCTCTGCATAATGATCCTAAAACACAAACGTTTGTGGTGCTTTATGCTGATGATGAGACTGAATTCCTCATAGAATTTTCTCGAGATATGGAGAAGATCAACCACTTATACATCACTGTCGAAATGTGTGGTGATATCCACCATAGGAGTGATTTTTTAAAAAGTATGAAATTTTTATGTTTTGATACCATTGACAGTTGCAGATATTGGAAAGAGGGATACGCTAGGGTTGGAAAGAGGGAGATGCTTGGGTTGGAAGGGATAACGGGGGGAGAGTATTCAGGCTTGATGGAATGGAAATATAAGTCAAAGAGGGGAACCGAAGAAGAAAAAAAGTAATTAAAATGTTACTAGGGAAGTGTTGGTAGTTGATGGGGAGATGATGCACCTTTAGGGGAGGGGCTCTGAGAAGAGGAAGAGGCTGAGATGGATACTGAGGTGGAGGGGCAGTCAGAGGTCATGTAGGAGGTAGTGAAGGAGGCGGAGAGAGATATAGAGGTGGAGAGGGGAGCCTGGGAGGATGGTGAGCCAGAGGAGAGGTAGATGAAAATAGGGGAAGATAGGAGAGATATGGGAATCAAGAGGTTTGATAGGGGAATAGAGAAACCAGAAATCACGATGAGGTAGCCACGGTAGTGAAAACAGAAGAGGTGACGATGGGGAGGAGAAATTACCTGATATAGTGTAGATAATGGATATTAAGGGGATAGATTAAATGTGTGGGTTATTTAGGGTTGATTAGTTTAGCATACTAATGTCATGATCTTTCAACACATGACTTGTATGGTTGTTTCTACATAACAGATGTCAGTGGGGTATCTTTTCTGTGGTCCCTAGGGCTGTAATAATTCCAAAACATAATTTACTTTGATATGTATGCACTGGCCCATAGCCACATGAAGAACACCAATAAGAACCATGAGGCGTGGAACTTTCCTAGTGTTATGGGGAGGAACTCATTAACCTGAAAATCAGCCAATACATGACCCTCACCCTGCTAGTTTTCCAGGCGATGTACAACTCCTTCCCATCTCTCCACTCATGCATAGACAGATACTACCTCATCATGAGAAGCTTCCTAAACTTGACATCAGTGCACTGTGTGTGTGAAATCCAGGCACAGACCCATCAATCCCCTTCCATGCTCACCCACACTTCCCATGGTAACTTACTGGGCCATCCCAACTCATCTCCTTGGAGTGGTTATTTTTTTGTGTCGTGTTGTGCTGTTATCTCCCTTTGTAATTGATACAAAAAAACAAAAACATAAGATATAAGGTAGAATATAAATAATCTAAAGATATGATACAATACATGCACCTTTTATCAGTAGAATATCATACACAGTTTTGGTCGTGTTTTGGTTGTATTTGAATAGCATACTGGAACCACAAAATACCCACAGATGGAATTTCAAGAGCCAGTAAAAGGTTAACAAATTTCCTCTGTCAAGTAAAAGAGTTGGTACTTGCAACAACACAATGTAACCACAACATACCTTGTAGATATTTCTAAGGATTTTGTAGACATCATTAAATGTAGGTTTCAGCTTTACTGCTTCCTTGATGAAAGAAATTAGTAGGAAGGAAGCAAAAATAATATATGGGAAAGGTAACCAAAGTCACAAAATGGGGGCGTAGGGGGGAGTGGCCAGTTTTTAAGAAGAAATATTATATAAACTGGATCATTATGGCATAAAAATAAGATAAATTGGAATACTCCTCACCTACCCATTCTCCAATTCTTTTTCCATACACATTTTTATGTCATAGATCAATTAAGTTAATTCAGTTGACTGGGGAAAAGGCTGCAAATTTGTGTATGATAAAAGGGTTTTCTATTTCATTCTTCATGAAATGATGCATAAAATATCATATTTCTTTCCAAGTATACATGCATCTAAAACAATGAAAATATGATGACTCAATGAACTTATAACGCACTTATAAGAAGTACTGGTTGATGAAAAATAACCTAGCCATTGAAGGTTTCCATCCATCTGCTTGGCCATCATAATCTTTTCAGGATAAATCATCTATATAATCCATGGAAATATAAACAAATATGTCATGTTCTAATTATTTATGGATTATAAAACTGAAAAAGAGTATAAAGATGTATGTGGATATGAATCAAAATAGAACTGTATGAGTAGTTGGAAAAGAACAATCCAATTGAACCTATGAATGAGTGAAACAATATGTTTCTATGTTGTATGTTCATTATAAAAATTAAATTTAATCAACTTACCTTTATCAACCAATTATATGTTTCCCTATAAACCTTGATTTTCTTTATGAGCATGCTTAATTTCTTTTGAACATGATGGATCCACTAGCACTTGAACCATAATAGTAATAGTTCTTATATGGAAAATTTAAAGGCTAATAATCCTTAAATCAATAAACAAAGAATCACAATCAAAACATTGTATATAAAATTATGTATTATATTTTTATCTCAAGGCATCAACTACCTTGTTTTGTTTACCCTTATGAGAGTGAACTATAAAATCATAATCTTTTATCAGTTTAAAATATCTTCTCTACATCATGTGCAATGATTTTTGAGTAAATAAATACTTTAATATTTTATAGTCAGTATATATTTCACATTTTACCCCTTATAAAATTTGTTTCTATATTTTTATAGAAAATACAACTATATCCAATGAAATATATGTTGTTACAAAATTATGTTCAAGGATTTTGATTGACATTATGCATATAAAATTACCTTATTATCTTGCATCAAGACATATCCAAGTACATTCAAAGAAGAATATATATAGAAAAAACATACCATTTGCGGATAGAATGGAAAAAAATGGATATTTAACCAATATTTATTTGAGTTACTAAAATCATCAATCAAATTACTTTGTCTAGTTAAATATAAATCCTTTTAGAGTTAAATTAGTTAGTAGGATATATACCCAAGAAACATTTTCAAAAAATCAATGATAAAAAACTACAAATATAAGAAAACAATGAATTTAAGTGACACTTTTAGGTCCCAATCACTCTTCTTGTAACACCCCAAGCTTCCACGGTACGTTTCCCTTTGAATTACGTAGTAGCATGCATTGAACGCAACTTGGAGTTTTAACACACCACAACCAATCAAACTTTCCATTATGAATAGTAAAACCCACTATTTGAAATTTATTAAATTTTATTTTTCAAAATGGACTTCATTTTTGAATTCAGAATATCGAATTTCGATTATGGTGAATTTTTTGTATTTTTCTTAAAACATTCAATTTTTGATTAATAGTGAAAAACATTGTGTTATTGTTTAAAATATGGTTTTTATTTAAGTAACTAGTTATTTTATTTTAATTTATTTTAGTTCAAAATAGATACATAATACCGATATATGTTCAATATAATTCATTATTGTCATTTTATAATAAGTATAGATATATAAAATTTTATTGAACTTTTTATCGTCTTTTACCCACCTTCTAAGAGTATTTCCAAATTTTTATAAAACATAATTTTACCACTTCTCTGAGTTGAATTTAAAAATTCCTAATGACATGGTTGAAATCGTTAAGTAAAATTAGTTTCAATAAGATGAAAATAAGTTTTGGGGAATAGTAACTTTTGACTTTTATTTTCCACGGATAAAAGTAAATAGGGTAATTAAGGGTAAACATGATATTATAATTACCCTAACACATGTCTTAATTCAATTGGATAAGTGTAAATCGAACAAAAACAACCTTAGGGATAATATAAGATCCTATTTGGTCCACTTGGATTATATTTTGACTTTTATTATTATTTTATTTTAAGAAGAGTTGAAAGAGCTAAATTCAATGATTCATAACCAAACCAATTTTAATATAGGGTTACACACGATATAAATTCGAATATAAATATTCATTATAAATCTAAAAAAATCCTATATAATGGTATTTTATATATAATTTTTAGACATTAAATAATTTAATTTATTTATGACACAATGATGATGCAGTAATTACCTTAATAATGAAATATTAAAATAATTGATATTATAAAGATCCAAATAAATGTAAATTGAGACTTATGATGAATTACACTAATTTTATAGGTTAATATGACATGTTAGGGTTGATTAAAATTTTTATTAGAAATGATACTTTTTTATGACTTAAAAAAAACTAAATAGTGTCAAAATTGACATAATTGAGTTTTCAAAAAAAATATTATATTATTAATTGATATAATATTTTTAGAAATATAAGGATCGACCAAAGGACTTAGATCAGGGTATATTTATTAATATTGAACCACTTTGGGTTCTCTTGGCTTGTTATAGTATGGTTATTAGCCATATAATATAAAAATACAAAGAGACATGGTAAATTTCAAACAATTTAACTAAAAGTTAAATCTAAAATATAAGTTTGATATGGTGACCTAAACCTATGTAAAAACTATTGTTTGAGAGGTTTTATACAAATATGCACCTTATACTTGAAATAAATCATTTTGGCGTCATTAGAAACTGAAAATTATTCTTTTATAAAATATTATTCGAAGCTTTTCCTAAAGTGACCCTTACCCCTCTTATAAAAGGTTACTTCCACTTATCGTAATTTCACACCACCAAACCCATTTGGCTCAGCCAACCACTGCCCAACTATCCTCTCAAATATCCTCCCTTCAGCCTAGAGTTCTTACTTTGATCAGAAAGCCTACCTATGGAGACATTTTGATCAACTCAAAAGGAAACACCAAAAGAAGAAGTAATAATATCACCAACCTCTTTCAAGATCGTTTCTTCTTACACTTCCTCTTTATTTATTGTTTCCAACCAAAATAATAAATCCAGTACCTTATACATAATTTTATTTTATTATAAATATGGTACAAACATATTCATTATTCTATCCATCCTATAAATGAAAAAGTCACCATACGTGCGTACATACAGCTTACCGTCTTCACGTCGTGGTCTAGTTTGTTATTCAAACACTTTAATATTTTTATGGGTACAATAATTAGTATAACTAATGTAATTAATAATTATAACATGTTAATTATTTTTTATATATGATATATCATCCAATTACAGACTATTTCATCATCAGTGTAATGATATTGTCGTTCGTGCGTACGTACGGATTACCGTCTCCACTAACGCTATGAGATTCATTACCCATCATAATCATTCAACAATAATTTTCAATTTATGATTAAAAATAATATTTATGAACATAATATCATTCTGTATATGAATCAAAAACATCCTATCCATAACAAACATGGCTTACATAACCAGTCATATAAAGGAAAACGAATCAGTTAACACCTGAAACAGTGATACTACTGAAATATTATTAACAATGAATTATTAAAAGATCATATATGATATCATATTTATGTATATGATTCTTGTATAATTTAATAACTAATTTTTAAATATTATACATGAGGTTACCGTAACCCCGACTAAGGAAAAGTACAAATTAAGGGTTAATTCTAAAATCTCTTTACTTATTTGAGGTTGTTAATATATAAGTGTCTACTGGGACCTATTTATCATCCACATCTGTGTTTTCATAAAAATGTAATTCAAAATATTTTTAAAATTTACTAGAATATGGGTTAAATTCATTTATACCCTTATTTGACCACATATGTTTTGAAAATAATCTTTTCATCATTTTCCAAACAACGTACTTTAGGACATTCTCGACAAAATTAAGGTAAGAATGTATTTTTTAACTTATACAGAGGGTGCATCTATTTTCCACCATTATAACATCGCCAAAACATCCCATAAAATCTTATAATAATATCTTTAAAATAAATATTTTCTTTTATAATTATATGACTTTTAAATGATTTCGAAATACAAATAGATATTTCACTACAAAAGGTTTTGATTTCATCTATGTCAACATCCTCTGATGGATTTTAAGCTTGTTTGAAGTTGATTATTATGATACAAATATTCCATATTGTATTGATGGTTTTCTGATTTTTTTAATTTTGGATGTGTTATTTTTTCACCAATCATGGTTTATGGATAATGTACTGACATTCTGTTTTCTAGTATTAATATAAATTATTATTTTATGTTTAATCCTTTTCATATGAGGAATTCATTGGACTTAGTGTGTGATGGGTAGAGCCCGCTATAGCTCCTCAATGCATCTGTAGGTCTAATGAGACAAACTAGTGTCTTGGAAAAAGGCCTTGAAAAAATATTATTTGTAGTCTTGGAACATGGCCTTGACTATGTGGTTATCAAGTCTGACATTATGCATTCCAATATTATGAAATTGGCTATTGATATTTCATGTGATTATTCGACTAGTAGGATACCCATGTGAATAAGTAAATGGAATTATTTGATTTGTGTTTTCCATATTATGATGATGTTTATGTTTAATAGGCTTGTGTTTTAGTCTTTTACATTTCCTTAATGATACTTTCTTATTCTTGATAGTTTCCGCTATATTGTTATCCTTACTAAGCATCAAAGCTCACCCATTTCTATGTTTAATTTTTCCCAGGATCAGAAGAATTATATAATGAATTAACTATAGGGATATTCTAACGGATTAATGTGTTCAATAGAGGTAATGTTGTAGTTTTTTATCATTTTATAATTTAATGTAAAACTTTTGAATGTATCTTGTACTTCCATGGCTACTAAACTGATTGGTCTCTCAGGGTTTCTATCCCTTGTTATCATGAAAATATTATTTAATAATTCACCGACTCTGGGTAACAGGGGTCGGGGCGTTACAGTTGGTATCAGAGGATGTTTAGTACAAACCTTGGTAACAAGATTTTGATAAATTCTGATTAGAGAACATTACCCTAAGATAGACATTGAGGATTGGTATAGAAGAACATCCTAGAATTTTGGTAATGTAGAGATTTTGTGTATTTTCCAAGCAATACTTCTCTGTCTGTATATGAGAAGGAAGAGGCGACTCTTTCCCAAATGTACCTAGACGTGAAAACTCCATCAAGGAGTTTCGATCTTGACCCAGAGTATCCTGGTACACAACAACGGGCATTACTGCCCTCTTGGTTACGACACTCCCAGGGGATATGCTTAAGATAATTACCATTTTCTTAAAACCCCATTATGAAGGATTTATGAGTATATTCCTTGTTTCCCTCACGGATTTCGGGGATGACCTCCTGGACGGGAGATTAAAACATTCTGATTGGTTTCTAGCGGGTTTGTTCGTAGAACCGAAAACATCCAATGATTCCACATCCGTTTGGACCTACTTTCCAAAGGCAGGCACTCATTAGCTTGTGGGCTGATGAGGCTTAGGAATTTTCATTGGTCGAGAGGATGGGAGGTCGGACTCATCACACCTTTTTGAGGGGAATTATTGTCTACTCCGGGACTCTCTTTATAGATTTAAGTTATGTTCGTGAATCCTTATTACATTACCAAGTATAAAATGCGCTTTCCTTTAGTTTTAACAATCAATGATTAAATATGCAAGAAATTTAGAGAATCTTTTATATGTATTCGAGGTTCTTCATCAATAGAGAATCATCTATATCTGTTTAGAGATTCTTGATCAATGGTATCCTTCAAAACATTTATATAAAAGTCTCTTGGTCATTCTGATGACCAGGCTGGTTTTAAAGCCACTCAGTGGGGCACTTGAAGTTTATCGTCATTCAGAAGTACAAGGATTATTTCAAAGTTGGGATCGAACCCAAAAATGGTCTACCTACGTATCCTTTGTTTTGGAAAAGGAATCAGAACCCACGTAGTTCAAGTAATGGAGTATGATGTTTATGATTGATGGCTCAAAGAAGAATGTCATAATTACTTTTACACTCTAAGCTCACGTGAGTCATGCTCGTTGTGAGAAACAAGAGGTATTGGTAAAAATTAGACAATTGTGCCATGAAAGATGCAATCATAAGAATTTTCTTAGGGCTTATGTATGTATGACTACCCAGATAGATGAAGGTTTAGGATTTACTTTTAGGGAGAAAATCCATGAACAGGGTCCATAAAGTTATATGTGCTTCATGGAGATTTGAATACTCTAATCTTGGGGCTTACTCCTAAGGAGGATGCCCAAGTTAGGAGGGGACTTATGATTGGGTTTTACTCCTGAAAAGGAAACCCAAATCAAGGGTAAATTAGGACTGGTTAAGAGAAATTTAAGGGGGCTTGGGTTTTACTCCTGAAAAGGAAACCTAAGATTATGACTGGGACTTACTCCTAAAAAGGAGGGCCAGGTTAGGGGACTTGGGGCTAACTCCTGAAAAGGAAGCCCAAGATTATGACTGAGTCTTATTCCTGAAAAGGAGACCCAGGTTAGGGGACTTGGGGCTTACTCCTGAAAAGGAAACCCAAGATTATGACTGAGTCTTATTCCTGAAAAGGAGACCCAGGTTAGGGATTAAGGTTTGGGGCTTACTCCTGAGGAAGATGCCCAAGTTTGGGAACTTTAAGAATTTGGGGCTTACTCCTAAAAAAGGATGCCCAGATTAAAGGATTTATAACTGGGGATTATTCTTAAAAAAATGGAGACCCAAGTTAAGGATTCTCTCATCTTAAAGGATGAGGTTAAATGAATGAACTCTCCATAATTAGTGACATAAGGATATTTAAATCACTAGGTTTTGAGAGATATTCCACAGAATTCCTTTCAGATAAGGAGGTCAAATCAAGAAATCATGCCATAAATGGCTTTGAAGAGTGTCTTGAAGACTGAATCTTGAAAAGGAAAGGTGAAATGGCTTAAGAGGGGTAAAATGGGCAAGATGGGAACTCAAAAAGATAGGGGCGCGCAAGTCTTGAAATCCGCGCAAGTCTTCCGTGGGCGCGCAAGTGTTGGTCGCACAGGTATACCTGCGCGACACATGGTGGACTTGCGCCATTTTTCAACCAGTATTGAAATACTTGAGAGACTCTTTTTTAAACCCTTTAGAATCCTCTTGAGGTTCTTCCAGAAAAGGGACGCGCAAGTTATATTGAAGGAAATAAGTCGGCGCGCAAGTGTTTGATAACTTTCAACACTTAGGCCTTCCTTCTTCTCTTTAGATCTTTCGTTCTAGGTAAGAAATTACCTTAGAAGTGTTCCGGAAGCTTTGAGAAGAGACTTGGGCGTCGTGAGCTTCAATCCGAGTTTCTGGAAAAAAAATCCTCTCGAATGGGGGGCCCACAGGGTCTATTTATAGGCAAAAGAAGACCCCGGGTGGTTACCGGGCGGTTACCACTTAGGTCGCGCAAGTCACTTGCACAACCAAGGGTGCCGCGCAAGTGTACTTGCGCGACAATGAGATAACTTGCGCGGTGCAGTTGCTGTTGATCCTTTGTTCATGCCTTTGTCGATTTTTGATGTTTTCTTCAAAGGTTGAATAACTTTGAGCTCAGATATTCCCTTTTCCGATCTTTAGATTCTGTGACGAAAGGAGCGTCAACAAAAGTCCCCCCCTCAGATTTGGATCTGGAGAGAAATGAGGATTTGACTCTGAGGAAATCGAATCCATCCAAAGGAAAAGGGTGGCGCGCAAGTCTTCAGTGCACAGAGGGCGGCGCGCAAGTTTGCGTCGCTCAGGCCTTAAGCGCTCTGGGTACGGCGCGCAGATAGGCTTCCTGGCCTATAAATACATGGCCTCACCTCCGTACAAGCATCCGGATTTCCGGACTTCATACTTTCTCGAGCTATCGCCGCGCAGGTCACCTAATTCACGCAGGTTGCTCTGTTTTCTAGTGTTTTCCTTGATGTCGCGTTACTGTAAAGGTATCTGTACTTGCGCGGTTTATACTTGCGCGTCAAAAACTAGCGCGACACATGGATACTTGCGTGCCATTGTTTAGACTTACGCGACTTAATGCCTTAGCCATTTTTTCAAATTTCTTCACAAATTTTATGAAAAAATAAACCCATTTAAGAGTTTGTTTATTCATCTTTCGTGCAGATTCAGTGGTTCCCAAGGGAATTGGAACGTCTGATGAACTGGCTAGCAAGCGGATTGATGACATGATGAACATTATTGGCCATGATTACTATGATATCTGCAACAGCACTCTCCCAGATTTGGCTAAGTACTTGAAGAAATATCATCCTAATTTTCCACAGAGCATCCATCTGCCTCTGTGTGGTCATGGTCATCTGCAAGTAGTCAATGTTCCAAATGAAAACAATTATACACCTGAGATGCAGATGCACTGCTAATTCTCAATTTCGGTTATGCTGTGCATTAAGAGTAACAACAATGGTGTGAACTTTCAAATTCTTCCTCCATGTCATTTCCTTGCAGATATGAAAATGGAAAACCCATGGGCTGAAATGTTTTCCACTAATGGTTGGTGGAGAGAAGACAAACATGGTATTAGAGCAATATCTGAAAAGAGTACTCTCTCCAAATGACTCTTTACTTCCAATGCTCCATTCTCAAATCCATGTATCCATCTTCTAAGTCTCTTGGACAGAAACAGAGTCACTGTTTGATCAGCAGAAAATTTTCTCAAACCGCACTCAAGAACATCCTTTTACAATTGTTCCAAGAAGAGCTGGTATCACTGCATCCCTTTTTGTATCCAGTTGAATGAATGAATTCCAGGTGGTTGTTGATGAAGCTCAGAATGCCGTAAATCAAATTAAGTGTTATGTTGAAAGCCTCTTGTAATTCTTGAAAAAAAGAGAAGAGACTCCAGTCTGTGGATGTCCTTCTAACTCTTGTGTATCAATGAAAAACACTTTTGTCTTCAATCATTTGTACCTGCATTCTTTCATTACCTGCTTCAAATTTACTTAAGCCAATGGGCCTAGTAAGCATAGTTTGATTTTTACTAGGATTATTACAAATAATCTTACAAACTTTGAACCTTTTAATTGCTCAATATTACCTAAATCATACAAAAAATGTATATTTAGTGAGCTGGAACTTGACTTTTATTCAGAGTTCCTTTGTCTTTTGTGTGGGCAGTTTAAAGTCATGCAGGCCGGATATAAAGGGGATAATGTTTATGGTCGAAATAGCTTTGACCAAAATGGATTAAAATGGATTCAATTCCTTGAAAATTTATCTGAAAACATATTACCATACTCAAGTATGAGAGAAAATATGTAAACTATGGCTTAAGAATATTTGAATCTGAGGAATGATATGAAAAAGAGCTAAAAGGAATTAGAAGAAGTAGTTTCCAAGAATGAAGTTACAATTATTTAACAAAACCCGTTAGGGGGTTGAAATATGCAGGGCCACCTATGGGCATTGGCTGCATGGTTAAATAAATAGCATCTTTTGGCTGACAAGTCTGTTATGTGGACTGTTTATGCAAGGCCACCTGTGGGCACGTGCTGCATTGTCATGGAAAAGAACTCATAGAAATTTACTTTCCTAGTGCTAAAAGCCAGTGAAAGTTTATGGAGATTCAAATTTTCTAAAGTATAGAGTTTGTTGTATGGAAAAAGGTACTTGAATATGGAGAAGATATTTCCGAACAAGAATATCGAAGAACTGGATGAATATCACTCCTACAAACGTCTGACCCTAAGGTAGGGAAGAAGAATAAACCATAGACTTGAATACTTTCAGATCATGAAAAAGGATATGGGACAAATATGTTAATGATGGCTATTTTTTGCGGATCCCTACATACTGTTTTTAAGACAAATAAGGACAAAAGAGGCATTCTTCCCAAGAATGAAGTTACTATTATTTAACAAAACCCGTTAGGGGGTTGAAATATGCAGGGCCACCTATGGGCATTGGCTGCATGGTCAAATAAATAGTATCTTTCGGCTGACAAGTCTGTTATGTGGACTGTTTATGCAAGGCCACCTATGGGCACGTGCTGCATAGTCAGGCAAAAGAATTCTGAGAAGTTTGACATTTTTGTGATTAGAAGTCATGAAAAGGGTTATGAAGATCTGAAAATATTTAAGGTTAGGATTATAACTCATAAAGATGGGTATTGTCCAATGTATATAGAGATACATAGGTCAATGAAAACCATAATCATGTTGTGGCTGGGTCCTAAATTGAAACTTGGACTTCACTACGTATCTCATAATAATGAGAATCAAGCCCTACGTAGTTCTTGAAATGCAGTTTAACGTCGTGCAGGACGAAGGTATGAGAAATCTTAGTTTAGGGTCATAGAATTCAGACCATAATAATGAATATAGAGTGTGTGTTTTCATGAGGACTTTTCAGCCAAGGGACTGAAAGTGAAATTTGGGGTTAGGCCCAAAATACTTGGGGCTGGATTCGAGGGATACTCGAACGTTCCTACGTATCCCATAAGGATGGGAATCAAGCCCATGTAGTTCTTAGAACTACCCTTTGTAAAAATTTGGTTCGTACATGTGAAGGGTGAAAGGGGACTTTAGTGCAATGATGGTTTAACCTAAGATAAAAATTTTAGGTATTACCATGTATGCATGTAGTCTTTTGGAATGAAACATGATCAAAGAATATTGTATTTTATTGTCGTACCGGACAAAAGTGTTGTATAGTTTAACGTCATATAACAAGGATGAAAGTGAATCAATGTAAAGATATTTTTTCCAGGGGAAGTTTCACAAATCATATGAGATGGTGGTGAACCGATGTGAAGAGATTGTTTTTGGGCTTGAACCCTAGGAGGTTGCCTACATACCCAGCCTGGAGGGCAAGGATCAAAGTCCGTGTAGTTCAATTAAAGAATGAATTAATGATCAAGTTGTTCTTGGGGACAATGATCTAATAATAAATATTGTTGGGACTTACACATGGTTGGTGGACCAAAGGGAGTATTATGGTTGATGTTCGCTCTAAGCTCACGTGAGTCATACTCGGTGTGAGAAACAAGAGGTAACAATAACCTTAACGATGCACAGTTTAATGTCATGTGGGACATATAAATGGACTATGCAGTTAGGACTGTTGGTGCTGCACAGTTTTAGTGTCATGTAGCAGGGACAAAATATAGTTTAATGTCATGTAGGACAAATCAAGGACTTTCTGTACAGTTTAGCGTCATGTAGTTAGGACGATGGGGACAATACAGTTTAACGTCATATTGGACGAAAGGGGGATTGTGCAGTTTATTGTCATGCAGTAAGAACAAAAGAGTGTACCATTTTAATGTCATGTCGGACGAAAGTGCGAATAGTTTAAGGTCATATGCATGGACCGTGAATGGTGAAGTTGAATGTCATACTGGACCTTTGAGATTATATAGTTTAACGTCTTTCCAGACGTAAGGGACTTTTATACAGTTTATCGTCATGTAGTTTGGACGTCGCTGTTTAACGTCTTGCTGGACATAAGGGATTTGCAAATAGTTTATGGTCATATACATGGACCAGGGATGATGCAGTTTAAGGTCATGCTGGACGGTTTAGGGAACTTTTTCACAGTTTAATGTCGTGTGGGACGAAGTTGCAGTTTAAAGTCATACTGGACCATTGTTGTATAGTTTAACGTCATATAACAAGGGTGAACTTGTGCTGTTCAATTTAAAGTCATGTAGCTAGGACTAAGGTGAACCAATACGAGGATATCAGTTCTGGGGACTTTTTTTTACAGTTTATCGTCATGCTGGACGATGAAAATGCCACACAGTTTAATGTCATGTAGATAGGACATAATACAGTTTAGTGTCATGTAGGACAAAATATAGTTTAATGTCATCTCGGACATATAAGGAACTCTTGTACAGTTTAATGTCATGTAGTTAGGACATAATACAGTTTAGTGTCATGTAGGACAAACTGGTGCTGTACAGTTTAAAGTCATGTAGCTAGGACTAATACAGTTTAGTGTCATGTAGGAAAAAATATAGTTTAATGTCATCTCGGACATATAAGGAACTTCTGTACAGTTTAATGTCATGTAGATAGAACATAATACAGTTTAGTGTCATGTAGGAAAAAATGGTGTTGTACAGTTTAAAGTCATGTAGCTAGGACTATGGTGAACCAATATGATTGTTTTGGATCTGGGAACAATATTTTGTGTTTATACAAAATACTTCTTCAGAAATCTGGCATTAGTTGGAGTCGTGATGTGTTCTCCATCCATTGAGATTAGAGAATACGCTCCATTGGAGTAGACCTTATGTATTGAATAAGGTCCTTCCCATTTTGGTTCAAGCTTGGGACGCTTCTTTCCTGGTATCATTGGTGCTCTGAGAACCAATACCAATTCTCCCTGAATGAACGAAGACGAACTTTTTTGTTAAAAGATCGTGCTATTCGATTCTGATAGATTTCCAAGTGGTGTAAAGTGCACAATCTTTTCTCATCTAACTGTTTCAATTCATTCAACCACTTTTGGGATTGCTCATCTGTAGATAACTGATCACAAATGGCTATTCTGAGTGAGGGCAATTGAACTTCAATTGGCAAGACTGCTTCTGTTCCATATACCAATGAATATGGAGTTGACCGCGTTGCATTGCGAGTGGTAGTCCGATAAGCCCATAAAGCATGAAAGAGTTTATCAGGCCATGACCTCTTATCTTTATCCACCATCTTTTGCAGTATATTTGAAAGATTCTTGTTGAAGGCTTCTATCTGGCCATTAGCCACTGCATGATATCGAGATGAATGGTTGGACATAATGTTGTATTTTTGATACAATTTCTTTACATCAGAAGAACAGAAGTTGGTGCCGTTGTCCGTCAATATGGTATGAGGGACACCCAATCTAGTAATGATGTTAGACTTGATGAAGCTAACAATGAATTTAGAACTGACTTCTTTGAGAGGTACTGCCTCTGCCCATTTGGAAAAGAAATCAGTAGCAGTAAGAATGTACTTAAACTGCTTGGCCGTAGCTGAAGGGTAAGGTCCCACCACATCCATTCCCCATGTGGAAAATGGCCCTGAGTATTTAGCTGTATGAAGCAACTCTGGAGGTTTATGGATGATGTTGGCATATACCTGGCATGAATGACACTTCTTTGTGAAATTAAGACAATCTTGTATCATTGAAGGCCAAAAGTATCCAAGCCTTCGAATTTGATCAGACAGTCTATGTCCAGACTAGTGGGCACCACAGACTCCTGCATGCACTTCTTTTATGACAGCCATTGTCTCTTCACCATCAATACATCTGAAGAGAACTCCATCAAAACCACGTTTGTAGAGAATTTTCTCGAGGTGGTTTGGGCTATCATAAAGAGTAAAATTGACCACACGTCGCCGAATTTGTTCTTTCTCGGCTCTATCAGGTGGAAGTGTTCCATTTTGAAGGTATTCCCTGATAGGTGACATCCATCCTGTAGTATGACCATACAGTTCAGGAATGGGACTAATTTCATTAATTTCCTCTGTTCTGACTTGAACATCAGGTGAAATTGCACGACGGTGGGCAATACAGATGGTTGTCTCGTCCCGATTTGGATCTGCTAAAGTTGTAGCTATATTAGCTAGTGCATCAGCTTGAGCATTTTGTGACATTGGGACATAAGAAAATGTCGGTTCTGAAGGGAATTCCGACATTAAATCTCTAACGTAATCATACAAAGGGATTAATTCTTCTTTTCTGATGGCATAATCCCCATTGACTTGTTTGATTACCAGGTCTGAATCACCTTTCACCTTTAAGTGATTCACTTATGCTTGAAGCACTAATTCTAAGCCTGTAATGAGAGCTTGGTATTCAACTTCATTATTGGTACCACCTTCCCACAACAAAAAGGAATAAGGTAACACTGCTTTATCTGGAGAAATGAGCACAATTCCTAAACTAACTTTGTTGAATTTAGGATTTTCCATTTTCTTCCCTGTTAGACTTCTAGAAGCACCATCAAAATACATTTACCATGTTTGAGGACTCTCTTGAATAGAGAAACCTTCCTCATCAGGGAGTTCAATATCTGAATATGTGTCTTCTACTGAAGGATGTTCAGCCAGGAAATCAGCCAGAGCTTGGCCCTTAATTGCCTTTTGAGACACATATTGAATGTCGAACTGCTGTAGAATAACCGCCCACCTTGCCAGACGTCCTGTAAGCATTGGACGACTAAGGATGAATTTGAGCGGATTATTAAGAGATACCAATTGGACCTCATGATGTTGCAGGTAGTGTCTCAGTTTTTGAACTGCAAAGATTAATGCCAGGCAGCATTTTTCAATACTTGAATACCGGGTTTCTGCTTCAAGCAAAGTTCTACTGAGATAGTAGAGACTATTTTCATTCCCAGCATCATTCTTTTGAGCGAGAAAGGCACCCAATGATCGCTCTAAAGCTGTCACATAGAGGATAAGCGGTCTACCCTCAACAGGTGGCATGAGTACTGGTGGACTTAAGAGGTATTTCTTGAGAACATCAAATGCTTCTTGACATTCTTCAGTCCACTGGTAAGTGACTCCTTTCTTCAATAATTTGGTAAAGGGTAAACTTTTGCCTGCCAAATTAGCGATGAAACGCCGAATGTAGGATAAGTGTCCTTGAAGTCCTCTTAATTCTTTCAAATTATGAGGAGGTGACATACCAAGGATTGATTTGGTCTTCTCAGGATCGAATTCAATACCACGATGGCATACAACAAAGCCGAGGAAATTTCCTGAGGTTACCCCAAAAGAACATTTTAAGGGGTTCATCTTCAAATTATGTTGTCGAAGCTTGTGGAATATGACTTCCAAATTAGCCAAGTGATTAGAACGTTGTTTGGATTTAACCACCAAATCATCTACATAGCATTCAACAAACTTCCCTTAAAGAGGATTGAAGATACGATACATGGTGCATTGATATGTTGCACCTGCATTCTTTAAACCAAAGGGCATCACCCGGTAACAAAACACACCTTGAGGAGCTGTGAAGGCTGTATATTCCTCATCTTCTAGGGCCATTCGGATCTGATTATATCCGAAATATCCATCCATGAAAGAAAGTACTTCATATCCAGCTGTCGCATCAATTAAGAGTTCTGTAATCGGAACCGGGAAATCATCTTTAGGACAATACTGATTAAGATCTCTGAAATCGATGCAAACCCTAATTTGTCCATTCTTCTTCTTTACAGGGACAATATTATCCAACCAATTGGGATATTGAACTTCTCTGACGAAGTTGGATTTGATCAGCATATCCACTTCAGCATCAATTTTGGAATTATAGGTTGGGTGTGTTCTTCTCGCGGCTTGTTTAAAACCTCGATGTTCTTTTGGTAAACCCAAATGATGAGTAGCAACATCAGGATCAAGCCCAGGAATTTCTGTATAATTCCAAGCAAAAATATCTTTATTTTGCTTTAGAAAAGAAATATACATCTCTTGCTCTTCAAGGGTCATGGCCGCACTAATTAAAGTGGGGCGTGAATCTTTCTCTATACCCAGATTTACTTCTCTGAGTTCATCCACAGTGGTATAGATACCCACTTCAAATGCTGGAGGAGCATCTCTAAGATCTTCCTCTTCCTCTTCATCATGTTTTATTTCTTCCGTTTCTACTTGCAAAGTAGATGAAAAAACGAAATTCTCATGATCATAAGAGATGTCAAAATTTTCACATTTTGAAGAAGAAGCTTCCATTTCCGACTCTATTGATGATAAAGGGTCTTCTTTGGGAAATAAAGAGGAGATGATGGATCGAGAATCGATATCATTATTCACCTCTGGTGTTGCTATAACTTCTTCTGTCCTGATTAGCGACGTATAGACTTGTTGGACTTCATCACCACTTATGCTTTCATCACTGCTTGGTAGGTTACCAATTTCTCCCATGTTGTCTGGCTCGATCGCCGTAATTGACATTATGGATCTTTCTATAAGAGTATTTTGATTTGGGCCTATTTTGTCAATTTGACTGATAGGTAATACATAATCTGTACTCATATGTGGAAATGGATTTATTGGAATTTTCTCCAAACCATATGAAGCATTAACTTTGGTAATTTCCTTCATTGTAGATTTTTCTCTTCCCTTCATGTGATAAAATTCCGCCTCAATGTATTGAGACTCACATGTCTTGAATGGGGCCTTATCACCATACAATGTTCCAACTTGACCATCGAAATAGTATTTGAGACATTGATGGTATGATGAAGGAATAGCTGCATGCTGATGTAGCCAGGGTCTTCCAAGCAAGATATTGAAAGCTGAGTCTTGATCAACAATCATGAAATCCGAATTGGATACAAGATATCCAAACTGAGTTCTGAGTGTAACCTCTCCCAGTGGTTCTTGTTCATTGTTATCATATCCTTGTAACATCATGGTAGAAGGAGATAAATCAGATTCCGTGAGGCCCAATCAACGAAGTGTACGAATGGACATGAGGTTGACTCCTGAACCATTGTCAATGAAAGCTCTTCGAACATCTACACCATTGACTTTGCCAGATAAGTACAAAGGTTTTATGTGCCCATGCACAACATCATCTTCATCTTTATCAGTAAAAGATATCACTACATGGCATTCTGTAGGATTATTCTCTATGTGATAGATTTCAGCTGCAGCAATTTTAGCTTCAAACTCCTAAGGACTTGACAAAGCTTCGATGAGTGCTTCTCGAAGATCTTTTGACAGATTCAAAGCATCCAAAATTGATAACTTGGCTGGTACTTGGGCCAAGTGTTTCAATATATCATACTTTTGATCTAGAGGTCTGCGTTTCCCAATAGGAATATGCGGTTTAGCAGGTACCTTGGAAGCAGATGCTTTGGAAGCTGATGCATCTTGTATTGAAGTTAGCAACATCCTTGGTTTTGGAAGATTAGACTGATTAGATCCATTTACTTGCTGATATAAAGAAGATGGAACCTTTAATCGGTCTTCCAAAATAACTGTGCCAAAACTGAGTTGGCCATTGGCAGAAGAACTTGCTTGTTCTTTTTGAGCTTGCTGAAGGGATCTACCACGGGTTTCTGCTGTATATACAGTGCTAACAGGGGTAAAATTAGAGTAGTGGCTTCGGAAAGATCCACGTCTTCCCCTGTATCCTGAACCTCTAGAACCTCCTCGAATTCCCTTATTTGATATAGGGAATTCAGGCTCATCAAGGCTGGAATATGGATCTGTTAATTGAATCATATTAATAGAACCAAAGATTAACTCTTCGTCTGATAAAGACTCTGTCTGGTTAGCCTGTTTAGGCTGTGCCGTTTGGTGGAATGGTGCCCATGGCTTTGAAGTAGATGGCATGAAATCTGCCAGAGTCAAAGACAATTTAGGCTTTGATACATACTCATCTTCTCCTGATTCCTCTTTCTTCTTTGAATTGCGCTGTCCTTTTGAGGATTTGTCTTTTGATGGAGGCTTTACTGCAGCTTTTGTAAGAGACAAAATTGGCTTCTTCAATTGTGTTCGCAAAATGGAATGGGTCCGATTGATTGTCTTTCTGACCATCCAATCATCATATTTTTTTCGCAGTTTTGCTTTTGACTTCCTGCCACTCGCCTCCTTCCTCTGGATCTGTAGCAGTAATACACGATACATGAGCTGAACAACCCTTCAATTTGACTTGTCCCAAGTCGACCATCTTTTGCAGGAGGTCTTTAAAGACAAAATACTCCTGGATGGGATGCCCCAACATTTGATGAAAGGGACAATAATTGGGACGGTCTTCATCTCCTTCCTTGTTTGCCCTCTTGGGCACTGGTAATTGAACCAAATTATTTTCCAGAGCTGAAATGATGTAACCAGGAACTTGCTCACTTCGGAAAGAGTATGTTTTACTCTTCATATCCTCAAATTTTTTTCTTCGTTGATCTTTTTGATCATTTGGACGAAACAGCCTTTGTTGTTGGCGTTCAGGAGGTGGAGCCCTTCGAGAAGATTAAGGTTTTGAAGTAGAAATAGGTACAGGTGCTTGTTTAAGCATAACTGTAGCAGTTTTTGCTTTACCCATTCTCCTTCCTGGAGCTGATGGAATTATACGAGATTTAACCTTAGCCTGTATAAGGGAATCTTCAATCTGTTGAGCTATTGAAGTAAGGTCTCGAAACCCTCCTGTGTATTTCACAGGGATCAATGGCGTGCGTAATTTGTCACGCAAATTTGCCGCACAGATTGGCAACAATTCCTCCCGAGGGAGTGCTAAACTCAGGGAATACGTTAATCCCTTCCAACGAGCAATGAAATCAGAGAATCTTTCATTCTCCCTTTGCTTGCAGTTTGTAAGATCAAAAACTGTCGTTTTTGGAAAAGTTGAGCTAAACTGAAGAAGGAATTTTTGACGAAGATCCTCCCATCCGATGACTGACCGGGATTGCAAGATTGTATACCAGACAAAAGCTGGTCCTTGTAAGGTTCGCACGAAGCATCTGAGTTTCACTGCTTCTTGCTGCTCTGGAGTTCCCATCATAGGATCACAACAAGACACGTAATGCGTCAAATGTTGTTCGGGGTCACCTGATCCATTGAAATTAGGGAAAACAGGGTTTCCAAAACTGGATGGAGGAGAAATTGAATCTACCCATTTAGGTTAAACTTTCTTTTCAGGTTGAACATGCACCCGTTTTCCTTCCATAGTTTCTAATCCAGCTGTTAATGACTCAATAGTAGTTATTAACTTTTGAAAAACATCAGGTTGAACTTGGTTTTGTGTAGGTGCAATGAATGGAGCTTGGACATACGTGGTGGTTGGTGCTGCAACTGATGGTAGTGCTGCCAACCGTTGTTGCGTTTGACCCGTAGGATTAGACCTCTGAGGGTGTACTGATAAAGGAGGATATGCCTGATCCATCTCAGTTGTTACAACAAATTCTTTCGGCTATCGGACTTCAGCATTCTTAAGAAGAAGACTACTCTGAAGTAGTTCTGCATTCAACCTTATTAATTCTATCATTTCTTCCTCCTGTTGTGCAAATATTTGCTCTAATGAGAGCGATTGAACTCCTTCAGAGGAAGGGTGAGAAGTAACCTGATTCTTTCCTTTCCCCTTATTGGATCCTTTTCGGAGAGGGGGAAGTGGGTTACTTGAAGGAATACCCAGATTTTGGGTAAGCCTTTGATTACGTGTGCGCACACCTTCTTCATTTAGGTCTGTGTGCACAACTTCTTGAGCAGGAACCTCTTTGTCTGATCCCTCTGATTGAGCCTCATCTGGTGAATCAGCAGTAACAACATTAATGACATTAATGGATGCATATTGCATGGAATCCTTTCTATCAGCATATCAGTGATATTGTCTTCTTCCATGTCCATGATGAGACATGGCATTCTGTTGACTTGATCCCTCCGGAATTTCTTGGAGAACCGTCACTTGGAGAGAATCTCCTGATAGCTTGGCTCTTCGTTCCTCTTGAGGCTTATTCCCTAATCGAGAGAATACTGACTTTCTCTGAGGGAGGGATTGAGGATTTGAAAAACTCCCCAGTCCGGTGGACTGGGGATGTTCCTGCTGCTTCCGCTCAACTCCTCGAATCCCATTTGTTGACTCTGAGGGTTGGTTTAGAGAAGTCCCTAGTCTGACAAGCTGGGGTGTCTCTTGACATGCTATGTCTGAGATCTTCTTAAAATATCTCTTGATCTTACGAATCTTAGTTCGGAAATTAGCTGAATGCATTAACCTGTATCCACTTTTATCACCTGGTTCATCAAACCGTTGGATGATTTCCAAAACTTCTGTCATTTGATGACGTGTTTGCTCCAAACGAGAGGCTTGTGCAATATTCTCGCCTGCTTGATGTAGGAGCAATTCAACAACTTGTTCTCTATATACTTGATTTTGAGAGGAACTAGTTGAAGCCTGTTCTTGAGCAAGCTTTTGATTATGAACAAAGCCCATTGACTGTGGCCGGCCATGGGCAATAACATTGCATGGGACCATTTTCGGCGGGCTTTGCTGACTAAAAAAGCACTGTGAAATGTAGTGCTCCGTGAACACCCCATCCTCTGATATGAACATCAAATGGAGCATTGGCAATTAACTGACGCAATTTTCTTAGTGCGCCAAGGCATGAACGTTGAAGGGTTCTTTGTTGCTTTTCAGCTTTCGGATACCGAGAGACTGATAAAGATGCCAAATCAATTTGGCGTTGTAACCTTTCTATTATCTTAATATGATTTTCATAATCACCGTAAGATAATACTTTCTTCTTCAATTGACAAAGAGTCTTCCAATGTTGAGACGAATATCATGGATTCCATCATCCGTCAACATCTTTGGAATGTCGTACTGGGAGTCAGCCAAAGGCCAAAACATGACTGGTACTTCACCTTTTGCCAGTTTTTTTCTCATGTTAAGCATTTCCTCTTTATCATTAAATGAAGATTCTTCTACCTGTTTGGACCAGAGTTGGTGTTTCCTTGTTGCTTCATCGGATTCAACAAGATTGGTAGAGAAATCACTATTCATGCTGGAAGATTAATGACCCAGGGATGGTTCGGAGAATAACCTGAACCCCAGGCTATCTTCTGATGGAAAACGAGTTTCACCTGCCGATATTAAAGCATCAGACATGACTGGTTTTACGTTTTCAAGTGCCTCGAGATAGGAGGGATTTCTCTTCACTACATTGCCTTCTGAAGAATTTTCAAGACAACGTGAATCACTACTGCGGAGAGGACTTTCGCAGAGAAGTTCATCACCATGAGGAGGACCGTCATGATGGGTTACAGCAAAAGATGTAATCTCTTGCTCCTTGTTCTTCTGACCACACAGAGGGTTCCTGTGGCTCTCATCTGAAGAAGAAACTTCAAGATTGACCGAAATTTCATGAAGAAAGCCTTCATGAGGAAGTGTCTGTTGAAGACCTTCAAAATTAATGTTCCCGTTATTGAGAACTGAGGGAGTAGAATCTTGAATTCCGACAGATAAATGTCTGAGGGCTTCAAGAACTCCAACATCGAGCAAGGCCTTGTTGTAGATTGGCCTTTAATCTCCTGACTGTGCTGGGTGGATCTTTTTCTTAGATGCCTTCTTACTCCCATTAGAAACCACTTGTTGACGAAAGTGGTTACTCTGAGCAGGTGTATGTGCCTGATCAGGAAAGATGGTCAGGTTAGGCTGACGATCTCCACTCAAATCAGGTGTATGTGCCTGACTTGGTTGTTCGTTTGATATGGGGGAGTATGCCCCATAACCCTCTTGGACTGGAACAGATGTGTGTGTCTGTTCCGGAGTGAATCGTTGATGTGTCACTCCACTTCTAGGGATAGATTTATGTGTCTGTCCCTGAGATGATGCTGAAGCTGTTATGATATCCTGGAAAGCATCCAGAATATGAGCAGGAATTTGCTTCTGCTCTTTCACCATTGACAAAATATGTTTGGTGACTTCAGCCGCCGGAACGGGGATATACGTCCATTCCGGGCTTGGAGTAGGTGTATGTGCCTGCTCCTGTCCCCATTTTCCTGTCATTGAATCCTGACAGTACCCAAGTGTGGAGGCAGAGAGTTGAGTCTTCCACCTGTTTGTCGTCGGGGCTTTCCAACTGACTTCTCCATGCGCTACCAAGCGAGACTGTTGGTAGGCTTGATTAGTATTAGCAGGTGTATGTGCCTGCTGATTACACTTCACCAAACGCGGTTGACGAGATCCATCATATGTAGTCAGACGAGCCTGCTGACTAACTGGTGATGTATAAGCAGGTGTATGTTCCTGCCTATGGTACTCCGCCGGAATTGCCTGGCAGGATTGGCGTGATGCTTCCAGACGAGTCTGATGGACAGCAGAATTAAAATGGACAGGTGTGTATGCCTGCTCGTTGTTCGCCACCAAGTTAGGTTGGTGGACTTCTACGGAGATGGCAGGGATGACAACCTACCCATTGTTCACCGGATTCCATCTCTGGCGGTTCATCTTGCCTGCTCGGGTTCGAGGAACCTGAGCTGAATGCCTGGAGTCGGTACCCTCATCATGTTGAGGGCGCACTACCGCACGAGTCTGGTGGCGATTGTTGATGGGAGACCTTGGGAAGGACTCCTGTCTTTTTGAATTAAGGTCATGTGAGACCTGCTCATTCACTTCCTCAGAGTAAGGGAGTGAATGGAAATTGCGTTTCGGGGATAACGACCCGAAACAGTTGGAGACGGTAGTCAGCACCGCCTGCTTCTTGATCGCTGGCCGCCGTTGTCCGGACGACCAGGTAGAGTTGTTAACTTGGAGGGCTTGACGAGCGGCCTCCAGAGTTGGGATAGTACCGTTGCGACGGTAGTCCTTAACCAGTGCATTAGAAACCCAGTGTTGAAGACGCTGAGTTGGTGATTTCATCCTCAGAGTGGACGACGTTCCAGCAGGAGTAGCAGCATTGGTTTTCACAGCAGCAGACCTCACAGTAGAGGTGTTCACAGCAGCAGCATTCACAGGGGTGAATTTAAGGAAAGCCATTTTGCAGAAGATCTTGAGAAAAGAGTGCATGTTCCATATAACAGACATAATCAAGATGAATCTGGCCACTGCATCTTTTGGATGAGCATATGTCAATGATTTCTTTGTTGGCCCAAGGGGCCTAACAAATAAGAAGAACATCACTTTAACTTGGTTAAGGATTCACGTCGGGTTCACCATTTTTGTTTCCTCACAGATTTCGGGGATGACCTCCTGGACGGGAGATTCAAACATTCCGATCGGTTTCTAGCGGGTTTGTTCGTAGAACCGGAAACATCCAATGATTCCACATCTATTTGGACCTACTTTCCAAAGGCAGGCACTCATTAGCTTGTGGACTGATGAGGCTTAGGAATTTTCATTGGTCGAGAGGATGGGAGGTCGGACTCATCACACCTTTTTGAGGGGAATTATTGTCTACTCCAGGACTCTCTTTATAGATTTAAGTTATGTTCGTGAATCCTTATTACATTACCAAGTATAAAATGCGCTTTCCTTTAGTTTTAACAATCAATGATTAAATATGCAAGAAATTTAGAGAATCGTTTATATGTATTCGAGGTTCTTCATCAATAGAGAATCATCAATATCTGTTTAGAGATTCTTGATCAATGGTATCCTTCAAAACATTTATATAAAAGTCTCTTGGTCATTATGATTACCAGGTTGGTTTTAAAGCCACTCAGTGGGGCACTTGATGTTTATCGTCATTCAGAAGGACAGGGATTATTTCAAAGTTGGGATCGAACCCAAAAATGGGCTACCTACGTATCCTTTGTTTTGGAAAAGGAATCAGAACCCACGTAGTTCGAGTAATGGAGTATGATGTTTATGATTGATGGCTCAAAGAAGAATGTCATAATTACTTTTACACTCTAAGCTCATGTGAGTCATTCTCGGTGTGAGAAACAAGAGGTATTGGTAAAAATTAGACAATTGTGCCATGAAAGATGCAATCATAAGAATTTGCTTGGGGCTTATGTATGTATGACTGCCCAGATAGATGAAGGTTTAGGATTTACTTTTAGGGAGAAAATCCATGAACAGGGTCCATAAATTTATATGTTCTTCATGGAGATTTGAATACTCTAATCTTGGGGCTTACTCCTAAGGAGGATGCCCAAGTTAGGAGGGGACTTATGATTGGGTTTTACTCCTGAAAAGGAAACCCAAATCAAGGGTAAATTAGGACTGGTTAAGAGAAATTTAAGGGGGCTTGGGTTTTACTCCTGAAAATGAAACCCAAGATTATGACTGGGACTTACTCCTAAAAAGGAGGCCCAGGTTAGGGGACTTGGGGCTTACTCCTGAAAAGGAAGCCCAAGATTATTACTGAGTCTTATTCCTGAAAAGGAGACCCAGGTTAGGGGACTTGGGGCTTACTCCTAAAAAGGAAGCCCAAGATTATGACTGAGTCTTATTCCTGAAAAGGAGACCCAGGTTAGGGATTAAGGTTTGGGGCTTACTCTTGAGGAAGATGCCCACGTTTGGTAACTTTAAGAATTTGGGGCTTACTCCTAAAGAAGGATGCCCAGATTAAAGGATTTATAACTGGGGATTATTCCTAAAAAAAGGAGACCAAAGTTATGGATTCTCTCATCTTAAAGGATGAGGTTAAATGAATGAACTCTCCATAATTAGTGACATAAGGATATTTAAATCACTAGGTTTTGAGAGATATTCCACATAAATCCTTTCAGATAAGGAAGTCAAATCAAGAAATCATGCCATAAATGGCTTTGAAGAGTGTCTTGAAGACTGAATCTTGAAAAGGAAAGGTGAAATGTCTTAAGAGGGGTAAAATGGCAAGATGGGCACTCAAAAAGATAGGGGCGCGCAAGTCTTGAAAGGCACGCAAGTCTTCAGTGGGCGGGTAAGTGTTGGTCGCGCAGGTATACCTGCGCGACACATGGTGTACTTGCACGATTTCTCAAACAGCATTGAAATACTTGAGAGACTCTTTTTTAAACCCTTTAGAATCCTCTTGAGGTTCTTCTAGAAAAGGGACGCGCAAGTTATATTGAAGGAAATAAGTCGGCGCGCAAGTGTTTGATAAGTTTCAACACTTAGGCCTTCCTTATTCTCTTTAGATCTTCCGTTCTAGGTAAGAAATTACCTTAGAAGTGTTCCGGAGGCTTTGAGAAGAGACTTGGGCGTCGGGAGCTTCAATCCGAGTTTCTGGAAAAAAAAATCCTCTCGAATGGGGGGCCCACAAGGTCTATTTATAGGCAAAAGAAGACCCCGGGCGGTTACCACTTAGGTCGCGCAAGTCACTTGCGCAACCAAGGGTGCCGCGCAAGTGTACTTGCGCGACAGTGAGATAACTTGCGCGGTGCAGTTGCTGTTGATCCTTTGTTCATGACTTTGTCGATTTTTGATGTTTTCATCAAAGGTTGAATCAATTTGAGCTCAGATATTCCCTTTTCCAATCTTTAGATTCTGTGACGAAAGGAGCGTCAACATTCCTCTTTAAATAAAACATTTTTTTTATGATTATGGATTATATACATAAATTGTTCAATTTATGTTAAGTGTTTAAAAAGTTTGGAATTATATATTGTGATTCATAAACTAATCTATTGTATGCAATTGAATAGAAATGGAACCTAGGGGAAGGAATGGAAACTATATCCATGTGTTTAAAACATGTAGGGATTTCCCTCCTACTCAAGATAATTACATTGGAGTTGGTGATGCAGCTAGAGCTGATCAGCTTATCACCATACTGGGACAACTCACTCTGGTAATGAATAATAACCTTACCTGTATAAAGCACCATGATCCATAACACTGAGGATCAAAATTAGATTTCTTCATGAGGAAAACATTGCCAACATTAAATGAGATTACAAATACATTAGTAGTTTAGAAATGGATAAGTTCCATAGAGAAAATATTTCATGCTTTGGGAGCAGTTAAAGGGAAAAGGTTGTCATGGCAGTTTATCGCATCAAGAGAGATGCAGATCAATGGTGGTCATTAATCGAAAACAAAAAGGAAGATGAAGAAGTATCGAACATGGAATAGATGGAGTTTAAAGAGATTTTCTTAGATAATAACTTTCCTCATGACCATCGAGTGGATATAGAAAGGCAATTTCCGAGTATGTGGAAAAAGTAGGATGAGAATGTTTCAAAGTATAAGGATAACTTTACAAGGTTAGTAAGGCATGCAGTTGATTATACATGTAACCCAATGAGTAATATTGATCGATTATTTTTATGGGTTAAAACCATTTATTCCTTGATCATTAGTCTCACAGTCCTTCTCATCATATGAAGATATTGTCTCATGCGCTATCAAGACAGAAAAGAAATTATCTAAGTCTTATGACTTCAAAACAAAGAAAGAGAAGAAGAGATCTATTGATCACTTTGGAAATGTAAATAAGGGGATGAAGGGAAAAGTTGATTATCTATCCTGCAGTAAATGTGGGAAGAAACACCCCAGTAATTTCCTGAAGGGAATGTGAGTTTTTTACAAGTGTGGTGAAAATGGCCACCAAGCTTGTGATTGTAAGGGAAAGAAAGAGGCTGTCAATGTTGAATGATATAATTTTATAGAAAAAGGGACATTATGTAAATGAATTTCCTAAGTGCCAAGGGAAAAAACTTCGAAAAAGGTCAATGTATCCAGGCTAAGCTTGTGTGATCACTACTGCTAAGTTTAAAGCTCCGAAAGGTGTGGTGGCAGGTAATTTAATGGTTTCCTCAAGTTTGGACGATGCTTTATTTGATTCTAGATCATTTAATTATTTCATATCTTCCCAGTTGACTAAAAAAATTAGATATTTTCAATTTGAATTAACAAGGGAGTTGTCAGTCAAAACCCCTAAGGGAAGTATCATCGCAATAATGTTTTGTGAATCAGTTACCATTAGGGAATATAAATGTTCTTTATCTGTTGATCTCATCATCATAACCATGATTGAATTTGATATAATTCTCATAATGGATTGGATTTTAGACCATGATGAGAAAATATATTGTAAGAAGAAGGAGGTTACAATTCTTTATGATGATAAGGAGTACCTTATCATTAGAGGAGAAACTTCACCACCTAATTCTTATCTAGATCCTCCCCCAGTAGCTCTACTAAATTCAATTGTTGGGGTGAAAGAGAATGGAATAATTATGGGTGAGTAAAATAATGTTCAAATATAGGACATACCTATTATTCAAGAATATGTTGATGTATTTCAAGAGGATTTACCTAGACATCTATCAGAATGAGAAATTTAGTTTTCTATTGATTTAATTCCTGGTTCAAGGCCCATATTGAATACCCCTTATAGAATGCCCACTGTGGAATTAGTGGAACTAAAGAAACAATAAGAATAATTGAGTAATAAGGGACTTATTCACCCTAGTGTTTCTCCATGGGGATCCCCTGTTCTTTTTGTCAAGAAGAATCAGAGATCTATGAGGTTGTGAATTGACAACAGGGAGATCAATGTTATAACAACAAAGAAAAAGTATCCACTACCTCTCATTGATGATTTATTCCACCAAATTCATTGAGCTAAATATTTTTCAATGATATAACTTATATCTGGATATCAGCAGTTGTGTATGAAGAGGGAAGACATTTCGAAAACAGCATTTTGAACTAGGTACGAGCATTACGAGTTTACAGTAATTCCTTTTGGATTCACTAATGCACCCTATATCTTTATGGATTTAATGAATCGATTTTCAAGGAATATCTTGATGAAATTGTAGTGGTATTTATTGATGATATCTTTGTATACTCATAAATCTACAAAGATCATAAAAATCACTTGCGCACTATTATGAAATCCCTCAGAAGAAATGAATTATATGGGATGCTTACCATGTTTTAATTATGGATTCAAGAGATTTATTTTCATAGACACATTGTCTCTAAGTATGGAATCTTTGTTGATCCTTCAAAGACCAAGGAAATCCATGAATGTCCAGCACCGACGAGTATAATTGAGGTACACAGTTTTATAGGTTTAGAAAGTTATTATCAATGTTTCTTCCTGAATTTTTCCTAGTTGGTAAACCATTGAACTAATCTCACATGTAAAGGGGTTAAATTTTATTGTAAAAAAGAGTGTGAAGAATGTTTTGAGGAACTAAAGAGAATATTAGTCAACGCTCTTACCTAGACTCTACCATTAGGGAATGATGGGGTTGTTAATTATAGTGATGCATCAAAGAAAGGAATTGGTTGTTTCCTTTTGCATAATGATAGATTTATTTCCTATGGATCATGAAAGCTAGAAATTCATGAGAAAAAAATCCCACTCAGTATCTTGAGTTAGACAATTTCATCTTTGGTCTGAAGATATAGAGACAATATATCTATGGTGAAAAATGTTAGATTTATACTAATAAGATGATTTTGAAGTATATTTTTTCACAAAAGGAACTCTACATGAGGAAAATGAGATGGCTTGAACTACTCAAGGATTATGATTTGACAATACACTACCACCCGGGGAAGGCAAATAAGGTGGAATATGCTTTGATCAGAAAGGATCATGGAGTTTTGAACAAGATTATAGTTTAATGTGATCCTATTTTCATGGATCTAGTAAAGATGGATATAGGAATAACCATGGAAGGTGAAACATCAATACATTTTCAAATGGATTCCAAACCATCTTGACTAGAATAGATAAAAAGTTCTTAGGCTAATGATGAGGAGTTCAAAAAGAATATTAAATCTGTAAATGATGGGAGATTGAGTGACTTCATATATGAAGAAGGAATTTTGAAATTTGGGAAGAGGCTTTGTGTTCCCAATATACCTGATATAAAAATGGAATTGTTAGATGATTCTTATAGCTCCAATTTCTCTATACACCCTAGGAGCACCAAGATGTATAGTTATTTGAAGGAACATTTTTGGTGGGACAATATTAAGAGGGGGGTTGCTAATTTTGTGTCAAGATGTATGGTTTGTCAACAAGTGAAAGATGGAAGGCAACAAACTGGAGGAGTCATGTGAACTCTTCCCATACCTAAGTGTAAATGGGATAATATTACAATGGAATTTTTCATGGGGTTACCAAATACTCCTAGAAGGAATGATGCAATATGAATCATTGTTGATCGTATTACCAAGTCATCACATTTTCTTACTATAAGAGAAGATTTACCACTTGAATGTCTAGCAAGACTATATATTTATGAAGTTGTAAGACTCTATGGTGTACCTCTATCGATTGTTTCTAATCACAATCCCCATTTAAAATCAAGATTTAGGAAAAGTCTTAAGAAGGCCTTGGATGTTGAACTTAATTTGAGCACTACCTACCACCCTCAAACCAATGGATAATCAGAACAGACTAATCAAACCTTAAAATACTTGTCGATATCTTGCTTACATGACTTTAAAGGTATGTGGGATCAATATTTACCTATGGTAGAATTTTCATATAACAATATCTTCCATTTAAGTATTCAGATGGAAACATATGAAGCATTATATGGAATGATATGTCACACACCAACTTGTTAAGATGGTGTTGGTGAAAGAAAACTCATAGGACCAAAACTTGTTGAGGAAAAAATAAAAAAGGTGATGATTATACAAAATCGTATCAAAGTATTTCAAAGTAGGCAAAATAGATATACTGATAATCGGACGAAGAATTTGGAATTTCATTTACAAGATCACGTTTTCTTGAAGGTATCTCTATGGAAGGGTGTCATAAAGTTTGGTAAGAAGGGTGAATTAAGTCCCATATACATCAGACCATTTAAAATTCTATAATGAAATGGAGTTGTGGATTATCATTTGGAAATGCCTCCAAGTCTCTCCAAAGTTCAAGATGTGTTCCACATATCACTATTGAGAAATTACATGCCTGACCCAATGCACATAATCAATTATAATGAAATTGAACTGGAACCTGATTTGTCTTATTGTGAAGAGCCTTTTATGATTCTTGATACAAGAGAACAAGTGCTGAGAAATTGGACAACTCTTCTAGAAAATGTTCTATGGAGCAACCATAAGATGGAAGAGGCAACTTGGGAACCCGAGTAACCTATAATGAAGAACCACACGAATCATTTTATGTAGTAATATTCTACAATTTTTCAGGATGAAATTATTTTAAGGATGGGATAATATAACACCCCAATCATCCATGGTACGTTTCCATTTGAATAATGCAGAAGCCTACATTATATTCAACATAGAGTTTTAACACACCACGACCAATCAAACTAGCTGTTATGAATATCAATACCCACTTTTTGAATTTTTATAAATTTTATTTTTCAAAATTTTCTTTATTTTTGAATTTGGAATATCGAAATTTTATTAGGGTGGATTTTTGGTATTTTTCTGAAAACATTCAATTTTTGATGAACAGTGAAAAATATTGCGTTATTATTTAAAACCGAATTTTTTTATCTATGCAATTAGTTATTTTTTTAATTTATTTTAGGTCAAAATAGATACATAATACCTATATATGTTCAATGTAATTCATTGGATTCATTTTATAATATGTTTAGATATATAAATTCTTATTGAACTTTTTCCGTCTTTTACCCACCTTCTAGGAGCACTTGCAAATTTGCATAATAATTAAATTTACCACTTTTGTGAGTTGAATTTCAAAAATCCTAGAGACACGGTTGAACTCATTAAGTAAAATGTGTTTTAAAAAGATGAAAATAATTTTTGGTGAATAGAAACTTTTGACTTTTATTTTCCACGGTTAAAAGTAAATACAATAATTAAGGGTAAAAATGATATTATAATTACCCTAACACATGTCCTAATTCTATTGGATAAGAGTAATTCGGCCAAAAAAAAACCTTATGAATACAATATGATCCTATTTGGTCCACTTTTATTAGATGAGGACATTTATTATTATTTTATTTAAGGAAGAGTTAAAAGAGTTGAATTCAATGTTTAATAACTAAACCATTATTAATATAGGGTTACACACAATAAAAATTTGACTATAAATATTCATTAGAAATAAAAAAAAATATTTCCTATATAATGGAATTTTGTTTATAGTTTTTATACATTAAATAAATTAATTTATTTATAACCCAATGATGATGTTGTAATTACATTAATAATTAAATACTAAAATAATTTATATTATTAATATCCAAATAAATGTTAATTTATAATTATGATGATTGACACTAATTTTATAGGTTAATATGACATGATATGGTTGATTAAATAAATTTTATTCAAAGTGATGTTGTTTTTATGGATTTTAAAAAAATCAAATAGTAAATAGTGTCAAAATTGATATAATTTAGTTTTTAAAACAAATACTATATTATTAATTGATATAATATTCCTAAAAATATAAGGTTGATCCAAAGGACTTAGATACGGTTATATATATTAATACTAAACCACTTGGGGTTCTCTTGGCTTGCTATAGTAAGTTTATAAACCATATAATAATAAAAATACAAAGAGACATCGTAAATGTCAAACTTTTTAGCTAAAAGTTAAATCTAAAAGATAAGGTTAATATGGTGACTAAACCGGTCTAAAACCTATTGGTTGAGAGGTTTTAGATCCATCAAAAACTTATCCTTGAAATAAATTATTTTCGATCCATTATAAACTGAAAATGATTTTATTATAAAATATTATTTCAAGATTTTCTTAAAGTGACCCTCACCTCTCTTATAAAAGGGTACTTCCCCTTCTCTTAATTTTACACCTCTATAGCCATTTGGATCTGTCAAAACCTGACCAAATATCCTATAAACGATACTAAATTCAATCTAGAGTCCTTAATTTGATCAAAAATCCAAACTAAGGAGCTCTTTTGATAATCATAAAAGTAAACACCAGAAGAAGAGAGAATAATTTTACCACCCTCTTTCAAGTTGTTTTCTTCTTCCACTTCCTATTTCATTGTTGTTTATAAACCAAAATAATAAAATTAGTAACTTCTACATACTATTATGTTATTAGAAATATGTTACAACCAAATTCGTAATTCTATCTATCCTATGAATGATAAAGTCACCATACGTGCGTACGTACAGCTTACCATCTCTACGTCATGGTCTAGTTTGTTATTCAAACACTTCATTATTTAAATGTTTATACTAATTAGAATAAAAAATGTAAATAATAAATATAACATGTTAATGATTCTTTATATATGATATACCATCAAATTACATACGATTTCACCATCAATATAATGATATTGTCACTCATGCGTAGGTACAGATTACTGTCTCCATGAATGCTATGAAATTCATTCCCCATCATAATAATTCTTGAATAAATTTCATTTTATGATTAAAATTAATTTTTATGAACATAATATCATTTTTTATATGAATCAAATAAATCCTATCCATAGTGAACATGGATTGCGTAACTAAGCATATAATTGAAACTGACTCTGTTAACACCCGAAACGATGATACAACTGAAATATTATTAACAAATCAATATTAAAAGTTCATATATGATATCATATTTATGTATATGATTCTTTAAAAATTTAATAACAATGATTTTACTACTATACACTAGGTTAACTTCCCCTAAACTGAGGAAAAGTTCATGATAAAGGTTAATTCTATAACCAATTTACTTATCCGAGGTTGTTAATACATAAGAATCTACTGTGACCTCTTTATCATCCACATCCGTATTTTGTTAAAAATGGAATTCAAAACATTTTTACTACTTAATAGACTATGGGTTAATTTAATTTAAACCCTTATTTTACCACATATGTTTTTAAATTAATCATTTTTTCATTTTCCAAGCAAGGTACTTTATGACATTCTCGACAAAATTAAGGTAAGAATGTCTTTTTTTAACTTATACGGCGGGTGCAATTATTTTACTCCATTATAACGTCGTTGAAGCTTCCCATACATGATTATAAGAATATTTTCAAAATAAATCCTTTATTTTATAATTTTATGAATTTTAAATGATTTCAAAATTGGAAGACTTATTTCTTTAAAAAGTTTTGATTTCATCTATGTCAACATCCTTTGATGGAATTTAAGCGTATTTGATGTTAATTATTATGATACAAATCATCCATATTTCATTGAAGGTTTTGTGATACGTTTGAATATGGAGGTGTTATTTTTACACCATTCATGGTTTATGGATAAATTATTGATATTTCATATGCTAGTTTTAATACGAATGTTTATGTTATGTTTAAACCTTTTCATATGAGGAATGCATTGGACTTAGTAAGAGATGGGTGGAGCCCGCTACATCTCATCGAAGCATCGGTAGGTCTCATGAGACAAACTAGTGTCTTAGAACATGGCCCTGACAAAATCTTATTTGTAGTTTTGGCACAAGGCTTTTACTATGTGGTTATGAAGTCTAGAATTATGCATTCAAACATTATGAAATTGGCTATTTATATTACATGTTCTTATTCGACTAGTAGAATATCCATCCGAATAAGTAAATGTAATTATTTTATTTATCTTTGACTTATTATGATGAAGTTTAATTTTAAATGTCTTCTGTTTTTGTCTTATACATTGCCTTAAATGTTTATGCTTATTCTTGAAAGTTTCTGCTATATTGTTATCTTTACTAAGCATCTGAACTCACCCCTTCCTATGTTTTATTTTTTCCAGGATGCGTAGAAGTACATTATGAATGACTTATAGGGATAGTATAAGGGATGAATGTGGTAAATGGAGAGTATGTTGTTATTGATTTTCATTTTATAATGTACTGTAAAACTTATGTAAGTATCATGTACTTAAAAGTCTTAAAACTGATCAGTCTTTCCAGATTTTAATCCCTTGTGATCTTGCAAATGTTATGTAATAATGCACCTACTCTGGGTAATTGGGGTCGAGTCATTACACTTACACCCCATTAGGTTTAGAAAGATCTATAGTTACACTATATTTAATGACAATATGTCTAAGTAAATAAATATGATGTAAAAAAATTATAATTTATTGAGTTTTCCATAAAAATATTTTCATTCAAAGACAATAAGAACAATCCTTAGATTTATTTTATGTTCCTCATAACTTTTTGACTATACCATAATTTCAACAATAAACACACCCCCAAATTTATAAAAATACTCATATAATAATATATTCATAAGATCCACAAATATAGTGGGTGCATTATTGACCCTAAAGGGCATAACTACAAATAATCATACCTATTATGAAACTCCTTCATTGAAATTTATTCCCCCTTCACATTAATCTAATTATATTTTGAATTGGGATCAGGATTTGAAAAATAATACACCCCTTGAAATTATCAACACATTATTTTCATTGGTCATGTAGTCTCTAAGGTAGTATTGAATAAAATTTTCACACCATTCTAAATATAGACATGATAATTCCCATCATTAATTATTTCCCTTGAACATACATTATCATAATGGTTAATTTTATTTCATTTAAAACATATCACATTCTTTTTATCATATGTGGTGTGATCATTACCTGGATTATTTCTATTATATTCTTGATCTTAATGTCTTTCCATACCACATTGATAATTTCTCATTATTTCATAAGACACTCCCAATGATTCTTCTTACCACAATTATCAAAAGATGGAAATTTAGAACTCTTGCATTTATATTTCTTTGATGAATAATTACCAATTGCATTCCATATGGACCACATCATATAATTGTTAAAAAATTACAAATAAATTCATCTCAACCTTCTAAACAATTCATAAAAATTTCTGATATCTTTTAAATTTACAAGAGACCAAGTATCAACATAAATATGGTTTCAATCCTGAGTAAAATAGGTCAATTTAAATATAATGGTCCATAGTTAAATTTTTTATATACCTGGGCAATCTTGTTAAATTGGATTCATAGATGACAATAGATTTAGACTGCTTTGGATTCAATTCAAAAAATTAAATTTTCAACTTATGTTTAACTAAATTATAAAAAAACTTATCAAGGAAAAGATATTTTAATATATCCAACTTCATAGAATCAATGTCATCATTCAAATGTGTATTATGAATTAGTTATCATCATTGAACAGACTAACCTTCAATATAATAAAAGGTAATAATTACATTGTCTTGTTAAGAACAACCCAAAACCTCTAATATATTTTCAAGATCACTAATCCGTCCTTTAGCTACCACTAGATCTGAGGATCCACCAAATTTTAGAGGGAGATATTTCATGACATTCTCTACTATAGACATGTTATTTATGAAATTTCTGGACAATCCCATCTATGGGTACCATAATTTATATACTACATTAAATTATTTAAAATAGATAAAAATATTCTATTCAAATTCCAACTATTATAGGTAATTTATTCTAAAGGAAACTAGTATCATGATATCTTTATATATCTTTCACCTTGTTCACTCAATGAAAAACAATTATAAAATAGACACTGATTAAATTAAGTTACATGGAAACCCAGAAATATTTATCATGATATCATTATCCATAGAATAAATTAATTTGAATTATTTTTATTAATAAAATCCTTACCTATACATTTATCTAAAAATTTCCACTGATACTAACTATAACACCTAATAACTTAAACTAAAACATTACATGATTTATAACAATGGTTTAAATTCCATAATTTATGAGAATATTTTAAATGTATAGTTATAGAGAATTAGTAAAAACACAGACCAATAAAACCCATATAATAAAAAGTTGTAGACTCAATATCAATTGTTTCTACAAAAACAGGATACTTAAATTTAAAGTCATATTTCATTAAAAAATGTTTTCTTCATTAAATTTTAATTCCCATATTGGAAATTTAAACCATTATATAGTTCCTACTCAACAATAATCTCTGTTAAAAATTCGAAATCTTATGATGAGAACCAAAATCTTTGTAATGGATATAAAAATAAAGAAACCAATTAGTTAATTTGTTAAATCATGTAATCCCATGATTTTTTTTTCCTTTTTACATAATAAAATTTGTGCTCAAATAATCATTTTCTTAATCATTAAATTGGATTCATTTTATAAATATTTTAATAAAAAATCACACAATAAATCATAATGGTGTGGATTTCATTTTAATCAACGGGACTTACAAAATAAATTTCATGAAAAACATACTTTTTCACTTTTAAAAGGGGAAAAACTATCCTTTAAACATAACCTCAGTATACTACCATATAAAATAAAAATAATTCCATGAAAAATAATATTCAATCATAGAATTATCATTTGTGTATCTTGTAAAATCATCTTAATATAACTCTAACAATAATAATTATAGGAACACTTACATATGGAATAACCAACTTAGTTAATTCCAATATAATTCTTAAGAGAATATAATCATTACCTAATGGATTAGAGAGAAATATTATGCTCATTTGTAATAATGAAAAAATATCAAAGAATATAACATTAAAAAAATATTCCATTTACATCATAAAATCTGAAAATTTATTTGGTTTCACACAGGTACAGAAGCACTTTTGGACTTAACCAAAACATTAGGATAAAAATCATTTTTATTTTAAAAAATTAAAAAAATTCCTAGAATAATTAGAAATACGCTATTCTATTGAAAAAGTTAATTTGTTTTAGATTAATATTATTGAAGAATAAAACTCAAGGTGGTGGTAAATTCCACTCTTTTTGTATACATTAAAAAATGTTTCTTTCACACATAAATAGAAAGTTCAAAAAAATAACTCATTTGGAAACCATTTTAGAGAATTCTTTTCAAACCCTTTTAAATATAGTGAAACATGGTTTTAAATTACTTTTATGATTAATTTTAATACATTAATAACCTAAATTAAACATTTAAAAGAACAATGATTTTTAAAAAAGTTATGTAAAAAACACTAATACTTTTAAAATAATGTTTTAAACAAAAATACCTTACATCGAGTCGGTCTTGCCTTGTACATAAATTAAATCCTAAATGATTAACTTTTATTAAGTTTAATCTTTCTTAAGAACCTTTTACCCATGTATTTATATTTTCCCTTTTATTTCATTTTTTACTATTAATTATAAATTTATTAAATTTATTTATTTCATGTCAGATGTTTTTAGGATGTTTATTTCATAATCTCAAAAAATATTTGGTAAGTAAATCATTGTAAAAGTTTTCATGTTTAAATTATCTCCAAAATATTAATAATGAAATAGTTATATTTTTTATACATTAAATGCAATTGTATAACCATTCATTAAAGGGTTACGTGAAAAATTAATCACATCGCTTCACGAAGGTGGTAGTCAACTGATATGCATGGGAAATGTTATCATTTTTCGTTGATTGTAGCGGTAAAAAGATAAGTAATATAATATCAATAAAAAATAATAATCATTACATGAATATCAATAATATTCATTACATCTTTTATAATGTCCAGCCATGTGAGGTGGTGATGAAAAATGAAACTTGTTTCATCCTAGAGGTTATAATTCAAATGTACGCATGAGTTCTGTTTTCATTTCCCATAGGATGGAAAATAAGATGAAATCGTGTCATAAAAAAAGAATAATAATGGTTATTTATATGTAACATATTTTTTTCATTGTTTTATCATGGTTAAATAAGATTTAAAGGTGGTAGAAAAATATATAACCCTGAAACATTTTATAATGAATTATACCTCCTTATTTGAAAAATTTCATTAGATTATAACTAAATACACCATAGGTTGTAATTTTATTGAAACAACGTGAAATATTGTAACACCCTTAAAAATTAGTTTTAAGTAAAAACATTTTTGATATCATTCTAAACACGCAACACTGAGTTGTAATATAACTGAGATATATTATAAAATATCATTATTTAAATATAACCATTATAATAATGTCATTGAACTGGAAGATATAAATGTGAGTAATAATATATTTAAATTTACGCCAAATGTTATTTCTCAAAAATAATTTATTTATTTTTATTTGTAAATAATCTATCAGTTCTTCAGTGAAGTCGTTTTATGATTCATGAATACAATTTATTCAAAAATGTTTTATATTACATTGACCACATTGAAATTATAATTTATTTCTACCTATTTAATAAATTATATATTAAAAAATTAACTTTGGTTTTTAAATCATCACATAAATTTTATCTTAGAGTGTAATTTTAATAATTTTCTGAAACGTTTTATTTTTTGATTAATAATGAAACATATTGATTTTTATTGAAAACATTCTTTTCATAAAAAAGTATTTAAAAAGTCACATTTTGTTTTTAAATATTTTTAAAATTAAAATTAGTATGTTTATATTATTAATAATTTAATTATATCCATTTTAATTATTTTTATATTCTATTTTGATATATATTTTTTATATTTCCGAAAGCATGTTTTCGGGAAAACTAATTTTCATCGGGTTTTTTAAGTTTAATTTGAAATTAAATTATTCCACTTATGTTAATGAATTATTTAATAATGGATTAAAAATATGGAACCATGAGGTTATATTTTTTAAAAATTCTATTTATTTATTTATAATTATGAATAATAACCTTGGTTAAATTTTAACACCTCCACAAGGGGAAAACAAGTAATACAGTGTAAAACCTTTGGGATAAGGCACTAAAATTTCTCTAAAACATGAAATTATGATATTTAATGGTTATATTTAGGATATTTACATCCAAGTTTCCAGTATAAGGCCAATTGGTTCTATTTTTTTGTTATGAACATTATATTAATTTTAGAAATGAATAAATACCAAATGCCACTCTCTTAACTTTAATATCTGTAAAAATATTATAGAGATGTAAAATGAGGATAAGTAACTCTCTAAATTTTTATTTGAAATATGAATTAATTTTTTATCAATTTTGTTATTTTAGTTTTTATTGATTAAAAATTTACCTTAACTTCGTATGCAATGTCGATATAGTACTAATTAAAATAATAGAAAAATAAAATATATGATTTTAAAAATATCCAAATTAATAAAATTTGAGTTATTTATTTTGTTAAAAAAAAGATAAATATTTCATTTTAGATATGTTTTAATGGTTTGTATTTTAATTCCACTACTTCTACGATTTTTTCAAAGTAAAATTATGTGAATAGTTCTTAAAATGACATTAATTATAGTTTATGTTAAGTACATTTTATTAAATAATTTTAAAATCATAAATTTTATAAAAAATGACATGTAAGATTAGTAATGGCCTAGAATTCCATTTTTTTCATTTATTATCATATTTCACATTATATTCCAAATTATAACATTTTAATAATGAAAAATTCATTACCATGATTACGATTACAATTTATAATAAATGGGGTTAAACCATGAGAGAAGGTCTAAAATGATATCTAAAGTGATAATTTTTTTATATTATTATTATATTAAGACTATGTATTCCTTACCATCAAATCCATGTCATTTTAGAATCATTTTTCATGATTTCAAAACATAATATATTATAATATTTCATGTATTTCCAAAAAAGAAATAAATAATATTTATTAATAAAAAATATTTTATAAAAATATTTTAAATTTATAAAAATCCTATTTTAACCAAAAGAATTAAATATGGGTGAAAATATCAATATGTTCCATTTATGGTTCATTTGTTTTTTTATGATAACTTTCTTAACCCCAAAATAGAAATAAACATTGATTTTAAGGTAATTTTCAAAATGTTTAACATGGGTTAAAAACATAGATAAAGGTGAAAACATAACCTAAACCAGTCCATGCATTGTTTTTATGAAATTATTTATACTAATTATCACCATATATTTTAGATATGTCTATTTCTATCCACTTGAACATAAAAATTAATTGATTTTAATTGAATACTTTATGCAACTGCAAGAGTTCCCCTATCCTCACTTGTAAAAGGGAACCTTCTATCCTTTATTCCTCACACACATTAAGCCACATATCATGAAGAAAATACTACCGAACTATCTTATATAATTCTCTATCCATTATATTTTACATTTGGTTTTGTCCTAAAAAATCCTTCCAAGGGTCCATAAGAAACATTATAAAGGAGTCATACCCTAGAAAAGCTAATCAAATTACCCAAACACTTTCAATTTATATCTACTTATAGATACTCTAAATATATTTTAGTCATCATAAAATAAAAAAAATAATTATCATAAATATACTAAAATGTTATTATAATCATGAAACCACCATTATCTGCACATGTTTTTGTATCGTATGTATGTATGTGTGGATTGAAACCTCCACATAGTGATGCAATTCATTCTGCATCACCATATTTCTTGGATAGTTATTATGAATGGTTTAAAGTATATATAATTATCAATCAATTATTATTTTGAAATTATAAAATCATTTAAATCTTCTAATCATATAATCTGTTCAAAATATGATAACGTTTCTTGTGAATATGTGTAGACTACCACTTCCACAAATACATGTGATTTATTTTTCATTTCTACTTTACATGGATTAAAATAAGGATTTATTTGATGAATAAATATTATATATATGAAATAAAAAATATTCTATAATTTTTAATCATTATTTACCTATCATTACTTCCATCAGTAAAAAAGTGAAAATACCAATCATGTATACATACAAAGTGCTATCTCAAAGAATGGTATAATTAATTTTTATATATAATCCTTTTATTAATGAATATCTATATATATATATAATAAATATATATTATATTTATATCATTTCTAACATTATGGAAATTATGGAACCATGAACCAAGTAAAATGAAAAGAACTACCGAACCGGAATTCCCATGAAAAATGAAATAGTGAACACCTAGAAATGATGATTTTGATGGGTTATTAATAAATGAGATTTAAATTGTTATAAATGGATTATATATGGTATTATAATAATTTAAATTAATATATTATTAAATTATAATACATTTCAATTTATTTTATATGATTATAATGTTTTGCTAATGAAATTTATACTCAAGTTAGTGTTTATCATCTTACTTTTATTTCTATGAAACAAATTCCATATTCACCACTTGTTTCATTTTTTTGGTTTATATACTACCCATGACATTATGTTGTGATTATTTTCATAGAATTTATGGATATTTAAAAATCCTTAAAATTTTATCTCTTTCATGGGGTGCAAATATATATATTAATAATTTGTAAAGGTTCTCCATCTGAATATAGTTTCATTCAGACATGTTCGAAATTATAATGAAATTTATGATTATGAAACAATTTACTCCAATTTTTTATGATATTATCTTATGATAATTTTATGTCCTCATGGTTTGTGTTCTATGATTCCTTTATGATTCATCACTTACAGAACATAAAACCATTATTCCATGACTCAAGATAACCATCAATGAAATGTTGTTTACGGTTATAAAATGTTAAGATCAAGTTATAAGACCCATATTATCATATTATCATTAATTAATCATTGATATATCCCTTTTTTACAATTACCAAGAATATGATGTCCCTCTTTATAATTTTTTATTTTCTCCGGTCTATAAAGAAATTTTTTAAGTGTGATGTGTTTCAGAAGAGATATAGTAGTGAGGAACTAAGGTGGAGATGTATCGACCTGGAAATTGCAAGGAATTATTTTTCTATTTTTTTTAATTTTATGAGTCTATGGATTCTGAAGGCACTAGATTCCGAGGCCCACCTGTGCCCAGAATCAATCTTAGAAGTTTAGCTCGGGTACGTTCAGTGAATGAATGAGCGATTTTTTCTATCTTTTGAACCGGTGCTCGAAATTAAAATCTGAGGACACCGATTAAACCGTAGCACCGGTAATTGCTTAAGGGGACCCTTATCATAGTTGTGTTCACAAAAGAGGAGGAGATATTTTTGGGGATGTTAAAGAAGTAAATAAAAATTGTCGGAATGATTTTTATTTTCTTAAGGTGGTTTTTCCCTCCCAAGGGTAGTTAAGAGTGGGGACCACAACCACATAACTACCCAAGTGGGGATGTTAGAGAGGTGGGGGCCCACACGGTCCCCACCATTTAATTCCCTTTAATCTCTTAAACATCCCCTCATTAATTTGGAATAACCTCCATTAAATATCACCTCAATCCATTAAATTATGCCGACCCATAATTTAATGAGGAACCTTCCTCTTTCCCCCTTTTAAATTTAACAGCCAACACATTTAATAATGGGGAAAATTTTCTCTACCTTCTTTAATTAAATTTCAACACATTTTTAATTAGTGTGGTAAATTAATTATGAGATATTTTCTTTGCATGTTTAATATAATAATAGGGGAACCTATTATTTTATTAAGGAGGAGTGCTTCGTTGTGCGAGGAAGAACGCCAGCATCCGATGAAGAATGAAAAAGAATGCCGGCCTCCAAAGAAGAAAGATGAAGAACTCTGTTTCCTCAGATATCGATTACACACCACCCTTACCTTTCTCCGCGACAAGAGAGGAGACGTCGCTTCCTCCTCGGAGTGCCCCGACGACGCCTACGATTCTTTCCCCCCGCGACATCGACCATCATATTCTGTGTTGAGGTAGGGGAATTTGAATAATTTTCATTATATGATTTTTATATCCCCAACATCATGTGAAATTGTTGGTAATTTTTTAACCACTAACGCAGTGGGTGCAGACTAACGAACAAGTCCAAACCCACCGCTAGTTTGTTCTTGATGCATGGAATTCTTGGCGACGACGAAACGGGACTGAAAGGGAGATTGTAGGTCTTCGTAGTAATCTACATGTCCTGGGATGACCGCAGGCACAAATGAGAGTAAGAACAGACCACTGGAATGACTCTGGTGGCCTGCGGAAAACTCCGGTGGCGCGGGTCACCGGCACTACGGTGCCGGCAGCCGGAGGCGGTGGTGCCCCGGCGCGCCACCGACAGGAGCCTTTGTGGCTGAAGCCGCGACGGCGAGGAGCTACATTCCACGGCCGCACGAGATCCTGGAAGATGCAGCATCGGTTGCCACGTCCGCAGATTTCAAAGGGGGGGGGACCGCGTCCCCCTTGCTCGGCCCGCTGGCCGAGCCATCGCACCCCACGACAGGGCCGGGGCGGGTCACGCGGACCGGGCCGGGACAAGGCGTGTCACGCGGACCGGGCGAGGCTGCGCAGAGCCAGGATGGGCCACACCCAGCTGGGTCGAGCCGCGCCCAGCCAGGCCAGGCCGCACCCTCCCGGGCCGGACCCAGACCCAGGTCGGTTTGACCCGGTTTGGGCCGACCCAGTGGGGTTGGGTCGGGTCGGACCGGGCCCATACCCCCACTTCGGACCGCTTTCAGTATTTTTCCCATAACATGAGCTACGGACCTATGATCGATGCACCGTTAGTTGTGTGGGAATCCTGGAATATGTACGTTAATTTTGGTATATTACACTTGAGGTTTCGATAAAGTTTGTGTATGGCCAGGTTGGTTCAAACTCGAAACCAACCGGGCCCTTGGAGCAGAAATGCTTATATCTCAAGGACCGGACATCCGATTAACGTGTCGTCAATTGCATTGGGATCCTTTTGCTGATATGGTACTTTTTCCTTACTCCTCTTGAGTTTTGGATATAGGAGTATGGTCGGGTTGGTTTTAGCTTAATAACCAACCGGGCCCCTGGAACAGAAAAGCCAATAACTCTCAGACCGAGCGTCTGATTGACGCACCGTCTATCGCGTTGGGTTTCTTTTGATGAGACGGAACTTTGGGAAACAACAGCTCTAGACTTCATGATAGGTGATGTATCAAATCTCTTTTTCTCGAGGAGCGGACCCTCCTGGAATCGAGCATGCTGTGTTCGGGAACCCTAGAGATGGCTGCGACTGCGGCGACGACGACTGTACTTGGATCCTCCATGGGTTCGGCAGCGACGATGACTGTACTGGGATCTGTTGTGGGTTAGACGATGATTACTACTATTCTTGTATCCTATGTGGGTATGTAAGTACTTGACTCTGTACTTGTATCCTATGTGGCTCCGGTAGAGTAGCGGGTCTTGTATCCTTTGTGGGTCCGACAGCTTAGCTGGTCCTATATCCTATGTGGGTCTGACAGCTTAGATGAATCAGTGGTTGCATCTGATCATCTCTATCGCCTTACAATGTGTATACCTGTGTGAACTTAGTCATTATTCACAATCATCATCATTGATTTGGTTGACTTGCTTTCTTGTGTGTACTGGGTTGTGCTTTCTTATGTGGACTAGGTTGTGCTTGGGCTCGGGAGCTGGAGCCGAACTGTAACGGGTGACTTAGGTATATGTATGGGCATATACCTAAGTAATGTCAATTGATACATTGTGATTGTATATTTTCCTTTGAGGATTATCTTTTGTGGATTCTAAGAGACCTTCGGGGGTCTCGGGGTCCTTACTGAGTATCGTATACTCACCCCTATATGGGTAATGCCTGCACTACGTTGTGTTGGATGAAGATGAAGGACATCACTGATCGGGGTGGAGGCTTCTGGAGATGGACGGTACCCTGAGGTGGACCACTTGGCGGGACAAAAATGAAGTTGAAGGTTGGACCCAACGAGATGAGGAGACTATCTGTACCCACCTTTTAGGTGGGATTTCCGAAGGACGGCTCAGTGTTGCTGATTTTCTAACTGTTGTTTCTCTTTTCTTTCAGTTGTACTTCACTTTCAGTTGGGTTTCTATACTGGCCCATTTACGTTTTCAGCACTTACCTTGTACTCAGTTTTACTTTGTGTTTACTTCGCTTGTGTACTCTGTTGTGTATGTTACTTCATAAAGGCAATGCCTTCCCTTCTTTTGGGATTTACGCCTGTGGTGCAAGTCGCCAGCCCCTGACCTATTGAAGGCGGGTTTGGGGTAGTCACGACACGGTCCCGAGGACGGGTCATGACAAATTGGTATCATAGGAGCCGGTTCTACTACAGAACTCCTGACTCTGATAATTTCTTCTATGTGGAGCAATAATTTTAAGAGTATTGAGTGTGGCTTTCAGTCCAGGGAGTCCAGTGTTGGTGCGTTGGCCGACATATCCATACACTACGACCCTGACTTCTAATTTCCGACCCAGTGCACGAAAACACTAATTGTGTGTGTGTTTATTTTCAAAAGTTTTCTTTGTGATTAATTTGTGTCAGTTCACCAGGTATGTTGTATTAACCGTGGCACACCTGTTTCTTTTTATGATGGCCCCACGATGGTAGCCATCTAGGGTTACAATATTTGTGAGAGATGGAAGCCCACCATGTGACGAGGCCTCGGTGCAGGGCCCCATTACAGTGGAGGCACCGGCGGTACCTCTACGTACCGATCCACTATTGCTACAAGCCCTAGTGGTGGAGAGTGCACGTCGCCTAAGCGTGTTTCACAAGTTTCAGATGTAGAGGCCGCCCAGGTTCCATGGAGAGATGGATCCTCAGGCAGCCGGGGATTGGATGGAGGCTGTCGTCAAAGTCTTCAGGTTGGTAGGGACACCTGCAAACCTCATGGTGATCCTTGTCGTGAGTCTCCTGCACATAGCAGTAGGTAGATGGTAGAGCCTGATTCCCCAGGTGCACGATGAGGAATCTATACTTTGGACTGACTTCGAGAGCCTCTTCCGCTCGGAGTTCGTTCCAGCCAACCTCCGTTCGGTACACATCCACGAGTTACAACAACTACGGAAGGGAATCATGTCAGTAGCCCAGTACTCAGTGAGATTTATCGACCTCACATGCTACTCCATGGACATGGTACGAGACCCATTCTTCCAGGCCTGGACCTTTGAGCAGGGGCTGAAGCATGAGATTAGAGCTTTGATGATTCCACTCAGTATCCCGACCCAGGCGGGGGTGCTAGAGCGAGCCCTGCTAGTGGAGAGCTTTCTCGCCAAGCATCCATCAACAGCGAGACCCACCGCATTTCGGCACGGAGCAGAGTCTTCTGCAGTTGGCAGTCGATAGATGATGCGAGGGTCCAAGTGGACCAGGCCGACAGGTGGGTGACATCAAAATTTCAGGTTCAGTTGTGCGGGGTACATGGCGCAGATCCAACCTTCCGAGGAGCAGACAGTGTTATGCATGCGGTGGGCAGAGCCACATGGCTCATGACTACGCAACCTGCCATGCAGATGAGCATCAAACAGTGGAGGGACCTCCCAGGCAGAGGAAGAGGTTCGACTATGATGGTCCGCAGGGTGCAGACGGACGAGGAAGAGGAGATTTCAGAGCAGCGGGTGGTGGACGACGCTTAGAGGCTCTACCTCCACCACCCCCAGGAGGTCCACCCCAACCACAGGGAGATGGCGAGAAAAGGAAAGCTCAGATCCATGCAGCGGAGGCCTATGACCATGGCGCACCCGAGATGATTCGAGGTACTATCTGTGTCTACTACACCCTTGTTGCAGTTCTTATAGTCACAGGTGCAAGTCATTCTTTTATTGTCACTTTCCTTGTTTGGAGATCGAAGATTATTATAGAGCTGTTGGCTCGATCCTTACGGATAGATATTCCTATGGGAGCAGACTCGATGATTACAAACTGGTGCCGACAGTGTGAGCATACTCTAGGAGGCAAGAGCTTCAGCTAGGATATTCTTGTAGTGGCGTCGAGGCCTTACGACGTCATCTTGGGCATGGACTGGTTATCTATAGTCCATGTTCAGATCGGCTGTATTATGCACAATTTGTGGTGTGTCTGCACGGATGGGACCAATTTCACCTTCACCGGTGAGAAGGGAACCTTTTCAGCACAGGATGGACTCACGCAGAGGAGGGGGCAACTGATCACACATTATTTGTCTAGTCTCATCCTCAGAGAAGTTGACGTGCGGAGTTCATGTTTTCCTATAGTGGTGGACCAGTATACGGACGTTTTTCCTGACGATGATCCAGGACTACCTCCTCATAGAGTGGTATATTCCAATATAGACTTGTACCTCGGGACATCACTGATATCTAGTCCAGCATATTTTATGGCTCTCGCCGAGCTACGTGAGATGTGGGTACAACTCGAGGACTTGCAGGGGAAAGGTTTCATCCAACCCATAGTTTCACCCTTGTATTCTCCGACTTTGTTCGCCAAGAAGGTGGATGGGATCTTTCGACTGTGTGTCGACTACCATCACCTGAACCAGGTGAACGTGAGGAACAAGTATCTACTTCCAAGGATTGAGGACCTCTTCGATCAGCTCAAGGGAGAATGTTGGTACTCGAAGATAGACCTCAGGTCAGGATATCATGAGCTCCGAGTTCGAGATGAGGATGTGTAGAATATGGCATTCAGGTGTCGGTACAGCCACTATGAGTTCTTGGTCATGCCCTTCGGTGTGACCAACACTCTAGCAGTGTTCATGAGTCTAATGAACATGATCTTTTAGCCCTACCTCTATCGGTTTGTCTTAGTCTTCATTGACGACATACTGATTTACTTGACGACCGAGGAGGAGAATTCCTACCACCAACGGATTGTACTAGATACGCTCCAAGAGCACCGGCTTTATGGTAATCTCTTGAAGTTCCAGTTCTGGCTTCGAGAGGTTCACTTCTTGGGGAACGTCATCTCAGAGGTCGGAGTTGCAGTAGATCCCTCGAAGGTCGAAGCGGTACTTTCTTAGGAGCAACCCAGGAGTATGACGGAGGTGCAGAGTTTCCTAGGTCTGGCTGGGTACTATTGAAGATTTATTCTAGACTTCTTTAGATTTGTAGCACCGCTTACAACTTTGATGAAGAAGGGAAAACCCTTCATGTGGTCAGACAGATGTCAGCAGAGCTTCCATAAGCTGAGGCAGAGATTGACCAGTGCACCCATCTTGAGGCTACTGGAGGAGGGCATAGGGTAAGTAGTATACTGCAACACATCAGGGACCGGACATGGGTGTGTCCTGATGCAGGAGCGAGCAGTGATCGCTTACGGTTCACGACAGTTAAGGCAACACGAGCAGAACTATGCCACCCATGACCTTGAGTTAGGAGCAGTGGTCTTCACCCTGAAGTTGTGGCGACACTATCTGATGGGTGACCGCTTTATTTTCTACTCTGACCACCAGAGTCTCAGGTACATCTTCTCGCAGAAGGACCTAAACCTGAGATAGCAGCGATGGCTCGATTTCCTCCAGGACTATGACTTTGAGATAGTCTATACTCCCGGGATGGGGAACGTAGTAGCTGATGCTCTCAGCATGAGATCGGGCATTTAGCTACTTGGAGAGGTGACCGAGCAGCTAGCCGCGTTCTATATATCCTTTGTGGATAGAGATGGGGAAACCTTCCTATAGTCCCTCATAGTCACTCCTCCACTTCTTCAGCGGGTTAGAGAGGCACTACATGGGGATGTTGACTGGGAGACACGACGTGCATAGATATCCACAGGGTATGCACCTGATGGATTTTCTGTAGGGGGAGAGCACATCATCCTTTTAAGAGGATTTATCATGGTGCCAGTTGCAGTACATGAGGAGGTGTTGAGAGAGTTCCAAACTTCCCCTCTAGCAGTCCATCCTGGGGTAGTGAAGATGTACCAAGACCTCAGATGATAGTACTGGTGGACGGGTATGAAGAAGGTTGTGGCAGAGTTCGTTTATCAATGCCTCACTTGTCAGCAAGTGAAGGAAGAGCACTAGGTACCAGCAGGCTTGGTACATCCCTTAGAGGTCCCGGAGTGGAAGTGGGATAGGATATCCATGGATTTAGTGACGGGGCTTCCACATACTTCCAGAGGACACGAATCCATCTGGGTGATCGTAGACCGACTACCCAAGTCGGAACACTTTCTACCTATCAGAGAGAAGGGCTCTATGAAGAGCTTGGGATGCCTCTACGTTCGGGAGATCGTACGACTTCATGTTGCGCCATCGTCTATCGTCCATGATCGATACACTCTCTTTACTTACCAGCTTTGGAAGGGGTTACATTGGGTTTTTGGGACGCATCTACTCCTGAGCACTGCCTTTCACCCATAGACGGATGGCCAGACGGAGAGGACCATTCAGACACTCGAGGACATGCTCCGTACTGGTGTCCTCGACTTTGGTCGCAGCTGGGAGGATCACCTACCCTAGGTGGAGTTTGGATACAATAACAGCGCCCACTCCACCATCAGCATGACACCATACGAGGAATTGTAGGGCGACCTTGCAGATCACCACTATGCTGGACAGACCTAGGGGAGTCAGCACTCGTTGGACTAGAGATGGTTCAAGGTATGACAGAAATGGTGCAGATAATCTAGCAGCGGGTGTGGACTACACAGAGTAGACAGAAGTCCAATGCTGATAATAGGTGGAAACCACTGGAGTTCGAGGATGGCGACCACGTTTTCTTATGGGTCTCACCTTGACGTGGATTATGGAGGTTTAGCCGCAGCGACAAGTTATCTCCGCACTTCATCGGGCCTTTTCAGGTCCTTAGTAGGGTAGGCGAGGTGGCTTACCTCCTGGCCCTTCCACCTCAGTCGCACCGGGTGCATGATGTCTTCCACGTATCTCAGCTGAGGAGATACATGCTTGACCTGACACACATCATTGACCACAGGGAGCTGGACATCGATGACGGGGTGACTTTTGCGGAGGACCTGATGGAGATCGAGGATCGACAGGAGTGGGTCCTACGTGGGCGGTCGATTCCTCTGGTGGGCATTCGTTGGTAGCACAGGAGCCTCCAGGAGATCACATGGGAGCGGGAGGCTCAGATGCGTGCTTAGTACCCTCATTTGTTCCCCTTGTTTATGCTTTAGCTTTATAGGGACCAAAATCCCTAATGTGGGGGTAATGTAAAGACCCGGGAATTTCAAGGAAATTTATTTCTAAATACTTTGTAATTTTACGAGTCTGTGGCTTCTGACGGCACTTGATTCTGAGGCCTAGTGTGCCTGGAATCAATCTCCGAAGTTTAGCTCGGGTACGTTCAGTGAACGAACGAGCGAGTTTTTCAATCTTTTGAACCGGTGCTCGGAATTAAAATCTGAGTGCACCGATAAAACCGCAGTGCTGGTAATTGCTTAAGGGGACCCTTACTATAGTTGTGTTCGCAATGGAGGAGGAGATATTTTTGGGGGTTATTAAAAAAGTAAATAAAAATTGTCGGAATAATTTTTATTTTCATATGGTGGTTTTCCCCTCCCATGGGTAGTTAAGAGTGTGGCCCACAACCACTTAACTACCCAAGTGGGGATGTTAGAGAGGTGGGGGACCGCACAATACCCACCATTTAATTCCCTCTAATCTCTTAAACACCCCCTCATTAATTTGGAAAAACCTCCTTTAAATGTCACCTCAATCCATTAAATTATGTCAACCCATAATTTAATGAGGAACCTTCCTCTTTCCCCCTTTTAAATTTAACATCCAACATGATTAATAATTGGGAACATTCTCTCTCCCTTATTTTATTAAATGTCAACACATTCTTAATTAGTGTGGTGAATTAATTACGGGAGAGTTTCTTTGTGTGTTTATTAAAATAATAGGGGAACCTATTATTTTATTAAGGAGGAGAGCTTCATTGTACGAGGAAGAACGCCCGCCTCCGACAAAGAACGATGAAGAACGCTGGCCTCCGACGAAGAACAACAATGAATGCCGGTTCCTCAGATATCGATGATGTTCCACCCTTACCTTTCACCACGGAAAGAGTGGAGACACCGCTACCTCCTCGGCACGCCCCGACGACGCCTACGATCCTTTCCTCCCGCGACACTGACGATTATATTCCGTGTTGAGGTAGGGGAAATTGAATAATTTTCCTTATGTGATTTTTATATCCCCAGCATGGAGTGAAATTGTTGGTAATGTTTGAACAACTAACATGGTGGGTGCGGACTAACGAACAAGTCCAAACCCACCGATAGTTTGTTCTTGATGCATGGAATTCTTGGCAACGACTAAATGGGACCAAAATGGTGATTGGAGGCCTTCGAAGTAATCTACGGGTCCCGGGACGACCGAATGCGCATACGATAGCAACAAAGGACCACCAGAATGACTCCGGTGGCCCGCAGAAAACACTGTCAGCACGGGTCGCCTGCGGTGCCCCGGAGTGCCGTTGGTAGGAGCCGCCTCGGCTGAAGTCGCGGTGGTGAGGAGCTGGATCCGGCGGCCGCGCGAGATCCTTGGAGACGCGGTGTCAGTATCCACGTCTGAGAAGCGTAAAGGGGAGGGGGGCATCCCCCCTGCATGGCCCGCTGGCCGGGGTGGGTCGCACGGACCGGGCCGGGCCGGGGCGGGTCACGTGGACCGGGCCCAGACCCCCCACTTCAGACCTCTGTTGGTCTTTTTCCCATAACATGAGCTACAGACTTCTGATCGATGCACCAGAAGTTGAGTAGGAACCCTTGAATCGAGGCGGTCGTTTCGGTATATTACACTTGAGGTTTTGGAAAAGTATGGGTATGGCCGGGTTGGTTTGAACTCGAAACCAACCGGGCCCATTTGAGCCGAAACGCTGATATCTCAAGGACCGGACATCCGATTGATGTGTCGTCAATTGAGTTGGGATCCATTTTTTAAGATGGTACTTTTGGATTACTCTGATTGAGATTTGAACATAGCTATAGTACAGTTGGGTTGGTTTTAGCTTAAAAACCAACCGGGCCCCTAGAACGGAAAAGCCAATAACTCTCAGACCGGGTGACCGATTGACACACCATCTATCGCGTTGGTTTTTTTTTGACGAGACAACACTTTGGGGTACATCATCTCTGGACTTTGTGACAGTTTATCTATCGACACACTTTATCTCGAGGAGCGAACCCTCCCGGAATCGAGCATGCTGTGTGTGGGAACCCTAGAGCTAGCTGCGACTGCAATGACGATGACTGTACTTGGATCCTCCATGGGTTCGACAGCGACGATGACCGTACTGGGATCCTTTGTGGGTTCAATGGCGATGCTTACTATTATTTTATTCTATGTGGGTTTGGAAGTACTAGAATATGTACTTGTATCCTATCTGGGTCTGGAAGAGTAGCTAATATTGTATCCTTTGTGGGTCCGACAACTTAGCTGGTCTTGTATCCTATGTGGGTCTGACAGCTTAGATGAATCAGTGGCTGCATTTGATCATCTCTATCGCCTTAGGAATTGTATACCTATGTGAGCTGAGTCTTGGTTCTCAATCGTTATCATTGATTTGGTTGACTTTCTTTCCTGTGTGTACTGGGTTGTGCTTTCCTATGTTGACTGGGTTGTCCTTGGGTTCGGGAGCTGGAGCTGAACTGTAACTGAGGACTTAGGTATATTTATGGCATATACATAAGTAGAGTTGATTGATACTTCATGATTGTATCTTTACCTTTTAGGTTTATCCTTCGTGGATTCTGAGAGACCTTCGGGGGTCTCGGGGTCCCTACTGAGTATCGTATACTCACCCCTACACGAGCTATGCCCGCACTATGTTGTGTTAGATGCAGACGACGGACAACACTGATCGTGGTGGAGGCTTGTGGAGCTGGACGGTACCTGGAGGTGACCACATGGTGGTATGTACCTGGAGCGGACGGTCGGACCCGAGGAGCTAAAGAGACTATCTCTACCCACCCTTCTGGTGGGATTTCAGGAGGATGACTCAATGTTGCTGTTTTTTTTACTATTGTTGCACTTTCCATTAAGTTGTAATATACTTTTCATTCGGTTTGTATACTGTCCCATTTACTTTTTCAGCACTTAACTTGTACACAGTTTTACTTAGTGTTTACTTCACTTGTGTACTCTGTTGTGTATGTTACTTCATAAAGGCAATGCCTTCCCTTCTTTAGGGATTTTCGCCTTTGGTGCTAGTCGCCAGCCCCTGGCCTGTGGAACGCGGGCTTGGGGTAGTCACGGAACAGGCCAGAGGACGGGTCGTGACAGGAGATGATATAGATATAATATTAATAACTTACCCAAATATTAAATTTTCTAGACAAACTAATCTTATTCAGTTATTAAATGGATCAAATTATTATATAATGAACATTCATCTAATAATATGTAATATATATGTATGAAAACTTTGGGTAACTATAGTTTGTATCATCGAAATGTATAGTTAACTTTAAAATCTACGATGAAAAAGTAATAGTGACAACCCTAAGGATATTCCAATATATAGTAGAATAACATAAGTCATAGTAAATAAAGGACTATTTTTTACTTTAAAAATAACATTTTTCTGGATACTACAAGTGGATGTGGTTTTGGAACAGATGAATCAAGGTGGAATAACCCTAAAAAGCGTTTTTTGAGTACATCATGACTAATATTATGGGGTAGGGTGAGTTTTCCCTTATGGTGCACTCAAATTCGAACTCCTAGGTAATATTATTAGGTAAATTCAAATTTTATTTTTGAACCATTTTAAATTATTTGAATACATGATAACCAAGGAAACATAAGATAATCCTAATGTTTCATAGATTAGAAATATTTTTTCAGGATTCAGACATAATATAACCTATTTTTCATGATATCCTACTATTATAATTGTTTCGTACTATATGTTTTTTGGTTTTGTTCTATTTTTAGAACCATAACGATTCATGATAAAGCTAAATGTGATGGATAATGTAATGATTGTACTTAGGAGAAAATAAATTAAATTCTAACTTGAAAGGAAAAACCATCTAATTATTCAGAATTATCTATCATGGTATATTATTAAAAATATAAAATTTGGTGATATTCTTAATGCATCAAATAATAGTATGTGGAATTTATGGAATGTTCATGTCGTAATGACCATAGAGGAAATAAATTTAATTTTTCTTCATTCTAATAATATGGGGAGGGGAACCTATGAGAATGACTCAAAGGAAGGAGAAGATGTGTGTAATTATAAATGAAGGTCATGACGCAATGAATTTATAGGTAATTCAATGTATTATGTGTGGGGATATTTTCCACTATCTCAGTCAATTCCCTAATCTATGTGTTAACTCCTAGACCAATAATGGACCTATGATATAAAAATAATTGAAGTGAAAGTATTGAAATGTGTATGTATTAGGACTCAAGATTAATATTATACAAATTTCATTTCATTAATATTCTGGTTATAATACTCATAAAATATCTTAGGATACTTTCACATCAGTTTTTCTTAAAGGATTTAAAAACACGTGTTTAGTGGTACAAAAATCCAAGAAAAATGATTTAGTGGGGTGGGGAGTTTTTTAGAACATATGATCAACAAAAGTATAACACAAAATATTTTCCTAATATTTAGTTAATAATGAATAATTTCAATAAATAGATGAATAAGATTGATGAATTAAATGATAAAGTATTTGTAACCATGAAATTGGTTAGTGATTCCATGAGAAAGTGATTTTGGTCATCTATGATAAAGTTTTTTTCATCTTTGGATTTAAGGAATTTATCTAATAGTATACTATTTCATATGAGTAATAAGTATAATATTCATTTTAGGAAGTATATATCTTTTCATTGAGGTTTTATTGTGATTAAAATTATTAATTTTTTTTAATAGAATCAATGTATTCACAGGTTTTGTATATGACATTATAAAATACTTAATATTTTCTAGGGATAAATTTTAAAGTTGATTATAAACAATTTGAGATAAAATCTCTTAGATTTCTAGGTCATTAATTTTTTCATACATATTTCAAAGGGTTAATAAGGTTTACAATTTATGTAATATATTTTTATGGTCTTTGGGTGTTGATGTTGAGGCTTCTGAGAATAATGTATTTTAGATGTCTATATTGGATAAATTGTTCTAACCATTTAGGCTTTGGTTATAACAAGTGATATAAGGAATGAATTATCACTGTTTTATGGATATTATGATCCATGAGATGTTAATCATAATGATTTATGAGTCCAAATACATCTTGAATAATAATTTCATTCAGTAAGAGATAAAGTGGAAATTCATCAAGGGATAACCAAATTATGAATTTGTACATACGAAATAGAAATAAAACAAGTATGTTTTTTCATGTTTCTTATAAATATAGTAAAGGAATAAAATAACATTAGGAAAGGGATCAAGAAATAAAAAATTCGTACTTTTACCTTCATTTCTGATGAATCGATGGTCTATTCACCCATCCCAGATTTTTGGATCTACGGTCATTAACTTTATCATAACCAAGTCCTCAATCACTCTATATTAGTCCCCAAAAAATACATTAACCTCTATGATTAAAAATTAAATTTCTACATATGTTATCTTTATCTAGGAACATGATTATTTGTTATTTCAAGAATCCTTTAGGTTTTCCACTTTTTATTTCTAAGATAAGTTTTATTATCCTTTTTTACGACGTGGGTTTATAGTAAATGTATTTTCAAATATTAAACCTTTTATAACTATTAAAAAATAATAATTATTAAATTTATTTATGTGTGGATAATATTAGAGCCCAAAAAGTTACATTAAAATAATAATAACCTAGATATCTTTATTAACATGCAACATCGATATTTAAGTGTATTATGATAAATTATAAAAATATTATTATTAAAATGTGACTATTGTAACATAGTCGTTGAATTGGTGGCTATGAATGTTTTTAATTTCATTATTAAATATTTTTATAATGTTTATACTTAATAAATTTTTATTAATTAATTATTTTAAAGTAATAATGTTCTTTTTTAGTATTGATATTTTATGCTTCAAAAATAAGTTTTATTCAAAAATGTTTTATATTTCAAATTATGCATAGAAACTATAAATAATTAATATCACATTAATAAATTTAATTTTGAAAAAATAACATCAAATTTAATGTAACATTTTCAAAAATTAGGTTTCATTGAAGTATTGTTAATTTAATGAAAAGGTTGATTTGTTGTTAAATAGTGAAAAATACTGATTTTTTTGCAAATAATTTTCATTTAAATGCATTTAAAAAGATAATTTTAAAAAAAATTACATTAAAATTACATTATTTCTGTTACTAAAAATATAATTAAGGAAAATTTAATTAATGTTATAATTTATTTTGGTATATGAACATATTAGTTTTCAGAAACCATTTTTCTCAAAATCTACTTTTCATCACATTTTACAAGTTTAATTTACATTAAATTCCTCCTCCTCTCTAAATTTAATCATGAAAATTTTATATTATATTTATATTTATGGGGTTGAAATTTCATTAATATACCCCATTTATTTTTTCATTATTAATAGTTAGCTTGTTAAAATATTTTCACACACGTAAGAATAAAATGGTTAAAAATGATTAATGCTTTGTTAGAAGCCTTGATAATTTATATAACACCTACATTTATCCTCTTGATTGGTTTAGGTTCATCCATGTACTTAAACATATTTAATATATGGAACATGGTGCTTTTTTACTTATATTATAGCATCTATATTAAATTTAGAATGTAATAAATAAAAAATGTCTCTCTCTAGCTTTTAATATCCCTAAAATTTTTACATAAGGTTAAAGGAGGATAAGCTCATTTATAATTTTTTTAAAGATTAATTAGTTTTTTGTCATATTAATTTATTTTTTGTTTTTAGTTATTTCATAATTACCTTAAATTATTAAAAAATGTTGAGTTAATATTAATTTAATTAATAGAAATATAAAATATATGATTTTGGTAATATATATATTATTTTATTTTGGGTGAATTATTATGGTCTATGAATTTTATAGATATATTTAAAATATTACTGAATTTTTTAATCTTTATATTCTAATTATCTTATTTTCATTGAGTTTTCAAATTCAAATTATTTTTATAGTTATTAAAATGAGATTAATAGTATTTTACACTAAATAAACTTTAATAAATTATTCAAAAAATTAAAAAAAATTAAAATATAAAATTTTCATTAAAAACAGTGTAAATTTCCATCGATCGTCCATTTTTATCAAATTTCAACCATATAATTAATATTATAACATTTTAATATTGAAAGATCCATTACCATGGTTATGATTAAAATTGGTTAACTAAGGGGTTAAACCAAAAGATAATTTTTAAAATGACATATAAACATGAAAAAATATTATTGGATGACTATATTGAGACTATATGTTTCTTATAAATGAATATATATAATTTTGGAACTATTTTAATTCTGTTATAAACATATTGTATTATAATATTTCATGTATTTCAAAAAAATAACATTAATTATAATTTATAATAATAAAAATGTTATTAAATGATTTAAAATTCATAAAAAAATTTATATTTGGCCATGTGATTGGGATATGGTTTAAATAAAAATCATGGTCCATTTATGGGTCACTTATCTTATTTATTGTAACTTTTTTTACCCCTAAAGAGCAATAATCATGGACATCATTTTAATTGTGAAAAGATTTAACAGGGGTTAAAACAAAGTGACAAGGGTGAAAAATCATCAAAACCTGTCATATTTTATTCGATAAGAATACTTCAACTCATCCTTACCATATCTTCAAATATAAAAATTTTCATCCACATTGAACTAACATAAAATTTATAATAATTTAATACTTTTTATAATTCCATGAGTTCCCCTCCCCCACTTCTAAAAGGGAACCTCTATACTATTCACACATAATGATCCATATATCTAAACCAAATCCTGCCCAATTATATTCCAATATTATATATCCATGAATTATACATTGTGTAAATCTTGAAAAATAATTCAAATTATCCTTAATAAACGAAACAAATGATGTCTGCCAAAGAAGTGGTAATTGTTTAACAAATGTATTTCAATACATTTCTTCTTTTACATCCTCTTAATATATGGTATTAATAAAAATAATAATAAAATTAATAATATAAAAATAATAAAATATTATTATGTTCATAAAACCACTATTATAAACCCTTTATTCCATCAAATGGGAAGTTAAAGTATCGCTTGTGCATAAGTGTGGACCACCGACTCAACATACCGATACAATTCATTATCCATCACCATATTTCATGAATTATTATTTTAATGGGATTAATGTTTAATTATGACATTTATTATATAATTATTCTTCTTGGATTATAATATCATTTTTATATTATTTCCTTCAAATCTATTGGAAAATGATAATGTAAATCATGTGCTCGTGTGGAATACCACCTCTATGAAGAAATGTGATTAATTTTTAATATATTATTTAAATGTATGGAAATGAGGATAAATTTAATGAATAAATAAGATATATATGATATAATTATTATTCTTCTAGTGTTAATTATTATTTACCTTTCCTTCTTTCCTTTCGTCAAAAATTGATAAAATTGTTCATGCGTATATATGTCTTACCGTCTTCAGGAATGTTATAATTAATTTTCATATCTAAACATTTTATCTATTATAAAAAATATATATAATTAATATATATTATATTTATATATTTTTTAGAAAAAATATATTATTGGACCATGATCGAAGTACAAGGATCCAAACTACCTAAGTGAAATTATCAAGAAAACTAAAACTTTGAAGACCAAGAAATGGAAATTTTAAAGAGTTATTAATAAATGGGTGAAAAAATGTTATAATTGGATCATATATGTTATTATAATTATCTATTTTAATATTCTATATAATAAAATTATTTTTTAATTTATTATACATTATGTTAAATTGGTTTCAATAAAATTCATACTCTGTATAACAGTTTCTCTTCTCACATTTATTTCGATGAGACATATTTCATAATAACCTATTGTTTTATTTGGGTGGTGTATACTATTTTTATGAATTTATTTTATGATTTAATCATGAAAATAATGAATATTTAAAAATCCATATATATTTTCTATTTCATGATGTTTTTATTCAGATATTACCAATGCGTTAAGGTTTCTTCGTCTCAATATTGTTTTATTAAGATGTATTTGATGTTGTATGACTATTTAATTTTTTTATGTTTAATTAATTCCCAATTGACATGTTATATTTTGATTGTACATATGTTAATGACATTTAATGTTTCAATTGATTTTATTCTTTCATGGGCCTTATTATTCAAAAGTTACCCATGTGGTAAAGTATTAATGTTAAAATATCATTTTTATTAGGATTTTTTATTATCAAGTTTCATATAATTTCAATTTATAATATATATCTCAATAATATCATGAATTTTATTATATTATGATTTTTAATTAAATTTTAATACAATTTTACCTTTCTCCTCTCTTGGAAACATTAAATTAAAGGTAAAATTATAGTTATGAAAAAATATACTTCATTCCATTTTTGTTTGAGAATCATTTTATTCCATATCCATGTTTTCTAAAATTGTTTTCAAAGTCTATTTTATACTTTTCATATTCTTTTTTAATGTCAATTTTCCACATTTTTTATATTTTGCAAAATTTTATAAGAGAAATAAACTTGTATTTTTCCAAAAGAGTTACTTTTTACATTTTACCAAAAATGTGAAAGAGATATTTATTTTAACATTCACATCATGAAAGTAATTTCACATCGACATGACTAGCAAATTTTTTTAAGACTCGTTTATTATTTTCTAAGTTTCTTTTCAATAAAATTTTTTTCCTTGATATTTTGGAGATTCTTGTATTTAAATTCATGATTTAAAAATGAAAATGGTATTTTCTTTATGAAATGTTCCAATAATATTTTAACTGATTTTTTTATCATAATAACATCCATTGATATTACTTGGATTTTCTGAGGATATGATCCAATATTACGATATTTATTTTTTCCCTATATATTTTATGGTTATAATGATTAAATATAAATGTAACCTATTTTATTTTCCACCGATTAAGTTATGATGAATGTTTTTATCATCTTGTGGAATACATGTGAATGGATTTATGATTATATGATTGGTGGGATCATAATTATATATCCCTCTATTGAATCAGGTAAAGATTGATATTCTATCAACTCAAATGTCAAACAATTGTTTATCCAAACACTGAAATAGGCTAGAAGTATGGTTATTCCATACCAGGAATAGGATACATGATGGGTTATCCCATTCTTGAAAGACTATTAATAGGAGGTTATCTCAAGACCAAAGTATGTATATTGGAAACAATTCAAATAATAATATTTTTTCAATTTCCTGGTGGACATACTTGTATAAAATTTAAATTAGTCTGATTGTTCCACTATTTATACTACTCTTCTATGACAAGATCTTAAGCTAATTATATTCTCATAGGGCTCATACTCTTTGATTATTTTATGATTATTTTCTTATTCCCTGCAAAGAATTATTCCCTAAAAATATTAAGATCAATGATATTATTGGTAAGGAATTAAAATTTTAATTTCATGTTCTTATTCCATTATGCTAATGTTATGCTTAAATGGTTATTAATATCTCCTTTGTATACCCTTACTGAACATATGAACTCACGCTTAATTATTATTTCATTTTTCCCATTGAATGAATTAATGTTTTAATAATGATGTGCCTAGGATGGGTGATATTTTATAAAAACTATGTAGGATAAGATTTATTTATCTTATGAATAATTGTTTTATGTATCTAATCATCCAAATACACTAAACCTATATGGTTTTATCATGGATCATAATGTTATGTAATTAATATTAATCCAATAAGAAGTAATATTTATGTATGAAAATTATGGGTTTCTATATCTATGACATGGAGAAGTATGTTAGAAATATATTTGGGAAGATATTGGTAGACAAAAATTTCTCAAAGTATGTGAATAAGAGAGTATATGGGTTTCCCTTTTATAAATAATGTGTGTATCACTCTTTTAACTTTTCAATGGTTTAGAAAAAAAATAATTTATTAATCCTAGTAAAGTTTATCTGAAAAAAATAAAATTTTAAAGATAAGGATATAATGGTTTAAATCCTATTATCCAATAAGATTTAAGATGAAATTTTATAGCATTATAACAAATTATCTACCATAATTATTCTCTTTTACCCACTATTAGGCTGGCACATTTTTACCCCTAATTCTATTCATAATGATAAAAATGAAATTAATTAAATTACTGGAATTTAACCTTCTAATTAAAATTATTAAATCAGTTTTTCAAGATTATGTTTTTTAAATTGTTAAATATTTCAATTAACATTAAATAAAAAATTGAAAAAAATAGTTTGTTTGAATTTGTTTTTAAACATAAAATTAAACATATAAAAATATAAAATATAATATTAGTTCAAATAGAATTATTTAGATTATTTTTAAATATATGAGTCATAAATTAATTTAAAACCAAATATAAAATCTGAGTGAACTTTTAATTTACCTAATTCAAAGAAAAAAGATCAATTTTTTAAAAAACTCAACTTTTCATTATTCAATCAAAAATAAAATTTTTTAGAAAAAATAAAAACAAATTAGCCTACTACATATTTTATATACTAATATAAAAAAAATAAATTCCATTTTATCAATTTATATTTCAAAAATTTAGATATTTAACTTTTAAGTAAAAGCATATAATTCATAGAAAACACATTTGTTTAAGTTAAAGAATTTCTGTTTTGATTGATAAATTACTGAAATTTATAATATAAAATATGACTCCATAAAACATAATAATTAATATTAGTAATAAATAAAAAAATTATTATTAACATTACATGGTTTTTCTCATTTATATCTTCTATAAATGACTCTTATTTTCAAGTAATTCTTCTAAAATTCCAAACAATTCCCTAAACAATGACACATTCAAATTTATTATATCAATTTAATAAGTTTAAATATAATTATATTATTTTTACACTTGGTATTCCTTTTAAAATATTGTTTTTCTTATTAACATATAATTTCACACAAGCATCAGATGACTTGTACGTATCGTTATATCTCCAATGCATTTTCGTACGCTTTTTCTCCAAAAAAAGTTTCACTTACATACCTCTATGTTTGAATCCATAGAATGTCCCAAATATTAATTTTCGAAATGGATTTTATTTTACACATTATGGTACTTTTATAATTTTTAACTCCATTATAAAATTATATAACTTTTTTAAAATATATTGAGAACTTATTCAACTTTTCCCAATCATCTCTAACCACTCTAAATCAACCCTAAGCATTTTAAATAAATTTTAAAATAATCAAAATATTTCTAAATCATTACAATGTAATTCCAAATATTTTTGATGAATATAAAAAATAATCATGAATTATTCAATATATTATATCTACCTTAATAAACCCAAATTCAAATTCAACCTTATTCATTCTCCAAATAGTGGTTCCTAAAATTCACAAAAAAAATTAATGAGGGTTCTTTAAAACTCCGACTTTACTTTTTCTGAATTAATTAAAGAATTATTTCTCTAATAATCACATGAAAGATGGGATTCCTTGAATCTATTGATCTATGTATTTCAAGAAGATAAAAACCTTGACTATTTCTAATGGATTCCTCTTCTATCACCGAAACATTCCATAAATAAACATAATCATAATACAAAAGTATTGATAACAATTAAAACATAATCCTGAAATAGGTTAAATAAACTCCCACTTTGTATTTCTATCTGTACCACACAATTCAATTTCAATGTAAAATTTGAAATATAACCCCCCATGATATATGTAATGAATATAAATTGTAAATCCATTTTATACTCATTATTGATAATAAAGACAAATCCATTTTTTAATGTAGATGGTATCAAATCATTCAAGGTAATGATCCAAGAATCAATAAACTAAAATTCTAAATGATCTGAATCAGTCTAGAAAAAGAGTGTGATAAATACCTCAAAGTTTCCCAATAAAAAATCAATAAATGATACCAACTTAAAATATTCAATGAGAAAATTTGAAACTTATTTTTTCTAATTTTTTCATGCACTTAATAAACAAATAGATAAAACATTTATGAACAAGAAGTTTTATCCACCTATAGATTAATTTTTCCCTTTTTAAGAAATTTCATCACAAGTGGAAGACATGAGGAAACTCAAAAAAATATACCTTGGAGTTGGTAAGTGGGATACAGCCTCATTAAAAGTCTTATATTCCCCAAGGACTCAGTTGGAATTATATTTGTAATAATATCATCAATGTTATCCTTAGAATGAAAAAAAAATCATTAATTAAGATTCCTTCAACGACCTACTACGTCAAAAAATTATAATTAATATGAATTTAATTTTACCTATATTATTGAATTGGTTTTTTAGATTGATTTAAGTGACTTTATTTGTCACAAAAAATAACCAATGGGTATCTAGAAGTTACATTCATGTTATCAAGTTGGTTATTTATCCATATAATCTTTGTTACATATTATAAAGAATTCATATACTCAGATTGGGTGGGGACCAAGGTGAATGATTATTTATTATTATAATTCCATGATGAACCTTTTCACTAAAATAAACGTATCCATCTGATATGGACTTTATATCATCAATAAAACATTCCTAGTTCACATATATATAACCCTTCAAATGTAGTTAATAAATATTCTTACACAAAATTCCATAACTAAAACTGTTTGACACATATTTTACACTCGAATGACCCGAAGGCCTTTTTTATAGATAATCCCCCTTTTTTAAGGGATGAAGGGGAACTCGTACATGACCCATAGGCCCAAGGCAGAAGGCCCGACATGACTGTCAATACAAGACTCTAAGGCTCAAAGGCATAATATGCCCAATACATGACCAGAAGGCCCAACCCATAGGAACTGCCCATCCCCTAGCTTCTGCATCATTGATCACCTAGCACCCCACCTTGCATTGCTAATCAGCTTGCATTGCCTTGTACAAATCTGCACGGTTCCTGGTCCCGATGGCGGTTTCTATACCCTCTCGTTCTTACCTTTCTTTGGTACTTATCTAACATTAAATATTAATCCCTTGGATATAATTTCAATCCATAAAAATAAATATCCTATCTATACACATATATTCTATATGTATAAATAATAAAATCTTTTGGTTTATCAATAAATATAATTCACTTGAATCACCATTAATCAAATAAAATTTCACATCCATTGGGGATACATTGAATCTTCTTTGTAATTCAATTAGAATTCACATTTTAGAAGCCTGTTGTTATTAAACTAGAGAAAATGATTACTCAAAATTAATTCACACCATTTGTGAGTTCCTCTTGTATAATTTTTTTATCTTTATCTTAATTCCAAAACATTCTCATTAACATGTTCTTAAACCCCATTTTATTCCAATAATTCTCTTATCCGTGTTTCTAGGTAAAACCTTCCATGTTTGAATCTTTCCAAATTGATCCAAATCATCTATAACACCCCAACTCAATTCTCTCTATTAGACTTTACTATAATCATTCCCCATGGGACCTTAGGATGTATTCCCTATATTCTAGAGAATAATGAATAGTTTAAGGGCTCCAATATAGTACTCTGGGGAGACTATAAACACTTGTTCCAAGTTTTCTATAAAAGTTACAATAACCAAGTTTCATACATCTATAATAAATTTTGAAAATGAAAAAAAAAACAATAAATATACTAATAATAAATTAAGTGATATAGTAGCTTGATCATTCATGTTATACATACATAAATGATTTCCCACTAGGGTTTATGGATTCAAATAATGAAATAAAATATATAAATACATTAGATCTTTGACCATTCTGATTCAATACTCAACCACATATCTAGGTCTTTTCCAAGCTCCTTTGACTCAAGAATATAATATCGAGCTATAAACCAACAGATAATTAGGAAAAGTGAGAGGATTATCTAGTAACCCAGTGAAAAATAATCCTTATAAATATGGTATTAAAATCAAATTAGGTGAAAAAATGTGTTCTTTCAAAAAATGCAATGTATTTTCATGGGACATTTTCAACAATAAAAAATAAATGAACTAATGAAATTAATAAATAATAAAAATAAAAATAATTCCTATACTAGTGTGATAGTAGACTTTTCTTAATCATTTCAATCATTTTGTACCATAAAAATCCCAAATGCACTAATAGGGAATATAGACAACCATATCAATCCCAAACCCATTATTTATTGTTTTGTACCTGACCTTGAGCGATCATACCTTCCTCAATGAACACTAGAGTGTCTCTGAGCATGAGAATCACCTCAAGGAAACATTTTTTACATACCATAATTATCCCAATATCATACCTTAATCATATGAATATGGATAATAAGTCATCACCAAATGTCTCAAATCTTCAATCCTATAGATGAACCCCATGGTATTACCTATAAATTATTAATATCAGACCTATAACAGACTCATATGGGGTGAAGGCCCTATAAAATCCTATATATCTAGAGGAGAATAATTTTTAATAGAACTGTCCAATAAATGGGAATATCCTCCATATATTCTAGGGTCAATAACATAGGAATCCAATAACTCACATATCACCTTTAGAAATATCATGGGTGAGCCCACCCAATCCTAGGGGTATCCTAGGAATCAACCAAGGGGGAAAACAATCATCCTTAGGATGTTTAAAATCAACACAGGGGAACATACACTGACCAAGAACCTCAAACTACTATTTAAATCCTATTAATAATGGGAATTTAAAATGTTATATAGATATATTTATTTTAATATTGGAACCCCAGGCATCCAAAATGGAATAAAAAAAATCAAAGGAACCACTGTAGTCCCAGATATTCTTATACACATGGCTACACACACTCTAATGTGAAATCAAATATACTATTATCATTAATCAACTCATAATTACACCTTTATCAGTAAATTTAATGCAAGTTAGTAATCTTAATAAAAAATTCCCTGAGACTTGATCCCAATATTCTAGGAATCATGGGATCTTATCCATGTTATCATGAGATTCCTAAGAATATTGGGAAATTGTGTCATTTCAATTCCTTATAGTTGGTTCCCAGAAATCATGGGCTACAACATATCACATCATGAATAAATAAATGAAAACATAATAGGTAATACTCAAACACCCAATCCCAATATCACCATCTAAATCCCCCTCTATTTACATCATCATTATGGGTTCTATGGTGACACCTAATACAGTCTCTACCCATTCCCAACTCTTCTCTATCACTAGGGACAAAAGTTGAAAGGGAACCTACCGGGGTCTCTTAAATATCATCATTTCAATTACGGCGTCCTATTAATTTCTCAATAGGGGGATGTACCTAATATCATTCCCTTCCAAGAATTTCTTAGGTCAGTATGAATGTCTGACCCTTACACCAGTGTCAGGTAGATATAACTACCTGAGATGATATATACTTGAGTGGGAGGATTAACAACCCCAACATTCATTTTGATGATCCTATGTGATCTAAAGTATCACTAATGGATGACCCCTTTTCCATGCATTCTAATTCACACAGTACAATATGCATCCACATCCATTGGTGGATGATATTTCCAACTGGTACAAGAGTGTCCATCGAGGCCCTCGACTCTTTATACATCTCTAATATAAGATGGATATTTTATTAAAAGGATAAAAAAATTAAGATTCCCATCATGTGAAGTGGGATCCAACACCCACCACATGTATATAAACAGATAAACCATTCCATATTGATAAACACATAAGGTCCAAAACTATTGGGTTTAAGTGAAACCACTTCTTCAAATCAAGTTGGAAACTCCCATCAAGACTTGTCTATCCTATTCAAATATCATACAAATGACTTGAATACCTTTATCCAACCAAACCATAAGAATGAATTAATTATATTCTTATTATAGTAAATATATTAACTATAATAAATTATAATTAATTAAACTATAAAATATAAAGAGGAATAAATTCATAGAAACTCACTGATCAACCTTGTCACGCCAAAATATTTATTAATCACTCACTGATGACACATAGAATACTCCCAATACCTAACCATAAAAATACAAAAAACATGATGATAAAATAATCATGAAATAAGCTTAATTTTATATTAAAATTTTTTAATCTAATTATTGAAATATACCTCAATGAAACAACTCGTATTGATAGGCAGAAATCGTCTTGGGACATCTTTTTCCTAGGTTACATGAAATCCCCATGAGAATCGGGTTATTCCAATATACTCTTGTGTAATAATCAGAGAAAACCAAAATTAAAGGAACCAAAATTAAGGAAACATTCAAGAAAAGTATAAAAGAGTATAGAAGAGAAGGGAACTCACTCTAATATCAAAGAAATTACAACTAGAAGTCTCCAAATCCAATAATGGGCCATAAGGGAAGAGGGGAGGAGAATGTTAGCCCATGCACATTTGAATCTATAAGAAATGGGTGGATTCCAAATAATATTTTTGTAGGTCTAAAACCATAAAAATCCAATTTTAATGAGCCACACCGTTTTCCAAACCATGCACCAACTATAAAATTAGCATTTACTTCAACCCATCCACCCCGCATGGTTTGGTTGCATGGCTAGAAAACTGTGATCCAACTATATAGGTGATTATAAAACACTTCTACAACCCCATGTGGTTTCCCTATAAAACCATTCATATTTATAAATTCACTATTCTCTAATCATGTGATCCAACTATTTTCCTTACAAAATGAACTTAATGTTCATTATGTTTCAGGGTGTCAAATGATTTCCCCTAATCTATGAACCCATAACCATGTTCCATGTGAAAAATAATCTAAAACTACTATAATCTATCTTCAATATATTGAGGTTCATTTTAATATCTAATATACCTCTTGAGCCTCATTCCTCAAAAAATCATCAATTTTAGGCATTACATATATCCTAATTCTGTTTCAAATCTCGAATCAAAATTAGACCCATCTTGTAATTAAAAATTCAAATTCCTACAAGAATTTCCATAACCGTATGGACATGGGGTCTTAAAATATTCCCACCATAATAATTCTAATCCTTGAGAAGTATGTTTATATATAGAAACATAAACATCTACCTACATTAGTCACTAAACCCCACTCCAGCTATATTGTTCCATCTTTAAATTCACAAAGCTCATCCAAGGAACGACCTCCAAATTAAATTTCTCAAACCAAAAAAACCTTATCCAACACTCATAACCATTTTTAAAATACTTAAATTGGTATTACCCATGACCGAATATCTTGAAAAAAAATCAGTGTTTTATCATTTCATAGCCTAATCTACAATGCACATACCCATACGAATTTTCTCATCAGGGAAAATTCCAAAACATATTGATTTTTTTTATAGAATTTACAATAATAACATGAACAATATATATATATATTCCTTAATAAACCATAAAAAAATCAAAAAATCACATGTCCTATCCAAAAACACACAGTTTACATGGTGTACAACTAACCACATCATATTTCATGTCAAACACTGGTCAAACCTCAACTTCATAACTGTTGCCATACATGCTCTACTTCATCTACCAATGATTCACCTAACCTTTCAATCATGATGAAACTACTCTTTGAATAAAAATATAATCACTAAATCAAATCCACAAAAACTCTTACCAACTTCCCATGAAGTCCCAAAATTGAGACACCAACCATCCAAAACAAATTTTCAAGCCCCGCCATACCACGAGCATTAGCGCACCTCCGATCTAGAACAAGAAAATATTATATTATCACTATTTCAAGACATATGACAACACATTGAATATAAATAATATCACATATGATTTCATTATTTAAATTTATTGAGGAATTTATCTCAGTCCAAAACCAATTTCTCCTTAACATCAAAATACCAAAATGCTCATCCAATGGTTAGTTCCACACTCACATGACCATCCACATGACAGTATCACACACTAAAAACCATCATACCACTCCCCACTATAATAGAATAAATTTCCTTATAAAACTTAGTTATAAACCCAATAATCACTTCACATTCATTATTTATCACCAAATGTAAATACTGGTCATGGATAAAACTACTCATTATTGAGAACAACCCCAAAACTCATATTTTTTGTCAATTATAATCTTACAGGATGTCACCCATGGAAAAAACTCAATAGGTTAAACTACTTACAAGAATTTTTATCCTCTTGATCCATTCCCAAGAACCATGCCAGACATTAAAAAATAGGCATGTGTTCCCATACCAACTGATCTCAATGCCAGATACATTTTCTAATGACCAGTTCATCATCGGAACTAGGCCTGAATTTATAAACCATCTACTGAATAGGTATGTAGCCTTCCAATATCATCCATTTTCTTAACTAACACCAAATTTTTATCTATTCATTACAATCCATCCATGCTATGAGAATGAGTGTAAAAGATCATCCAAAATTGACCGATATGGATGTCAACCCTTAAAAACACACCTTGAATCCCAAGGTGCTACCACCCAAGGTGGTCATCATAAAAAAGACCAAACGGAACACTATTCCATTGTCACACACCTCATAGCACATCATGTGCACCGATATAAGTTTTTTTCACCTAAATACACTTTTGTCTCTGTGGAAATCACTAACATATGATAACCCTTCATAAGTTATTCCCTAAAATAAAACATAAACCCGCTCAATAAACCATAATTCACATCTAATACACTTTAGTTCCCCCATACATTCCCAAATTCAAGTATCCAATAGTAATAACTCTTGGGAAACCTTATTTTCCCTTCTTAAAACACAAGTAATCCATATGAAAAAGCCCACTCTAGGGTCACATGAACTCATCGATTAGAGAACTCCTGAAAAATAAATAGCCTACTAGGGAACTGATTCTAAATGAAAATTGGTACATAATAATCCCCCCTTGAAAATAATAAACTCAGTATATAATTTTTTTATAATTAATGGAATCACCTTAGATGGTTTTTTTTCTAATCAGACCACCATCACATGGTTTGGTTCAGTAGTGTGTCATTCCAAGACATAAAGGTAAACATAATATAAGTTGTTATTTTATACAATAAACTACTAAAACATAGAAACATAAAACAAAAAAGCATTCCAAATCTAATTCATTATGTCCCAAATAATCACTTACCAGGGAACTGATCCTCATTGAGTATCTACAAATGAGGCTATCCCCTTGAGATTCTATAACCTCAAGATGAACCCCATAGAACTTTTAGTGATGATCCATGTTAATGATCAAAAATAAAGAGTTTTGATAATATTGAGGGAAATTATATTATCTATAAAAAATTCATATATGTTGTTACTAACACTTAAAAAAACCAAACCTATAGGCTATATTTAATCAGCATCACCCTATAGTGATCTGTATCTAGAAAACCATTTGCACATAATTTAGTTATGTAGAGTTACATTATATTATATATGGAAAATTTTCATATATTTGTTTACTATCATTATAAATAACTAAACTATATAATATCAATCCACTTGGGGTTTCCATCAATTTCACTATTTTCCCCTCTGACCTATTGGGGACATCAGATGTCCCTTCCAAAAATGGACCACATAGTTGACTTCAAGATGTATCATGTCATGGATCCTCAAGGCCTTATCTCAAATGAATATATATATATATAGATATATTCTATTAATTCTAGTTGATAATAATTCCATGAATTTATTATATGGTAAAATGTGTTATGAGAAGTTTTTTTAACTTTATAAAAAATGATCCTAAATCATCAGGGAAATTGCACACTATCATTCTTATATATCATGTAAAACATACAAACCTAATATTATTCATGTTATAACTCTTTCCTCTATATGATAAGATACAAAATAAAATCACTAGCCACTTAAAAATGAGCCAACTAGGAAAATCCACAAAATGGAAACAACCTTAGATATTCACATGGATTACTCAAGATGAAAATAAAATACAATTGTAACATTAGAAAAAAAAATAATAGGTTCATGATGAGTAACATAGAACTCATACTCAATAAGTCTTCTCAATGAACTAGTCTGTTATCTATTACAAGCTCTAACTCATTCATAAATTTATAGTCTACCAAGTACGAAACAAAAATAAAAAGATATAATCAATCCTCTAATAAAACATTGTAACACATCGTCCTAGTTCACTCTATGAAATTTAATCAAATAGGTTTACAATAGAACCTCATGTGTGTCTCCATGTATTTCATATGTTGTTGACCAGAAGAGGGGGTCAAATGTGGTACTATATGGAGATATACCCCTTGGATCGGAGATTGTAGTAATGGATAAAATAATCATGTATAATACATCACAAATATACAAAAAAATGATGAAAATAAAAATAAATAGACTGCTAATAATTGAAGTGTAGTAAGGGCTCGAACAAGCCTAACATACGTACTAAAATGTTCACCAATTAGACTAACAAAATATATATACTGAAATATAAAAATAATGATCTTGTCTTCATGGATACTCAAATCCATACCTAAATATTTTCTCTAGGTACCACTAGATCTACCATGGCTATAACATATTATATTTGGACTCAGAAAATCCTTTAACTATTGGAAGTGAGAGGCTGCTCAGGTAACCCAATATAATAGAGGGTTGAGTAGGGTGTGAGCTGAAAACAAAGTATTGAACCACCAACACAGTCCCATATATAAGTAGTATATGAAAAATAAGTTTATTTGACTTGATCAAAAATAATAAATAAATAAACTATAAGAAAAATTATATAATCAAACTACCATATATACATGCATTGTCCCATTATTGGAATTTATATTAAAATGTCCTATAGATCGCGTGATTAAATAACCAAAACTCTTCAAGGTCATATATAAATAACTATTTCAAACCCAAATCCATTAACTATCCTCAAGTTTATAAGTATCCTATGATTGCATCTCTGTTGCGGCGATTAGCATACAATGGGGAATCACTAGTAATCCCTCATCTTACATCCATAATGATAAACCCCATGGTAGTTCCTAGTCATTCAAGATATCTGGATAATGAATGATTACTATGAGTGTGAGGCCTTAGGAAATCATATTCAAACATTATTGATTCATGGGAGACCTATAAAAACAAAGGAAATAGCCTCCATGGATCCCACAATTAATATCATAGGATTATAATAACTCAAAACTCCTCTACCAAACCAGCATGGGTTTATCCACTTGATTATAGGGGGTATCTAAAATATCAATCAAGTGGATAAAACAATCAACTCCAGGATGTATAACCTCTTTATGGTTGGATATACACCCTCTTAAGGCCTCATACCTCAATATAAATATTGGAAATCATGGGAATTATCAATGGTATGCTAGTATCTCCATTCATATCTAGACACTCAAGCATTCACAACTCTATCATAGAATTAACGGAACTCATTCCATTGTACATGTTTCTATACAATCTCTCATACTACATTCAAGGTACCACCTCCAGGAATCCACTAGTCGATAAAACATTTTCACTAGATGAAATTTGAGCTATTAATCCACCTCCAAATAGCATGAGACCAGACACCCTCATACAAAGAATTGTAAGGGCTCATCCATGTCAACAAATGATTATTTGGAATCCAATGAAATCATGTTAGTTCTAATCCCAATGGTTGATTCCCAAGAATACAAGGAAATCATATACAACATCATAAATAAATAAAAATGCATTAGGGGATTGGTGAATGCCCAATACCAATATCAATATCCATATCAACATCTTATTAAATCATTCATAAGTATTATATAGTGACACATACTACCTTCTCTACCCATTCCCATGTCTTCCCTCTCAATAGGATTATAGGCCAAAACCAACCTAATAGGAATTCATATTTCTCATTGAGGCTTTTGTGGACACTTTGGTAAATCACACAATAGAGAATTACCTAAGCCCATTCCCATTAACAAGTGTTAAAGGTCAGTCCAAACTCCTGACTAGTCTTCCAATATCTATAGGTTCTAACCGAAAAATTATCCATGTCCTAGTGGGGGAGGAATTTCTACCTCTTTTTCATATCGATGTGTCCATCATATCTAGGGTATTTTTAATGGAAAACCATGTTTCCTTCTATCTATATGAATGTCGTTCAATATATATACGTATCCATCAGTGAATGTGTTTTCCAACTAGTACATGTTGGTCAATTGGGTCTTTCATGACCATGTGAATTTCAACCATATGCTTTAGATTTTACAAAAAGACATAAACAATTATAATATTCTCATATCCTAAAGTGGTACGATATGAAAACCACAAGGATAAAAAAAATTCATAAAACCATAGTGGTAAATTAATAGGTACCACCTACCTTAGTCCAAAGTTAAACCACTTTCCAAATGTACCTCTGCAATACCCATCGAGGCTTGCCAAGCCTAACTGACCATCTTCCAAATGACTTGAATCCCTATCATAAACCAAATCACAAAAAATTCAATTATAATAAAATTATAATAAATTAATTAACTATATAAAATTATAATTAATTAAATAATGTATTTTAAATAGGCATCAATTCCTGAAAGCTCAACGATTGAATTCGTCACACAAGAACCTCAACCTATTGGTCACCAACGAGCCATGAAATATATATGAATTCAATCTAAAAAACGTACCTTACACCCAATGACAAAATAATAATTACTTTATTTTATTTTAGGAATAAAATCATTAAAAATATTTGTGGTGTCATTCCTCGATGAAACAGAACATGGGGAAAGGCAATTGGTATCTTGGAACATCCTTTTCCTAGGATTCACAAAAGCCCCCTAAGAATCATGTGATTCCTTCGTGGCCCAATGATGTAAAAAAACCTAAATAGAGAAAATGAAAAATTAAATGGAAGGAATTGAGAGTATGAAAAGGCCAACTGGGTGGGAAACATACCCAAAACACTAAAAATTAAACTATGAGGCACCCAAATATAAGGAGGAGTCATGGACGAAGATGGGATGAAAATGATAGACAATAATGTTTTAGGGGAGTAGAAAATGGGGATTTACCCTTTTATTTTCATCGGTTTCAAATTGTAAAAACCATATTTTAATGAGCCACATCATTTTCCAACACATTTTTCAAATACATGAACAAACCATGACGTTTTCACTATCTTTAGTCCATCCACTTCGCATGGTGTGGTCACATGGTTTACCAAACCCTACTCCAAACATGTGGGTGGATATAAAACCTCACATGGTTTTATTTTCAAAATGCACAAGGTTTTACATTAACCATTCTCTAACCATGAAATCAAAACTTGTCCCTTGTAAGATTAACTAAATGTTTATTAAAGTTAAGGGTGTCACATGATTTATCTTAAGCTATGTGAACCAAACCAATATCCCTATATAAAATCCTTAAAAAAAATATTGTAACCTAACTTGATGGTTTTGGGGACCACTTGAATATATTTTTTACCTACCAATCCTTATTATTATTTTAAAAACATCACTTTTAGGCATTCGAACTGTCAAACATCCATTCTAAATATTCTATCAAAATTTGATCCTTCAAGTAATAAAATTATAATTCCCTCAAAGATTTCTATACCTGAACGGACACATGACCATAGATAATTTATAGCTATAATCAATATTTTGGATTAAAGGATTCATCAACAGTCTGGGATTCAACTGTATATAGCATACTAGTGTCGCAGGATTCATGGATTTATCTTTCTATTTCTATAATAGATTTTGATCACATATGATATGTTCATTATAAATATACCTTACAAGTATTCAAATTTCCCCTTGGGTTTTTAATATTTCACTATCATTGATTGAATAGGTTAAATCATCATAGTCATTTGGAATTTATATAATTTCTTCTTCTTCTTTAAAATTTAATATAGCTTCAACTATGGATACAACATCCTAAAAAAAGTTAATATATTTCTTAATAACTTCTTCACTCTTAAATAATTCCACATAATCATAATCCATCATCCCTTCATCATTTTTATTGTAACATATTTATTGAGTTCCATTTAGTGTATATCTAATAAAATTTTCATCTTCATCATTTTCATCAAATTTACTTCCACTTAATCATTTATTCTTAATTAAACAATAATTTCCCAAAAACACTAAAGTGCATCAGGTTTACCTTCTTCTTAAACCATTTTTCTTATAGATTCATAAATGAATTTTTCCTCAGTAGACATATCTTTTGAATAATTATAGTAGTACTAATTTCTTATATCACGAAATATCTTTATATTTCATGATTTTTACCATGGTTCTAGACATATCATCAAGGGTATGATTATTCCAATCAGATTCTCTATTAGTTTGATGAATATTGTTTGTGCTGAACTCATGTTGATTAAAATTTTATCTAAATATTCTAAAAACTCTTTTTTATCAGAATCACTACCATTATATGATAATGGTATTATTAAATAAAAATAATATTTATTCAGTTGGAAATTTGAAACATTTAACTATACTCAAGGATTCATACTTATAATACATGAACATATTTCATTTCATTCTAGAGATTTATTTAATGAAAGTATTGAAATATGTTTCTATATTCATAGGTCCACAAACATTAGAGTGGACAATCACCAATTGTCTTTAGGCATGGATCTCAAAACACTTGTGACTTTTACACACCATATTATAATATATTACATGGTTTAAAAGTAGTAATAGTATTTGTTATTAAAATAAATTATTTTTTATGACCACATCATTAATTAATTTCATTATATTCAAGAACCTATGATAAAAAAGTCACATTTTCTTAAAATTGTTCTTAGTTTTCAAGGTCATGTAGAAAAATGTTTTATCTTATCTAATATGAAACTTATTTATTTAAGTAATCAAACCCGTTATTATCACAACACAAATGTTAAATATTTCAACCACGTAGTAACTCTTTCTGAATATCACCTCATTTCTATCCTTTTGGGATTAGGATTCACTCAAAAAAAATTCTTCAATCTATCAACAAATATAACATTGTTTAATATCATCATGTTTCTTCTTATTCATGTAACTCCAACACCTTTTATATTTTTTGACCTATCATTTAAAAAGGTAATAAATCATCTTTAATATTTTACAACATCCTTCATGTTATTAAAATAACCATTCATATTGGAATATCATTCATTACAAATATTTAAAAGCCTCTTTGATTTTCATACCTTTATTGAAAACTTTATATTATTTTTTGTTTTTTTATATACCTTACTTTATGATCATTATATATCATGAAAATCAATTTAATTAGGTTTTTTAAAACTTTGAGGTACTAATTTGATATGTTTCCTTCTTGAAAACACCTTCAATATATTTATTTCAAGTTTTTGGAACTATTTTTTTCTTTAGATTTATCTTCACCCTGTTATACTTTCTTGTTTAATATATACTGCTATTATCACCCCCAATTTTCATTCTTTCTAATTTTTATAGGTATAGACATGTTATACTATAAATTTTATGCATTGAGTTGAACACACCACAACACCTAAGATAGCGAGGGAACCTTATGCTTTGTTAGAAAATCTAATACTACATGGGTTGATTTCTAGCTGCATTGTCATACCTCCAATATTTTGATTACTATTGAATTATTGTAAGGGTATCATATTTAGTAATTTTAGTCTAGTTTAGTAATTTTTTTTTAAAAAATATCCATCCACATATCATATAACCATTTTCTGGGTATTATAATTCATCCAAATTGTTATTTTTACCTAGATCATTCTGAATGACTAAAAATAAATTTGTTATTATAAATTGAATATTTGAAAAAAAAACATAACAGGGCTTGATGTGATTATTACAAAGATAATACCCACTAACAATAGAAGAACTCTTTATATGGAGGGATACCATGTCTGAATTAATTCTGAAATGGTCATCCTATCTTCCTTATGAAATAAGAGAATGTACAATGATATTCCTTGCATCCCAAGTGTGACTAATCCCCATAATTTATGAAATTACCTCCCTATAATATCTAATGTAGCAAATAATGAATCAATAAATACAGTTGTCTCTATGTAAATCATTATCTGCCATGTGTGAGTTAGTTTCCCCCATCAAATTCCATATCTTTCAAAGATGGGCCCCACTTAACATTTATTTTGATACCACTATATAGGAATTGAAATGTACATATTAGTAACTGAATTCTGTGACCATATAACCCCAAAAATCACAAATTATATCTCCTCTTATATTCCCACCTAGTTTTCAATCACCATTAGTATTAATCAAGAATCCAATTTTGAGTTCCTTCCTTCAAACCCAGTTCCCCATATAAGCACCACTAACACATTCATTTATATATCCTCTACATGGGAAAATTTTTAAATAAGATATGGTGTATTACTTCTATTTTATAAGAGAACCAAGATACATTATAGGGGTTTGAACATTCAAATATATTAATGTTTCTTGATATATTCTTACAATATTTTAAGCATCATTATGAGCCCCATTTCTCATCATAAACCCCATAGAAATCACCATACTATGAGAAAAATTATCTACCCTAGTACCTTATATATCAGAAAACTAGAAAGATGTGTAATCATGAATTATTTCTATCAAGATATTAACATGCATGTATTACAGAAATTAGTACTTGATATAAAGGTTCCTTTCTTTTACAAAGTATGGATAGTCAACCTATTCTTCTTCTACTTTTTCAATGATAGAACAATTCGATTATATTTAGACTCCCATTCAAAAAACATCATGATTAGTAGGGATATCATTGTTATACAATTTCCAAACCAGGAAATAGTATTCCACTAATTTATATTTGTACTAAATCTTGATATGTCACTCATCATGGACATTCACCAAGTGTAAAATGTTACAAAAAAACACAATGTTGAAAGATCCATATAATAAATATGAGAAAACATATCTATTTGGATCGTATAACAAACAAATGGGTGAAAGGCGTGGTCGTTGATTTCTTTCATGAACTAAATTTTTAATGCTCATAAATTTACATGCTTAATATGAGGATAAATATAGACCTAGTAACCCAGATAAAAATAGTGGTCTTCCTATTAGTTTAACCTTCCAGAAATGTATTTCACCTTTCCCGTGATGCATTGACTATGTTCACCCCGAATATGCATGTGTTTTTCTATATTTATCCATATATGTGAAGCCTTATGATTCCCTTCCATGAGAAGGAAATATTCTTCTACACACATTCTCTACATCATTCTACCCCAAAATTTTCTCCCTTTTATCACCTCCCGCGGAAGCTTAAATTCTATGTTTTAAATATTCTCCTCAATATTAATTACATTAATAACAACATAAACAATGGTTTTTTCCATATGAAACAACGTCATATAAGGAAATATACCTTCCAAACAAGAATATTTTATAAACCCATTGAAATAATTTTTATAGTTTCGAAGAACTACCCAGGGTATATTGAGTATGGAAATGATATGGAAGGGGATAAATGAAATCAAATCATTAACAAGCATTCAACTCGTTATAGAATAATGGAACCTTCACTTATATATATTGATGTTGGTTGTAATTATTCTAATCAAATCATCAATGTGATGAATATATGTTTTCCTTATAGAAAAAGGTTCTCCCATGTATTACATGTGAAAGTTCCTTCATGTCATTCCATGACATTATTTGATCTTCTTTTCAAACCGTCTAGGGAACATCATGGAAATATAAACTCTAATATTATTCATATTTAATAACTATTAACTGCATTTACCTTATTAATTCATTATATTTTCAAAAATAGAAATATATCTCTTAATCCCATTCAAAAATAAGAGAATATATTTTATATCAAATAGGTGTAATAAACCCGTTGAAACTAAATATTCCACTGAATGTAGGGACCTCCACAAATGTTATACTATTATTCAGGTTTTTTCTCCAAAAATCATGGGCTAAAAGTAATAGGATATAGGATAAAGGGTGTCCCTAATTAAGGTCATGAACCAACTTAAAGAAACCAAACATATACCATTAAGTTATATAAAGTACCAAGGTAAATATAAACTTTGAAAAAAATCACATTCACAGTATAAGAATATGTATCATTTCATAATTTGATGAATAAAGTTACACTATAGTATATGATATTCCTTTTTTTCTATCCATTTTAACTATGATGTTGGATCCAGTAATTTTCCTATTCAAATAATATATCATTTCATATATGAAAAATACTTCCATTTGAATTATTATGCATTTAACAAAGTCATATTGCTCAATATATATAATCTTAGGGATGTTGTTTGATATTCTTCAAAGAAAAGAAATAGTTGAATCCAACATAACTATTTCAAGATTAAATTATGTAGGGAAAATCTAAATAAACATATTTATAACAATATTTTCTATGAATAAAAATTCCATCTCGTCAATGGAATCACATATCAGAGGACCATAAGTTAGGTGTCTTGGAGGATTATCGAAATAAATAACTTATTTTAGAATACTAATTAATATTTATTCATTTCTCTCAACTCTAAACCCCCTTCTAATAGTATCACACATAATACCCATATTTCAATCCTAGGGAATGAAAACATAGCAAATGGGTGATCTCAAATTCTCATTAAGGGTAAAAAATAAACATATAAACATGTCTTCAATGGTTTAGAGGTTGGATTACTTAGGATAATACAAAAACGGTGGTGCATCTATAGTGCCTATTTTATTTTAAAATAATTCTTTTATAATTAAATCTCTATGACGAGTAAAAGTTGTGATTATACTCTTAATGAAAACTTCCCGAATCCTATGAAATCAAAATGAAATAAATACATTAAGCGTGAAATTAAACATGGTTCCACAATGATGTGAAATCCCACTCCTTGTCATGTTCACCAATTTTTCAGGTATATAGATTTTCTTACCACTATAACATTTTAGTGATTAAAAACACCTTATATTGGCACACATGGTTTGGGAAGCAATTATCAAAATCTATTTACATTAAAAATTAGAATTATTTAGATAGAAATTACCATTTCTTTAATGATTTTACCTTCACTAAATGATGAATCACATCTTCACTGATATTTTTTATGCATCATCACTATATGTACATATTCATCTAAATGGACCTCAGAAATGAAAATAATTAAATTGTAGACTCAATAGACCATTATTCCTTTCTCCAATTCAAAATGAACAATACAAGAAAGATATAATGAATATTGGAACTAGTCTTATCCCTTTTTGAAAATAAACATCTAGATGAACATAAATCTATCTATCTCTCCTTTAAATTATCAAAAACAAATGATGCACATGTAAACCAATCCAAGAATATATTTCTTTGATATAGAAACATATATGAAACACTTACACACAAAAAAATTATATACCACCAATATATTATATTCTTATAAATATTTAGAAACCCCGTGCTCTTCAGATGATAGATTAATTCATTCTTAAAATGATTAAAAATTTATTTAACTAATTATTCAAAAATTCATTAAAAATTTATAAAACTATAGATACTCAGGATCAATTTCATCTTTCAAATTATATAAAAAAATTTCATATGCACCTCCTCATTTAAATTCCTAAAAATCATTACTCTTATGTTATTTTATGATATTAAAAATTTAAAATCACTCCATATAAAAGATCATCCTTTAAAAATAAAATTCTCATCTAATTTAAAATTTCTCCTCAAAAAATTTAAATTCGTGAAACCGATAGAAATTTAGAACCAACGTAGCCAAAAAAATATCATATTTGAATTATATGACTATGTTTATAGATTGCCTCAGGGAAGCCCAGTCGCCTATGTGAATTGTTAATTATTATATGTAAAAGATTTTTTTACATGGATCAATTTAATTTTATCATGTATAATAAATCACCAGTGTGATTTTAGATACATCATTGAAATTGTATATATGGATCACACTAGATATTTGGTTTACCTTAGTTACATCATAACAATATTATAGATAGATAATATGAATTTTGATATGTGACACATTCTACAATGTAAATTATTTTCTCTACATAACTGGAATCTATAATAAAATAAATTTTTCTATGTGATTTTGAAAAGTGGATCTAGGAAATTCATGTTTTTCCTCAAATTAACTTATAACTTATTCAACAAAATTCTAAGAATTCTATACCACTTCAACACTTCTCAAATAAATTATAGATATCCTTCCTTCATCCACTAAAAATTATCTTTACATCATTTTAATATAAACTCATTAATCATCACAATTAATCCATGGTTGACAATAATGACAAAACCTTCAAAATTTACAAAGGACTTTCAATATCATAGTTTGAATTTTTTTTCAACCCATGAAACTAATACTTAACCACTAGTTTAAGATTCACTAAATCACACGCTTTATGAAAGGAACAATATCTTGAAACTATGCTATTGGTTGGATTAAAATGTTTTTTGAGAACTCCATCCATTTTTGATGAGACAAAATTTATCCAAATAAAAAGATTATCTCCCCCATAATGATCTCCCCCTTAATAAGGGAACTCAATCATCGAAAAAATATCCCTATTTTTTAAATGAAGATAGACAATAAAAACAATATGAATAGAATATGTACCTCCCTTGATAATGGTTGTGTTACCTTCACCCCGCCCCCCCCCCCCCAACATAATCCACGACTATCTAGGGGTTCTTCCCATTGTGTATTAATGATGTGGATGGATTTTAATACATATTCTCTACCTTATATAGACATATTTGTCCTTAGGGAGTGTCTTGGTGAATATATCATATAGGTGGACATGAGTGGGAACAAATTTCATATTCAAATCTCCTTCGGTCACATTCCTTTTAATGAAATAATATTTGATATCTATGTTCTTGGAAATCTAGGGTTGTAAAAGAGTTTTAGAGATTTATATTGAACCCTTATTGAAAACAATGAATTATTGGAGGATTATTAATTTTTACACTTATATAATCCAAATAATCTTATATCCAAAGTATTTGATTATATGAATAAGTAGAAATAATATATTTGGAATAATTAATTTACAAACTGAATGAATTTTATTTCTTATAGTCATGAATCACTGAAAAATCCCTCTAGAATAAAATCCCACAGAAAGTTGATCTTCTATCAACACAATCACCCACACTATTAGCATATGTAAACTTGGATAGATTCAAATTATTTACCTTTACATAAATAAGTACATAGATCATATTCCCTTTTACATATCTTATAACCCATTTAGAATACATAATATTTGATTCTTTTGGATAAAACTGATATATTACATAAAGACTCATAGATTGAACAATATTTTTAATAGAGGGTGTAAGATAAAGGTAGGAACAAATAAATATTATAAAATATCTCTTATTTACACTCAAACTATGTGAATCTTTGGATATCATTCATTCAACATGAATGGTTATAGATACATTATATGAGTACTCCATTACAAAAAAAATTAATAGTTATCTGGAACATTTTTCAATTGAAAATAATATAATTTTTTCATGTTTTGTCACTTGTAATCCCAATAAATACCTCAATTAATCAAGCATGTACATCTCAAATTTTTAATTTTTTTTTCTAGGAAAATTTTGAAAATCATTATTATGATCACCAAAAATAATAACAACATCAACATACAAACTAATAATTAGTTCATATGTATACATTTCTTTTATGAAATTGTTTATGTAATCATTGCCTTTGGTGAATCAAAATTCTTTTAAAACGTTTTCTAACAAAGTATATTAGTCCCTTTGGGATTTGATTAATCCAGTAAGACCTTTCTTTATTTTTCAAAATCTTATTCCATAATTTTCAATTTAATAAACCTTTGGTAGTTCTGTATAAATATCCACTTCAATATCACAATTCAAAAAGGAATATTTACCATCCATTTGATAAATTTTATTTTTTGTATAATCATTTATATCCAAAAAAAATCATGTAATCTAATCTTGTGACCAAATTAAAATTACCCTAAAAAATGACCCCGTCTGCTTGAAAATACCCTTTTCACACAAGTCTTAATTTTTATTGATTACTTTTCCTTGCAAATTAACTTATTTCTAAAAACTATTTGGTTGTTCTGTATAAACATCCACTTCAATGTCACTATTAATAAAGAAATATATAGAATCCATTTGATAAATTTTATATTTTTTATAATCTTTTATATCCAAAAATATTATGGAATCTAATATTGTTACCAAAGTAAAAGTATCTTAAAAACAACCCTTTCTAATTTAAAATACCCATTACACACAATTTCTTAAAATGACTTAATTTAAATAGTTTAAGAGTTGAAAAACAAGTGGATTTTGAAAAATATTAGATAGTAATGGGATAATTTCTAAGTTACTACGGCACATGAAGAGTTCCTCATTCTTAATTTATTATTAGGTTTTAGTGTAATCCTTTGCTTGAGGGTTAACCAAGATCTTGGGTACCCACAAGCCTCTTAAAATGATGCGATTAGAACTAAAACATGACATAACAATCATGTAGACAAGTTAAAGCCCCCTATCATGCTTTAAGGTTTGTAAAGGAACATTGAAATCTCAAATGTTTGGGAAATAAAAGGGTTCTTATGTTATCCAATTGGAACAACACAAGACGCACACTTTAAATTTCACACCGATCGATTATGAAATAAAATGTGTTTCAATTAGATGCATAAAAACAATTTAAGATACATATAAAAGAACAATTTCAATCCTAAATATACACCAAACCATTAGAGAATTATGTTCCAGAACTCCTTCTTCATGTGTGTAGCTCCCTCGCAATGATCACCGGCCGCTTAGCTCGACATTGGGAGGAGGAGGAAGCTCGAGTAGAACTCCTTCTTCATACTTGATCCACCTTGGAGGATATGGACCTCCAAAAATTCTTTGATGAGGATAGGACTCATTTGGTACTCCAAAATGGAAGAACCTCACCTCTGGTTCTATCTTTCAAATGGGGAGCCCAAGGTGTCATTTTATAGGAAAATTGGAAGGTGGTTTTAGGCACACAGATTTCATCAATCTACTTGTACCACGCGTTTCGGCCTTCAGAAAGCCTTATCTAACTTTGGAGAAAATAGAAACGTTGTATCCCTACCTCTTGAATGTCTCAACCGAAGGTTTGGCACCATTTGGACAAATATATCTCAAGATATGTATAAAATACAGAACACCACATTTTACTTGGTTCATATTTGGTGGCTTGGATAGATTAGTTCTGATGGGCCTCATAGAAGCCGAATCAAGACTGGGTTCCTTAATATGAAATGTAGACTCTTTAAGTTTGTACAGGACCACAAAATTTAATCCCATTTATATGCATATATTTCATGTACTATGCAAAACAGTGGACAGATGTCCATGGATCCATGCAAATTTGGCCCTTTTTTCTTCCACTTCATCAAGGGCCCTCCAAATCACCTCCGCCTACATTAAAATAATAAAAACAAGTAACATTGACCATTATAATATTTATTAAAATTAATTAATTTATTCAACCATAAAGTGAAATTTATTATTATATTTGGAATATTCGTTACAAAACTAGTTTAAAACAGCGGTGTAAGGGTGGAATAAAATAGTGAATCGTGGTACGATCACACCCTCACACCTAAACATTTTCACTCCTGGGAAAAGTCACATATCTGAATAAAATGATTCATATATATATATTTCCATCATCATGAAGATTTAACATTTGAGGAAATTTTAATTCACCAAAGTAATGTGATCAGTGCACGAACCACACCAAGTAGTTCTTCCTAGTGAAAATGGAAAAAGATGTCTTATAAATCATATCACAATAAAATTCAAAGACATTTATGACACCAACATGAGCAAGGACATAAAAAGTCAACCATTACACTAACTCTCCAAGTGTGTGTGTGAAAACCATTCAATGATATTCTTCCCACTTTCTATCAAATAAATATAGGTTATTTTAACATTATTAAGCTTTAAATGATTTTTCACCGAACCGGTTCTACATCCTTTGCAATCATATTTCAAGATCCACTCATTTAATCATTCCCAAAAGTCAAACCTTAAGCTCTCGACCTAGATATCCTCATATGTTGCACATTTTATCACTCCCCTCATTTATTATATTTTTTTGAAGTTTCATTTGGAACAAATCTCACACTCATCTTTCAACCCTTGTTTGATCTCCTCACGAAACTAATTGTAATAGTTATAACAAGATCAATGGTTGAGGAGGAGTGGTTTTTGACCTACCCATGATACAACCAATTTTTTGTTTTTTTAGGGCGTATAACTGTCAGACATTAGGTACACACGCATAGGTCAACCTGGTACAGTAACGAAATAGATCGGATAAGGAACCAACGTATGGAAATATCATTTAAAGCTGAAAAATATTAACCCAACATATACTTACCATATATTAAGTAAGAAATATTCAAACTTTGTGGTTTGGTGAAAAAATTAGTGGAGTTATTAGTGAAACGGTTTTCCTAAAAACTACTCACATAGGAGAATCAATCATCTCAAAGGATCAATATAGATATGACCATTTATATCATTAACATAAAACCAATTCACTAAAAAAATCACGCCTTGATGGTAAATTCATACACATATTCTTTTTAGCCTTTGTTATGATATTTTTACTTTCCCCCCTTTATAGTCTCCAAATCATGGAACTTTGAAATTGTTGATGGGGAAAAATGAAAATTCCATAAAGAAGGCCAAAAAGAGAAAACAAAATTAGAAAACGATGAAAATTCCTAACTAACCCAAGAATGTATCCACCCCCCCCATACCTAGACTATGTAGTGTCCTCACTATAGTAAAAGAGAATGTGGGAAGGAAGGATAAAACCTTGTGGATGCAATTCATAGTTTTATTCTTGAACTTGGAGTTCCTCCATCGGGGCTATAGAACGGATTCATGAAAGTGCTTCAGCCACTGCCCATTGGCAGTGAAGGTTTTCTTGGTTTCTTCATTCTAAACCTGAAAAACACCAAATGGAGAGACATTAGTAATAATGTATGGTCCAAACCAGCAGGAACGAAGCTTACCGGGATGTAATTTCAGCCTTGCATTGTAGAGGAGGTCCTTATGCTGAATTTGGAACTCTCGATGAAGGATAAGGTGGTCATGGGCAGCCATGGTCTGCTCTTTATAAATCCTGAAGTTCTCATAAGATTCTCTACACATTTCTTCTAGCTCCTGTATCTGTAACTTCCTCTAAGAACCTGCACTAGAAAGGTTATAATTGCATTTTTTAATGGCCCAGTAGGTCCGATGCTCAATCTCAACAGGGAGGTGACAACTCTTTCAAAAAACAAGACTATAAGGTGACATTCCAATGGGAGTTTTAAAAGCAGTGTGGTAAGACCAAAATGAATCATCGATTCTAAGACTCCAATCTTTCCTATTGGGTTGGATTTTTTTTCATGAATTTGTTTTACCTCTCTATTTTACACCTCGGCTTGACCGTTACTCTATGGGTGATACACAATAGATACTTGATGACTGACCCCATACCGATGCAGAAGGAATTGAATTGTTCGGTTGCAGAAATGAGAACCCTAGTCACTGATGATGAACCTAGGTAATACAAACCTACAAAAGATCCGAGTTCTCAAAAATTCTACAACTGTTTTGGAATCATCTGTCCTTGTGGCTCGTGACTTTACCCATTTTGATACATAATCAACGGCCAAAATAATGTACAAGTTTCAAAAGAATTGGGAAATGGCCCCATAAAGTCAATACCCCAAACATCGAAGATTTCATGAAAGAGCAAGGGTTGTTGAGGAATTTCATTCTTTTTAGAGACATTCCCCATTCTTTGACAATGAGGACACGATTTAAAAAATTCTTGGACATCTCGAAAAAGTATTGGAAAAAAAGATCAGAATAAAGAACTTTGCAAGCAGCCCATTGGGGACCAACATGGCCCCCAAATGAAAGAGTGTGGCAGAATCTATGGACATACTGAAACTCGCTATCGGGAACACAACCCCAAAGGACCTGATTGCTACTTGTGCGCCAAAGGTAGGGGTCATCCCAAATGTACAAATGAGACTCATGTTTTAGACGACTGTATTGGTTTTTGTTGAAATCATAAGGAATGAAAGATGTTACCAAATAATTTACAATTTCAACATACCAGGGAATAGCATCTAGCACTTTGTACAATTTCTCATCAGGAAACATATCATTAATGGGAATACAGGGGGTTGAGACAATGTCTGAGGATGGGAGGATCCTATTGATTTGGTCTTCCACCACATTCTATGCTCATTTTTTATCTCTAATTTCTAGATTGAATTCCTGAAGGAGGAGCATCCAATGAATGATACATGGTTTGGCTTCCTGTTTCTTTAGGAGATACCGGAGGGCTGCATGGTCTGAGAAAATGATTACTTTGGACCATAGAAGATATGACCTGAATTTATCAAAGGAAAACACAATGGAATGAAATTATTTTTCAGTGGTGGTGTAGTTTGTTTGGGCAGGGTCCAAAGTACGTGAGGCATAGGCAATGACATGTAGAGCTCGATCGACCCTCTGTGATAAGACTGCCCCAACTGCATAGTTAGAGGCATCACACATGAGCTCAAATGGTAAATCCCACCGAGGTGGTTAGATTACCGAGGGTGATGTGAGACTCCATTTAACTTATTAAAAGCTTCTTCATATTCCTTATCAAAAACAAATTCATTTTATTTTTGGAGTAAGCTGGAGATGGGAAGTGCAATCTTACTAAAATCATGACTGAAACGATGGTAAAATCGAGAATGACCTAGGAAAGACCGCACATCACGTACATTTTTAGGGAATGGTAGTGAGGAAAGGACATACACTTTTGATTTTTCTACTTGGATACCATCCTATAAAATGACATTTCCCAAAACTATACCTTGTCGCACTATGAAATGGAATTTTTCATAATTTAATACAAGAATATTTTCAATACAGCGACATAGGATGAAACAAAGACTACTTAAACATTCATCAAAAGAGGATCCTTAAACAGTAAAATCATCCATAAAAACTTCCATGCAATTCTCTAGGTAATCCCAAAAAAAACTAACCATACATCGCTGGAAAGTACCTGGAGCATTGCACAGAACAAATGGCATCCTTATATGGGCAAATGTGTCAAAGGGTCAAGCGAAGGTTCTCTTTTCCTGATCCTTGAGGGCAATATAGATATGAAAGTATCCAGAATACCCATAAAGTAAATTTTAATGGGACATCCCCACTAGACTCTCTAGAATTTGGTCAATGAATGGCAAGGGGAAATGGTCCTTCCTAGTGTGTTGGTTTAGTCGGTGATAATCTATACAGACACGCCAACTATTCTGCACATGAGTTGGAACCAATTCATTGTTTTTATTTTTAATTACCGTTAGGTCAGTTTTTTTAGGAACTAGTTGAATGGGACTAGCCCATTGGCTGTCAGAGTTGGGGTAAATGATTCCAGTAGCCAATAATTTTGTTACATCCTTTTTAAATACTTCTAAGATGTCTAGGTTCAGTCGACGTTGTGCCTTCCTCACTGGATTAGCCTCATCAGTTAATAAAATATGATGTGTAAAAATTGATGGGATAATACCAGTAATGTCTGCAATTGTCCATCCCAATGCTTGTTTATACTCCCTCAAAAGTTCAAGCGATCGTAATTCATGCTTAGGAGGGAGTGAACTAGCAATGATGACGGGCAACTTTTTTCCATTCTCAAGATATGAATATTTTAAATCTTGGGGAAGTTTCTTTAGTTCAAATTCAGGTGGATTTTGGATTGATGGGAGTGTGTGTGAAAGTGAGAGGTCACTAATCTCATCTAACTTCTCAATGGAATCATCCTCAGATGAGGAATTAGCTTTTACAAGCATAGCAGTATCATCGATGGTCATGTGATCCTCCGTGTTCAAGAAATTATCAATTAATAAACATGAATGACACTTTTCTAGACCACTACAATAATCAACACATTATTCATTACCATGAATTTCAATCAAAGAGGAAAATTCAGAAAGGGGATCAGGGGAAAAAATGAAGTGATTCTAGGGGAAGGGAGTACATCAATTGAATTTACCGAGAGAGAGGAATGTTCTTTTGAGGGGTGCTTCATGGCATCAAGGATGTTGAAATGGACTATGTCACCACCAAATTCCCTAGATAATGTACCATTATGGACATTAATTATGCCTTTGGCAGTTTTCAGGATCAATCTCCCCAATATAATTGGGGCCTGTCCATTCATCCTATCATCTTCCATTTTTAGCACATAAAAATCAGCAGGAAATATTGAATTTTGAACCCTCACAAGAACATACTGTAACACACCTGAAGGGTGTGAAGTACTTCGATTTGATAGTTGAACAACTATTTCTGTGGGATTTAGTTCACCGACCTGCAAATAAGAGTAAATAGAGTGAGGAATCACATTAATAGAGGCACCCAAATCAAGCATAGCATTAGAAAAAGAATACTCCCCTATGGTACACGCAATTGAGAATGTTCCATGATCATTGCACTTGGTGGGAAGCGATGGTTGTATCAATGCTAAGACATTCCTCCCCAAATATACCTTCTTATCACCATGAAGTCTCCTTCAATGTGTACACATCTCCTTTAGAAACTTATCATAACGTGGAATTTGCTTCACGACATCAATCAATGGAATGTTAACCTGCACTTTTTGGAACGTCTCCATGATTTCTTTATCAAGTTCAGTTTCCTTTTGTTTTCTTTAGTTGGGTGGATCTTTGGGGAAATGGAAGAGGAATGCTTGGGCTTGGTAACTCATCAATAGACACACTCTTTCCTTTTGTAGGACTTCTCTCAAGACATGGTTCCACCTCATTTGACCTTTTTTAGTGGTTGGGATGGTGGTTTTCTTAGGAGAGCATGAATCTAATGGAGGGTTCATTTGGATTTTATGTTGAGTTCCACTCCAAAGGGTGATGGGATTAACATTTCCCTTATCCCTAGGGTTGACAAGTGGTTGAGATGGTAGTTTACCAGACCCATGGCTTTGGATTTCACCCATTGAGTTAACAAGTTGGCCTAATTGGGTTTCTAGGTCTTGTATGGATTCTTGGGTGGTTTGTTGGAACTGGAGATTATTGGCAGCCATTTGTTTCATCATATCTTCTAGGCTAGGCTCGGAAATTGGAGAGGGTTGTTGGAAAGGCCTTTGGGGTGGTTGAAAATTTCGGGGTGGTGGTGGTTGATGACTACTTTTCCCTGGCTGGTTCCATGGTTGATGAGGCTGGTTTGAATACCCCCCTTGCCTATAGGCTTGGTTGTCTTTCCACCCAGGGTTGGATGGATAGTAAGGTTCTTGCCTAATGGGTTGGTTATATGGGCGTCCTAGGAATATTGCCTCATTACTCTCAAAAGTTTCTCTCAATTGGGGGCATTGGTTAGAATAGTGTGTATAAGAAGAGCATATACCACAATGTATGGGAGGAGGAGATTGGAATTTCCTTTGGGAAAGAGAAAGTTGTTGTAGAAGGGTACTTACCTCTTCAAACTTTGTGTCGACCTTCTTCTCGAATTCAGTACATTGAACCTCATGGACACCTCGAATGGGTACACTGGACCTTGAACTGAATTATTGAGTGTTCCATGCCATGGTCTCAATTAGGTTCCTTGAAGTGATTGGGGTTTTATCCACTAGTGCACCACCTTCAGCAGCATCAATCATGTTACGATCTATTGGAATTAAACCTTCATAAAAATATTGTATTAAAAGTTGATCGTTTATTTGGTGGTGTGGAAAACTTGAACATAATCTTTTAAAGGACTCCAAATATTCATGAAGGGTTTCTCCTTGAGACTGTCTTATCCCACATATTTCATTCCTTATTGATGTAGTTTTAGAGGTTGGGAAATATTTTTCATGAAAAATTCATTTCATTTCCGCCCAACCTCTAATAGGTGAATTAACATAATACAACCAATATTTAGCTGTGTCTTCTATTGAAAATAGAAATTCCCTATGTTTTACTTGTTCTTCATCCACATTAGCATGTTTTAATGTTGAAAAAATAGTATGAAATTCTTTTAACTTCTTGTGTGTATCTTCTCCAGGCAGTCCATGAAATCTTGGTAATAAATGAATAAACCCAGATTTTAGTTCAAAATCGGGTGCCTCTCCTTGTAATTGAATATAAGTGGGTCAAATATGAACATCAGGAAACGTTAGTTATTTTAGTTTTCTATTATTTTCAGCCATTTTATACAAGTTATGTTCAGTTTTAACTTTGGTTTCAGAAGAAGAATAAGGATCAAGAAGAATGTTAAGATGTGATGTCTCCTCCTTCAAAGTGTGGTCTTATGTGTCTCGGTTTTGTTGATGTAAGATCCTCTCCGATTTGGGTTCAAAAGTTTGTAGGTCTCCCAGATTAGAACGTGCCATACACAAAACCTACAAAATAAATAAATTAGAACACAAAAATAAATTCAAAGGTAGAAGATAAAACAAACAAAAAATTACAAAAAAAATATAAAAAATATGCACAAAAAACGAAGGAGCCTCCCGGCAACGGTGCCAAAACTTAACCGTGTTGTCATGAAATGTCAAACTGATTATAATTTTATGGTTGATTTATAGTCTATGGAAGACCCTAGGTCGTCTATCAAAGAGCCTTGATAGGTTTAGAGTGTGTGCTTTTAATGAAAAGTACTAAAATTGGGGGTGGCTTTGAAAAACAATTCTAAAACAAAATGACTTAATTTAAATAGTTTAAGAGTTGAAAACAAGTGGATTTTGTAAAATATATGATAGGAATGTGATAATTACTAATTTACTACAACACATGAAGAGGTTATCATTCTTAATTTATTATTAGTTTTAGTGTAATCCTTTGCTTTAGGGTTAACCAAGATCTTGGGTACCCACAAGCCTCTCAAAATGATGCGATTAGATCTAAAACATGACATAACAATCACGTAGTCAAGTTCCAGCCCCTTATCATGATTTATGTTTTGTAAAAGAACATTGAAATATCAAATGTTTGGGAAAGAAAAGGGTTCTTATGTTATCCAATCAGAACAACACAAGATGTGCACTTTAAATTGCATACTGATCGATTATCAAATAAATGGTGTTTCAATTAGATGCATCAAAACAAGTTAAGATACATATAAAAGAACAATTTATATCCTCAATATACCCCAAACTAGTAGATAATTATGTTCCGGAACACCCTCTTCACGTGTGTAGCTCCCTCACAATGATCATGCGCTGCTTAGCTCGACATTGGGAGGAGGGGGAAGCTCGAGTGGAACTCCTTCTTCATCCTTGATCCCCCTATGAGGATATGGACCTCCAGAAATTATTTGATGAGGAGAGGACTACTTTGGTACTCCAAAATGGTAGAACTTCACCTCTGGTTCGAAATTGAAAATGGGGAGCCCGAGGTGTCATTTTATAGAAAAATTGGATGGAGATTTTAGGCACACAGATTTCATCAATCCACTTGTACCATGAATTTCGGCCTTCAGAAATCCTTATATCGCTTTGGAGAAAATATAAAAGTTGTATACCTACCTCTTGAATCTCTCCACCGAATGATCGGCACCAGTTGGACAACCATAACTCATTATATTGACAAAATAAATAACACCGCATTTGACTTGGTCCATATTCGGTGGCTTGGATAGATCAGTTTGGATGGGCCCCATAGAATTCGAATCAGGATTGGGTTCCTTAATATGAAATGTAGACTATTAAATTTTGGAAAGGCCCACAACATTTCATCCCATTTGGATACAAGTATTTCGTGTACTATGAAAAATAGTGGAAATATGTCCATGGATCCATGCAATTTTGGCCCATTTTTCTTCCACTTCATCAAGGGCCCTCCAAATCACCTCCACCTACAATGAAATAATAAAAACAAGTAACATTTACCATTATAATATTGATTACCATTAATTATTTTATTCAAACATAAATTAAAACTTATTATTATATTTGTGATATTCGTTACAAAACTAGTTTAAAACAGCAGTGTAAGGGTGGAATAAAACAATGAATTGTGGTACGATCACAAGGGTCCATGTGGAATTTGTATTAATCTATTTTAGCTCCTTTTCCCCAAATTCAATCCATTTTTTATGTTGAAAGGATTCACCCACCGATTATGGATCAACATTAGATATTAAATCAATTTTATTATTGGGATGAAACCTTCTTTGTGCCTATACTCATGTTCATTGCCTTCCAATAATATTATTTTCCTCTAGATTTTTCCTTAGATTTTGGTATTTATTCTTTGAAATATTATTAAATGTATTCTTCTTTTTCAAATTTATTAGATTAAACACCTCCAAAATTGCTTTCAACTTAAGGATGTGGTTCACTAATCCATCCATAAATCTTTATTGTTATTTCCATCAACTTCTGAACAAGTTAAAAAATAAAAAACATGCTACATTGGTTGATTTACAATATTTTATATAGAATAACTCCCAACAATTGGGTTATATTTTTTATTACAATTTCTAAAGAAATATGAATTTGATATGTATACACAAATGGTAACCTCTTTAACTCTTTCAAAAAAACATCTTGATTTAAGCCATTAATTTTGATGATGTAGGGACTACCAAATATTCTATGGTTATTAAATGTAGAGTTTATATTTTTTTCACATACCTTATGAGTTTAAATTTCAATTTTTTCACATGAAACAATGATTTTGGATATGAACAGTTTTATATACTTCTTCCCTCCAAAAGAACATTGACCTTTTAAATTCTTCAATAATTATTCTCCCCATTTTCATAATAGTTCTATTCATTAGATCTGTAACCACAATCCACTATGGTGTATAGAGGGTTTTGTATTTATGTCTAATCTCATACTTTACTATATAGGATTAATATTCATTGCTATTATATTCCATCCCATTACCATTCATCAATTTCATTATGTTAACAATATGCACTCTTTCAACGTCCCTTTTAATATTTTGAAAATGTCCAATTCTTGCAAGTTTGTTTTTGATAATTAACAAACATATCATTATATTATAGACATCAATGAATATTATAAAATAAAAGTAAACTATTATGGATTCTGGTATCATTAGTCCACACTAATATTAATGAATTAATTCATGAGGCCTTGTTGATTGTGTCTTCAGTCTTTTGTGTATTACCTTACCCATTTTTTCCATATTATTTTAAAATAATTGTGGAATAACCTCTCATATTTAAAATAAGAAATGTAATAGAAGAATAGAAAGTTGGGTTCATGTAAACTTAGTAGAAAATGACCAAAGAAAAAAAATAAACTAATGTTTTCTTTTTTCCTTTCACCAAGTTTTCTTTTCCCCCCAAATTGCATCTCATTCAACTAATTTTCATTCACTCCCCAGACCTCTACCTCAGACCCTACATGAAGGTAGACATCTCCACCTTTCAAGTAATGTTTCCACAACTGTGCTATTAGAGTTTGAGATATCAGTATGGCGATCTCTTAATTTTTTAGGAGAGGAATCCATTTCCATTGAACCTTTTGATTCCTTCGATCGAAGTCAACATCAATGAATCATATCAGAAGTACCAATATTAAAATCCTATATTCCAATATCATAGTCAATATAATGTTCAGAAAAAATAGATGGATTACCTTCATTTGGTGAATCAGTCACCACTTTAGAATCAAAAGGGGTATTTTTCTTCTTGTAAGAAACATGATATAAGCTCTCTTCATCTATAATGGGTTTCAAATAAAAATTCATCAAGACTTCCTAAGAAATTTCCTTAAGGGGAATCACATATTCCATTAGTGGGAGTATGCACATCCATTATATGTATGTACCTTAGACAGAGTTGTCCATCTTTAGTGATCACTGAAGAGTCATATTCAAATATTTTCTTTCCCATTCATCTACCATAAATTGACATCCTTTCATGTGATAGTTTTTGATCAACTCGGTCCTAAGTATCTTCTTCATTTACCATATCATCCATCAGCTCACTCTATCTTCTTGTGTTGTTAGGATCCATTTGAGTCCTCTTGGAGTCTATATTTTTGTCTTTACTAAAACAAATAAGATTATTCACATTAGCTTCTTTAGTGAACATTTCATTCCAATCTTTCATCTTACTAGAAAAATTAGGGACTTTATCATATGATAAGTCTCTTGGCAGGATACCCTTCTCATTTACCATTAACTAATCTACATCATCTAGAATAGATACATGTTCTTCTAGATTTTATTTGAAAATTTTATCAGCAATACCAACCGGGGAATGACCATATTTAATTTCACGAAGCAGGTTCCTCTAAGGAGAAACCCAAATAGAGGAGTATTTAAACTTCTTAAGGTAGTTATTCTAATTATTTCCATGCTTATAATAGAAGAACAATATTGTAGAACAACTATAATTTGTTGAATCATGACCTATAATGTTGCAGTACCTACATAATTTTGGGGTTTTCTCATACATAGTATTCAACAAAAAAAATATAATCATTAGTTACCAGAATTACTTTTTTAACTAGATATGAGTCCAATTCTACCTCCACTATGAACCTGGAAAAGTGGAAAAATCATTCAATTTCCATTTCTTTATCAATTTTAACTGGAATACCTATTGATAGAGTAATATCATATATAATTTTAGGTTTCCAAAGTATCAAATTAAACCCATATACCCTTACCCAAGTTTGAGTACTGGTATTACCTACCACAAATGGGTTGAATTATTAATCAGATTCATGTAAATGAATAATATCTTGTTTGAGAGAAATTAAACCAAAACAATAGGCCTAGAACATTAGTAATTTAGAGGGGGAAATCTAGTGGGGGAATCTATTTCCTAATAATATGCATTTCCAAGAGTAAAAACTTCAAATCGATGAAATATACTACATTATTTCATCTAATTTCAGAGGTTCAGAGCCTTTAGGGAGAAAGAGGTTAAAAATAATGAAGTTATCACCTATTTTTATGTGCTCCCATATAGATTTGGGATCTTTTTTGTTTTGTTCCACCTTGATGTTTTATCAAATGGGAGAATCAGTCATTCACTTAAAGATGGTGAAGGATATCTTATCCATGACTCCCTCGTTCACAACATCTCAACATCTCTCATGAGGTTGATGATCCATCTTAGAATTAGGAATCGTCGATGGTGGAAGATGATCTCTACCCCAACTCCCACAGGGGGGTGGGGGATGTTTTTCCACATCTAGATCTGCAAAAATTCCCTTTTCTCCATTTCTCAAACCCTATATTTCTCCCCAATTTCCCAGAATGTTCACTAAGGACAAAGGTTCTAGGTCATCATTTTGGTTCTACCCACATTTCTATTTCTTCATCCGAGTTCAATTAAGCCTTTAGTCTCTTATATTTGACAGTTGGGGCCCGTTTTAGACATCAAAGACCCTCAGTGGATGACTTTGATATGTTCCTATTTCCTTATTGGGGGTTACATGATCAAGTGGTTTTTTGTTTCCTTGAAAATCCCAATTTTATGATTCTCTTTACCTTGGAAGAAGATCTGGTGTGTGTATGGTCGAGTTCTCTACATTGATGCAATGATTTAAATTTATTTCTCTTTCGATAGTTGTGTGACCTTTACATAAACCAAGATACATCCTTTACTGTGACCTAGGTATGTTTCTCATAGATTCCCTTACCATTTCAAAATCCATCAATTATTCATAGGATAGGAAATCTGATGAGTTGATTCCTATGTGTGGACAGTCGAAAATATATATTGAGTCATTCAATTAATCCATGTGTTTGTGTTGATGTATATGTCTCAAAACCACCAATTGAGTGGGTCTGGATCAAGGTTAGAGAAGATTTCAGATGTAAGGTGGTTTTTATCTTTGAGTCCATGGTTGATCATTATTCCTTGTGTAAGCATTTGGGTTACATGGGCTACCACTGTCTCCATAGAGTCAAGAAAGGGAGAAATTCTCCCTAGTAGGGTATTGATGTTTGTTTGTTTCAAGAAATGGAGAAAAAAGGCTATGGAGAACCTGGTTATGATCATTCTGCACATAATGAAAATAGGATTAATGGTCTGTAGCATATCCTAACTATGCCTGAAAATGGTCCTACTGAAGGTCATTCATTGGTTGACCCTACTGGCATAGATAGGCAGGATACTACTCCTATGTGCTCAAGTGATGTTATTCATTGATTTTCAAAGCAAGAAATGGCTCTACCTCCTGGGAAAAAAATTAGTGATATTTTTTTCCAATTAAGTCATGATGTTGAAGGTCCTTCATCCAATAGTGAGAAAAAATGGAAATGATGATTAAAATTTAGGTGATGGTAGGGTAACTCAGGTTTACTATTCTCTAATTAGAGAGGAAGTATTAAATTGGGATATACATCCTGTCTCACTCTCTCTTTCCAGAAATAATGGGATGGATGAAGATGATTCTGATTTTCTAGTTTGGGAGTATAATAACACACAACCCCAGTTAATGGGTTGAGGCTTTATACATATGTGTGGTACTGAGTTTTTAGAGTCGAATCCAACTAATGGTGATTTCATTCCTGGTGCTCATAATAGTAGTCTTTAGGAGAAAATTCAGGAAATTTATAAATCCTCATCCATACTTGAAAAATGGGAAGACATTACTGACGATGAAAGGGCTATAGGTGGTAGCCCTATCGAACTCTTGGGCGGTAGTAAAATCTTCTTTAAGGACATTTTCACACATGGGAAGGCCATTAGTGGGGGAATTACCTCCACTCCCCCAAAGAGAAGTTCCCAAAAGGATTATTCAAACATGATGAAAACAATGTCTACCAGATCCCCAATTAAGGAATCAAGGTGATATAATACCGATATTCTCAAGATCTTAGATCCAGGTACCTCTCAATATGAATGGGAAACTGAATACGAGTCTAGGTATGAGAATGAGTTTCATATGTTTACATGTATCTTTGTTTCTGTTAGAGGTGGGATTTCTTTACACACAATTTTTTTCTTTTAGATACTTTTCATTTTATTAATAAATAGTCAGAAGATTTTTCTTTGGACTGGTCTTTCTTGACGATGATTTAGACCGAACGTAGAGAAGCGATCAGAATCAAATCTCTTGGGTTCAAGAATACATGTATCCTTCAAAGTAGAGAGATCCAGGGATCAACCAAGGGACTAGTAAACCCTAATCTCCTGTGGTTTTAGAGAGATGATCTCTTTTCTTCTCTTACTCATCCTGACCCCCCTCCTTATGCCAACCATTGTTCCCTTCTAGATAGATAATGTAAATATTATATCTATATCAACTCAGTTGAGGAATGTATCTTAATAAATGTTCATTAGATATCTTAATAAGTTTATTTTTACCAATGGGTCTATGTCCTTTGTACTATAGATTATTATTTTATATTTTACTAAGATAACAGGAATTAGTTGAACCACCTATCCCAAAACAATTCTCACTAGACTTTCTCCTATAATGATAATCCATCCATATTTGAGTATTTTTATAAGTTAATATTCCTTCCTTAATATCATTATATTATCCTTATCATATAATTTTCTAACACATAGAATATTTTCTTGGGCCCTTCAATAAATATAAACTTTTATGAATTCTACCTGTTGGGTTCAATAATAGTATATATAATTCATTTTGGTTTAAATGACCTTTTATTCCAAAAATTCACTCAACTACCATCAGGTTCTTTAATTCATTTTAATATCTTGGTATTTACTATCATGTGAGAGGATAATTTACTATCAATAATACAAGGTCTCTTCCTTTATCTAGAATTTAGGTATACCTCAAATATTAATGATTTTTCATCATTTCTCATTCATTTTATCTTCTCACTTTTAGAGAAATATTTTTTCCCTGTAATCATAGTCAAACCCTTATCAGTATCATGGCCTTAATTATCACACCTTACACACACTATCTTAATCTTTAAAACCTATTTTTTTGAAAAAAAATATATGATATTTTTGTTCTAATCATCATTCCTCAGGTTTAATAGTTTTATTTTATGATTACTTTCTTTACACTCATGAAATCTATGATTCCATGAGAGAGATAGGTTATGAAATAAAAATTAGCCTTTGTTCCCATAGTCTCTACAACACTAGTAGTAGTCTATAAATCTTACACTTCTATGAAATTGTTTATTTTACCTAATAAAATATGCATACAATTTTGGCACAAGAACATGTCACTTTTTTATAGATTTTGGAGTACCTAACTTCATTTTGTTACTCCTCATTATCTCAGCCACATTTTACCTTTTGGGGGGGTTTCATTAAAATAATTTTTTTTCTTTATTTTATTGTAAAACCTAAACTATTAGTTTGAACTATTTTATAATTTAAAAGGTTAACTTCTTTACAACTTACCTTGTAATCAATTTGATTCATCTGAGTAGATGATTCATCCATTACATAAGAATATTATTTAAATTAAATATTCAATTTACCAAGAGTATTCTAGGCTATAAGAAATCTTGTTTAATCCTTCTCAACTTCCACATTTTTAATATTTGTATTCTTCATTAATCATTATCAAATTATATCTTTTTTTTATCCAATTCCACTTTTAGAAGGTTAATTTCATCCATTTACTCATTTTATGTAGAATGAATTTCATTTTTAAATTTCATTATCTTGTAAATTTTTTATTGAGGCCTTTTTATTCTTTATTTTTCATAGTGTTCTTTCAAAGATAAACATATTATTCGGTCTTATGAATGTGAATTTTATAGGAATAACTCTACTCCTCTTCAATAATACTGTAGTAGTCTTCATCTCCCATAACATGTTCCCTATGTTTGGTGTCTTTTATATAACCTCTAAATTTGTAGTCACTACTTGAGGAATACTTATCTTCTTCTTTTTGGATTATCATACTTATCATTTTTTATCATTATGTATTATTTTTGGTTCTTAACTTCCTCAGTGGTAATTATTATTCTATTTAATCTAAGTCTGCTAATTTTAAAACATGTTAATAGAATATTTTATTTATATATTCCTTTTAAATTTTATTTATTTTTTGATATGAGAGCTATAATTTTCATGGTCTTATCATTAATCTCATAATATCCATAGGAATAACATAAAGGTTCGTCCTCCATTTATTTTATCTTTAATTTATTCATGGATTTAAAGGATATTTAATCATTACCTTTCTCTATGAAAATATGATCCTTTAACATCTCCAAGTGTAATAGATTATTTTGCTCAAATCAATTGATATGTCATAAAACGCTTCTATAGAGGAGATCAATTGATAAAATATTTCTATAAAGTTCTTCAATAATATTTTTATCATATTTGAATCATAAATATTCCCTCGGCTCCTCTCGCATGGATAAATATCACATTCACTATTGTAAAATTTTCATTAACATTGTCCACTTCTTCTATTTTATCATCGTGAATTTTTTCTCTGAATAATTTTAGTATTTTTTATTTTGTCTTGATTTCCCATTAATTCATGTTTTCAATATTTTCCTTCATTTCATTAGCTAAATATAGTTAAATCTCATTGTAATAAACTTTTTTTTGATAATGGTAAGAGTATATAATTTCTTAACTTCACATATATTTCAATATTATTCTTGTCATAAAATGTCACAACACCATCCCTAGAAATATATGGATAGCCCATAGTGATAGAATCAATCACTTCGTGTCCCCATGATAACCGATATGATATCATTCAATTATTCCTGTAACGACTCAAACATTTGAATAAATTTTGTTTCAGACTTTTGTGTGTTATTTTATTTTATAGTCAAAAAACTATATCATTAATGTAATGAAGTGAGTATAATTAAAATGATACCATAGGGTCTCGACTGTTAATTTACAGTTGGTCAATATAACCATTGGAAACTAAACTCTTAACATTGTGATTACTGTTTATAAATTCAAGGGATATTTGTTAATTAATATAGAAAGAATAGTTGATGGCCTCATCCAATAGACTCAGTTTGTATAAAGCCCATCTGTCAGAGCTTTGGAAAAAGGTAACATCTTTGGGATTTTCACTGGACCAAGCCCAAGTTGAGCTTCAACATATGAAGCTTGAATAGAATCGCCTAAGGGAGAAGTTCAAGCTGATAGAAATCAACACTCAGGCAATGTTGTCCATGATGCCCCAAGATTCTATCACCATAGTACAACTTACATATAGGTCCTATGCAGGTGTCATAAGGGGCTTTGTAACGAGGCCTTAGATACTTTTTATAATCTCTTGGTATAAATAAAATTGTTATTTCTTATAATGGTAAAACTTGTGAATTTCATATGTCTGAATAATTGTGTGATGAATTTATAGAAGTTCGATATTATTGATGATTTTTGGAAAAAGTTTATTTTAAAATATTTTTGTATACATTAAATAATAAATATTGTGAAATAATTTTTAAAAAATGGTCTTCTACAATTGTGATTAGTACATAATTTAGTGTCTAAAAAGATCAACATGATTTTGGTGAATAGTAAACTATGAATATTAACATACCCTTATTAATAGTAATTAATACTACTAAATAGTAAATCGGCCAAAAAAATAGAAACTTCACCCATGAATGTATAAATATAATGTGAACATCTTAAAATTGAAGAAACGATCATAGTACATGTTTTTGTATTTTTATATGTCATAAATACTTTATATAAAATTTTATAATTAATTTAAAAATTTAAAATGAAAATTTATTTTCATAAAATTTAATAATAAATTTTTACTTTATTGTATTATGGTTATACGATAATTTTATGGGATCATGTTTACATTTTCAAGGTGTTACAAAATAAGTTATCATTTTAGAGTTGTTTTTTTGAATAAATAATGATTTCATTTAAAAATTAAATTAAAAATATTTATAAAAATATTTTTATATATTTTTTTTCATTTTTTAATTCATAGCATCAATAATAGGTTATGGAAAATTTTTGGGATTTTTCTGAAACAGTTGAAATTTCAGTGAGTAGTAAAAATAGAGTTTTGTGTTTCTAGTGTTTAATGACATCATTATGATGTAATCATGAAGTTATAAATCTGGTAGACCTTTGAAAAGTAATATATGTTATGAGGTGTCCCAAGTGGCCAATACCGTGGGAAATTATCATGGGCAAGCCTATGTTTTTTTAAATACCACTTATGAGGTGTCCCATGGAAGTTAATTAAGTATTCCCTCTGTTTCCTTATAAATACCAAGCCATTCCCTCATCATTTCCTTCAAAAATCTTCATCAACGAAGCTATGGTATTTTTACATCCCAATGTGTCCTCCCAATGTTCCCTTAGTCCCCCAAGTTCCCAACCCTCATGCTTTCGAAGTCACTCTTCAAGGGAAAGGTACCTTTCACCCCCCTCTTTTATGTCATGACTTTCTTTATGTTATATCTTATAGTTTCTATTTAATTATGTTGGTGTATGTTATTCTATATAATTTTTATTGTATATTTTATGTTCAATTTATGAGAGACCCTTTCTACTCTAATCAACTTATTTTCTGAATTTTCACGTGACGTCGTTAGGATGCCGAATTTTCGTAAAAGAAATCACATCTTCTCTTTTCCATCGAGTTTCATTTTCATATTATATTTCCTTCAAATATAAATAATATGATCTTATTTCATATTATTCTATACCCATACTATATTAAGAGTTATTTATGAGTGGGTGACTCTACTCCCCTCTCTTTTCAATGTTTTCTAAAACTATGTTATATAATCGTTATGCTGTAGAATTTTCGTCTCAAAATCTCCCCCTTTTTCTAAAGAAATTCTCATGTATTATTTATGTGAATACCCAAACATATATTCAAATCTAGGGTTGTTCATAAATACCTAAAATTTATCTATTGTATTCTGTAATTGAAATATATATATATATATATATCCATCACTCCCTTTCCACGGGTTATAAATGACATAACGATCATGTTTTTATGAACTTTTAAAACATCATGATTTTGAATGGAAACCCATTTATTTTATTCTCTGTTGGTTATTTATGAAATATTTTATTATGATATATGTGGATAAAATTAATGTAAATAAATATTAATGGTACTCCCTGATATCACTTCAATGCATTGGGTAATGAATTTAATCTCTAGAGATGACAAGTTTCATGATACCTTGGTGAATAACCTTGGTAATTTTTATGACACCTTGGGGATGGACCTTGGTGATATGTTCATGAATGTATAAATTAATTTTTATAGCCACATAATAAAGTTATGATTCATGTTATTTTTATTATGATATTCATCTACTTCCATTTCTCATGTCTTTATGTTTTTTATCAAGTTCTTCTTGATTTAACAAGTAAACTGATTCCATTACTTTCCTTACTGGGCCTTCTCCTCACCCTTTCCTTTGATGTTTGTATCAAGGTTATAAGATGAAATAATTATACATAGTAAGAAATTATAATGAATCCCTACATGTGGATTAGAAGAATATTTTCTGTTTTCATGTTTCATGTTCTTCATTTCAAAGGCACTAGACTTTAAAGATCCTCAGTTTGTAAAATGTATAGAATGGTTATGTAATAAATGGCGGGATTTCATAGTTGGTATCAAAGTATATTTTAGTTATTTATAGAAATTATTCTATGAAAACTATTGGAATAACCCTATAGAAAATTTTAAATATAGCAATACTTCTTAGTATTTTGGTGAGTATTGAGTAAGTAGTTTATCAAGAAAATACACCCCTGTCTGGATATGAGCAGGTTGAGGCGGCTCTGGCGCAGTTGTGCCTAGGAGTTAAAACTCTGTCAAGGAGTTTCGGGATTGACCTAGGTTATTCTGGTACACGACAACAAGCCTTTCTACACTCTTGGTTATGAAACTCCCGTGGGATATGATTGGTTAATCATAAGCTTCTTATGAATCATTTTGAAGGATTTATAGAGAAATGTAATTTTTTAAAGCATGAAGTTTTAAGACATAAAATCCTTTATAGTTAAAATATTCATAAATGAAATATTCTTCTAACTAAGGTATTATTATTTTATAAAATGGTAGGAAATAGGAGGAACCATGAAAATGGTAACCACAATGGACTATGCATTGAAAACCCTCCGATGGAAGCCGGAATGCAAACTTTCTTCTGATTGATAAACAAACTGACTCAAGTTATGGGACATAACTTGAATCAAGGTGAGAGAATGATCTCATAGTGATGGTAACAACATTCTATTGAGTCTTTTATGTGTCAATTACCACCAAACTTCAGTGTATCTACGAACCCATTGATTGCTGGATAGTGGATCAGCTCTATCAAGAAGATATTTTCTAGGCTCCACTATTCTGAACAAGAGAAGGTTACCTTGGCTATTTATCGCTTAGAGGGAGAAGTTGATTAGTGGTGGGAACTGATTAAAAAAAGTACAAGAGTGGAAGTTGAATATATGGAGTGGGAAGAGTTCGGAAAGATATTCTTTAACAAGTATTTCACTCGATCGACAAGAACAAGAATGGAGAAGGAGTGTATCAAGTTGTAGCAGAAGGAGAACGAATCTGTGGGAAGCTACGAGATGAACTTCAAAAGGCTTTCATTTTAAACCTCTATCTTTGTCATGGATCCAATTGGTATCGCTGATAGATTCTTCAGTGGACTGAGACCTTATCTGGGGAAGAATTTGGCCAACCGATATTTCGATAGCTATGAGGAGATCATGTGAAGTGTGATGAAAGTTGAACCTGAGTTTGGTGAGACACAATGGTATCATAAATCCAATGACCACAAATGATCGATGGGGATAAGCTTATGGAGGATCTTCGATCAGGTAAGAGGAGGAAGGCCAGTACAACGTCTTAGTGTAATAAATGTGGGAAGAAGCATTCAGGGAACCGTTTTCTTAGGAGCGGGAAGTTCTACATGTGTGGTAGAGATGGACATTTTGTGTGTAATTTTCGTATTAAGGTGTAGCCACAACTTTATAACACTAATAGAAATGGTAAGATGGTGCAGGCCCTACCTGATGTGCAATGATAAATGTGTGGACAACTTGGGCACTTTTCCAATCACTGTCCAAATCTGAGGGCAGTGGAGGGGAATCACCATCAGCATAAGCAGAGACCAAAAGAACAAGGTCCTACTTTTTGAATCACTACATATGATGTGGAACCACAAAATGATGTGGTGATAGGTACTCTTATTTTTATCTCAAAGATAGAAAGTAATTTGTTTGATTCTGGGTCTACGCATTCATTTGTTTCCTCCAAGTTCGGAATAAATTTAGAATCAACCTCTGATTTTTTAAAAGTAGAGTTATCATTGAATACTCTTAGTGGGATTATCCAAGCATCATAAGTGTTTAGAAACTCTAATATCTACTTTAGTGAGAACAATATTATCGCCAATCTAGTAGTCATTCCCATGCTAGAATTCGACATTATACATTGGATGGACTGGATCTCAGAGAATAATGTTAAGATAAAATGTAGAAGCAAGTAAATCTTAGTAGTCTTGAATGGAAAACCTACAATTATCTTCCAAGGAGAGATATCTCAACCTAATATTTGTCTATAATAACCTCCTATATCCTTCTTTATGGAGTTTATCGGTGAATAAGAAGAAGGAAATGAGAGTTTGAGGATAGAAAATGTCCCCATCGTCCAAGAATACGTTAACATATTTCCTAAGGAGTTACTTGGACCTCCCCTAAAAAGAGAGATATATTTCTACATTGAAAACATATCCCATCCAATATCAAAGACCCTGTATAGGATGGAAGATGTGGAGCTGGAGGAGTTAAAGAGAGAACTCTAAGTTCTTTTGGATATGGGTTTTATCTAATTGAGTGTGTCTCCTTGGGGGGAACATGTTCTCTTTGTGAAGAAGAAAGATGGATTGATGCTGAAATGCATTGATTATAGAGAACTGAATGGGTTCACAATAATGAAAAAATACCCTCTTTCAAGAATTGAAGAATTATTTGACCAACTTTGTGGCGATCAATTCTTCTTTAATATTGACCTTTGGTCTAATTATCGTCAATTGAGGGTGAATAAAGAAGATATTCCAAAAACTACCTTCCGATCAAAATATGGGAATTATGAGTTTATTGTTTTTCCATTTGAACTAACAAATAAACCCTCTATTTATATGCATTTGATGAATAGAGTCTTTAAGTACTACCTTGATAACTTTGTGGAAGTTTTTGTTGATGATATTATGATATATTAAAAAAGTCGTGAGGTGTATGAGGATCATCTAAGGGTTATCATGAAAACTCTACAGATGGAGTTGCTTTTGGAGAAGTTCAAAAAATGTGAATTCTGGTTACAACAAGTTGATTTCTTGGGGCACATTGTAACCAATGAAGGAATCACAGTTGACCCTGAAAAGACAAAAGTTGTAGAGGAGTGGCCTCATCCTACAACGGTAATTGAGATTCGTAGTTTATTTAGACTAGCGGTATATTATAGAAGGTTTTTGAAATATGTTTCACAACATTATAATACATTATCCAAGTTAACTTGAAAGGTGGTCAAGTTCATCTGGACAACAGAGTGTGAAGAAAGTTTCCAAGAGATGAAGAAGAGATTGGTTAATGCACCCTTTTAAACTCTGCCCTCAGGTGGAGAAGGATTCATTGTTTTTAGTGATTCATCTCTGAAAGGGATTGGGTGTGTCCTCATGAAAAATGACAAAGTCATTTCTTATGCATCTCAACAGTTTAAGACTGATGAGCAGAACTATCCTACGCATGATCTGGAGCCGGTTGCTATCGTTTTTTCTCTGAAAAATAGATGAACTATCTTTATGGGGAGAAATTTTATTTATACATAGACCATTAAAGTTTTAATTATATTTTCATGAAAAAGTAATTGAACATGAGATAGAGGAGGTGGTTGGATGTTTTCAAAGACTATTATTGTTCAATTATTTATCATCCCAAAAGAGAAAATAATGTCGTTGAAGCATTAAGCAGCAAAGACCCAGTTGATCATTCAATTATGATGATTAAAATAGATCCTTTGATCAATGTCATAGTAAAGCTGGACATGGTAATTATAAGAGAAATGGAATCATCAACCCTAACCCAAATGATTTCTCAACCGTTATTACTAGATATAATCAAGAAATCCCAAAAATAAGATCCTTTGTTATGGAATAAGTTTGAGGCTATGAAGAATGGGAAGTTTATTGAGTTCAATATTGATCAAGAAGGTGTACTGAAATTTCATACAAGAATATATGTTCCATCTATTCCATTAATAAAGAAGGAGCTAATGGAGGAAGCTCGTATCTCTACTTTCTCAATAACCCATAGAAGCACAAACATTTATAGGGACCTTCGTGATTATTATCAGTGGGATGATATGAAAAGGGATATTGCTGACTACAATTCAAGGGGCCTAGTATGTCAGTAAGTGAAGGCAGAGTGACCACTTCCTAAAGGGGTATTGCAACCATTACCCATACTAGCATAAAGTGGGACAATATCACTATAGACATTGTCATTGGTCTCCCAAGAACTTCCAAAGGAAACAATGCGATATGGGTTATTGTGGACCATCTTACTAAGACTACCCATTTTATCTCCATTCAGGAAGATTTCTACCTGGATCAACATGATATGATTTATGTGAAGGAGGTGGTAAGGATGCATGAATTTCCACTTTATATCGTATCTGATCGTGATCTAAGGTTCACATCAAACTTCTGGAGAAGTCTTCAACATGATCTAAGTACCGAAATGAATTTCAGTATGGATATCACCCCCAAACTGATGGTCAATCCTAAATGACTATTGAAACACTTGAGGACATCCTGATAACATGCTCAATGTAATTTAAGGGTGGATGGGATCAACATATCCCATTAGTTGAGTTCTATTACAACAACAGCTTCCACTCAAGCATTCAAATGGAACCCTATGAAGCTCTATGTGGTAAGAAATGTAAAACCCCTACTTTTTCTCATGAAGCTGTTGAGAGAAAGCTTCTTGGGCCTAATCTTATGAAAGAGATGACAGAAAAGGTCTATGCCATCCCACAACACATTGAGGATGCTCAAAGTGAGAAAAAGATCTATGCTAACAACCATCAAAGTGACATGGAGTTTGATGTTGGTGACAAGGTCTTTCTTCTAATTTCACCTTAGAAAGGAGTCATGAGGTTTGGGAAGAAAGGGATGTTCAGACCTATGTACAATGGCCCCTATGAAATCCTTGATCGCGTGGGAGCAGTGGCCTATGCATTGTAATTCCTACAAATCTAGCACAAATTCATGATGTCTTCCACGTGTCCATCATGAAGAAGTACATACCAGACCCTTCACATGTACTAAATCTAGAGGTGTTACAATTGGAACATGACCTCTCTTAATAGGAGTAGCCAGTAGAGATCCTGGATCATAGGGACAAGGTTCTACGCAATAAGACTGCCCACCTTGTTATGGTGTTGTGGAGGAACGACAAATATAAAGAAGCCACATGGGAACCAGAGGAGTATATGAGAAATAAGTACCGACACCTTTTATCTTTTGAGGGTGTGAGTTAAAATTCCACGGAAGAAATATATTATGGGGGAATAATGTGACAAACCGAACTTTTGAATAAATTTTGTTTCCAACTTTTGTGTGTTATTTTATTTTATACTCAAACAAAACTATATACCTAAAGTAATAAAGTTCGTATAATTAAAATGATACCATTGGGTTTCAAATGTTATATGGTCGTTGGTCAATTTGACCGTTGGAATCTAAACACATAACATTATGATTATTTTTTATAAATAAATGTGATCTTAGTTAATTAATACAGAAAGAGTGTCGATGGCCTCATCCAGTAAACTCAGGTCGTATGAAGCCCATCTATCATATCATGGAAAGGAGGTATCATCTCTGGTATTTGCTCTGGACCAAGACCAAGCTAAGCTTCAACATGTAAAGCTTGAATGGAATCGCCTAAAGGAGATGTTCAAGTTGATAGAAATCACGACTCATGCAATGTTGTTCGAGCCGCCCCAATATTATATCACCAATGCACACATTACACTTAGGTCTTAGGAAGGTGTTATAAGGGGATATGTAATGAGGCCTTAGATACTTTTTGTAATCTCTTCGTATAAATAAAAATTCTATTTCTTCTTATGTAAAAATTTGTGAATTTCAAACGTCTAAATAAATGTAGGATGGACTTATTGAAGTTCCAAATTATTGATGAATTTGGGAAAAATGGTATTTTAAAATATTATTGTATACTTTAAATAATTAATAATGTGAAATGATTTTTCAAGAAGTGATCTTGTATAGTTGTGATCAGTAAGAAATTTAGAGTCTAATAAGATCAACTTGATTTTTAGTGAATAGTAATGTATGAATAGTAACATACCCTTATGAATAGTAATGAATAGTAAATTGGACAAAAAAATAGAAACTTCACCCATGGATGTATAAATATAATGTGGATATCGTAAAACTGAAAAAACGATCATAGTATAAGTTTTGGTATTTTTATATGTCATAAATAATTTATTTACAATTTTATAATTACTTTAATAATTTATAATGGAATTATATTTTCATAAAATGCAATAATAAATTGTTACTTTGTTGTCTTATGGTTATACTATAATTTTATGGGACCATTTTTACTTTTTTAAGGTGTCACAAAACAAGTTATAGTTTTAGAGTTGTTTTTTTGAATAAATAATGATTTTATTTAAAAATTAAATTAAAAATATTTTGAAAATTATTTTTATAAAATGGTGTTCTTTTTAGGATTCCGAGCATGAATATTAGGTTTGGGTAAATTTTTGGGATTTTTCTAAAATAGTTGAATTTTCGGTGAATAGTAAAAATATAGTTTTGAGTTTTTGTTGTTTAATGACATCATTGATGATGTAATCATGATGTAATAAATCTGGTCGACTTTTGAATTGTAATATATGTTATTAGGTGTCCCGAGTGGCTAATACCATGGGAAAATACAATGATAAAGCCCATGGTTTTTTCAAATACCACGGATGAGGTGTCCCTTGGATGTTAATCAAATATTCCCGCTCTTTGCCTATAACTAACAAGCCATTACCTCATTAATATCGTTCAAAAATTCTCCTAAACTAAGCTATGGTCTTTTAACCCCCAATGAGTCATCCCAAGGTTTTCCTAAGCCCCCAAGGTCCCAACCTTTGATCTTTTGAAGTCACTCTTCAAGGTAAGGGAACCTTTCACCCTCCTCTTTTAAGTCATGACTTCATTTATGTTACGTATTGTAGTTTCAATTTAATTATATTGGTGTATGTTCTTATATATCATTATTACTGTCCATTTCATGTTCAATTGATGATATACCCATTCCTCTCTCAGCAACTGGTTTTCTGAATTTTTACGTGACGTCGTTAGGCAGTCAAATTTTCATAAAATAAATCACATCTTCTCTTTTCCTTAGAGTTTCATTTTCATATGGTGTTTCCTTAAAATATCCATACACTTATCTTATTTCTTTTTATTCTATACCCATACTGTATTTTGAGTTATTAATTATTTGGTGACACTTTTCCCCATTCTTTTCAATGTTTTCTAAAGCTGTGTAATATAGTCATTATATTGCAGGATTTTCGTCTAAAATCTCTATCTTTTTCTCAAGAAATTATCTTGTATTATTTATGTGAATACCCAATTATATTTTCATATCAAGGGGTATTAATAAAAAATTTAATTTATCTATTTTATTCTTGAATTGACATACATATAGCCATCACTCTCTTTCCATGAGTTATAAATGACATAATGATCATGTTTTTAAGAACTTTTAAAACATCCCAATTTTGAAATGAAACCCATTTCTTTTATGCTCTATGGGTTATTTATTAAATGTTTTATTATGACTTATGTGGGTCACATAAAAATAAATACATATTAATGGTGCACCCTGATAGTGGTCCAATGCATTGGGTAAAGAATTTAATCTCTAGAGATGGCAAGTTTAACGATACCATGGTGAATAACTTTGGTAATTTTTAAGACACCTTGAGGATGAACCTTGGTTATATGTTCATGAATGTATAAATTAAATTTTGTAGCCTCATAATCATGTTATGATTCAAGTTATTTTTATTATGATATGCCTCTACTTCCATTTTTCATGTCTTTGTGTTTTTTGTCAAGTACCTTTTTATTTCACAAGTAAATTGATTCCCTTTCTTTCCTTACTAGGCCTTCTTCTCACCCTTTCCTTTGATGTATGTCTCCAGTTTATGAGATGAAATAATTGTATGTAATAAGAACTTATGATGAATCCCTATAATTGTATTATAACAATAATTTATGTTTTCATGTTTTATGTTCTTGATTTCCATGACACTAGACTTTAAAGATCCTCTATTTGAAAAATGTAATGAAAAGTTATGTAATTAAAGGTGGGAAGTCATACTTCCACCCAAGAAAATTATTTACATAAAACAAAGTAACACCTATTCTATTAACTATGAATAAGTATTCCATAAGAAAATAAAAAGAGTATAATAACATAGGAATTCACATCTAATACCACTTATAAATATCATATCACTTAGGATACAACTAATAGGGGTGGTGAATCGTTAGTAACTATTGGAATTTATAAATTCTTCCATTATAATCATATCAATTTTACAGATTAATTTCATTTTTATAATCTTATGAAAATATTTCTTGCATGTGTAAAATCAAAATTAAATTCAATAAGAACAATGGAAATTTTAAATGGGTCAGTATTAATGTGAGATCTTAATCCGTTAAATGTTAGAATAATTTCATGTACATATATTTCCTTATCTTTGTATCAATTTAGGGCTTATACACATCGAAAACTAGTGCACAAGGATAAATCTCTATTTAACCACTTATCTTTACAAGAATTCATGGTGTGGTTTAGAAATGAACCACATTTTCATCAAAGATTTTAACAACTCTATCTAATGAATAAGATCTAAAATAATAATCAAGATTACTTTTAATCTTTTTTAGATTTTCTTTTAGGAGGTCTTTGACTAAAAGAATAATAGAATTAGAATATTTTATTATTGTCCTTCATCTCACAAATCCAGAAAGAATAATCTAACAATGAGAGAATGCACGCATGAAATTTCCTTCTCCTCTATCATAAATACACATGTAGATAAAAAATATAATTGTATTTCAATGACTTTATTTAAAATGAAAATTTCGCATAGGTCAATCTTTTTCCACATCTTTTTCATTGATATGGTTGAGTATCAGCAACAATAACATAGAAAAAACACATCCACCACCAAAATCATTTATTCATAATGATATTCAAAAATTCCATGATCATTGGTATTGATATTTTTAACTTATTAGATTCATTCAAACTCATTGGAATTATTTTCTAAATCCTCATTAAAATCAATGGAAGGTTCAAGTAAACTGGGTTCCATTACATCATTCACATGATATAAAAACATATGTGCACTCACCTCCTTATTTAAATTCTGAAAAGACTCAGGCATTCTTTCCATTTTAAATATTAAAAAACCAAAATCTCTCCACCAATAATATCTAAATTTTAAACACATGTTTTTTCTAATTATAATTTTCTCCCCAAAAATTTTGAATTCTGGAATCCTTTATAAATTTAGAATCTATGTGGAAAAAAATAAATTGTGCAATTTATTTATCTTTATGGACATATTTCGTAACATAAATGCAATAGAATATGTGAATCTTCAATTAATATAGTTATCCATAATTTTCTATGTCATTTTAAAAATTTTGATTATAAATAATCAATCACATATGTGGTTTTGACATCATCACCAAATTCAAATACAGGGATCACATCAGCTATGTGGATTACTTTATCTACATTATAGAAATCGCCTATATAGATCATAATCAATTGGATATATGAATGATTTTTAAACATAAAATATTATTTGGCTACATCATTTTAATTGAATACATGAGAAGCACAACCATGTGATTCTACTATATGGATCTCTGAAATTAAAAAATTCCCTAAAATTAACTCATAACCTCATCAGTCAAATTCTGGGCTTTATCGAACACTTCAACACTTCTTAAATAAGTTATAGATTGTGTTCCTTAATCAAAAATAATTTTATATATTTCTATTGAAGAGAAAACCATCAATAATTTCAATTAGTAATTTTTTTAAAAAAATACGACACCTTTAACAATTCCCAAAGAATTTCAAAGGGGGGTATAATAAGCATAATAGGAAACATGAACATAGGAAAATATCATATCAGCATGAGTAATAATCATAATACAAAAGTTAACATCAAAGGATATTGAATATAAATATTAACATATAAATGGTCAACATAAAATAATAATATCTATAACATGGATTATAAACATTTAACATAAATCATGAATCCCACTAGAATAAGTTAACAATGTTGAACATCCTTCAAATATGAAATAAAAATTAGTATATGGAACATTACATTCATTTTTAACACCATAAAATATAATAATTATGAGTAACTAAATATACTCTTGAATAATTTTATCACGAGACATAAAATTTTAACCAATGAATTTGAGAGAGATATAGAACCCCACCTGTCATCCATCCATACTTATTATTGTACCTTGAAAATCATTAGCTTATCACATCATATATTACCCATGGAAATAAAATGGATTCCATAATACCTTTGAATGAGAATATTTAACCTTTCACAAAAACATATGTAAATAAGAATATGTTTCATAAATCGTCCTAGTAAATAAAATATACTTTTATATAACAAAAGATACATGGAAATAAAACAAGGTTTTATAAAAATTCGAAATGGTATAAAACAATACTGCTAATTAAATCCATTGACATTAGAAACATGATCATAAATAATAATCAAATAATAAAAAACTATATGGTAAAATTTGAATCATAAATACATTGAAGATAGATATTTATATATATATATATATATATATATATTAAAATTAAAAAAAACCCAAAATTAATTTCATGAAAATATTTTTTTAATCATTCATGTAAAGTCATTCTTATGAGTCTCTTTTCAAAAAGTATTATTTTTATTTTAAGGTAAAAATAAAATACTTCATGGAAGTGGTTCTGAAATAAAAACTATATTTACACATATCTAAAAGAGAGAAAAATATTTAAAATGTAAAATAATTGAATATAGTGAACATTGATGAAAAAATTTCAATAAGAAATTATATTACACAAAGGAAGAAGATTGAGTTACCAAATCACTTAAATTTACTCTTGATTTCCAAAGATGTTATTTAAACTACTATATCATGAATATAAACAATTTAATTAACTATTTCACGTCCTTATTATTCTATAACCTTTTATAAAAATTAATTTATAATATTCTTATATATATATATATATATTTGTTAGTTCTTATGAATTATCAAAATTTAGTGTATTAATCTTGATCATTTTGAAATATTTTTGTAATAACAGTGTTTTTATTTATTCTTCTATAGAATTTAACCATTTTTAGATCATAAAGGATACTAGATTTTATGATATGAAATTTTTTATAACGTTATAATTTAATTATATGGTAGTTTTTGTGATTATCTTTTAAGATGAAATCGATGAGGAGCATAATTTGGTGATTTTTAATAAATGGTCATCAGAATATTAAATAATTAGTTCAATATTAGATTTACAATATAGAACCAAAAATAAAATTATTATTTACTTACTAATGTCATCTATCATTTGTAATGAAGTTAACTTATTCAACAAAGATATTTTGTTACAACATTGTTCAAGTTAGTTGTTATATCGACCCACACATGAACATAAAATAATTAATGGATGATTATGATTTTGAAGGTGGTTTAATATGGAATAATAAAATTATTATAGAATAATAATTACAATATTTTAATAATATTAAGGTTTTGAATCATGTTTTAATATATTTCAATAAATAAGAAATAAACTAGATGAAAAATGAGATATGTTACATAGTGAAGATGGTAGTCTATATAATGCAAGGTTAGAGAGAATGTGTATTATAATTTATCGCTTAATATTAATAATTATATAATATATTTCACATTTATTCTTCAATTTAATCCTTATAAATAGTGACGAGAGGTGGTCGTGAAAAACTAACATTATTACTTCGTGGAGGTTGGAGCACATACAAACCACGATTGATATTATTTTATTTTTCTAAGTGAAATGAGAGAAATAAATAATTGTTTTTTTTAATATACTAACATAATTATAAAAATTATAAAAATTTTATTATATTACTATTTCTAGGGAATTGTTTAGACAAATATTAAGCTGAAAAGATAAAGATTAAGTAAATACACTTTGGTACCTTAAATGTTCTCTTGAATGCCTCCATGAATATAAAGGGATTAGGCTACCATGAAGTGAAAAGGGCCTTTAATACATTAAATGGAATTATATTATAAGAAAATTGAATTTTTTTTAGAGATATTTAAAATTTTACATGAATCATTGAAAGGTTATAATTTATCCCCATTATAAGTGAAGGAAAATGAACTTTTGTGAGTATCTTTTAATTTTTAATATTATCATTACAAAATTACATGTCCAGTGACATAAAAAAGATATATATAACATATTTTTCAACTGATATTGGTACATTAAAGTGTAAAAAAATTACTTCCACGCATATTTAAGCCTTTGTTAAATAATTTACAATTATATTTTGACTTTTAAATGTTTAAAAAATTTATTGGGGTTACTAGTTTTTTCCCAAGTAACCTATGTTTTACTAAACATATAAAATAACCCCTATTACGAAATTTATGTGTGATGAAACTAAATATAATCTATATTTAAATTTATTAAATTCCCAAAAAATGAAAATTTACTAAAAATTAAAACATTTAATATGTATAAATAATATTTTTTTTGTAGAGAATTAATGTCTTAAACAATATGTGTTCTTAATATTATTTAGCATTGATTACCAATTAAATGTGTGTTAATATAATTATATATTTTTTAAAAAATAATGGTATATTCATTATTTAAAATATTAAATTTAATTTATCACATAAGAATTAGAAAATATTAATAAAACAATTTTCTAAAAATAATATTATCAGAACTATAACTATAATTAAATTTTATTTTATTAATATTATTTTCATTCATAAAAATAGATTTTTTAAATAATTTGTACATAAGGATATAAATTATGAAATTAATTTTACCAAATAAAATTTATAAATGTGTGAATAAATTAATTTTTATATTAGCTCACTTAATACGTGAAAATAGTTTTTAGAAAAATTGTAACTCCCAACATAAATTGAGTTTTACTTATTTAAACTTTTATATTATTTTATTAAAATAGTTGATTATATTGATACCATCCAATTTAGCGGCTATAATATAATGGTAATATTTATTAATTTTATTAAGGTAACATGGATTTTGTTTTAGTGTAGTTTTTTCTGCATGATAAACTTTTCCCAATATATTTAATTAAGGAAAGATATTTACTAAGAAAATGGCGCTTGTTAGATTCTACCCCCTTTAAAAACAATATCACCCTTGAATTTTTATTATTATGAGGAAAAAATGAACTAAATTTTGTCTCATTACATCCTTATGTTCCTATGTAACTTTCATTCCCTTTTTATTCTACTATAAGATGTTGAGAAAATTATTGGTATTATTCCAAAGTACAGTATCTCTTCAATCTAAGATATTCATAGGTTGTTCCTCATGTATGAGATTGTGTTCGAATTTCAAAGATTCTAAGTTCAATATATGTGAAGGTTTCCATATATATTTCCTCAAAAGAGATACATGGAATGCATAATATATGTGGGAGAGGTTTAGATGGAGTGCTATGTGATAAGCTACCACCCCAACATGATCATGGATCTCGAACGGACCGATGTACCTTGGTCTCAACTTCTATTTCATTCCAAATCTCATAACCGGATCCCATAGATATTTATGAAAGAACACCTTCTCCCAAAATTCAATATCAAGATCTCATTAATGGTTATCTATATAACTCTTCTGTTTACTTTTTTTTATTTCATATTCCACTAAATTGTTTGAAACTTCTCTTCCATTAATTAGATAAGGTCATGAAATTTAAAATTCCTCTCTACAAGTTCATCTAATCATATAAGAGTCCTACATATGCTACTATATATAGCCTCAAATAGTTCCATTTGAATGATTGAATGATAGAAATAATTATATTTTAACTCCAATAGGGGAGGTTTTGATCCAAATATCCTAGTAATTATATCATAAAAGATATTAATATATTCTCCTGAGTTTAAATAGTCCTCTCTGACTTACAAACTATCTTTGGGTGATAAAAATTGTTGAAAAGAAGCTTTATCTTCAATTGTTTCTAAATAATTCTCATGAACCTCAAGGTAATCCACTGGTCCATATCAAATACAACATATATTGGTACTTTATATTGTATTAAAACCTATCCTATGTATATCATAGTGAGTTGGTTGAGATATAAATATACGTTTATAGCAATAAAATGAACAAAATTAGTAAGTTGGTCGACTATAAACCAAATCGAAATATCAAACTTAAATGTTTTTGGGATTACTATTGTCACAATTTTGGTTTTATTTTTTAGTTATTTTATCTTCAATTTTTTGAGTTATTTTTATTTATTTGATTTTATTAGAATTTTTTTGAAAACGTGGTTCCATTCTTGACAGGAGGTGGAACAAGGTTACTAGAAACTATTTTCCTTCCTAGTGGAAACTATGTTCCGGAGATAGTGGTAATATTCAGGTTGTATAACCTAGATAGTGGGTGTTCATCCCTCTAATGTTAACCATGTTCCTAAGATAATGTCTCTTTTTGAGGTACATGGGAAGGTTCAAGTGTTCACGCCCCCTCTAGAAAAACCATGTAGCTAGTTTTCCACATAGAAGGAGGTTCTGTACTATTGTCGCACAGTTTTTAAATTTGTGCAACCTTATAGAATTTTAAAAGGTGTGACATTAAAATCTTATACCTCCCTAAATTTAATCCGAAATCACCCCTATCCCCCCTCTTTTGGTCTCCCCAGAAATAATTTCACCTCCACTTTCACCTTTCTCCCTTGGGATTCCATCCTTTAGTGTTTTTGGTGCCGAATCATCAATAAGTCTCCAAGTAAGCACCTTTTTCCACCTTTTCTTCTTCTTATTATCATTTTCTACTTTCACTATACTATTCTATCTTCTCAAGTTCATTAAGTTCACCTAAATTTGGATTATCCATTATTAATTGGGTGAGATCTTGATGGTTGTGATGTTATTTGTCCTTAATAGGGTTTCTTCTTGGTGTGGTTGTAGTTTCCAGCCCATTTTTTGATGTTTCAAAGATAATGGTATGTTATTATGTAATTATTAATGTTTTTATAAGTTTAGTATGATTTATTTGCTTTAGAATTGGTTTTATAAATGGTATGGTTGGTGAGATTCATACATTCCAAATTTTTTGGTATGTGTTAGGATTAAAAAATCATTTTTCTATAATGTGAACTGTCATTGGCTTGGAATTTATTATGGTTGAATATTATGGGATAAATCATTAAAAATGTTTTTATTGATGCCCAGACAACATTTTCCATCCTATGGGGATCATGAATTCCCTTCATGCCAAGACACATTCTTTGTCAAGATTCTAGATGGATGGAAGCCTAGATTGTTTTATAATGAAATTTTATTATAGGATATTTCATTTTCTTTGGGTCATGTTATTTTGAAATTTCTTGATAGAATGATGTAAGCACTATTGGGGATTGAGGTTCTTGTTTCGAGTGGGGTGTACATCAAACACACCTCATGAAATACCTTTAGTCATAGTGGGATGTTTTGGGAATTGGTTTGAATCCTCCATGTTAGATGTATAGGATGCATTCTATGAATTGACACTGAAGAGGGGTGTTGTGTTTTGAATTTTTATTATTTTTTATTATTTTTTCCTGAATTATAGAAGTGATTGGAATGTTTTAAATTTTTTGTTACTGGATATATTTTGAATGTGTATTCATGGTTTTCTTATTCTTTTCTATTTTTTTCTATCATGCTTTCCCGAAGACTTTCTATGAAAATAAGGGAAGAGTACCAAGATATTTATCCCTCCCTAGTTCATCAGAGGATAGTGGAAGTGGTAGTTTAGGAGGTTTGGGAATTAAATCATAGGGAAATGTCTAGGCCAAATTATTTTAAGGGAACCAAAACTAGTCTAGATATAGAAACATCTTAGAAGGTCCTCAAGAACAAACTGTCTTCAATCTAGGATGGCATAAACCCCCACGAGGTGAAGAATTGGATTGAATATATCAAGATTTTTTTTGTTTCTGGATAATCCTTAAGAAATTAAAATAATGTGCACCTCCTTCAAGTTTGAAGGGACTAGTCATAGATGGTGGGAACTAGTGGTCTGGGAAGGAAAGAATGAGCAGATGGGTTTGAAGAATTTAAAATTTATATTCATTGAGAATTATTTCTCAAAGACTTTGGCACTCTCCAAAACCCTAGAGTTTCTATATCTCCATTAGGGGAATCAGTCGGTGTTGGAATATACCAGCCATATTGTTGAGTTAGTATGTTTCTCACCATAGATGGTTTCTAATGAGTACTTAAAGGCTCGTCGTTTTAAAATGGGGTGGTGGATGAAGATATAATCATATATATTATTATTAAAATTTAATATGTATGAGGAGGTACTGGATTGATCCCTGATGGTGGATACTAATCACATCAAGACATATGGTTTTTCTGGGGATATTCTAGTAGTGGGCTTAGACGAAGGGGGTTCATCTCAAAATAAAAAAGAATTATGATGAGTAGGAGAGCATGGGAGGTGGAAGCTCAAGATACCCATCCCAAAATCCTTCGTTTGTGACTATTAGTGGTGTAACAGTTGTATGCTACTAGTGCTGATGTTCAGGGCACATGAAAGTGGTGTTTCTATTTTTCCCTATAATATTCCATCAGTATGGGAATTTGGGACATTTGCAGAGGTTCTACAATAGTGGCATGCCAAATGAGATGGTTGTTTCTTTATAATCCTATAAGTAATTGCTAGATTAGTCTGGTGTATCGAGGAATCTAATTTCTTGATTTGTTGGGTGTGGTGGTAAAGTTGTGTCGTCTTATGAGAAAATTCATCTGAAGGATGAACCTCTACACAATAATTGACCATATGATTCAGTATAGATGATGAACCTTTATGTTATTAATTGGGTACCAGTAGAATCATATGTTGGACCTATAGTAGTTCGAGGTACATTTTTATTTCATCATTTATATTTGTCATTTTATTTGACATGGGTGCTTCTAATTCAATGATTTCCACCAATATTGAGGATTTTTTTTTGAAATTTACAAAATGATTATACAGTGTGTGATAGATTTAGTGATTCATCTTAGTAAGAAGATAAATTATGGTTTTAGATGTATGTTTTGTGTGGTCACTCTGTCAAGGATCGAGCTAGAATGGGATTTCGTGGTTATGGAAATGTATCTCTTCGACGTAATTTTGGGCATGAACTTGATAGTGAATTTTAAGGTACATGTTGATTGTTATAAACGATGAGTGATCAGTGTGTAACCTAACAGGAGAATTAATGTTTTCCAATGTGAAGGGGATCATTGTCCTATGTGTGTTTGGCCAACACCTTCGTAATTGGGCAATCCCATTTTCCATGACACATTTCTTGTGTCGGTGTATGATTGTTGAGATTTTGAGAGTGGATTTACTCCTATGGTAAATGATTTCCCAGAGGTGTTTCTAAATTATTTCTCAAGTTTTCATTTGGATCTGGATGTATAGTTTACAATAAATTTGGCACTGGGAACATATCCAATATATCTAACCTCATATCATATTTCCCCTATAATGTTGATGGAAATATAGATACAGCTATAAAATTTTAAATCCAAAGGATACATTTTTCCAAGAATCTTGAATTAGGCTACCCCTGTTCTATTGGAAAAGAAGGCTGATAGATCTCTCAAAATTTTCACTTATTAGAGAATTCTTGATATCTTACAATTAAGAATAAATACCAATTTTCTTATATTGATGACATATTAGATCAGATCATGGGGTAAAAGTGGTTCTTTGAGATAGACCTTCATTACGAGAATCATCATGTTATATTACAAGTGTCAAATGTTCCTAATACATCCTTCAAAATAATGTATGGACACTTTGATTACTTATTCATGCCATTCTGGTTGAGGATTACACTATTGGTATTCGTGGTGCTTATGAACTAGGTGTTTCATCGTTACCTAGATTTCATTATTGTGGTGACTGTAGATGATATCCTAGTATACTCTGAGACCAAGGAAGAGAATGAAATTCATTTCAGGAATATGCTTGACACTCTTTGGGATAACCATCTTTGTTCTAATCTCTCAATGTGTACCTTCTAGATCAGGGAGGAAATGTTTTTGGGCCATGTGGTTTAGGGATACGAGTATATAATTGATCCTGAAAAGATAAAAGTGATGATTTGGGAGCAATTGAAGAATTTCATTATGATATGGATCTTCTTGAACTTGTTAGGGTATTATAGGTGGTTTGACTAAAACATCTCTCATCTTGATTCACCCTTTACATCACTTACCCATAAAAGGATATGGTTTGAATTGATAACATAATTTCAAAAATCCTTTGAGGATATCAGGAAAAGTTTGAGAATTTCTCTCTATTCTAATATTATTTGAATCTGTAAAGGGATATGTTGTCTTTTGTGAGACTTCAGGTATGAGTCTTAGATGCATGTTGATAGAGGATAACCATCTGAGGGTTTATGGCTCTCTCCAACTCCGACCACATGAATGAAATTACCCAACCTCTGAATTGTATTTAGTGGTCATGATTCATTCCTTGAAAAATTCATGTCATAATCTTTTCATGGGGAAATTTGTAGTCTTCTCATATGATAAGTGTTGGACCTATATTTTTTTTCTAGAATGTTCTAAATTTGAGGAAACATTAGTGGGTTGAATACCTTCATGGGTTTTATTTTTATGTCATCTATACCCCTACAAAATATAAATTAGTAGAAGATTCTATATGAAAGAAAATATTTGGTGCAATCTTTCATGGAGTCATGTAATGGGTGGAATTTCATGGGAATTTTCACCAAGATGCATATATAAACTATGTATCATAGTGGAGGGACGTTCTTGGATAGTGTTCATATAGATCCCTCCATTATAAAGCTAATTCATTATGAATATCCATGTAATGAGTTGTGTTAGTTTTCTCGGTACCTTCCACATGGTAGGGAGGTTCCTGGTGAGTTTTCGTGGTCATTTATGGGATTTATGTGTTCTGAGGGATGATTTATAGTGTTTTTATTATTTTGGAAAGTGTGGATTTAGTATATCCACCAATAACATTTTCTTGTTCATCCTAGATTCACTAAGATGTTTTATGATGTGTGTCGTTAGTTTTGGTAGCATGGAATGTGGTCGAATATATCTGAATTTGTATCTAGATGTTATATTTTCTAGTAAGTTAAAGCCAATAACTAGATTTCATGAGGCTTGCATCATTATCTACCCATTCCTAACTGGAAGTGATACAAGGTCACCATGTAATTTATCATTGGATTACCACATACACCACAATGAAGGAACTCAATTTTGTTAGTGACTTTCCATCTAACAAAATCATCTCATTCTATTCCAATCAAGGACTTAAAAAGGGTGGATGAGTCAGGCATGATGTATGATTAGGAGATAGTAAGGATTCATGGTGTTCCTCTAACTATCATTTTATAAAGGTACCCCAATTGTAATATTATTATTTTAAAGGCCTAAATAAAGAAATTGGATCTCAAGTAATGATTATCATGTAATACACTCCCCAAACATATAGTTATACAGCCTGATTGAATAAGATTCTAGAAGAATTCTCTATGCATGTGTTTTGATTTTAGGGGAATAAAATAACTATTTGGGATATATAAAATTTGTGTATAATAATATATTCAAACACCCAATATTAATGGATCCATTTTAGGATCTTTATTATTGGTTGTGAAAGTCAAATTTGTGTTGGATGGCAGTGGGAGAGATTTTTTTTCTAGGAGTAGGAATTGTATAATAAACATTAAACATTCTTGGTTTGATCATACAGTAGTTCGTGATAGTTAAAATTCACCATAAGTATTATAATGATAAGAAGTTTTTATCCTCAGAATTATTAGTTAGTTATCAATTGTTTCTAAAGGTATACATTGATTTGGTGACCGACATCTAGGATAGAAAGGGAATCTGATGTCGAGGTATGTCGAAACATTTTAGATTACCAAGACAATTGTTAAGGTGGAATACCAACTAGATTTTCCATCCAATTTAACATCTATTCATAACATGTTCCATGTCTCATAATTAAAGAATTATAACCAAAACACATACCACATGCTGAATTGGGAGGAATTAGATCTAGAATCTGAATTGTCTGTGTTTGAGTGACCTGTACAGATTTTCGATTCCCAAGTAAAAGTAAATAAAGATAAATCCATACCATTGGTTTAGGTCCTTTGTAAGAATGGAAATTATGATCATGAAACAAGGTTGAAAATTTCTAGGGAGAATGATTATAATCAACACTTATTCTCTGATCAGGTTTTAGAATGACTTTTTGAGGGAAAAAATTATTCATTGTGTGGATAATTTTCACATATAAATTTTTATTTTGAGATTTTTTTCCTTTTATTTTTGGTCTTATCTTCATTGACTATCATTAATGGGTGTTTTTATAAAAATGGTGGTTTGGGTTAGATATGAGGGTGAAGATGGTTGGCATATGGATAGTATAAACTATGTACGAGCCTAGTTGAAATTATACACCCTTGATAGTGGAACTTTCTTGGTCACACAACATAGCATGCGAACATGGGGAACTCCAAGGAAAAATATGTGCCTAAGAGAGTGGATCTTTCTATGTTTCCTGGCTAGCTTCATGTCCATGTACCCCTATATAAAGATCATGTAGCCATTTTTCTTCTTGGATAGAGGTGTTTCACAGTTGGAGTCTGATTTGGAAAATTGTGTGGCCTTCCAAAAAATTAATATTTTTGAAATTATAATCCTTACCCTACTCAAATTTAACCCCAAATAAACCATAAACCTCTTCATTTGGTCTCCCCAGACCTTGGAATGCCTCTCACTTCTTCCATGTCCCCTTATTCTTCAATCATTGGGTTTTTTGGTGTGTGATCTTCGAGAAATATCCAAGTGAGCTCCTCCTTTATTATTTTTTATCTTCATTATGGCCTTTTACACTTTATCTCTTGTGATATCACTTATCCATTGGATTGGGTTGACCTATTTTGGTAATAACCATGATTATTTGGATTGTATATTTATGTTTATGGAGTGATTTTTCCTTTATAGGGTTTTTCTTTGGTTTAGTTGTACTTTTCAACCTATTTTTTGATTTTTCAAAGCCAAAGGTAGGTGATTCCATGATTTTAAATTTTTTGATTAGTTTAGTATACTTTATTTGGTTTCTAATTGGTTTTATTTATAGAGAGGGTTGTGTGAATCAATTTTTTCAATGTTTTTTGTGTGTGTAATTATTTAATAATAATTTTCCAAGTGAAAATGGTTATTTGGAATGTTTTTTTAAATTATTAGAATTCAGATTAAATAAGAATTAGTTAATGTGATATAGGAAATGGAATTTATTATATGGAATTTCTATGTACCTTGGTGGGTAGACTATATCTAATAAATTAGGTGAGTTAGTTGGTATAAGGCCTGGTCTTCCAAAATGGATTATCTTACACTACTAAATAAAAAAACATGTGATGTGGGTTACTGCCTTGAGCAGAAACATTATGTTAAGAATATGGTATGATCACAAAGAGTATGAGAATCCCAGGACCTTGCTAACCCTAGTGCCTTAGGTATTTCTTATGATTCTCATGTTATGCCAATCATTCAAATTTTTATCTTTTTACATTCCTTCGTAATTTCATGGAATTATTTCTTTAAATTATTCTATTCCTTTTATAAACTATGATGTTAATTTCTTTATAATGTTAGAGCATGGAATCTATTTTAGTGGTATCCTACGGGGAATTGTATCACACCCATACATAAACCCTCAAGTTTATGTAGACCTTGTTATATTTTAACTATGTAATGGAATGGTTCCTCATGGTGGTAATAGTGGATCTATATTCAAGTTATTCATATTTTATTAGGTTTAGTGGTGGTGGAATGAGGTATTTGACCCTATTTCTTCATGCAATCTTGGCTATATATTTGTTTCCCCTCTGCATTTCAGTTTTTTTGTTAGAATTGATAAATGTTTAACTAATCTGTAGTATTCTTTTGTGACTTTTAGTATTTTTGATATTGGTCATGATGTGATTTATAATTGGTTGTGCATTTATTAAGGTTGTTTCTTATAGGAGAAATTGTTGCCTAATGTGATTCTTCAGGCCCAAGAATTAGTTTCTAGCCCATCAAGACTGGGAAATCCATTCAGGTTATACCATGATCTAGGTCGGGTGTTGGGTGCGATAGCATCCCAACATAGTTTGGGACACCTATAATGAAATAAATAGTAATGTTTTACATTTTACATACTGGTATAGGTTATGGTTGCAACATACCCATTGAATTTTATTATTTATACTTAACATGTTGGAATACCCACCTTTAAGATATGTATTTGTGATCTCCCTCTTCATGATATCCTACTATTTGTTTTGTTATATCTCTATAAATCATCATGCCCCCTAGATTAATAGATAAGTATGTGTTTTAAGAATCATCAAAAGATTCCCTCTTATGTTTTGATTTTATTGGAATGAATATCTATGTTACAAACATTATAACTCCATGTTTATCAAATTTGAACTCCATAATACTGCCTAAATTTTTTCTAGGAACACATTATCTTTATAGGATTATTTGATCATCACATGAATAGATAGTTGAGTAGCCATTTTTGAAATACAAGACTAATTTCCTTCCAATAGGATTTAATGATTAATCCATTTAAAATACTTGAGTATTTATTATTTTTCAATCATCATCACAGATGAGATAGAATGATATTCTGTTATTAGAGAATCATCCACCCTGTTTTTCATCCATACATGATGATTTATTAAGAATTTATAATCTTGTATAAACTCCATCTATCTCCATTGGATCTAGTTTAACTCTTTATATGCGAATATAAATTTCAAACAATTATAATTAGTGTATATATTGAACTTTTCACTATAGTGAAAATTCCACCAAATCAATAATGTAATGATCACAGCTTTCAACTCTAAACCAAAACATGGATGATTTTTGTTATGGGTCTTTAATTTAAATAATTTATAAGAAATTACATTATTTTAAATACCTCTCCCCTAGTAGCCTATAGTTAGTGGTTACTTTATTAGGTTGGCATATAATATAATGAATCTCACTCCAAATCCCTAAATAGTTTATTAATATTCATAAAATACATACAAATGTGAAAATCACATTAAAAGTGAAAAAATAAAATAAACAAAGAGTTTAATTTAATAAATTCATATTTCCACTTAGGATATCCCATCATATTAAGCACAAAACCCTTCCTAGTATCATGAGGAAATAAGACATAATAAAGGGGTTAGATAAAATTCTAAGTAAGGGCATATGTAAATATGATACTATAATGAATAAATAATCATAATCGATAAGAGACAGTAAATAGATGAAACACATTACATTTCAACAAAAACTTGAGCATAATATGGCAGGAATAAATGTTAACAAAACAGAGACACGTAAATAATCACTTGAGGATGAAACATATGCATGGATATTCTAATTAATCAAATAACATGATGGAAATTAATAATTGATCTCATAATAATGGAATACATAATTCTAGACATCTAAAACATACTTTAAATACTATTCACAATACCATTTAAAACAATGGGTAACCCCCCATTTATTTTGGCCAAATAATTTTTCTCATGAGACCTATAGATTCATCGAAGGGCTATCTAAATCGGGCCCCACCCATCATCTAATAAGTCTAATCCATTCCACATATGAAATTGATGTAACATAATAAATATAGAAATTCATATTGAAAAATAACTTAATAAATTATAATAAATACTAAAATCTAATAAAAATAATCACAAACAATATAGTGTAATTTGGTTAGTGGAAATAAAATTGAATATCCTCATTCAAAATGGTCATACACTAACCATGGAAATAATAATTATGATATCAATATTGTACATCCTTTGTGTAGTATAATTATAATAAAGTATTTATGTCATTTCTTAATTTAAATTCCATAAAAATGTCATTAATTTTTTTTAGAATATAAATTTTAACATTAAAATCATTTAAAAAAAGTTCACAAAATATATTGAAAATTTTTGAGCCCTCTGGAAGATTGTTGAATTCATTCCATGATTGCTGTTTTAATAATCACAAATCATCGTTACTTAATCCGGTTGGATTTCTCATATACATAATCACAATCTTTTGTTGAATCTGTATATATTGGTTGGATCATGTTTTTATCTGTGCTTGTTATTGATTTAAAAGTATTCTGGAAGTCTTCTGGATCAAACAGACACTTTGTGTTCGGTTAAGTGAATGGTCGCACCGATCCATATCAAAATACAATGATCGCACTGATCTATATCAAAAGAAAATGGTCACACCGATCCATATCAAAAGACAATGGTCGCACCGATCCATATCAAAAGACAACGGTCGCACCTATCCATATCAAAAGACAACGGTCACACCGATCCATATCAAAAGACAACGGTCGCACTGATCATGACACACCGATGCTGATCATCTGAGTCACCGAAGATGTCTCACCAATGCTGATCAAATGAGTCTCCGATCATAACAAACCATTGCTGATCATCTAAGTCACTGAAGATGTCTCACCTATGCTAATCAAATGAGTCACCGATCATAACACACCGATGCTGATCATCTGAGTCATCGAAGATGTCTCACTGAGGCTGATCAAATGAGTCAGTGATCATAACACACCGATGATGATCATCTGAGTCACCGAAGATGTATCACCGATGCTGATCAAATGAGTCACCGATCATAACACACCGATGCTGATCATCTGAGTCACCGATTAGGACACACCGATGTCTAGCCACCGATGCTGATGCTGATGACCTACCGATCACTTGACTCATCGATATTCATAAACAGCTGTTTGAATTTATTTATCTTTATTTAATTTAACCAACGGTCATATCAGGTATATTTTAATGCTCTTTCATTTATTTAATGAAGGTTTTTGGATGTCAGGGAAACATACCTCGTACCTGCAAAAAAGAAATCATTTCTTTTGCTGGAGTTCATGCCATAAATACAAGAAGTCCATGTTGGTTCAAAAGAGAGGATGAGACACATATGAGTGCAAAGAGTGGTGCATGAGATAAAATACACAGAAGCTCATACACACTCAATATTACTCAAGAAGAGTTCTGTACATTCATGAGGACATTGAAGAACTTCACCGACTACATTTTTTCACTATCTCTAAACCTGGATGCTAAGAAGACAACACTCTGTTTTTCAGAAAAAACCCAGATGAGGAATCAGAACCATTTCTAATCGAACTCCAGGAGTCCAAAGCTTCACTGCAATCACTAGAGCCATTTCTAAATTCTACACCTCTTCTCTGTGATTCATTATTTTACATTTCGAGCAGTGTGTGTTATCTGCTGTATTTAACACACACAATGTCTCCTGTACTTTAACTGTAGGATCTGTAAATCCTCAGAAAACTCTTTACATCTTTCGTTTCCCACTGTAATAGTGGTAGAGGTCACGTGTGACCTGGACAGCTGGTTGTTGTTGTTTTGTTTCCCATGAATAACAGTGGTATAGGTCTTGGACCTGGACAGTTGTAAACTGTTGTGAACCCTGATCTAGGTTGTGGATCAAATTTATATAAATTGTTGAGAGGACTAAGTCTCAGCTTGAGACTGAACCTCTTGGTTATATCTTCTGTTCTATATCATTGAATGTTATTCTTTTTATTCCGCTGCTAATTACATTAAAACCAAAACTGTTTTAAAGTCACTTTGATAATTAAAATCTCAAGAGTTTATATTAGTTGTAAATCAGTAAGTTGGTTTCAAAAGTTAATCAACTCTTCTGTTTTGATTAATTGGGAAATAATCAATCTTTTGGGAACCCAACAGAACCTTTACATTGACATAAATTCACTACAGTTTAATTCAGTATATTATTTGGGGGTCTTTAAGACAAAGTTTTTTAAACAGAAATTTTAATTGGAACTCAATTCACCCCCCTCTTGAGTATCCACTCTGACCAACATTTGGTATCAGAGGTTTTAAAATATTTTCTAAAGTACTCTGTTTTCAACTGTGATTTTAGTTGTATTTTAAAGTTCTTAAAATTTCTGTTATTTCTAAATTTTTATCTCTTTAAAATATTTGCTTTAAATAAGCTATCATGAATAATAGACTTGAAGGTGTTTCTACCAATAGACCACCATTTTTCAATGGCACTAACTATTCTCAGTGGAAAATCAAGATAAAAATTCATTTACAGAGCATGGGTTTTGATATTTGGACTACTATAGAATCAGAATATAAAATTCCTACTACTGTTAGATCTACTTGGAATGAAGCTACTAAGGCTGCCTACAATAATAATTTCAAAGCTAGGAATGCCTTGTACTATTCTTTAAGAGATGAGGAATTTAATAGAATATCTGCCTGTAAAACTGCTTATGAAATTTGGAATACCTTAGCCATTTCTCCTGAAGTAACAACTAATGTTAAGGAAATGAGATTGAATACTTATACTATTATGTATAATAATTTTAAGATGAAGCCTGATGAACCCATTTCTGACATGTATCTCAGGTTTAATGAAATTTTCAACACAATTAATTCTCTCGGAAAGGATGTTCCATCAAAGGAACAAATTATGAGAATTCTGAGATGTCTACCTGAAAGATGGAGAGGAACTTCTGTCTCACTTAGAGAATCATGTGATACTGGTGAACTGCGAGTCAAGGAACTAATTGGAAAGTTAATGATGTATGAAGAGGAAATCAAGGTTAATAAAGAAGAATAAGATGAACCTAGAAGGAAGTCTGTTTCTTTCAAGACTTCAACTTCAAAGAACAAGGATAAGGTGAAGCTCCAAGCTATAAATGAGATTTCAAACTTTGAAGACAGTGAAAGTGTTTCTGATAGTGATGTTGAGATGGCTCACATTTCCAGAAAGTTTAAGAAGTTTTATAGGAAGAATAATTTTTTCAGAAAATCAAATTATAAAGGTAAGTATGACAACAAGGGACATTGGAAAAAGGATTGGAAGAAATCTGACAAATCAGATGAAGTTGTCTGCTATGAGTGAAAAAGAAAGGGACACATAAAAGCAGACTGTCCAAAGTTGAAATATAAGAAGAAGTATGAATACAAGGACAATAAGTTTAAGAAATCCATGAAGGCTACCGGGAGTGCTTCTGAGGACAGCTCCACTGAGTCTGAAATTTTTGAAACTGAACACAGAAATAAGGCAAACATGTGTTTTATGACAAACACTTCTGAGGTAACAGCTGAAACTCCTGCTTTAAATTCTTATTATTATGAAGATGATACTGACTCTGATAACATGTCAAAATCTGAACTATTTGAATATTTTGATATGTTAGAAGAAACCTGTAATGAGCTGAAAGTCAAATACAAAGTTTTATAGAAACAGTATGCTTTAACTGTTAAACATAAATCTGATCTTGATATTGAAATGGAAAAGAATGCTCAGTTTCTTAAAGAAAAAACCGAACTGAAATTATCTAATAAGCAACTCAAGAAAGACTTAGAGAAATTTACCAATGGAAAATATACTCTTACTTAGATGATAGGTAAGCAAATATTACCTAGATACACTACTGGTATAGGATACCAACCTGGACAAAGGAAAATTACCAAAACTAAATTCATTCCTAAATCTGGACATAATGTAGCTAGTTCTGGAACTTTATATGCTTCAACTAGTTATATTCATAGTTATGGATTTAATAAGGTTTATCTTTCAAAATCTGTTGACTCCAGAAATCTTATGAGACCCATTAGACAAATATGGGTACCTAATGTTTTATTGGCTAACCTGTCTGGACCCAAGAAGATCTGGGTACCAAAATCATTTCCTATCTAAATCTGTTTTGTAGGGAACCTGCTTAAAGAGCTCATGTAGAAAGACATGGTATTTGGACAGTGGATGTTCAAGACATATGTCAGAAGACTTCTCATGCTTCAAGTGTTTTGTAAAAATTGATGGAGGCTTTGTCACTTTTGGTGATAACTCAAAAGGAAAACTCATCGGCTTAGGCCAGATTGGTAACACTGAATCAGTATTAATTTCTAAAGTTTTATTTGTTGATGGACTTAAATACAAAATTTTAAGTATTTCTCGGTTATGTGATGATGGTTTTTATGTTAAATTTTAAAACGATTCTTGCAATATTTTTAATTCTAAAAATGTCTTAGTGTTTTCTGCTGTAAGAAATGAAAATGTTTATGCAGTTTATTTAAATTCTTTAGCTAAGCAGAATATTACTTGATTAAATGCTTTTCATAAAGAGTCTTGGCTTTGGAATAGAATATTAGGACACTGAAATGTGAATTTACTTAGAAAACATGCTAGAAAGAACTTAGTTAGAGACCAACCCAAACTTGAATTTTCAGCAGACAAAGTTTGTAATCCCTGTCAAAAGGGAAAGCAACATAAAGTTCCTTTTAAATCAAAGAAAGAAGTTTCAACTTCTCAACCTCTCGAGTTGGTTCACATGGATTTATTTGGACCTTCTAGAGTTTCTAGTTTAAATGGGAAGCACTATGTCTATGTTCTTGTAGATGACTTTTCTAGATATACTTGGGTATATTTTCTATCTCACAAAATTGAAGCTTGTTCTTACTTTATAAAATATTCAAAGTCTGTAGAAAACCTTAGTGGAATTAAAATTAAAACCCTGAGAAGTGATCATGGTCGTGAGTTTGAAAATCATGAGTTTGAATCTTACTGCTCACACAGTGGCTATAGTCACAATTTGTCTACCCCAAGGACACCCCAACAGAATGGTTTAGTAGAATGAAGGAATAGAACCCTGTAAGAAATTTCTAGGACTATGCTTAATGAGTATGACCTACCTGTTTATTTTTGGGCTGAAGCTATAAATACAGCTTGTTATGTTATTAATAGAGTCTTGATCAGACCTGTTCTTTAGAGGACCCCTTATGAGTTGTGGAACCATAGGAAACCTAAGGTTTATTACTTTAGAGTTTTGGGCTGTAAAGTCTTTATTCTTAATACTAAAGACAATATTGACAAATTTGCATCCAAGAGTGATGAAGGAATTTTTCTAGGTTACTCTATATTTAGTAAAGCCTATAGAGTTTTCAATAAGAAAACCAAATGTGTGGAAGAATCTATTCACATCAAATTTTATGAAACTGATCCACATGAACCTAAGACCTCTCTGGAAAATCATGAAGATGATCTCTTTGTTTTGAACCTTAATGATAATGACAGTGGACCTGTAGTTAAAACATCCCGTTCTGGAAATTTTCCAGAACCTACTTCTGTTGAACTTCAACCTGTAGATGAATCTGAAATCTCTAGCCCTACCTTTTCTAGACCAACTAGAATTCTAAAGAACCATCCTTTAGATGTTGTTGTAGGAAATCTAGATAGAGGAACACAGACTATATCTTCTCTAAGAAATCAGGTTGAACATCAATCTTTTCTTTCACAGTTAGAACCTAAAAATATCAATGATGGTATCAATGATGAATTTTGGGTAATGGATATGCAAGAAGAACTAAATCAATTTGAAAGAAACAAAGTCTGGAAATTAGTAGAAAGACCTAAGGACATTATAACCATAGGCACAAAATGGGTTTTTAGAAACAAAGTTGATGAATCTGGAAAAATTATTAGAAACAAAGCTAGGCTAGTTTCACAAGGTTACAATCAAGAAGAAGGAATTGACTATGAGGAAACCTTTGCACCTATAGCTAGATTAGAGGTTATTAGGATCTTACTTTCCTATGCATCACATCTGAATTTCAAGTTATATCAAATGGAAGTGAAAAGTGATTTTTTAATGGTTTTATTGTTGAATATTTTTTTGTAGAACAACCACCTGGTTTCTTAAATCCTCATTTTCAAAATCATGTTTTTAAAGTTTCTAAAGCTTTATATGGTTTAGAACAAGCTCCAAGAGCTTAGTATGAAAGAATTTCAAACTTTCTTATTTCAAAAGGATTTACAAAAGGAATAGCTGATCCCACTCTTTTTATAAAAAGGATTTCAAAAGATGTTTTAATAGTACAAATCTATGTTGATGATATTATTTTTGGATCTTCTAAAAATTCTTTATGTACTGATTTTTCAAAGGTTATGAAAAATGAGTTTGAAATTAGCGTAATGGGAGAGATTATGTATTTTCCTGGATTTCAAATCTTTCAAACTAAATATGGTATTATTATAAATCAAAGTAAATATACTAAGGATTTATTAAAACTTTTTGGTTTGGATAGTATTAAGGAAAGTGATATACCTATGAGTACTACCTGTAAATTGGATGTTGATGAAACTGGGAAACTAGTTGATCAAACAATTACAAAGGTATGATTGGGAGTTTACCTTATCTTACTGCTAGTCAACCATATATTATGTTTAGTGTGTGTATGTGTGCCATATTTCAAGATAATACTAAAGAATCACACTTACTGGCTGTTAAAAGGATTTTTAAATATCTTAAGTATACTGTGAATTTAAGTTAGTTTTATCCAAAAGGACAATCATTTGACCTAACTAGTTATTCAGATGCTGACTTTCCTAGATGTAAGTTAGATAGGAAGAGCACATCTAGAACATGTCATTTACTTTGAAAGTCCCTAGTATCATGGTGTAGAAAGAAACAGAAATCAATTGCATTGTCTACTGCTGAAGCAGAATATATAGCTACTGGTAGCTATTGTACACAGATTCTGTGGATGAAACACACTTTATTGGACTATGGATTTGATTTTAAACATGTTTAAATTAACTGTGACAACACTAGAGCAATCAACATATCTAAGAACCCTGTGTCTCACTCTAGGACTAATCACATTGATTTCAAACATAACTTTCAAAGAGATCATTATCGGAAAAGGTGATATTTCTCTAGAATTTATTAGTTCTAAACATCAATTAGCTGTTATTTTTACAAAGCCTTTATGCTATGAAAGAATGAATTTTATTAAACAAGAGTTGTGTATGATTGATCTGTGAAACAAATCTGTGAAACCGATCTTTGAAACCGATATGTGAAACCGATATGTGAAACCAATATGTGAAACCGATCTGTGAAACCGATCTGTGAAACTGATCTTTGAAACCGATCTGTGAAACCGATCTGTGAAACCGATCTGTGAAACTGGTCTGTGAAACCGATCAGTGAAACCGATCAGTCAAACCGATCTATCTTTCTATTTTTTATTATTATGTTATAATTAATTAATTACTCTTATCTTTATTATGGGAATCCTAAATGATGAAATAAATGATACATGGCTATTTCTATTCCCCAAACCATCAACCTTTCATTTCCCGCCAATCCTTTTATCCTCTCTTCTCCTCTACTTCGAACCTTCAAACTCCTACATTCCCCAGAATCTTCAAATAGCTAAGAAAAAGAGACCAAGCAAAGGATCAGACAGTAATATACCTTCAAAGTGTGCTAGAGGTGAGTTGAGTAGTTCCACTAAAAGATAAGTAAATCTGAACCTGGAAACTTGGATTGTTGCTATAGAAAAGGAAGTCAGTTCTGCCTGGATTTTGACAAGTAAGTCACTGTTGTTACTTGTTTTAGAATCGAAAGGATAGAAAGATTGGTTCTCAGATAACACTCGTGTGTACTACCCAAAGCTAGTGCATGAGTTTTATATAAATCTGAAAGTTACTTTAGATAGTGTTGAGGCTGCCAGAATGTCTTCTATAGTGAAAGGAAAGAAAATGTCTTTTTCATCTAAACAATGGGCTAAATGTTTAAATGTACCCCATGAGGGTCGGTATGAGGATTGTGATGGAAACATTCCTCCAACCACTGAATAATTTTCTTATGAGTTAGCTTTAGGGATTTTGACTGGAAACAGAGAGTCAAGGAGAATCACATCCTCAGAGTTGGATGGTGAATGTAGACTTCTCTTTAATATTAGTCAGCACCAAATTTGCCCCAGGAAAAGAGATTTTGCTGCTGTAAAATACCAGGATGTTTTTCTATTGTTTTTACTAAAGACCCATGAGAAGATCAATTTGTGTAGATATTTAATGGTGCACATAGCTGGAATGGTGAAACATTCTAAGAAAGACACTAACCTATTCTATTCCAAACGGATCTCTGCTATGTTAAAGAATCTGGAATGTGTTTATGAGGCTGATGAGATAGCTGAATATGATAGTGATTTTTGTGTTAACAATGAAATTTGTAAAAGGATGAAAATAAATTAGAACCCATGGAAAAAATGTTGGGTTGTTGATGAGGAAAAGTTGTATGAATCCTACAATCCCACTGATCATGGAAAGAGGCCATAGGGTTTGAGAGACCCTGGTTTGAAATCAGATGAGGATCCAATTTATTCTGATGATGAGTAAGAAGTAGATGTTGAATGGAATAAGGAAACTGAGGAGTCTGGTAAACAAGGGATGGAAGAAGATGAAACAGAAGAAGGAAGTATGTCACCTCCTGATGATTGGAGTGATCCTGATACTGTGAGCCCTAAGAAAAGAATAGACTTTGGACCTGCCAGTCCACCATTAGCCTTACCTGAATCAGAACCGGTTCTTAGTGATTAAGAAGCTAGTGACATTGAAGTATCTGAAAATCAAGTTTCTGTGAAGAATGGAAATGGGAATGGATATGATGATGATGATAATGATGATGATGATGATAATGATGGGGATGGTGATAACCGACAAGTGGATGATCTTGATGTACCTCTAATAGAACCACATAAAACTGTGCAAGAAACAAATACCAGTGCCAAGAGAGATTCTCTAATCAGTGGAAAAGCAAGTTATGATAAACCGAAATATACTATGTGTGCTGCTGTCTGGGATGATTACCCTAGTTTTTCTGTTTTGGGTTTAGATTATTCTGAAGAAGAAGAGGAAGAATCAGAATCTACAGTGGCTAGGAAGGAAAGCCAACCAGTTGAGGCAAGGTCTGCTGATGTTTTTGATGCTTCAGATGTTCATCTAACTAGTTCTACTGTCTCTCAGTCTGATTTTGGTAAGTTCAAAATTGTGTTGCTTGCTGCTGTGAGAGATACAGTATGTGAAGAAATTTCAAATGCTACTACTCAAGATTCTCTGCATGTTTCTGAAGATTCTTTGGAAGCCTTTTCAACAAGAGAATCAAATGTTATTAGACCAGACCTGGACAATACTGGTGAGTTTATTGGTAGTCACATAGCCTCTCTAAATTAGAATCTGAAGGATCTATAATCTGACTTAGTTTCTTTATCAAATGAATTTAGATCAACTATCTCTGGTATTATTGAAGTGTTGAGGAATCTGATTGAACATCTTAAGAAGCCTGATTTGAGGAAGTTGAAATCTAAGATAACTCAGATAGTTGCTCAAGACATTATAGCCAAAGTATCTAAGATAACCACTCCTAAACTAGAGGCTCTAAGGCAGATTGTGCATGATGAATTAACTGCCATTAGGAAAGTTCTTGATTTGGACTTGTTGAGGAAGATGAAGGAGCACAGTGATCACATTCATAAGATGGTAAAAGTATATTTAGAAGATGCCAATAAAGCTCAGAAATAGATCAAGGAAAAGGTTAATAGTTACTTTTCAAAGATTTATACCAAGCATGAGATGACCACAAATTTCAAGGTGTTGGATGATAATCTGAAACTACCTCCAGTCACTCAAGATTTCAAGACTCAAGTTCGTCAGTTTCAAGATTTAACTCCTACCTTAGAATGGTTCATGGAGAATAAGGATGATTTTGAGAATGCTATGCAGTATGGTGTAGAAGTTATTCCGGATTTCATAAATCTGTTGAAGCCTTATCTGAATGAACAAGTCACCGCCATTGTGCTTCCTACTACTGGACCTCTCAGTGCCTCTGATGTTACTCCAAATTAGATCTCCGTTGCTCAGCTCTATCTCAACTACATCCAGTTCTTCAGCAATCTTCTCAACCAGCTACTACTTCTCAACAGCAAATCCCCATGGCATCCTCTCCTCCAACCTCCAGAGTCATCTTACCACCTTTTCAAATTTTCCTAGTGCATCCTACCTCCAAGCCTTCAAAATTACCAACCATTGATCCTTCTGACAAAGGCAAAGCCCCGTTACATCCCAATAAATAGTTTTGTCATGTTGTTGATAGGGTGAACAGTGTTCTATTTGTACTCTGATGTACTTTACAAACTCTTTTTTTCTCTATCTCTATTCTCTGTGATGCCTTCTGTTAATCTCTTCTTTATATGTTTTCCATCCTTTTTTATTATCCCAAAGGGGGAGATTTATGTCTATGGGGGAGAAACATACTATTATATTTATGGGGGGAGAAACATACTATTATATCTGTGGGGGGAGAAACATACTATGGAAGGGGGAGCAATGTTTACATAAATATACAAAGGCATAAATTCAGGGGGAGATTTATATGTCATTGTGTTTTTATTCTTATTATGCCTTGTCACTATTATGGATGATATATTATTTTTATTTATGACTATGATTTGTGATTCTCAAAAAGGGGGAGATTGTTGAGCCCTCTGGAAGATTGTTTAATTCTTTCCATGATTGCTGTTTTAATAATCACAAATAATCGTCACTTAATCCGGTTGGATTTCTCATATACATAATCACAATCTTTTGGTGAATCTGCATATATTGGTTGGATCATGTTTTTATCTATGCTTGTCATTGATTTACAAGTATTCTGGAAGACTTCTGGATCAAACAGACACTTTGTGTTCTGTTAAGTGAATGGTCGCACCGATCCATATCAAAAGACAACGGTCGCACCAATCCCTATCAAAAGACAACAGTTGCACCGATCCATATAAAAAGACAATGGTCGCACCGATCCATATCAAAAGACAACGGTCACACCGATATATATCAAAATACAACGGTCACACCGATACATATCAAAAGACAATGGTCGCACCGATCCATATCAAAATACAATGGTCACACCGATCCATATCAAAAGACAATGGTCGCACCGATCCTAACACATCGATGTTGATCATCTGAGTCACCGAAGATGTCTCACCGATGCTGATCAAATGAGTCACCGATCATAACACACAGATGCTGATCATCGGATTCACCGAAGATGTCTCACCGATGCTGATCAAATGAGTCACCAATCATAACACACCGATGCTGATCATCTGAGTCACCGAAGATGTCTCACCGATGCTGATCATCTGAGTCGCCGAAGATGTCTCACCGATGCTGATCAAATGAGTCACTGATCATGACACAGCGATGCTGATCATCTAAGTCACCAAAGATGTCTCACTGATGCTGATCAAATGAGTCACCGATCATAACACATCGATGTTGATCATCTAAGTCACCGATCAGGACACACCGATGTCTAGCCACCGATGATGATGTTGATGACCTACCGATCACTTAACTCATCGACAGTCATAAACCGCTCATTGAATTTCTTTATCTTTATTTAATGTAACCAACGGTCATATCAGGTATATTTCAATGCTCTGTAATTTATTTAATGAAGGTTGTTGGATGTCAGGGAACCGTACCTCGTACATGCAAAAAAGAAATCTTTTATTTTGCTGGAACTCGTTCCATAAATACAAGAAGCCCCTATTGGTGAAAAAGAGAGGATGAGACACATATGAGTGCAAAGAGTGGTGGATTATATAGAAGACACATAAGTTCATACACACTCAAGCTTACTCAAGAAGAGTTCTGTACATTCACGAGGACATTGAAGAACTTCATCGACTACATTTTTTCACTACATCTGAACCTGGATGCCAAGCAGAACACACTCTGTTTTTCAGAAAAAAACCAGAAGAGGACTCAGAACCATTTATGATCGAACTCAAGGAGTCCAAAGCTTCACTAAAATCACTAGATCCATTTCTAAACTCTACACCTCTGCTTTGTGATTCATTATTTTACATTTTGAGCAGTGTGTGTTATCTGCTGTATTTAACACACACACTGTCTCATGTACTTTAACTGGAGGATCTGTAAATCCTCAAAAAACTCTTTACATCTTTCATTTCCCACTGTAATAGTGGTAGAGGTCATGTGTGACTTGGATAGCTGGGTGTTTTTGTTTTGTTTCCCCCGAATAACAGTGGTAGTGGTCTTGGACATGGACAGTTGTAAACTGTTGTGAACCCCGATCTAGGGTGTGGATCAAATTTATATAAATTGTTGAGAGGAATAAGTCTCGGCTTGAGACTGAACCTCTTGGTTATATCTATTGTGCTATATCTTTCAAATTTATTCTTTTTTATTCCTCTGCTAATAAATTTAAAACCAAAACTGTTTTAAAGTCACATTGATAATTAAACTCGCAAGTGTTTATATTAGTTGTAAATCAGTAAGTTAGATTCAAAAGTTAGTCCAAACTCTTGTTTTGATTAACTGGGAAATAATAAATCCCTTGAGAACCCAACAGAACATTTACTTTGATATAAATTCACTACAGTTTAATTAAGTATATTATTTGGGGGTCTTTAAGACAAAGTTTTTTAAACAGAAATTTTAATTGGAACTCAATTCACCCCCCTCTTGAGTATCCACTCTGACTAATAAAAATAATTTTATATTAAAATATTCTTTTAGAACATGTAAAATAACCTTTTAATCATTGATTGGTCATGACATTGTAAAATTTCATTAACACAATACACGTTAAAATGAAGACACCCTTCACAATTTTGGTAAAAATAGTCATTTTTTGGAAATGTCAGGAAGATTCTGTTAAAATCATTTTCTAAAAAAAGTGAAAAATAAATCAATATTACCTAATTAAATCATTTTTATAAATTTAAAAACATTTTTGAAAGAATTTTTAGAAATTATTGTTTAGAACGATATTGGATTTTCGACAGAAGAGAAAAATAATGTTGGACTTTATTTAAAATGTTTTATAAGTAATTTCAAATAAAAAATATAAACTTTTCTTATTATTACATAAAAAACTCATTAATATCCATATTATATAGAAATATATTTATTTTATGATATAAATAACAAATAATTCCCACAAGGGAGGGTTAAACAAAAACAATCTTGAATAGTGATGAGATTCGGAATTAAACCCTCGCCACTTTGGTAAGTTTTGATTCATATTCCCTATGAAATAAATAAATTCAAATATAAAATTAAATTACACTAGTAGAAATAGATTCATGATATAACATTTCAAAAGGGTATATATATACACTACCCAAATTAATATGTGGTGAATATGGCATATATATCAAAGAAGTAAAAGTGATATGAGAAATCATTACCTCATTTCTGATTACTAATGTACCTATTTTATACTATTTTATAACAAATATAGGCCTATTGTACATATATTAAAGATTAATATTCATATAATTAATACCATAAATGATTTATTTATAGTTTTTATCACCCATTTATTAAATTATTTTTATTAAAATAAATATTTTTATTGATAATTGCTTTGTTTTTCAAGTATGTTTTTGTTCTGTAATTCTGGCCCTTTTACTATTGTCATTGTTTCATAATAATAATAAATTTAAAAATTATTTAAAGATAATATATATTAATCATATATTTAATTGGATTAATTAATAAAATTTATAAATATAAAATGTATTGCATGGTTCATGGAGACGATCCGCAATATGTACGGATGAACATTGTTTCAATTTTTTCTCAACAGATGGAATGAAAAGAAAATAAATGTTCATTAACCTTTAAAAAATAATTATTTTAAATTTATATTAATAAAATCTATTATTATAACTATCCATGTAAAAATAAAAGGAATATTATATCACATCGCTCTGTAGAGGTGGTAGTCCACACATATGCATAAACGATGTTATTTTTTTCCAACGGATTGGAATGTAAGAGTTTCCAAGAGAAATTATATTTACAGAATTGTTTTTATTTTATAAATATGATATATATTAATTAATTTTATCCTTACTACCTTCCAAGTTAAGTGTATGAGAAAAAAATCACATTGTTTCACAACGTGGTAGTTCGCCATATACAAGAACGGTGTTATTGTATCCCCTCACAGAACGAAAAGTATGAAGGTATATGTGATATAATAATTATTGAATTTTAATAATTTAAAAAATAACATATAAATATTTTCAATAAATCATTATATCCATTCCATAATTATGGTTATGGAAAAAAATTATACGAATTTGCGAGGTAGTAGTTTGACATACACAGGATTGATAGTTTCGGTTCCCATTTGATGGAATAATAGATGGATATAGATTATGAAAGTAGAAGAATAAAATTTATGTATATATGATATTTTTTTATTATATTATAATATATGAATAGTATTTTTAATAGGTGGAGGAATAAATTAAAAATATTCATGTTAAGGATTTTACCTCATCTTGAGAGTTCTCTTTTAAGAATATAACTAAAGCTTTCCAAGATTGAATTTATGATCAAACAAGGGCCTCTAGAAAGTTGGGAGAGGAATATTTATGTGATTGGGGAAGTTATTACTTGAAACAAATGGGTTTTTAAGTGTTAATAAGAGAGGATAGAGGAGTCCTTTTATAAGTGGGGTAGAGGACACACATGGAACATTTGAAAAGATAATGTTATAACGACATTGCTCTCATTACCAAAGCCTCTAAAATGGATAATTATAGAAAAGTATAGATTATAAGGTCATAATATTTCCATAAAATGTTTTCTCGCTAGTTTTATGTCATTTTTATCCCTTATCATTTTGGTCTAACACACAATAAACACATTTATGCTTTAACCGCGGTAATTATTTTTACTTTTTTTACAATTATTTATGGTACAAAATTATGTTGAAATTATTTGATAAAATAAAATATAATTATTTCAAATATTAAATATTTTTTGCGAAATTCAATTGAAATAATTTTCCAAATTCTTTTTTTAATTGAACACGCTTGTCCGATGAAAATGGAGGATTCTGAAGAGAAAATTATCATAAATATTGAAGCATTTATTATAAAAATTAAATTTTAAATTTATTCCACTTACCTAAATTTCAGTTATTATAATTTAATATAACAAATTATACATTAAAATCTATTTGAAATATAATTTAACTTTGTAAAAAAAATTTAAACAAACAACTATTTTTAATAGAAATTTATTATTATTCAATACTTGTCAAAACATCAATGTCTTTAGAAAATTCTAAAAAAATAACCCCAAGATAATTTTGAAACATATATTTATAAAATTAATTTTATTTTATAAATTACAATTTTATTAAAAAACTAAAAATATTTTTAAATTATTTGTGCAAAGCACGATTATACCGCCTTTAGAAAAATAAAATTTTTCAAAAAACATTTATTTTTCATTAAAATGATTCTTATTTTACTTCAAATAAATAGATAACCATTAAATTAATTTAATACATGTTTAAACCGTATAATTTTCATAATTTATTTAGTCATATTAATAACAACCTACTTAAGAGCCAGGTTATAATGGCCATGTTTAAATAATAATATTTTAATAGAGTTTCATGTTTTGTTTAATCATGGTGTTCTAGGCATTTTATGCTATCTAATATATTGAAATCATTTAAAAAAATATTTTTTGATGTCTTGGGGTGAAATATTATCTTTTAATCTTTCTATTGTGTGTCATACATGATATCAAACATGACATTATTCTTTTAAAATCTAATGATGTTATATTCTACACCCATTAAATAAATTGTATCCTTGAAATTTAATCACTATCCCAATAGTTAGGGGTTTGAAATTTGAAAATAAATTTTTTGAAAACCAAAATTATAAAAAGGTTCAATTAAAAAATTTCATTATATGAGAAAAAGGGAAGTACAGTGTTCATATCAAATAACATGCACAAGGCTTCCAAATAGGAGAACATTGCTTGGAAGTGATGATATGGATGCGGAAGAAAAGTGTAAATAATTATGAAGAGTGATAATGCTAATTGATCATAATAAATTTAATGGTATAGAAAATTCAATGACTAAAAACCATAAATATACTATGTGTTAAGGGATATGTTGATTCATATTAAATGAATATTATATAGAGTTGAGGAATTATTTTACCATCTAGACCGTAGACATAAAGAAATATAATCACATGAAAATTATAATTTAATAAAATTCCACCTAAATCAGATCTATTGACCTAGTATATGGGTATTAAAGGTGGATTCTCATGCCTAAAACATTAAAATTATCTTAAAATATATCATAATATCTATAATAGAATAAAAATCTAGTCCTACTATCATTAATAAAATAGAAATTATGGGAAAAAAGATGTTTGATATAAAAAATTAATATCTAATACCTCAATAATAATCCCAAAGTTCCACAAAATTCATTAAATAAATATGTATACTCAATAATCAACTAAAATATTTTGGACCATATTTAGAAGGAAGGCCACTAAGTTTCCAAAAATCAACTTAACAATTGATTTCACAAATAACATAATGTATCTCTTAATGTCAAATAAAAACAATTTTAATACCTTGATCATTATAGTATATTAATGAAAAAATGTATTCATTAAAAAATAAAATCTCAGGTTGTTGAATATTTCCATAAAACCAATCATGAAATAAACTACAGCCCAGATAACATATACCATCAAATCACTAACCAATTTCAAGTTCACAAATATTATCCCATAAACATCTCTTCATCATTATTATCTCAACTTCATCAAGTATTAAGGGTCATCTTCTTTAATTCATGTGTCTTCTAGAAATATCAACTTTCAACTAAATCACTTTTTTGGTACCATTAAACATGTGCCTCCAAATCCTTATAACAAAACCAAAATATTAAATTTATTATAAAGTTTGAGAATATCATTCATAAAATAATTCTAAAACATAATTAATGAATACAAATTAACATGAATATTACTCACTCCACTTATTCTGTATTTATATACTTACCATGACCTTGATCGCTTAACATCTTTTGTGGTATATTCCCTTTATACTTGGGGAATTTGTTTGTTTTGCGTCCCATATCCTTATAGTTATTAAACAAAAAATTCAAAGATTTTTTTAATTAAATTATTAGAATGATGTTCTTTGTCTCCATACATGTATGAAACTATCATTCCCTTCATGAAAGTACTCAGGTGTTTTTCACACAATTATCGTATGTGAAATCCTTCCTTTCCGTCATCCCATTATCTATCTTTTTCTCTATATCACATTCAATTTTTTATTATCTTTAAATACATAAGGCATGGATAATTCTATCTATATCTTGATACTACATTATATTATATTAAATTATGATGGTAAATTTTCGGAGACAACTTCCTTTCAAAAAATTGTTTTAATCCCCTCAATGAAATAGTCGGTATTTCCCTTGATATTTCGTGGGTATTTTGTAACACGATTTTCTATTGTTTTATAGATATATTTGTACTTCTCAACATTTTACTTTTAAATTTTTCTTAGACACAATAATTTGATTTCTATATATGATTATTCCTCAAGAAGAATATTTTTTCCAATAAGAGAACCTTAAAATCCCCCCATTTTATTATTTCTATTTCTTCTTCATATTTTGTGTTTTGAATCAATAGACACCATTGATCTACTTCTCTGGAGAGATGATTAACTAATATGAACAATTTCTCCAATTAATTTCTTCCCAAATTAGGAAATATCTTCTCTACGGAAAAAAACCTTTGATCAGATGAAAATTGATTTGTAGTCCCATTGAATAATGGAGGTCACTCACACATAAATAGGTATAATATTGTTCCAACACATTTTCAATCAGTAGGATTCTCCATAAAATACAGGTTATTGCTCATAACCTAAGACATTTTACCCAATATGATTATAATTGATCAGTTATAATATTATTTCCTCCTCTGACTACATTATCTTTCCTAGGAGGCCAATCCCTATATGTTGTATATAAAGTGATAAAGTTTCCATTCCTTCTAATAAGTTTCATTTCTAAAAAATGGCATGAACTAGATTTAATCACAACATTTTGAAACATAATTTAGAATCCAAAACATATGAAACACGCAACACAGATTTAAATATTTATGCATTGATAATATCTGAATCATAAACATATTTTTATTGGGAATATTTATTGAAAATAAATTTATTTTCAAATCATTCATAATGGTTAGTAAGGAAATTGTGAATTTACCCAAGTATATCCCCCAAGAAGTGTTAGAACCAATGCACAATAAGGAACATTTTAATATTATAAGTAATTATAGAGACAATAAAAATATTTATTTTTTGGAGTTATTATCCCTAGGTACATATATTATAGAACAATGACAACTTATTGTATCAATACCTGGATGTATTTCTAGAAAAAGCCACATAATCTCCACCCTAAAAAAAAATCACGATGTTATTATATTCTTATTTTTATTATCTATAATAGGTTTATATTCCATATTATATGTTTCCCTAAATCTATTTTTCCATGGTTTCTACAAAACCACCCTCTGATAACAACTATAAAGACCCTAACCCTAGTATCCTAGAGTTGGTGGTTACTTTATTACATTTACTTAAGACATGAGTAATTTCAAGCTGAGGGAGTTAATAGTGTAGTAGTCTTAGTAAACTAGATATTCACATTAAATTATCATTAAAATTGAAAACAAAAAAACAGTATTTTATTTGAGAACCCAATATTTCCCCTTAGTATATCCCTGCATATTAATCATATAACACATCCTGGAGTCCTAGGAAAATAAAACATAAGAAATGGGTGAGATTAGATGCACAATAAGGGTATGCATATAGAAGATGATATCATTAATAAATAATCATAATAATTATGTCATGTAAAATTTCCTAAACACATTAAATTTAAAAAATAAATGTAGCATAATATGGTAGGAATAAATGATGATCAAATAAAGACTTATAAATAATCACAAGAGATAGAAACTTATACATGGATATTATAACTAATATAATAATATCATGGTCATTAATAACTAATATCCTAATGAAGGAATGGATAAGTATTAACATCCAAAATATATTATTAATACCTTTCACAAAACAGTTTAAAACCATGGGTAAAAACCCATTTAATTTGGAAAATTAATTTTTTACCTATTAATGTATTAAGTGGTATCTATATCTAGGCCCCAAACATCACTTACTAATTAAAATTCATTACTCATATGTAAGGTCTGAAAAATAATCAATATAAATATTCGTATTGAAAAAGATACATAATTAAAAATAATCATAAACCATCAAGAGTAATATAGTTAATGGTAATAAAATTATATATCCTTAGTTAAACATAGGATAAACCATAAAAATAATGAATAAAGATGATATAAATACACTAAATCCCCCTTGGATAATTATAAAAATAAGTGGTTGATGTCATTGATTAATATAGTTACCATAAAATTTTCATTAAAAACATTTTTGAGGAAAATAATATTTTCACTTTGAAAATATTTTTAAAACAAATATTTCACAAAATATTTCTTAAATAACTAAATTTTAAAATAACTTTTGAAAAAATTTAAACTAATCTTCAAAACATTGACTGGCTATTATGAAGGAAAACTGTGTTCAATCAATACACATTAAAACAAATATTCCATTCACATTTTTAGAAAAATCCAAAGGGAATTGTTCCAAAAATGAATCAAATATTCCTCTCAAATAAAATTCTAAAATGATAAAACATGGGTAAATTTTCATTAATAAGTAATTTTGACAATGTTAAAAAAAATAAAACATTTTTAGATAACACTTTTTTGGATGCGAAATGATTTTGACCGAAGGGATATATGAATTCTGATTTTATTAAAAATATTTCGTCAATAATTTTATGTACCAGAGAGTAGAAAATTTATAATATTACATGAAAAATCAAGAATAAGAATATGATAATGAAATATATTATGTTAATAATATAAATGTTAAATAATTCTCCTCAGGGTTACCTAAACAAAACTATGCAAAATAATGATGAGATTGAGAAATAAACCCTTACCACATTGGTAAATTTTTGAATCATAAGGACCATGGATGAAATAAATAATAATTAAACTTTTAATACCATGAATATAATTACATTAATGATATAAAATATCATAAAAGGATTTATATACACCACATAATGGAATTATTAGATAATATGGTGTAGGTATCAAAGAATTAAAAGATTTATGAGAAACCCTTACCTCAGGTCTGATTTCATACATATGTATTTGAACATTCTTTATAAAAAACATAGGTTTGTTATAAATACTTTACAAAGGGATAGTTATATATTTCAATGAATATATGATATACTAATAGTCTTTTATCAACAATTTATTAACATTTCATTGTTAAAATCATTATCTTAGGTGATAATTGCTTAGTTGTTCTTGTATGTTTTCATTCAGTAATTTCATTCCTTTTACTCTATTTGTGGTTTTGTAATATAATTTATTTTTAAAATGATTTGAATATTATATATATTCATTATATATGTAATTAGAGTAATCTCTGAAATGTATAGATATAAAATTTATTACACAACTCATGGAGATTTTAATCCATATATAAGAATGAATGTTGTTTCTATTTTTTCTTGAATATGGAATTAAAGTAAAATAAATGTCCATTACTCTTTACAAAATCATTACATTGAATTCATATTTATATAATCCATACTTAATACCATCCAGTTAAAAAATTAAAAAAATTTCGCATCACTATGTGGAGGAAGTATTCCACATGTACTAATGAGTGACATTATTGATTTCTAATTGAACAGAAGTTAAGAAGTAAGATGTGATGTTATACTTACTAAAGTATGTTTAGTTTAAAAATATAATATATATTTGTTAATTTTAAGCTAATTAACTTACATGTAATGAATAATTGAAAAATAAATCACATTAATTTACTACTAAAAATGGTCATTTAACAACACTACCCTTTATCGGACTTAGAAAAAAGTGGTGATAAAGGAACCCTTTATTAGTGCTAAAAACAATGATAAAAGGAACCATTTATTAGTGCATTTCTTTTAGGACTGATAAAAGTAATCCTTTACGATTGCATTTTTTATTGTTGATAAAGGGTGTCCTTTAACAGCACTTTATGTTTAGTGCTCATAAAGGACACCCTTTATCAAATCTTCATTTTTAGTGCCCATAAATGAATCCTTTGTTAGTTCTTTTTTAGCACTGATAAAAGTACGAATAAAATTAAATAATTAAATAAAAAAAATGAAAATGACATTTTTAAGATAATATTAAAAAATATTAATTAAATAATTATTAAAAAAAAATTATAAATTGATTATAATACATATTAATTATAAATAATTTCTGTGAAATATATAGATATATGTAAATTAAAAATTAAAAACAAGTAAATTGAGAAAAATGTTAAAAAATTTATTAATTAAATAATATTTGATAATGTTAATAAATTGTATATATTATTTATATAGATGTATATGAATGTATGTAAATATGATGTGTGGGTGATTCAAACTTGAGGCGGGTGATTTTTTCTCTATTTATTGTTCTATGAACCGCTAATTCTCTTAGATTTATAATTGGATTTCTAAATAAATTGGAATGATTCATTTGTTTTTTTATGAAACTGCAAAATTTTAATTTGAGAAAATATTATATTATCGCCATTTTAGTAAATAAAAAGTATTTTTCATGTTTTTATGAAATAGATTGTGAAGTGGGTTTTCAAATAATCTTTTATGATGAAAAGGGATGTTATCGAAGCATTGAATTTAGGGACATGACTATGCAATAATATTTAATTTAATTATGTATACATGTGATATAACTAGATTGACCTTTTTTATCCTCTAGTTATTTACCATATTTATTTTTATTTTAATAGTTTTCTCTATGATATAATATGATACATGCTTTGATAAATGTTATTGTTTATGTAAATTATAATTTGAAATTGTATGACATTGATTTTTTTTAACTTTCAAAAAAGGGAGAAAATTTTAAAATAATTTTTATATAAAACTATGTGACTACATACCATGCCATGTTTTCCTTACATTTTTTATTTCTGGATTATATTATTGATACTTTTTAGGGAACACCTGGGTTGGATTCCACTATGCATGTTTAGATCAAACACTATACACTCCTTCACGGGTATGTAGATCTTTTTTTTATTCTTGAATGTGAAAGGCATTACAGTGAGGTGGTGAGGTTTTTGGTTAGATATGTGTGAGTATATAGTCATGAGATGGTGATATATTTCTATAATATCAAATGGAGTATCTTTTGGTGGTTTTTTGTCATCCTTTTTTGTTGTTTTCTGACATATGCCTTATATTTTATCTTGCAACCTTTAGTCGCATCTTTACCCTTGGCTCTCTTTTGTTTGTGGCATATTTATTTATGGTTTTGATTATATATTTGTATATATATTAAATTTATCTTGTTTCAAGTTGGAAATATCATTATCTCTATTTCTGGTTGGATTCTTGGGTGTTAGTCATCTACCTTTGGGGAAAAATAATACCCTTCAGGCCCAAACATGATATAGTTTGATGTATATTTTCATGGGTTTTCTAGGTCATTTTATGATAATTTATTTTTAAATTATGGTTCTGATCTATATTGGGAAGTTGATATACAAGAGATAGGACTTTGGGGAGTTAATAGGTATTTTCTGGTGAGTTCGTGGACAAATATTTCCATGTAGAACCTTATGTCTCTTTGGGATGTTGGGATTTGTGTCTCATGTGTTGAGTTTTGTCATTAGTCTCAGTTTCTGCTTATATTCCCCTGGTTCATACTGATATTATTTCACAGTCAGATTGTTTCCATCTATATTTACTGTATTGTGTTATTCCTCTAAGATTCATTTTATGGATTCCATAGAAGAGTCCAGTTGGATATTATCCTCAATTGAATCCTCCTCTAGATTAGAATCTCATAGAGGCTATCATTCTGGAATTTTATGTTGTGGACTAGAATGTACTGCTAGTGTATAATAATGTTTTTGTGGTGAAAAAGTATATGTATGAGATGAACATCAATCATATGAGTTCCTATGTGAGAATCCATCTTCCTTTAAGGGTATGAACAAACCTCAAGAGGTAGAGGATTGGTTAGACAAGATCGGTCTGATATTCACCTTCTTAGAGACCCCTACGTCTTTCCAAGTGAAATATGAACATTCAAGCCCATGGATCCTTGAAAGTGGTGGTTGGATTCCATGATTTGGAAAAACCAGAATGTGGGCTTTGAGTGGAAGGGCGTCATGATTATTTTCATTTTTTAGTTCTACCCATAATCTATGATGATAAAAATTTATTTGTAGTTACTCTCTTATCAAAAGGAAGATCACGGGATGTCTAAGTACACGAACCATTTTGTGGAGATGGTTTTTTGTCCACATGTGTTGATGAGTGGTCAATTGAGTACTTATAAATACCTATATGGTTTGGGACCCGACATTTGATTACTGGTATATATGTTGAAGTAGATGACCTATGTTGACATGTTTGACAAGGATATAATACAAAAAATAGATATAGCAGGTAATATTACCTTCTCTGAATCTTACCTACCATTCAGTGGTTGTTTCATTAGTTCATAGGGAAATAAGGGGAAGTATCATGATAATCATAAGATTTATGGAGGTGGTTCTCAGTAGCTGGTGTAACTCAACATTATTTTTCTCAGGTACCCCCATATTTATGCTTTATTTGTTATCTGTGTTTGGGTGCAATTGGAGGATTCTTTGGGATAGAGAGTCATTTCTCAGGAAAATGAACTAATATTCTAGGATGCATGTTTCTTTAAATGAATAGAGTCTGTTTATATATGTGTTAATAAATATGAGTGCTTCTCCCCAAGTATGGAGAACACCTAAGGTGATTCTGTATTTATCAACTGATAACTATCCAATTTGTTTTCTAGAGGGTGATTACGTGATGTGTAAAGTGATTTCACACTTTGTAATATTTTTCAATTAGATTCTTTGAATTTGGTTTAGGTCGTGAATTTTACATGTCGTGTATTTTGAGGACATGTACTCTAATGGCTAAAATTGGTTTTTTATAAAAAGGCATTGCATTTTTTTCATTTTCATCCTTCGGGGGATTCACATCATGTAATGTTATTACACATCATATAATTCTCCATGTTTTTGGGATTAGGGTTCTATATGAGTGGTTTTCATTTCATTCAACCATGAATCCTCCCTCTCTAGACCTAAAGATCACCTTATGTGATTTGGGATATTACAATCAATGTAGGTTGTTCATTCCGTGATCGATCATCATGGTTATTAAGGTGAACCACTTCGGGTCAGCATTCCTTCTTGTTATTAATTAATTTGGTCATGGTTGTGGTGTTGTCTACATTTATGTTTCAGGTTCAGGATCAGATAGTGTTTTCTATATATTCTTTTCATTTTCCTGTCACACGTAATCTTTCAAATGTCGATCTCTTGGTTTCCAATCCCTATAGTAGATGACAGGTTGGATTATACCATTTGTAGGTAGTTGTTTCTATATAATGAGTAAATTCGATGAATTACTTATCATTCTTCATAAATTAATTTTGGATATTCACTAAATATAATTAATTTGTGGTTTCAATGGATTTCTTGTAAAGATATATTTTTAATGGGGTTTCTATAAAAAATTGTTCTGATTTAGAAATGGGTTTTTCAAACATCAAATATATTTGGACTGGATTTGAAAAATAATAATAAATTGTGAGCATATATTTGAAATTTATTATTATAATATTGAAATCGTGGGATCCTTAGGTGTGTTAATAAATACACATAGGCAACCTTACTGTGTTTGGAATCACTAGTGGTTGTTTTTTTGATATTAATAGGATATGAATATACTTAATATCAGTTGGATACATCATTTGACCTATTTTAGGATCTTTTATGTCAAGTACTTATTTTAACATATACTAGATCTCAAATGATAGTGTGCTTGTTTAGTTATGGATTTCTATCACCTGATGTTTTTTTACCATGGATTGTTCCTCAAAAGTTTTTATATTAAAATGTATCACAAGGATTCACATGATGGTATTTCAGGGATCTATGTTAAATATCTCACCTTATGATTCATGGATATGACTTCTTGTTTTATAACTTATACTTTTTCAATTTCTTTCTTTGATAATATGAATTGAATTTATGATAAAACAAATGGAAAATGAATTACCAATGGATTGGATTTATGAAAATGGTTTGTAAAACTATTTTTGGTTTATAATCTTGAATTATTGCATTCTTGATAATATACGTTTTCTAGACTCTATGGCAGTATCCAGTTGGTATTTTTTATCACAGCCCAAATTTTCCTTTGGGATGTTTTATATGTTTTCTTATATAATTATGGTAATGGTAAGGGTGCCTTGTGGAATTCATGATTCTCTTGTTGTTGTTATCTTTGGTTTGGGTTGGTTTGGAGGTGACTGTTGGTCACGTGGTGTATTTTGTGTTCTTAATTTATTCATAATTTATGGTTTATCTAGTTTATCTTGGATTTTATGGATATAGTTGATTATTTTTATTCTTCATAGTACTCTGTTTGTGTGTCTTGTTTCTTTATATTAATGGCTTTTTCTGGTGTCTTTGCATCACCACACCATGTGCCAACCAGCTAAATTGAATGGTTTTCTTGACCCATTTGGTCTGTTATAATTTGGTATGAAATAGAAGTCACATGTTTATATGTGTTAAGGCTTCATGAGATCGGTTTTGTGTCTTGGATAGATTGGAGTTAGTACCATATGAATTCAGATAGTATGTGAAGAAAAGGGGCCTAGCCAGCTCACTTCTATGACTGATCTCACATTACCATGGGTGGTTAGGGACATTTTACCAAGTTTGAGACATGTGTTTTGAGTTTATTTTAATGAACTATATGGGATTCTTATTTAAATTGTCCTATTCCTTTTTAAGTAATTTCTATCATTGGTAGAATTCATAATTGATTAAATTATTGTTCTTTTAATGATTTTGTATAAATTCCAAAACCGGTACTCATATTTTTGAGTGTGATAATGATATAAATGGTTATTGTCTTATGTTAATTAGTAAATGAGTCTAATAATATATCTTATAAAATAAAGATATGAAGCTGTGATACAGTATTCAAAATAGAATCCTCCAGTTGACACTTCTTTAGTGGAAACTTTAATCCGAACTATTTAGAATCTCGGTCATGTGGGAGTTATAATCCCATGATGTGTGGTGGATCATGGAACTGGATTTATTAAGAAGAATCCACCCATATTCCATCATGAAAAATTACCCTAGGAATATAAGGAGTGTCTTTAGATGATTGAGAGTATCTTTAACTTATTGAAGACTCTTAATGTCCCAAATGGGGTTTTCAACATACATGCTCAAGGGATTGGGAAGGATATTTTGGGACACTATTGTGTAATCTATGTTAAATGAAGTCCTTAAATGGTATTCAATCCAGAAAAAATTTAATAATAAGTTTTACCCAAAGACCGTATGTGTTGAAAAAACATGTGAGTTTCTAACCTTCGAGAAGGGGGAGTGTACTGTTCTAGAGTATTCTACCCATTTTTTTGAGTTGGTGCATCTGGCAGTAGATCACGTCACTAATGATGACCTAAATCCTTGGTGATTTGAGTTGGGACTAAGGCATGATATTAGTTCGATGTTGTTTCTCAAGTGACTTGGTGGAGGTAGTCGAAAAAGTAGTTTTAGATCAGGCAGATATAGCTTGGAAGATATGTTTTGGTAGAGCTTTAGTCAGTTTAGTTGTTAGACATGGATTATCTTTTGGCCAATAATAGAAGTGGAAAACTAGCTAGTTTTTATCAGAAACATTTAATGGGGATTCATTAGGACAACATTAGGTTTTTTCTATTGGTATGGGTGACCTAGCATTACCAATATAAATTGTGTGAAGGATCCCATGACATGTCATCTTTGTGGACGATCTGGTCATTTGAAACACTTTTCTGATAGGATATCATAGTGTATTAAGTAAATATCCACATTTATCATTTGTTTATTTGTTTATCTCGATGCTTCCACGGGTGGTGGCTTCTATCCTCGGGCTAAGGGGGTGTTTATGTGCCTATAAAATATTAGGGGGTCTGATATTGGACGACTTTATGTATTTTATTATCCACAAGCGGAATCTAAACTAGGTACATTTATAGTTGGAGGTACGCTGTTTATTTCATCTTCTATGGTTCTATATTTGTTTAATTTAGTTGATAATCATTACTTTATATTTTTAATGTTATTTTATGTGTTGGTATTACATTCTAACCTGATGTTATACTTGTTGTATATTACCACACCATTGAGAAGGAGGTCCAAGCAAGGTTTTAAATGCCCCACGTGTTGGGTGATGATATCTGAATTCAAGGTGGTATAGTACTTTTTAGTTCTTGAAATTAAAATCCTCATCTTAGTTATCTACATGAATTGGATGATTATTTTTAAGGCCCATAAATACTATTATCACCATTGGGTAAAGTTCTTATCTACTGATGGGGTCATTCATATTTTTCAATGTGATTAGGACCCTTGATCGGGAATAGTAGAGACTATTGTACCTTATGACAGGGTAACCTCATTCATGTTTTCAATGATGTAACATGTGTATTTGACCCATCTTTGGGTGGTTGATTTATTATATTGGTGTGTGCGAAGCTTGAGGACATTCCTGATGATTTTTAGGAATTATATTCATAGAGAAAGGTAATGTTTACTATTTCCCTTCTCCATGATATGATTATCATTTCTATAAAATCTTATCATATGGAACCTGTTGAGTTTGTGGAACATAAGGAAAAGAATAAATACTTGGAGGCTAAATTATTTATTCTTCCCAGCTTTTCACCATGGGATTCACCAATCCACATTACAAAGAAGGCGGATAGGAGTCTCAGACATTTTATTGACCTTTAGAAGTTGAATCAGGTGATTATTACGAACAAATATCTTTTTCCTTAGATGGATGATATTTTCACCCATCTTAAAGGTTGTTTTTGGTTTTAAAAGATTGAAATTTAGTTATAGTACCACTATTTTAGGGTCTAAGAAGATTAAATACTTTACAAAGAATTTAGGATTTGGTATGGGCATTTGGAATTTTTGGTTGTGCCATTTGGTCTGACTAATGCTCATGTGTTATTTATGGCTTGGATGAAACATATCTTTAAACAGACCATGTAATAGTTAATAATTGTGTTCCAAAATGATATTTCGGTGTATTTTATGATAGAGGATGAGTATTTGGACTATTAGGATATCATTCTTTGAACCATTATAGAAAATAATTTTTATATTAATATTCTTAGATGTGAGTTTTTGATCTAGGAAGTGAAATTTATTGGACATGTGATATCTGATAGGAGATAATCACTAGATCATGAAAAGGATAATACTTTTATGTATTGGGAGTTACCTAGAAATTTGTTTCAGATAAGAAGCTTCTTAGGTATGTATTGTTACTACAGATTTTTTTTTCATGATTTCTCAAAGCATGAATATTCAATGACTGTCTTAACCATAAGGTTGTAACTTTTGAGTGGAATGAAAAGTTTCATTAGAATTTTAAGGATCTAAATGTGATTTTCACTTCATAACTGGTTTTCATTATTCAAAAATGGGGTATAGGTTATGATGTTTTCTGTAATTCTTTAGGTATGTTTTTTGGGAAGTGTCTTACTATAGAGGAAACGGGTGGTGTCTTATGGAATGCACCACTTATTACCTCATGTAAAGAACTACCCTACCTAAGATCTTTAGTTCATAGTGTTTATTCATGAACTAAATATTTGGTGACACTACGTCTTTGGATAGATGTTTAATATATATTTTTATCATTAGAACCCGAAATATACTTTTACTCAGAGGGATCTTAATTTTCGATAGAGACACTAGGTGGAATACCTTCAAACTTTTGATTTTTATATTTTTTAAACCCATGGGAAAATAAATGTGGCTTCTCATGCATTATGTATAAAATTTCCAAAACAATCCATAAAGGAATCGATTGAGGAGTAGTCGTTGATGATTTTTTTTCTAATACAAGCTTAGGAGTAAATGTTATTGGTGGATAAGTGTTCTTGGATTTGATGAAAGTTGAATCATCTTTTTTATTTACTTCAGCTCATGTAGGTGATAGAAATTAAGTTCCAATTATGGGTAAAATTATTTACAATGGGTTATCCTCTGGTGAGTGTTCAGTGTATCCCAATCGTGATTTTTTATTCTATAGTTGGTTGGTTGTTCCATTTTCACTGAAGTAAGAATTTATGGATAGTAGAAACCAGACATATTGGTATGTGCACAATGGGGATATCAACATGTATTTTGAATTGAGGTATTAGTATTGGTGTCTGGGAATGAGGTGGTCGATTTTTGATTTTTTATCATAGAGTCTTATGTTTCATAGAATTAATGTGGAACACATGATGCCTATAAATTTGATTCATCCCATACCCATTCCAGTATAAAAATGGGTGATATTATTATGGATTTCATCATTGATTTTCCATGGACTCCTAGTGGGTATGGGTGACCGTTGATCAAATCATGAAATCCTCCCATTTTATCCATATCAAGGAGATGGTGGTGGTGCAAGATCTTGGGACTTATATGTCTATGAGATTTTGAGACATCATGGGGTTCTATCTATGGTTGAATCTGATATGGACATTAGGTTCACATCTTGGTTATGGAATGGTTTACAGGAGGTGATGGCTTACCAGGTTATATTGTCTATTGATTACCATGCACATATGGATGGATTAATATAGAGGGAAATCTAGGTTCTTAAATATAATTTTATGGATTTTGTTCTTGATTTTTGTAGATCATGATAAAATCATTTGATTCTGGTCTATTTTAGCTATAAAAGGACTCAATTAAGATGTAGCCCACTGAAAATTTGTGTGGGAATCCATGTAGATCTCTATTATTCTATGAATAATTGGGACAGTGGTCCTTGGGTTGTCCATGTCTTGTTTAGGATATGACGATGATGGTGTAGTTGATCTGGAAGAGATTAATCATAACACATAGTCATCTCATATCTTATGTGGAATGTCATTACTAGATTTTGATATTTGGGTTCAGTTTTTTCTTTGTGTTTCAACTCACATGGTACATCATCAGTTTTAAAATTAGTGTATGTTGGAATCATAGTTTTTTGGACACTTTGAGATCAATGGGAGACCAGGAAAGATGGCATATCAGTTGGACTTTCCAACTAGTTCGACATTTAACCATGATGTGTTTCGTGTTTCACAACTATATAGGTATATACAGGATCCTTCCCATGTGATTGGATGGGAGGATGTTGATCTTGAGAGAAACACCACTATGGTTGAGAATCCACTTTACATTTTGGATCATTGAGAGAAGGTATTTCATGGTAAACCCATTCCTATAGTATGGGTACTATGGAAGTGAAAATGGGATAACCATGAGATGTGGTAGATGGAATTTTTTTTATGGTATAAGCAGCCCAAAATTTTGTGACTCTAGGAATATGAGTACTTTCTTGAGGTATAAATCATTTGTTTTGGGTATATTGTACCACACCATGACATTTTTCTTGTACTCCCTTGTTCATTCATTGTTTATTTCCCTTGTTTGAGTGCATTTGTCAGATTCATTAGGATGGAGATTTTTTTCTATGGAAAATGAAAAAAATAATAGGGATATATGTTTGTATGAATTAATGGAGATTAGTTACAAATGTGTTAATGGGTTTGATGTGTTCTTCCCACGTTTAGAGAATACCTAGCTGCTTTTTTGTTTTCCTACTGAGAACTATCATTTTTTTTACCTACAAGGTTATTGCACTTCTTGTAATGGGACTCCAAACTATGTAATAATCTTCATGAATATCTATTCTGTCTGGTTTTGTGAGTAATTTTTATAAATCATGTATTTTCAATACACATCATGTAATTTTTAAATTAATGTTTTTAATAAAAGGTGGTGGGTTTTTTTGGGGGTTTTAGCCTTTCTAGAATTCACATCATGTCATGGTATTAAGTTCCATGTAATTATTATGAATTGTAGTTTTATAGATTCATAATAGTTATTTTCATTTCATTAAACCATGAAACCTCCCTCACAAAACCCAGAGCTAACCCTATCCGATTTTGGAGATCTCCACACCTTCAGGGTCGTTAGTTTGGAAATCGATCATCAATATTGTTACAAGGACCTCTCCAGTTGATTATTCCTTATAGTTCATCATTTTTTTGACTCTTCATTGGCTATGTTTATATTTCATATTCATTATTAGATAATATTTCTATTAATACTTTATAGTATATCATTACAAATTATCTTTCAAAGGATAATTTCTTGGTTTCCAATCACATTGTTGAAGTTGAATTGGTTTATATACCATTTTGAGGTATTTGTTTCTATAAAATCAATTAATCAAATGAATTACTTATTATTATTTATAAATTACATTTGTTTTTTCATTTATTATTATTTAATTTTTGTTATAAAGTATTTCTTGTAAAGATAAATATATTTATAGGGGTTTCTTTAGAAAAGAAAGTGTTTGGTTCATAAATGGGTTTCTCAAACACCAAAGGGGTTTTGATGGGATTGGAAAAATATTTTATAAATTTTAAACATGGTTTTGAAATCTATTTTGACTAGAAATAAACTTTTTGTACCATGGGTGCATCTGAAAATTGACATACGAAACCATATTGTGTGTGGAACCACTAGTGGTTATTTATATTATATCGATAGACTGTGGACGGACTCGATATCAGTTAGATTTCACATTTGTCCTAGTTTTCGAATTCTTTTGTCTACTATATATTATACCATATTCTATATCCCAACTTATTTTGTGCTTGGTCATTTGTATATTTTTATCACATTATGGTTTTTATCATGGATTGTTGAACAAAGGTTTTTTAAATGAGGTTATATTACATTATAGTATTTTTGGACATGTATTTACTTTGTTGTATTAAATTGTATGTATATGATTTTCTGTTTTATCACTTTTACTTTTCATAATTCAATAATTGACAATATGAAAGAATTTCATGAAATAACTAATGGAAAATTATTTACAATTGGAATGGATTTATGAAAATTATTTGTCTAGTTATTTTTAAAATATAGAATTATTTCATTCTTGATAGTATCCCTTTTGTAGAATATTTAGAGGTATCCTAATAAGATTTATTATCACACCTAAATTTTTCATTTTGGTGGTTGTAAATGTTGTAGTATTTTAGGATTCAGGTAAAGTTAATGGAATCTTGTAGCATGTTTGATTCTATTATTATTATTTCTTTCAGTTTGGGTAGGTTTTGAGGTTAATATTTGCTCACATTGAGACTTATTGGTCTCACTTTATTCATACATTATATTTTATCTTATTTTTATTGGATTTCAAGTATCTGGTTGTAACTTGTTCTACCCCGTATTACTCAGGTTTTATGAATTTTTTGTTATATTCAATACATGTTTTGTTTTCATTGCATCACCTCACCATATGATGGTCATCATGGGGGAAAATACTAATATTATTATTTTTATCATCTTGGGTTTCTCCATCATCCCCCGATTCCATGGGATATGACTACTCCAGTGCCTCCCCTCCTCGGCCACCCTCGACTGGGGTGCAGAGAGTCTTCCTCCTCCTCCCGCGCCCCCTCGTCCCTTAGCTTTAATGCCGTTAATGGATCCCTAATTGCTCCCCATTTTCCCCTCCATTAACATCATCCCTAAAGTCTACTCGCTCATCAATGGCATCCCAATGGCTCTGATATCTTCTCAAGTGTTTAAAAATGCTTCCGAATTGATGAATCATTCCTTGGTTGCTCGTTTTGGTAAGAGACAGCCTGCAGTTGATGTTTTCTATAGGTTTATCTCCAAACAGTGGAAGCGAATTGACCAGGCGATTATTGGGCTCCTAGATTGGAGAAACCTCCTAGTTCTCTTCTCATTGGAATAAGATCACATCTAATCTTCGGATAGCGCTCCATGAGTTTCCTTAGGCTTTCAATTCTTTCTCTTTTGGTTGTCGTTCTATTTCCACTTGAAAAGAGACCCTCATGTCTCTGTGATTTGGATTTCACTCTATGGCCTCCCCCTACCATTTTAGAATCTTGTGATTTTATTCTTGATTAGAAATCTATTGGGACGTTTCCTATGAACGGACTGGCGGAAGAACATCTTAAGACACCCAATCTCCCCTAAAATCTATGTTAAAGTTGATGTATATAATGACTATTTGGAAACCATTGGCATATAGATTGAAGGTGAGATTCTATGGTTTCAAAAGGATGTCTATGAATCTTGTGTCATCTTATGTTCATCCTGCTGCCGTCTCGGCCACAATGTTTCCAGTTTCTAGAATCAGTCGATGGGGGTCTCTTAGGGGGAATTAGATGAAGGTATTCTTGTATAAGCCATGGGGGATGGTGAAAAGTCTATCTCAGTTGATGAATATTCAGGTTACTATTTTTAGGAGGCTGACCTAGGAGGTGTGAGCATGGATTTTCCCTTTGTTACTGTAGAAGGATCGTTGGGAAAGAGCTATACAGACTCTTAATTAGTTCTGAAGAAGGTTGTTCATAGTGAGTCTTTATAGATAAATCCCCTGGTATCTGATGTTATCAATTGTTTGAAGAGAGACTTGGGTATTCCCACTCCTGTTGTCAAAAAGGGACAAGTGGAATCTGGTTTGGATTATCTCACTGATGCGGTTGTCTGGGCCCCTCTAGTTGGCTCTAACTCAGCTATAGAAAAATGAATGGGCTATGAGGAAAGTCAAACAGCCCCCCAAGGAATGATCTTATATTGAATTTGTTCTTCTAGGTCTTGAGGAAAAGGTATTTGTGGGTCCTCAGGATGATCTATATCATGTGAATAGGTCATACGCGAGGAAAGTTGTTCCATCTATTAAGTTGTGGAACCGTTTTTTGAGCTTGGAGGATGCAGGGCATGACTAGGAGGTTGATTGGACAGATCATCACAATGAGGATAAGGGTATCCCATGGGAGGAGTATGGTTATGACTCCTATAGACAGCTATCAGGAGTCATTGTTCATGTGTTCTATGGTAGAGACACTTGTAGTTTGAGGAGGAGGAATGGTTGGAATGGAAGGAAGAAAGGATGCATGGATTATTCTTACCTTGCCTCACCAATAGATACCTGATATGATAGGAAGGGGTTCTCAACATAAATGGAAATGCAGTTCGAGCAGGGGATGTGGAAGCCATAGTCAAGGGGGTTGTTCTCATTAGGAATGTACTGAATATTTCATGCATGAATGTTGAGAAACATATAGAGCTACTATTTCATTCCGAAGAAGAAATAGAGGAATCTCATGTGACCAGTTATTCAACCGATGATGGTGATAAAAATATAGAAATGGCCATTCATGTGGACACTAATAGAGAACATAGGGATGATATTGACAAGAATAATTTTATCCCAGTAAGTGGTCTCAAGTCGGGGAAAATCAACAAATTGGAATACATGAAATCGTGGGACAGACTAGTGCATCGATTTGAAGACCTCATAAAGGATGATCCAGAAACATCGGTAACCACTTTTTCCAAGGAACATCTCAAGGTTAAAAATTTCAATAGGATTAAATTTTCCTTTAATAACTATGTTTTTTCTTGAGGTTTATAAATTTTTCCTTAAAAGTTTCTATGGTTTATAATACAAAAATGAAGTTGGATGGATGGACGGTCATCTTGGGTGTATAGTTTTTTTCAACCTGTTTGGTCCATTACAACAGGCCTCCTCTACACCATATATAGTATCTAATAGTGTGCCCATGACATTAAATTAGTGTGTAAAGGTTGGGTACACTCAGTGGTCATTTCCCACACTCAAAAAAATTTAGTTCTTGTGGCCTCTAAGGATATCTACCTAGGTTCATCCAAAATTTATTAATGCCCCAATATATTCCAAGATAATCCACACAAAAGGAAATTACTAGTTAGTTAGAATCTTAAACTTTTATATGGATATGTTCATAGGCCTCATGAGTGAAGTATCTACAAACAATACATACATTTTTGTTGGATTTTGAGGTGGACAAGGCTATATTGAAAGATAACATCTTTGCTGCAGCTTCTATAGATGATTCCATGGTTGATATAGGTGTCAAACACTCCTTTATATCTACCCATTTTTTAGATGTGATAACACTTCTAATGGGGATTATATCTTTTTTCATGGAACTAGAAATACCTCTTGATAGGATGAAATTGTACGGTTTTTCCCCTTTATGTAACTTTTAATAGTTGATTTGGAGTTGGACTAGGATTTCTTGGTTCAGGATCTAGATCTATTTGACGTAATCATCATTATAGAATGGTTTATCACTCCTAGAGATGACATTGATTATTAACATCGTCATGTCATTTTCTTCATTGTTGATGGGAACTCATGGGTGTTCTAGGGAGAGTGGGATCCAAGGTTTGGTCATGAGGGACCTTCTTACCTCTAGCTCAACAGTATGTTGTATTCAATTGTAATTAAGTCCCATGATGGTCACCCTATTTTTGATCTACCTTTATGGGTTAGGGTTTCCTATAGGTTTTACTAGGTTATTTCCATGGTCCTCCTCAAGATAGATAGGTATAGTTTTTAGTCAATCTAGGGTTGGGTAAAAAATTTGATTTCTATACCCTCCAATCATCAGTCACCTACAGAGATAATAGATCTCAAGATTCAATTGGTTGGCCAATTGAGAAGAAATTTATTCATCCTAATTTTTCTCTGAGGTAGTCCCATAATCTTTTCAATGAAGTCTGATTGTAATATTTATCTTTTCATATATGATAAAAAGGTAAATTGTGTGATGGTTAAGAAAAACTACCTTTTCCAATGTGGATGAACTATTTGATCAATTAAATGTGGTGAAGTGGATTTTGAAAATTGATCCTCTATCAAGATATCACCAACTCAGTGTTCATGACTCAAATATCTCGAAGACCACCTTTAGTATTAGGTATATGCATTATGAATATATTTTAATACCTTCGGTCATAACCAATGATCTTATAATGTATATGGATTTGATGAACTTTATGTTACAATAGTATCTTGAACCTTTTTTATGGTTTTCATCGACCATATCTTGGTTTATTAGAGATCTATTCCTGAGAATGAGAACCATATAAATGTGGTATTGGAAATATAAAGGATTAACTACCTTTATGGGATGCTATTTAACTACAATTTAATGATCCATGAAGTAAAGCTATTGGGTCACATGATTTTAGAAAATAGACTCTTAACTAATCCTAAGAAATTGAAGGTTCTCTTGTCATGGGAAGAATCATGGAATGTCTTTGAGATATATATATTACTAGTTTTGGAAATATATTATTTTTTTATCAACAATTTCTTGAAGTCAATATAACATTTGACTTCTCTAATAAAGAAAGAGGTTAAATTTTATTGGGAAGAAAATTATATGCTTCTGTTGATTATTTAAAATGATATATAACAATAGTTCCTATATTAATCTTATTGGAAGGTGGTAAGGGTTTTTGTGGTATATTTTAATGCTTCGGGAGAAAGTTTTGGGTTTTGTAGACAGACAGAATAAACCCAGTATCACATAAGCCTCTTCATATCATTAGTTACATGAGAAATATTACCCCACCTATGATATAGTTATCACCATTCTTTTGTATTCTCTTATATTTTATTGAAATTGTCTCTTTAGGGAGACGTTAATGGGGTTTTCTGATCATATGAGCTTGATTTATATATTTTCATAGAAAGTATGAAACCATTGATGGAGATGATTGGTGGAATACCTCAAACAAATTGACTTTTACATCACATATACCCAATGGAAGCGGAATATAATCACATACGCTCTCAGTAGAATTTACCTATATTAGGTTGTATTAGAATTGAAAGAGTAGTGAAACCTTGTGGGACTTTTTTCATAGTTTCATCATGATTCATAAGAGGATGAATTAGGTGTGGCTTTGAAAAATGTTCATATGTCAACATATTTCCTTATTCTTATTCTATAAAACCAAAAATAGGATGTTGTGTTTATAGGAGTCACTAAATCTTTATATGGTGGGGAGATCTTGTTAGGTTTGTCTCTCCCCTATAATGGAATTATTATTTATGGGAAATGCTTTCACATAATATCTTCATTAAATAATGTAATTTTAGGTGATTTATATTGTACTGCCCCATGATTTCATAGTAAGTTATTTTCTTTAATATAATTTAATAACTTACACTACACACAACACTATGTTCGAGCGCACCACAACTTACAAAACTCGGCATTCAAAAAGAATTTATAAAAAGTATTAACTAAATTTTGAATATTATATACACCATATAATTTTGGAGTCCCTATTATGTGTTTATTAGAAATAATATAAGAACAAATTCATTTTTTTAGATAAAAGAAGTATTTTTCAAAAAATGAAATTTCCCCACCTTTTAATGGAAACCCCTTTTTAAAACCAATATTTGACACTTTTATATATTCTATTTAATGAAATTATAATTTTCTTTAGAATCGAGACATAAAAATTTATTTTGGATAAATTTTTGGTACTTTTCTGGTAACATTCATATTTTGTTGAATACTGAAAATACTAAATTTTTATTGAAAACAACTTTTTTAATCGAAAAAATTTATAATGTTAAATTATGAATTTGAATGGTTTGGAAGTATAATTAGATTATATTTTTTTCATTTAATACAATGTAGGTCATTATAAGTAATTTTTCATTTATAATTGACATAAACACATGTCAATCTTTTGATAGTTTTTTACTTTATAAAAAACATGCTTTTTGGTTTTGACTATGGGAATTAATTTTAAATTAATTAATTAAACTTCAATTTTTTTAATTTTTTGAAATAGTATTAATTTTTTAATTCAGAATATCAAAATATTCTTAGGGATAATTTTTGGTATTTTTCAAAAAACATTCAATTTTTGATGAATAGTGAAAAACAATGCGTTATTGTTTAAAACTGACTTTTTATTTAAATAATGATTTATTTTATTTATTTTAAGTCAAAATATATACATAATTTTATATATATTCAATTTAATTCATTTCATTCTTTTTATAATAAGTTTAGATATACAAAATTTTATTTAACTTTTTACCGTCTTTTACCAACCTTCTAAGAGCATCTGAAAATTTGCATAAACATTAATTTCACCACTTCTGTGAGTTGAATTTCAAAAATATGAGACACACGGTAAACATCAGTATGTAAAATTTGGTTCAATAAGATGAAAATAATTGTTGGTCAATAGTAACTTTTGACTTGTATTTACCATGGTTAAAAGTAAATAGGGTAATTAAGGGTAAAAGTGATAATATAATTACCCTAACACATATATTAATTCTATTGGATAAGTGTAATTTGACCAAAAACAAATTTAGATATAAAATATGATGCTCTTTGGTCCCCTAGGATTAGATTAGGACATTTATTATTATTTTATTTAAAGAAGAGTTAAAAGTGTTAAATTCAAAGTTTAATAACTAAAATTTTTTTAATATAGGGTTAAACATAAGATAAATTTGAATATAAATATTCATTATAAAGATAAATTATTTAAAACATAATGTTTTTTTATTTATAATTTTTAGATATTAAATGATTTAATTTATATATGACATAATGATGATGTAGTAATTACCTTATTAATGAAATATTAAAATAATTGATATTATAAATATCCAAATAAATTTAAGTTGAGACTTATGATAAATTAAACTAATTTTATTAGATAATATGACATGTTAGGGTTGATTAAATAAATTTTATTTGAAGTTATAAGGTTTTTATGGCTTTCAAAAAAATCAAACACTAAATAGTTTCAAAATTGACATAATTATGTTTTTAAAACAAATACTATATTATTAATTTATATAACATTCCTAAAAATGTATGGTTCTGAAAAAGGACATAGATAAGGTTATATATATTAATAATGAACCACTTGGGGCTCTCTTGGCTTGTTATTGTATGTTTATTAACCATATAATATAAATATACCAAGAGACATGGTAAATGTCAAACTATTAACTAAGAGTTAAATCTTAAAGATAAGGTTAATATGGTGATCTAAACTGTTCTGAAACCTATTGTTTGAGATATTTTATACCCATATCTATATTATACTTAAAAAACTCATATTAGATCCATTAGAAAAAGAAAATTATTTTATCATGAAATAATATTTCAAGCTTTTCCAAAAGATCTCCTCACCCCACTTATAAAAGGACACTTCCCCATCTCTCAAAATCACCACTCGAAAGCCATTTTCTCTGCCACCCCCTCCCAAATATTCTCCCATAATCCCTCATATCAACCTAGAGTCCTTACTTTTATCATAAAGCCATCCTATGGAGCCCTTTTGATCAACTCAAAAGGAAACACCCAAAGATGAGGTAATATTTCACCACCCTCTTTCAAGTTCTTTTCTTCTTCCATTTCCTCTATATTTTTTTGGATTCCAAAAAAAAATCAAGTACCTTATAAGTACTATGACATTATTATAAATATGGTACAACCATATTCTTTATTCTATCCATCGTATAAATGACCAAGTCACCATACGTGTGTACGTACGGCTTACCGTCTCCATGTCATGGTGTAGTTTGTTAATCAAACACTTCATTATTTGGATTGGTATAATAACAAGTATAAATGATGTAAATAATAAATATAACCTTTTAATGACTCCTTATATATGATATACCATCAATTTATATATGATTTCACCATCAATATAATGATATGTTTTCTCGTGCGTACGTACAACTTACCGTCTCCACGTACGCGATGAGATTCATTTCACATCGTAATCATTCAAGAATTATTTTCATTTTATGATTAAAAATAATGTTTAAGAATTTAATATCATTCTAAATATGAATCAAATACCACCTATACATAATAAATATGACTTATGTAACAAAACATATAAAGGAAAAGGAATAAGTTAATAACCAAAACAATGATACTACTGAAATGTCATTATCAAAGCAATATTAGAAGATCATATGTGATATCATATTTATGAATTTTATTCTTTTATAATTTAATAACAATTATTTAACCATTATACAGGAGGTTAACCAACCATATACTATGGAAAAGTACAAGGTAAGGGGTTTCTTATCTCACTTTTAATTATGTGATATTTCCATTATTTACCACTTATTTATTGCATATGGTGTATTGTGTATTTCCATTTGATATATATTATCATGATTCCCTTTATATTAATGGTATTATATGATTTAATAGGTGGTTTTTAAATTTTTTTCATATGAATCGATTGATTACAACGTGGTAAGGGATTTTCATCTCACTTCTTATTTCTGTGAGATTCATGCTATATTTTTACTATTTCCTTTTTTGTGGTATATGTAAAGTGCATGATTATATTATTTGTGTAATATAGAATAATTTATGGGTATTTACATCATCATTTTATGATACTTCTTTCATGGGTTGATTGTATCGTAATTTACCAAATCGGTAAGGGAATTTCAAGTTTTAATTTCCACACATTGGGCTTTACGTATACTTCATTAATTATTTTACTCTAAGATTATGAGTAGAATCACTATTTATTATTTATGTTTTAATCTCCAATATTTTTTGTGTACATACCTTTGATACACATAATCACTCAATTGATAAATTTTCATTCCATTGCTATGAACTTTTTAGGGTAATCTTAACTGAATTTATATTCATTGAGTTAAACATCCAAGTCATTGGTTATATTTTTACAAGAATATGTGTGAATGTAATATGATTGATTTAAACTAATTATCTAATTATATTTAGTGTATTTATATTTTTCACACATGATTATTTTATCGATTTATCCTTAATCTAAGTATACTGTCATTATAAGGTATTTCGTCTCAATTTACATTACTTTGAGACCTCTTTGTCATTATTCGACAATTCACTTTATATGGTGTATATAATATCATTTGAAATATTATATCATGAAACCTTTTATTCACATGAAATTATAATTTTTTAATTAATTTTTTTCCTCAATTACATGTTTTCAAGCATATCTTATTTGGTTAGGAACTTGTTAACTAAAATATTGTTTTAAATGTTTTAAATATTTATTCTTCTAAATATTTCTCATTAATGTCCATGTTTTAAAAATAGTTTTAAGTATTTAATTATATGGACTTAAATGTTCTGAAATTAAAATTCATTTTTAATGTTTCATAGTGGTATGGGATACATTGATTCAAAAATCTATTTTAAATGACTTCTTTGATAAATAGAGAGACCTTTAAATGTTTTCAAGAAAAAAGGGATATTTCTATAAAATAGTTTTAATAACTATTTTCATCTATGTAAATATCCTTCAGTGTATTTTAATCTTGATTAAGGTTGATTTATCATAATACAATCATCCATATTGTATTAAATGAGTTATGTTTGACTTTGGATGTGCTATTTTTTTCCCATTAATGGATTATGGTTAAAATATTGACATTTTGTATTCTAGTATTAATACGAATTTTTAGATTTTGTTTCATCCTTTCATATGAAGAATAGATTGGTATTAGAAAGTAACTGGTGGAGCCCACTATAGATCGAAGATGCATCAGTAGTTCTCATGAGAAAAACAAGTTCCTTCGCACAAGGCCTTGACAAAATCTAATTTGTATTCTTTTTAAAAGGCCTTGACTATGTGTTATGAAGTCTGGCATTATGAATTCCATCATTATTAAATTGTATATTGATATTGCATGTGATTATTCAACTAGTAGAATATCCATGTGAATAAGTAAATGGAATTATTTTGTTTTATATTTTCCCTATTATGATGAAGTTTATGTTTAAAAGGATTCTGTTTTAGTCTTTTAGATTACCTTATAAGTGTGTGCTTATTTATGAATGTTTCTGGTATATTTTTATCCTTACTGAGCATCTATTCTCACCCCTTTTCTTCTGTTTTATTTTTCATAGGATGAAATGAAGTATATTACGATTAACCTACAGGAATAGGCTAAGGAATATAAGAGTGTTCAAAGGGGACACAATGTTTTTTTATTTATTGATGAAAAGTAAAACATATGTATCTATCTAGTAATTCCAAGTCTACTAAACCAATTGGTCTTTCGGGACATGATTCCTTGTATCATGCCAATGTTATGTAATAATGCACTGATTCTATGTTACTAGGGTCAGGGCATTACAGTTGGTATCAAAGAAAGATTATCACAAACCTTGGAAGCTAGATTTATAAAAAAACTATGATTAGGAAACACTACCCTAAGATAAACATTGGGGATTAGTATAGAAGAACTTCCAATAATTTTGGAAATATAAATATAATGTGGGTTTTCCAAGCAATACATCTCTATTTGGATACGATCAGGTAGAGGTGACTTTGGTAGAGATGTACCTAGGAGTGAAAACTCTGACAAGGAGTTTCAGGCCTAACCCGACATATCCTGGTACACGATAATGGTCCTTGCTGGTTACATCACTCCTGGGGGATATGCTTAGGATAATTCACCTATTATTTACAAACCGATTTGAATGATTTTAATATAAGATGAGAATAAATAAACTTGGTTAATCCTAAGATGTTTTAGATTGAAAATAATGTGTTATTATATTCTCTAAATGATTTTATGACTTAGATAATGCTTTCTTGTGTTAGTCAATGGCTAGATTCCAAAGAAGTCATAGTAACATTGAACATCGTGTACAAGGTGGGTACGGTGGTGGAAATGAGAAATGAAATGGAATGTTGACAGGTTTAAAAGATATCATGTTCATACCAAATCAGTTTTCCCCAAATATGGTCAACAACATATATATTAACCAACTCTCTAACTCAACAAAGAATACAAAGGCGGTGAATGATAAGAGCTCCAGCAGTATAGACCAGGGAGAAAAGAAAGCTCAATTTTCATCATGTAGGAAATGTGGAAGAAGACACCTATGGAAAGTGTCTCAATGGAATAAAGAACTGTTTATGTGTGTGAAAGAAGGACATAAAGTAAAGAATTGATAAGGAAAAATGAATAGTATTATGGAAGAAAATAAAAATTATCCCAAGAATACATTTATAGTCATTTTCCATAAATTTAGGGGACCTGGGCATTACCCGAGTGAATGCCCTATTCCATAGGATAACCTCTTGGTCAAGGAATATACTATGTAGAAATAAATGGATGGTGAAATGTTTAAAAGTATTAATCCTCTTTGTTGATGGTATTACTTTGGAAGAATTTTCTCTTGTATGTGTAACCCTGTAGTTTGTTATGTGAAAATTCTATTTTAGATAGAATTATTTTTTTCTATTGTTGATATAGTTATAAATAAAAATTTGGTTTTATATGATCATTGAATTTGAGGTAATTACATGTTATTAAATTTTGCGATAAAAATGTGAGGTATTAGGTAACATTTGTTGTGAAATTATGTTATTGTTATTTTGAATAATTTAGCTCCTTTTGGGAATGTTATAAAATATTTTTTTTTTGAAAAAGGACAACATGTAGACCATGTGACAACCTGTCACATTGGATAGAGTGGCAGTAATCGAACTCACAACCAGAGTGCGATTAGGGTTTACCACCTACCACTAGACTAAATGAAGTCCCTAGTTAGTGTGACTAATTCTTTTTAGTTAAGTGATTTTATTGATTAATAATAAGTTTATTTTGGATCTAATTTCTTATCAAATTGATATCCTCAGTATAGAAAATTATTCGGTGATTAGGTGATAAATTTTATTTTAGAAGATGTTCGCTCTGTTGGGAACACTATATGCCTAAAGAAAATAGAATACTATGGGATTTAATTTGAAGAGTAATGGTGTATTTTAATCTATGTTTTTATTGTGGATTTATAGTGATTTTGGTTATTTATAAAAATGATTATCCAATCATAGAGAATATGTGATTAGGTTAATTACTTTTAATTATGTGACATTAAGAGTAGTCAATGTTATTTGGAGATACAATTTATTATGGAAGACTGCCGATGTTATTAATATTTTCATGACATATTATATACTCCCTTTCTTGATTTTATATGAAATTTTCATAATTTATGTGAAATATTAATGTTTTAATACTAAGAATAATTTTTGAGAATTTTTAGAAGTAGTTCAATTGAGTCAATTTACTATTTTATTTATAACCCACACCCTACTGATCCAATTTTTTTTCCTGTTTCATTGAATTCCAAATTCAATATAAAACATTTTAGTAGAAGGGATCATGGTCCAATTCTACATTTTGAAGTTCCATATGGACCACACAAGAAGGCCTATAGAATCTATGAAGAAACTGGACCATCCATGAAGATTTAATTTCTGGGATCAATCAAGAAGTCCAAATTCCTTTATTCTCCTCCACTGCTCGGTAGAAAATATAAGGAGTCTTGGAAAAAAAATTCAAGTCCCAACTTAAATTAAAAGAGGCCCAAATGATTCATTTAAAGTGATCCCACCATTCTGGTTGGGAAATAAAATCATTACAGTATTCATGACATATCTCATGATGTAATCATCATATTAAGATGATATTTTATAGTTTGAAAGAGGATATATAGATGGCTGACTTTTTTGCAGAAAGAATTCTGATTTAAAGGCATATTCTATATAAAAATCCATTCACATTTTGGAAATTGAAAACACAAGGACAAAAATTGATAGTTTAGAATTTTTATTGAAACTGTCATAACTATGGCTCCATAAGACCAAATTACTCCATATTTTGAGAGTCTTCAACAAAATTATTATCTAAAAAAATGTATGATGGAGATATCTCTAGATTTGGTAGTCAGGATGTCCAAATCATCGAGCCAAGTGGAGGGACAGATTGAGAATGCAAACAATCAACTTCCTTGGGCTATAAATACATCCCCCTACACTCCTTCAAGGATGTTAGAATTTTAGAAGAGAGGAGAAATAATTGGCACGACCAAAGAATTTCCAATGCCTTTGGAGAACCTTCCATACTCAATTTTTCAATTGAGATACCCTTCCTCCTCTCTTTTTTTCCATTTACTTCTGTGTTCTTCACTGTTGTAATATTGTTAGTCATTTCTTTTGTAATTATGTTTTATTACAAGTTTCTTCTTAGGTACCTATTATTCTCATCCACCTTCTGTAGTTTAATATTATTGTTCTTAAAATAGTTTAAATCAAGTTAAAACATTTTCCCTTCATTTTCTTCCTCATTCAATCGAAAGTCTTTTTTTTACTCTCTTCAACGATCACGTGTGTTCGAAGAACTACTATTTTCTTATCCAGTTCTTTTCGTTCTATTTATAATTCATCACCATAATCATATATTACCAAATTAATAATAATTTAAATGTATTATTAAATAAAACATTGGGGTGGGTCATTATTTAGATACGTTAAGCGATTGAGAGCTTTTTCCTGATGAGTATTCTTTAATTTAACATTGTGTATGTTGGACTTAACATGTCAAGGTTTAATGACTTGTTTTGTTTAGCGTCTGTTTTCCATAGATTATTGGAAACATAAATACACTACCATCAACAAGATCTGATTGATATTCAAACCCTAAGTTATGTTAATGATTGGATTAATGAATTGACACTTACGAATTCCAATCAACGTTATCTTGTGAAGTGGGTGTTACTTTAAATTCAATATAAAGAAAAGGTCAAGGATATGACAAGATTAAATAGATAAAAATGAACTCACCCCAATATTTATAAAATTTTTAAATCAATATTAATCAATCAATCATTTCATAAGCTCTGCAAACAAACCCCCAATCAGAATACAATCAAATATAAAGAATCGACTATTAAAAAGTATCATCGCTGAGGATTCGACATGAGTGCATCTATACACATTAGCAGAGCACCAGAACCTTGACAAGTAAATAGGGGACAATCTACCATGATTTCAAATGGTTTCATTTCCATGGATGGTTCTTTATATAGTCATTAGTTTTTTATTATTGTAAAAAAACCCAAAAAATGAAAATTAAAAAAAAATTAAAAAAAACACAAAGAAACCCCCACCTTCTCATAAAAATAATAAACTGAAAAAAAGACATAGAAAACCCAATCTTCCTCTTTCTTTCAAAATCTATGTAAATGCCCCATAGCCTCCCAAATAATCCCTCAGATATTTTTGACCATGAAATTGAGCAAACACTTCTCAAACTTAGGTGGAACATTATAGATAATCAAATAATTAAAGAACTAGTCCTTGTCCAACTAATTGAATTAGATATGGCCAATCCTAGGAAACAAACACTTAATGAACTTTCTGCCCCTGATATGAATTAAAAACCTCTTGGTATTCATTATACAAACGTAGAGGTTAACTTTGAACTCAAATCGGGTTTGATTCATCTTCTCCCTCATTTCCATGGGCTAGCCGGTGAGGATCCACATCTCCACCTTAAAGAGTTCCAAGTGGGGTGATCTACCATGAAGTCTCAAGGGGTTTCTAATGAACAAATAAAACATCGAGCATTAACTTTATCCCTAGATGACACTACTATGTAATGGATCTACTACCTTCCTCCTGGTTTCATAACCACATGGAATGACATAGAGGGACTCTTCTTAGAGAAATTATTTCCTGCTTCTCGTACTGCTTCTATCCGAAAGGAAATACGTGGTATTCATCAATTCACAAATGAATCACTCAATGAGTACTGGGAGAGGTTCAAAAAGGCGGTTTTAACCTACCCATGCCACCAAATCCCTAACCAACTCCTGATCCAATACTTCTATAAGGGGTTATTTTCTATGGAGAGAACTATTATTAAGAGATTGAGAGCTTTTTCCCGATGAGTATTTTTCAATTTAACATTGTTTATATTGGGATTAACATGTCATGGATTAATGACTTGTTTTGATTAACATTTGGTTTCAATGGTTTATTAGAACCATAAATAGACTAACATCCACAAGCTCTGATTTAGTTTAGAACCCTAAGTTAAGTTAAGGCTTGGATTAAAGCATTAACAATTAGGAATTCCAATCAATGTTATCTTGTGAAGGGGGTATTAATTTAAATTCAATATAATGCAAATCTCAAAAATATCACAATCTTAAATCCCTAAAAATAAACTCACCCCAAAATTTGTCAAATTTTTAAATAAATATTTATCAATGAATCATTTAATAAGCTTTGCAAACAAACCCCCCAATCAAAATACAATCAACTAAAAACATCCGACTAATAAAAAGTATCATCACTGAGGATTCGACCCGAGTGCTACTATACACATTAGAAAAGCACTGGAACCTTGAACGGTCGATAAGAGACAATTGTCCACAATTTCAAAAAAGTAATCAAATTTTTCTATGTTTTGGGTTTCAATATTATTTTGGATTATATTGAAGGATTTTAAATATATTATTTTATTGAATGCTATATATTGAACTTTGGGTATTTTTGGTTAAATTTTTAAAATTAAGATTAGTATTTCTTTCTCAAAAGGATTATCCTTTTTGGGGATCTCTAATCTTGTACTAACTATTATGGTTTTTGTTAATATCTAAATACAAGGTAAATATATAGTTTATCATTTGTATTTATGTGATTCTCTAGATTTTGATTCTAGCACTTCAGGTGTGACCACGTCATCTTGAATACACATCGTTTGAAAAAAAAGATGAGTTGTGGTAGAAATTTATTAAAACATGAAACTCTACTTAAAAATTATGTATATCTCTTTATTTTCATATTCAATCTCATAAACAAATTCCTAAACATTATAAAATGGAACTTAAAACAAAAAACATTGTTTGTTTACTTTTCCTACTGGAAAACTAATAACTGTTTATCCCATCACAAGTTTGTGGTTTTCTTATTGTTAACTTTCTCCTGATAATGTTTTCTATCACTCTCCATCAGAAATTTACACTTATTTTATCTTTCATATCCATATTTTCTTACAAGTAATCCCAGTATAAGTCATCTGAGGTGACATTTGTACTTCTCTTTATTTTTTTAAAGTGATTGTTTTATCGACTATTTTTCTGATGTGGGACATTCAATGAAGTTCCCAAGCACAATTGTAAAATTGTGAGGACAAAATTTCCAAAATGGGGGAATAATATAACACCCCAAAATTTCATAGTAAGTTATTTTCTTTAATGTAATTCAATATCTTGTGCTGCACGCAACACCAAGTTCGAGCCCATGACAACTTACCAAAGTAGCCGTTCAAAAAAAGGGTATGAATATTATTAACTGAATTTTGAATTTTATATACTCCATATAATTTTAGAATCCATATTATGTGTTTCTTATACATAATATAATTATAAATTCATTTTTTTAGATAAAAGTATTATTTTTCAAAAAATGATATTTACAACCTTTTAATGGAAAACCCATTTTAAAACCAGTATTTGGCACTTTAATATATTCAATTTAATGAAATTAAATTCTGATATATAATCGTTATATAAAAACATATTTTGGATAAATATTTGGTACTTTTCTGATAAATTTCATATTTTGATGAATACTAAAAAATACTAAATTTTAATTGAAAACAAATTTTTTAATAGAAATAATTTAAAGTGTTAAATTATTCATTTTAATGGTTTTTAATTATAATTGGATTATATTTTAGTCATTTAATACAATTTAAGTCATTATAAGTAATTTCACGTTTAAATTTGACATAAACACATTTTAATTTTTTGATAGTTTTTACTTTTAAAAAAACCCGCTTTTTAGTTTTGAAAATGGGAATTAATTTTAAATTAGTTAATTCATCATCTATTTTTTTAATTTGGTAAAATAGTATTATTTTTTGAATTCGTAATATCAAAATTATCTTAGGGTGAATTTTTGGTATTTTTCTGAAAACATTCAAATTTTGATGAATAGTGAAAAACACCACGTTATTGTTTAAAACTGACTTTTTATTTAAATAATTATTTATTTTATTTATTTTAAGTTAATGTAGATACATAATACCTATATATGTTCAATTTAATTCAATGGAGTCATTTTATAATAAGTTTATATATATATAATTTTATTGAACTTTTTACCGTCTTTTACCCACCTTCTAGGAGCATCAGAAAATTTGTGTAAAAATTAATTATACTGATTCTATGAGTTGAATTTCAAAAATATGAGAGACACAATTAACATTAGTATGTAAAATGTGGTTCAATAAGATGAAAATAATTTTTTTTAATAGTATGTTTTGATTTTATTTACCACTTTTAAAAGTAAATAGTGTAATTAAGGGTAAAAATGATATTATAATTACCCTAACACATGTCCTAATTCTATTGGATAAGTGTAATTCGACCAAAAACAACCTTAGGAATAAAATATGTTCTTCCTGGTCCTTAATTATTAGATTAGGACATTTATTATTATTTTATTTAAATAAGAGTTAAAAGTTTTAAATTCAATGTTCAATAACTAAAGAATTTTTAATATTGGGTTATACATAATATAAATTCAACTATAAATGTTAAGTAGAAAGATAAAAATATTTCCTCCAAAATTGTATTTTATTTATAATTTTTAGACATTAAGTAATTTAATTTATATATGACATAATGATGATGCAGTAATTACCTTATGAAGGAAATATTAAAATAATTGATATTATAAATATTCAAATAAATGTAAATTGATACTTATGATTAATTCCACTAATTTTATAGGTTAATATGACCTATTTGAGTTGATTAAATAAATTTTATTCAAATTGATAAAGTATTTATGGTTTTCAGAAAAATCAAATACTAAATAGTATCAAAATTGACATTATTGAGTTTTTAAAACAAATAAAATATTATTTTTTTATAAAAGATTGAGTCACATATGACTCTTTATTGAATTAGAAGAAGGTATCAAGATATAGAGGAATCAAAATTAGAGATAAAGGACAGAAAGAACACATTTAGGCCATTTTAGACCAAGTGTTCATATTGTGATGTGGGGAGCGTCCAACCCGCTCGCGAGGATGCTTCCCTCTTCTCCCAGTTTTTGCCCGCGTCCATGGTCCCCCTCCATCATTAAGATATTAAAAATTGTATGAATTCGCCATCTCATCTAATTCACATACATGAACATCTCTTTGAACCTCTTCCTCGCTACTGCCTGATGCAAATTTCTCAAAAGAATTACGAGTACTTACATTTAAAAGATGTTTGCCTTTCATGCTTCAAGCATTGTCATTATCAGGTGACTTCAAGATTGAAGTCCTACTGATAGTCCATTCTGAGCACCCATCCCCCTTTTGATTGAGAGTCTATGGAACAATGTTTTTGATGATCCTGTCAACTGTCAAAATGTCATCAGTGGAAGTCAGGTACGTGCCTGTACACTGGACAGGAGTAGCATTATTTTGAAAATCCAACCTTCTCCTGCCCGATCCAGGTTGAGGTTCTTTTACCATCTGATCAATTTTTTCATTGGAAGGATGATTTGTGCTTGTGTTCTAGATAGATGCAGCATCCTGAGTGCCATAAGGGACCTGCCAGCACTTACCAGGTCCTGAATTCTGAACTTCGTCCATTCTCAAATCAGGTGTGTGCTTCCTGGGGGTCATCTCTTTATCCATAGGATTCAATGGAGATATTTCAACCTCAAAATGAGTCCTTACCTATCCCAAGGCATCAGGGGTTGAGGATGAAGTCAATGCTTCTTTTGAAGCCATTAGTCTTGGAGGATTCAAGTGGTGTCTATGGGATTTGAATGATTTAGAAACATATTTACTGCAATTTAGAATAGGATCATGTTTACTTTTGTGGGGAGGAGTATAAGAAACCTTTTCGGATGAAGCCCCTTATAATTTGGTCTTCCCCTTACGAATATAAGAAACTGAATTCTTCTCTTTCCACAAATTCAAGTCCATCTCATTTTGAGCAGCAATTTCCTTGTATTCATTGCTATCATTTGATTCATCACCCTTACTATCATCCATGATTTCATTAGTCAAGGAATTCATGAATGAAAACCTAGTGTGGAGACCATCCTCTGCTATATCAACCCAAGACACCTTGGATTTATCAACTTGTAGAATTGGTGGAACCAGATTATTGGTTATTTTAGGGAATTCAGTGGGAAAATTTATGTCATCTATACAACCGTTATTTAGAGAATAGTCTAAAATAGGTGCACTACTTTCTTGAAAAGTTCTTAAATTAATATGTGAACTAACCTGCCCATTGATAGGATTATGATTATTGGAAAAAGGAACCTGAAGTGCATCAACAGTTTTAGAATGCTAGATTATTGCTTTACTAGACCTTCTACAACAATGAGAGTCATGGCCTTTTTTTGATAATTTTGACATAGGAGATCACTTCTATAATTATCAATTGATTGTCTAATTTTATTGAAAGCATCACAAAAGGGGGCTTCTTCTCATATTCAATTCAGAGAGTTATTTCATCCTGAGGGGTGGATAGCACAAATTTTTCAATAAGTGTTGAGCTTAGAACAAATTCTATTAAAATCCTAGTGAAGTTACCATAGCTGACCAAGTTAGTGGTGATATCCATCATTATGGGATTTCCTATTGCAACAGAAATATCGTAAAAAAATTATGGGTTCCATAAAACCCAATTTAATCCATGTACTTTGATCCAGATTGGTGCGCAAGTCTCTTTAAATTCATTGAAGTTGAAGCTTAGGTTCCATTCATGAAAACATATAATACCTGGTTGAAGGTAAATTGATCCAAAAATCCATGATTGGTTTTTCAATTCCACAGAGGGAAATAGCAAATGGAAGAATCCCTCCCAACCGAAATGCATTTGATGTCTGAAAACCAAAAAATACAATATTATTAATTGATATAATATTCCTAAAAATGTAAGTTTTGGCAAAAGACTTAGATAAGTTTATATATATTAATAATGAACCCCTTTGGGTTATCTTGTCTTGTTATAGTATGTTTATTAACCATATAATATAAAAATAGAAAGAGACATGGTAAATGTCAAACTATTTAACTATGAGTTAAATACAAAAGATATGGTTAATATGGTGACCTAAACCTATCTAAAACCTGTTTTTTGAGATTTTTTTCAACCCATACAAAACATATCCTTGAAATAAATCATTTTGTATCCATCAGAAACCGAAAATGATTTTATTATAAACTAATATTTCAGGATTTTCCTAAAGTACCCCTCACCCCTCTTATAAAATGGAACTTCCCCTTCTCTCAAAATCACACCTCCAAAGCCATTTGGCTCGGCCAAACCCTACACAAATATCCTTCCAACTTCCATAATATCATCTTAGAGTCTTTACTTTGATCAGAAAGCCAACCTATGTAGCCCTTTTGATAGACTCAAAAGGAAACACCCAAAGAATAGGTAATAATTTCTCCACCGTCTTTCAAGATCATTACTTCTTCAACTTCCACTTTTTTTGTTTCCATACCAAAAAAAATAAATCCTTTATCTTATACACACTATTATGTAATTATAAATATGGTAAAACCATATTTGTTATTCTATCCATCCTATAAATGACAAAGTCATGATACGTGCATACGTACGGCTTACCATCTCCATATCATGGTGTAGTTTGATATTCAAACACTTCATTAATTGTATTGGTATAATAATGAGTATAACAAATGTAAATAATAAATATAACATGTTAGTGACTCTGTATATTTGATATACCATCCTATTACATATTATTTCACTATCAATGTAATGATATTGTCGCTCATCCATACGTACGACTTACAGTCTCCACGAACGCGATGAGATTCATTACCCATCATAATCATTCAAGAATAATTTTCATATGATGATTAACAATAATTTTTAAGAACATAATATCATTTTGGATATGAATCTAATACAGCCTATACATAACAAACATGACCTATGTAACAAAACATATAAAGGAAAACGAATCAGTTAACAACCAAAACAATGATACTACGGAAATATCCTTAACAAGTCTATATTAGAAGAACATATATGATATCATATTTTTGTATTTGGTTATTTTATAATTTAATAACAATTATATCACCATTATACATGAGTCTAACCTATCTTATACTAAGGAAAAGTACAAGGTAAGGGGTTTCTTATCTCACTTTTAATTCGGTGATATTTCCATTATTCGCCACTTATTTATTGCATGTGGTGTATTGTGTACTTAAATTAGATATATATTATTATGATTATCTTTATATTCATGGTATTCTATGATTAATTTGGTGGTTATTAAATTTTTGTCATATGACTCGATTGATTACAACGTGGTAAGGGATTTTCATCTCACTTCTCATTTCTGTGAGATTCATACTATATTGCCACTATTTCCTTTTGTGTGATATATGTACTAACAATGATTTTATTCTTTGTGTAATATACTTTAATATATGGGTATTTAAATCTTCATTGTATGATACTTATTTCATTGGTTGTATGTTTCATAAGTTACCAAATCGGTATGCGAATTTCAAATTTCATTTTCCACACATTGGGTTTTACAAATACATCATGGATTTTTTTACTCCATTATTATGTGTGGAATGAATATTTATTATTTATGAATTAATATCCACTCACCTTTATATGGAAATACCTTTGATACACATAATCACTCCATTAATAAATTCACATTCAATTGATATGAACTTTTTAAGGGTAATTTTAACTCAATTTCCATTCATTGAGTTAAACATCCAAGTCATTGGTTTTGTTTTTACAAGAATATGTGTTAACGTAATTTGATAGATTTAAACTGAATATATAATTATATTGAGTGTATATATATTTATCAGACATGATTATTTCATTGATTTATCCTTAGTCTAAGGATACAATCTTTATAAGGTATTTCGTCTCAATTTACATTCCTTTGTGACCTCTTTTTCGGTATGCACCAATTCACTTTTATATGGTGTATATACTATCCTTTGACATATTATATCATGAATACCTTTATTCTGATAATAATATAATGTTTTCATTAATTTTATTCCTCACTTACTTATATTCAATCGTCTCTTATTTGGTTAGGAACTCTTTAACTAAAATATTGTTTTAAATGTTCTAAATATTTATTCTTCTGAATATTTCTCATTAATTTACATGTTTTAAAAATTGTTTTATGTATTTAATTATATGGGCATAAATGTTTTGAAATTAAAATTCGTTTTATAATTTTCAATGTGGTATGGGATAATTTGATTCAAAAATCTATTTTAAACGACTTCTTTGATAAATAGACCAACATTTAAATGTTTTCAAGAAAAAGGGGGGTATTTCTCTCAAATACTTTTAATGTCTATATTCATCTATGTCAATATCCTTTAGTGTATTTTACTCTTGATTGAGGTTTCTTTATCATAATACTATCATCCATATTGTATTGAATGTGTTATGTTTGAATGTGGATGTGCTATTTTTATTCCATTCGTGGTTTGTGGTTAAAATATTGACATTTCGTATTCTATTTTTAATATGAGTGGTTAGATTATGTTTCACCCTTTTATATGTGGAATGCATTGGACTTACTATGTGATGGGTGGACCCCACTATAGCTCCTCGATGCATCGGTAGGTCTCATGAGACAAACTAGTGTATTGGAAAATGACCTTGAAAAAATATTATTTCCAGTCTTGGCCCCAGGCCATGGCTATGTGGTTATAAAGTCTGGAATTATGCATTCCATCATTATGAAATTTTATATTGATATGCAAGTGATTATTTGACTAGTAGAATATCTATGTGAAAAAGTAAATGGCATTATTTTGATTTATATTTTCTATATTATGGTGAAGATTATGTTTAAAAGGCGTTTGTTTTAGTCTTATACATTACCTTATATTTTTATGCTTATTTATGAATGTTTTCACTATATTTTTATCCTTAATGAGCATCTGAGATGACCCCTTTCTTATGTTTTATTTTTCCCATGATGAAAATAAGTATATTAATATTAACCTATAGGAATATTCTATGGAGTATAATAGTGTTCAAAGGGGACACAATGATGTTTTTTTATTTCATTATGTAATTTAAAACATATGTATCTATCTAGTACTTCCAAGGCTACTAAAGTGATCAGTATTTCAGGACATGATTCCTTGTATCATGCCAATGTTATGTAATAATGCACTGATTCTAGGTAATTGTGGTTTGGGCATTACATATATTGTTCATTAGGGTTCATTCATCTAAAAACTATGAAAATGTATTTTTACATGAGATGGTGTTTCTGGAACCCAGGTATTATGTTTTACATCATTGATTATGTGCCCCACTATTACAGATACCATCAGATAATGGAAGGGAACCTAAAGCCTTCTAGTTAGCTTCATCCCCTAATGGTGCTGGTATCGAAATGGGATGTGCTGCCAGAGGATTTAATTATTGGATATATATATACTCTCTAAGGAAATAATTTCATCAGTTGGTGGTTTATCAATTGATGAAATAAAATAATTTTATTATGATCAATGACACCGCTGAGGTTAAAGATCAGAATATGATGTATATAAAAGATATTGTGAGGTTTCATTGGGCTCCCTTTATGATTATTTTTAAATGGGATCCCATATTTACTTATAGATTCTTAAAGAGTCTCCAAGGGGAAATATGGAATCAATTTAGATTGATTACCTCTTACCATACCATGATAAAATATCAGATATATCATACAATAATTATTTTAGTTGATATGATCAGTGCTTACATCTTAGAATTTAGGGGATCACCGAACATCCATATGAGACCTATCAAGTTCACTTATAATTAATTTTAACAGTCATCAATCACAATGGAAGAACTTTTGGATTTGTATTTTCTCTTTTTAGGTAAAAAAAGGGAGTCTCTTATCTTTTGGGATTGAGTCTTATTCATGAGATATCGGTGAAGATACCATATATACATCAATTCTTGGTTTTATATTATAGTCATAAAAAATCATATAAAGACAATATGAATCTTCCTTTGGAGATTTAAATTGGTTTAAAGATCATCTTGATTTTTCACTAAGGTTTTTTCATCATCATATTAGGAAACAAAGGATGATAGCTCTAATATATTTCAAACGATTTGAGATCACTAAGCTGTGTAGTCATGTTACTTATCGATTGGTGTTATGAGATCAATTGACTGGTATTTAAGAGGTTTCCACATATCTCAGCTCAAAAAGTACCACCCTGATCCTTCCCATGTCTTGAGTTTTGAGTAGATTGAGTTGGATACATATATTTATATCATAGAGTAACCAATGGATATCATTTATTTTAAAATGAAACTCTTTCCTAGGATTTTGATTATATAGTCCAATGTATTATGGTGGCAAAGATCGAATTCTCATGGGACTTGGTAGCACAAAATTTGGAAAGGGTGTAGTGGCCACACCTATTTTCAGATAATCCTTCCTCTTCCTGAATTTATAGTGATATAAATCCCTATGGTGGGGATAATTGTAACATCCTAGTTATATTATATTCCATTTTTTGTTTAAGTAGTTGTTTTCATGTTTGATAGGTGTTTAAGGTGATACTAGAGTTTTCATAAAATGTTTGGGATGAATGGTGACTATAGGGAGCCAATGTCTAGCTGGTGTCTTTTGACATAACCATGTATGGGTTTCAGTTACATCAACAATTCAATGAGTCAATAATCTGGCACATAGCAATTGAACGTTAGTAGTGACCAATTCCTCCCTGGTGGATACCATAGAGTAGCCGGTGGTGTCAAGATGGGCTAGGTAACTAAGTGTATAAAGATACCTTTTAGCACCTAAAAACATTAATTAACCTTCTAAACTTTTTTTGTTGGACCTAATCCCACTAGGTCACCTAGAGAGACTCTTATTTGGAGATGTGGGCTGTTTCACTCATCTTTTCTTGGAATTTTGATCCATGTTTCATATTTTGTTGATGATTTGGTGTGTCTGATGGATCTATTCTAATTTCATCCATTACACTTGGATTTGTAAATGGATATAATCTATATTATTAAGAACTATTGAACATGTTATTTTCATTCTTAAATCTCTTTAATATCCCTCTTTTGATTTCCTTTTGATGGGTGGTTCTCTCATTGGTTATAAAGAAATCTATGATTCTTGATGTCTGTGTTGATAAAACATCTATGAGAGCCCTCTTTATTTTATAAACACAAATATAAGTTGTTAGAATATTCTTTTAGATCCTCCTATATCATTATCTGGTATTCCATTAATTTTTTTGTGGGGATCTTGTTGTGGCTAGTTTGCAACCCAAGCTTGAGGTAGGTGGTTTTGTATCTAGCCTATGTTCTATGAACCATTAATTTTTTTCTTATTTTATAAAGGTTTTTATGGATGATTTTTCAGGATACCTAAATTTTTTTATGAACATATAAAAAGGTATTTTTAAAAGAGATGGTTTTCCCCCATTTTGAAAAAATAGGGTGTTTTCAAATAATTAAAAAATAGATTTTGAAATGGGTTTTCTATGTATGATTTTTATGAAAATGTTCTTTGGAATTGTTTGTGAAATGTGATAATCCATTTGAAGTTTATTTTATATATGACACACATAAGATCCTTAGATTCCTTGGTTGAGGGTTTTGTATTGGGCCTCATTCCTTGAAAATTGAAATGGGGTTCATGTTTTGGGGTGCTCCATCATTCCTAGATCGCAGATAATTTTCTCTATGAATTTGATATTTACATTTTAGGTTGTTTAAATTGGGGGTGTTCCTTTTTCCATAGATTATTGATGAATTAACATTAGGGAATTGGGTGTGTGCTATTATTTTTTGTATTTTGGGTAAAATTTATATATATATCATGACCAATGTCATCATACGGGTATTTACTATTTTAATTTGGATTTATTCTTTTTTTATTTGATATTATATGATTTTATCTTTGATAAATGTTAATGGTTTATGAAACTTTTCATTGAAATTGTATTACATAGATCATTTTTAGAACTTTAGAAAAAGTGAAAATTGTTTATCATGGTATATATAAAACTATGTGACTATTTACTAAGATATGTTTTCTTTTGATTTAGATTTTTAGATTACCATACAAAGAATTGTTTTGGAACACCAGGGTGGGATCCTACTGAGCCTATTTATCTCAAACCCAGTACACATCCTCAGAGGTGTGTAGATGTTGTTTTGTTTGATGTAGGAATCATAAAGGGGACACGGTGAGGTGGAAAGGTTTTCTTACAACTGGGTATGGGTAGCTGGTGGTGAGAGGGGGGTGTTTCCCATATATCACATGGAGTGATTATCAGAATTTTTTTGTTTTCCTTTTTATTTTTTGTTTACATGTACCTTCGGTTTTATATTGATTTCTTTTCTTGTATCACTACCATTGGTTAAATTTTTAGAATATAATATTTATTTATTGTTTTATTTCTATATATATTTATTCCATGTATCATGTTTATTCATTGAAAAATCATTCCCTCTAGTTATTGTTGGATTATTTGGTGCTAGTCTCCAGTCTTGGGGGATCGAGAAAGCCTTTTGGTCCCTACCACAATCTAATTCCGAGTCTAGTTTCATGGGTTTTCCATGCTCAGTAATTACATATTTGTTCAAAATATTATCATGTTAAGGTGATATGGGTGGCTTATTTCACAATTAGTCTATTTAAAAATGGTAATGGTATCATTATTAACATGTTACTTCTATGAATGTTATATGGTTTTCTTTTCTCATAAAAATTTGGTGTGAACTAGATGAGGGTAGTTTTTTTTCCGAAAAATCCATTTATTTTGTTTATTCCATAGTTCCTTATAATTATTTTCCATATATTTATAATGTATTCATATGATCAATTGTAACATCTCAAGTAAATAAAGAATATACATTTTCATATTTATTAATATTTTTGAATTAAATATTACTTTTAAATAAAAGGGGATGCTATGTTTGATGGAATACCCTACATGGAACAATGAGTTTCTCCAAAATCTCATGTTACACTAAAGTCTGAGTTGTACTGAAAAATAATAATATGATATTATTTTAAATTGTAGTTAACTCCTAACTGTTGTATTGGAGGGAATTAACAGAACTAACTTAAATATTTTTATACATGTTTGTTAAATGTTTTTACATTTATCCAATAAAATTTAGAGGCATAAAATGAGAATGAATCCAATTTTAAGAATAAATACTCTAACATTTTTTAAATGTAGTTTTACCTCCTTTTGATGGTAACCCCATTTTAAATATAGTTTTTGTCACTTTTATATGTCTAGTTTGAAAAATTAAACTTTTTATTTACAATCGGGACATCAAAATTTACTTCAGGTAATTTTTTTTGTATTTTTCTGATAAAGGTCATTTTTTTAATGAATAGTGAAAATACTACATTTTAAGTCAAAACTGTCTTTTTAACTGATTTATTTATATGGTTAGATTATATTTTTAAATGTTTTTAAAGTGTAATTGGATTAAATTTTTACAATTTAATCCATTTTTTGTCATTATAATTAATTTTCCATTGAAATTGGACATAAACACATGTCAATCTTTTTGTAGTTTTTACTTCTTAAAAACATGCTTTCTAGTTTTGACAAAGAAAATTAATTTTAAATTTATTAATGAAACTTCTATGTTTTGAATTTGGTAAAATATACATCATTTTTGAATTCGGAATATCAAAATTAGTTGTGGGTGATTTTTTGGTATTTTTCTGAAAATATTCATTTTTTATGAATAGTGAAAAACACTGCATAGTAGTTAAAAAACAGACTTTTCCATTAAATAAATTTTTTTCACTTCTATGAATTGAATTTCAAAAATCATACATACAAGGTTGTCACTAGTAAGTAAATTGTGGTTCAGTATGATGAAAATAATTTTTGGTGAATAGTAACTGTTGATTTTTATTTGCCGCGATTAAAGGTAAATAGGGCAATTTAAGGTAAAAATAATATTATAAAAATATAAAATTACTTTAAGACTTTTCCTAAACTTATTGGATAAGTCATGTACGACCATGAAAACATTTGGGGGAGACTTTTGGCCTTTGAAGACAAGTTGGGTAAGATAATCACATTGATAGCTTTTTATTTAAAGTAAAAATATAAATACCATAATCATGTATGGTTTTACTAAAAGAATTTTAATGTGGGGTTATATAATTGTTATCATGGACTATAAATATTAATTATAAATCTAAAAATATTACATACATCATTGTATTTTATTTATAATTTTTAGAAATTAAATTAATGAATTTATTTATTACACAATGATGATTTAATGATTTCCTCATTAATAAATGATATAAACAAAATGAGATTATAAATAATAAAATAAATTTATTTTTAAACTTTTTATGCCATCCACGAAATTTATGGATTATTATGACTTTTTATCTTTTAATTAATGATTTTTTTTTTAAATTGATCAAGTTGTTATGGATTTTTAAAAATTTGTGATGTGAATATCATAAAAATTGACATAAATGAGTTTTTAAATCAATGAACATTTTATTAAATGATAAAAAAGTCCTAAAAATATAAGATTCGGTCAAATGACATATATGATGTTAAAATTATCGTTTATGATCCTTTTTTTGTCTCTTGGAATTTTATTGTCAAATTAACCATATAGTATGAATATACAAGAAGACATGGAAAAAGTTTAATAAGTTAACAAAGGGTTTAATAAAAACGATAAGGATTAAAAAAAGATAAAAAATCAGTAAAATTATTATTAGATGAATTTATTTCGACTTATATTCATCTTATCTTCAAATATAGTGAGGTTGGGACCTTTTTAAAACGAAAATATGTTTATAATAAAATTGTAATTTCAAACTTTCTTAGAGAGCCCCTCCTCCCTCTTATAAAAGGACACCACCTCTAACTCATTACTCACACCCCTCAAGCGCTTTGTCTCATCAAAAATCTGATAAAATTATCTCCCAAAATCAATATAATCCTCCAAGAATCCTTACCTTAGGTAGAATTCAATTCAAGGAAGCCGTTTGGTTCAAACCAAAGGGAGTCACCCGATTTAAAGGTAACGTCTTCTCTCAAGTTCTCTTCTTTTATTTTACTTCTTCACTACCTATGATCATATAATTCTTTGTCTACATAACAACACATGTGTCCTAAATATAATAGGTTGTCTTAATGATAGGTATTCGAACTAAACTTATAGACACCCCCATCTAATGGGTAATGAACATACAGTTTCTGTGTACGGCGAACCGCTACCTCACGAAACAATGATTGTTTGATTTTCCCCTACCACCTCTCATTGTGGCCATTATGATAGCACTGTAATTATATATGATATATATGATATTTATTTTATATCTATTCCTCTTTAATTCTCATTTATAAAATACCTTTATTCTTTTAATGTTGTATAAATACGATAATTTCATTAGAGGATGTTCGGACAACCACCACCTCAAAGTGATATGAATTGTTTATACCATACATGGAACATATAAAGGATGGTGTTAATGAAATTTTGAAATTTATATATAATTATACTTGAATTATAATATACCCATGTATCTTTTTGTTTTCATTCCTTTAAAAATGAAAAAAAATGAAGTGAAGGTAGTGTTCATGCGTACGTACATCTTACCGTCTCCATGAATGGTGCATTTCATTTTAATATATCCAAATTGTGTAGAATATTATAAATACATATATACTAGATATATAATATATATATGATATCTAAATAATAAATATTATTCTGGAGATAATGGAATTTTGACCACATGGACAACTTGTAATTATAAGAAGTTCATTTTTGACACAAGTACCAAATATTGACAAAACGGTTGTTATTAACATAAATGATTATGTAATATTTGTAACATGGTAATAAGTGATTTATAAGTAATAATAAACATGTAAAAGGTTATAAATAAAGTAGAAATTAACTTTAGTTTTATATTCAGGAGATTTAAGAACTAAGAGACAAGTCAGACATAAGGTAAGGGGTTTCCATCTCACTTTTTATTCCTGTGAGATTTATGCTATATTTTCCACTATTTCCTTTTTTGGAATGTGTATGGATTATGATTGTATTAATTGGGTAATATAATTTAATTTAAGGGTATTTAAATCTTCATTGTATGATCCTTTTTCATGTGGTTAATGTTTCATAAGTTACCAAATTGGTAAGGGAACCTTTCACCCTCATCTTCTAGTCAAAGACTTATTTTATGTTTTATCTTTAAATTTCAATTCTCAAATGTTGGAATATGTTCTTATATATCCTTATTAATATAAATTTTATGTACATGTGATGAGTGAACCTTATCTCTCTCATCAACTCATTTTATGAATTTTTAAGTGACATCATTAAGAAGCCGAATTTTTGTAAGGGAACATATTAACCCAATTTCAATTCGTTGGGTTAAACTTATAATTCTTGATTATGTCAAGATATTAATATATGGGAATGAACTCTCATTTTTTTACACTTTATATCCACATTTATTTGTTGTATTTATATTTTTAACACATAATTATGTCATCGATTTATCCTTAATATAATGGTATAATATTTGTAAAGGTATTCGTCTCAATCTTCTTTTATTAAGGAATATTTTTTATTTATCCATGATTTTCTATTATATGATACATAAACCCCTTTGAATTCTCATTTCATTCAAGGAGAATATTTTTCTACATAGAATTTTACTAGACAACAAAGGGAATTTTTCTTCTTAACATAGGCGGTGACAACTAACATTCCACTGCTGTGAGCATTATTTGATATTTATATTCCTTAAAAAGCCTTAATGTTTTTCAAATAAAAATAAATACCATATACTCTTTTTTTTATTTAGGTATTGAAAATGGTTTTGATAATGTATTTATTGTGTTAATATATTGAAATGATTTCAATGTGGAAATGTTATATTTCTTTCAGGCTTATGTTATGTGTTATGATTATGTTATGGTTCTTGGGAATTGTTTACATATACAGGTGGTTATATGATAAACCTAGGGAAGGTGAGCCCGAGATAGCTCTCTAATACATTGGGTAACTTGACAGAGGTAATAATTAATGTGTCTCCTATGAAATTTAGGGAATATACTGTGATGGGTATTACAAATATAACTCCCTACCTAGTTGTGAGAGCTACAATGTAAGTATGTAATGGATGCCAAAAGTTACTTTTATGATTAATGATTTCTAAGTGTTATTAATAAATCTTATGACTTCATGAGGTGTGTTAAAGAGCTTATGTTTTGTATGTGTTGATGGACTGATGTTCTATTTATTTATATTATTTCCCTTATTGAGATTTCTATGCTCATCCCAAGTTTTTTGAAATGTTTCCAACAAGACTTAAAGATGAATAGGGTCAAGGATCTGATCAAGGAAAATTCATGTTGTCTAAAACATGGAACTGGACATGTTTAGTTTTTTAATAGTTTTTATTTTATGAATAAAATGTATATTGAGTAGAAGTGTCTTCTTTATAATTTTTAAGATGAAATGTCATAATAATGGCCTAATTCTCTAAATCTCTAAGCCTGAAAAGATACTCAAAATTAATTCTTGATTTAACTCAAGGTTAAGTAATGTTCTAAGGCTGGGGCCTTATAGTTGGTATAAATGGCTGTTTTAGATAACTTTATAGGTTATGTGTTTATTTAATCATAAGGTACATGACCATAATGTTTATTATATTAGAAATTGTCATAGTTTTTTTGAGGTGATAAATTATTATTACATTTTGGGATGAAAAATGAATGGTATCAGATAACATTTGAGGATAAAATATTTTATGGTTATTTTTGAGGAATTTACCTCATTGTTGGGAATGTTATAAAAATATATAATTTTTTAAAAAGGAAAACATATAAACCGTGTGACTAAGAGTCATTTCTGACAAAGATATGGGAATCGAACCCACAACCAAAGTGCAATTGGGATTTATCGCCTATCATTTGACTACGTGAAGTCCCTGTTTAGTATGACTAATTGTTTTTAGATAAATCATTTTATTGATCATGAATATGTTTATTTGGGATCTTATGTTTTATCAGCTGGATATTCTTAGTATAATAAAATGATTTGATGATTAATTTATAAAGGTTATTTTGGAATACATTCTCTCTTTTGGGAACAATATAAGCTTAAGGAAAAAAGAATACTCTGAGATATAATTTGTGGTGTAATGGTTGAAATTTTATTTTGAAACAATCTATGTTTTTATTGTGGAAATATGGTTATCTAGGTTATTTATGGAAATTATTAACCTATCATTGATAATATGTTATTAGGTTAATTACTTCTTAGTATTAGACATTAAGATTAACCGATATTATTTAGTCATAAATGTTAAGATTTTTTTGGAAGACTTTGTGATCAAATCCTTCTGAATTTTGGGTTTAAAACTTAATTTGGATTATTTTGAATAATTTTATAGACAATTTTTTATTTAATGGTCTTTTTTGAGCTTTGGGTATTGTTTATTATATTTTGGATATTATTAGTAGTATTTATTTTTATCAGAAATTATCCTTTTAGGGATTATTTGATCTTGTACACACCATTTTGGTTGTGGTTAATGTCTAAAGATGGAGGAAATATATAGTTCATCTTTTTTGGATTATGTGAATCTCTAGAAGTTTATTCAAGCAATCTAAGTGAGACAAAGTCATCTTTAATACACATCATTTGTAGAAAATATGAGTTTTTTGTAGAAACTTATTAATGTATGAAACTCTACTAGAAAATTAAGTATATTTCCTTATGTCCTTAGTCAATATCAAAAATAAATTCTCCAAATTTATGAAATAGAACATAAAACAAAAATGTTATCTATTTTATTTTCCTACTAGGTAACCAATTACTATTTAACCCATCACAAGTTTGTTGTATTCTTGTAGTTAACTTTCTCCTGATCATGTTTTCTATCACTCTTCATTAGAACTAGACCATTATTTTCTCCTTTGTATCCATGTTTTCATGGAATCCTACTATGTGTTATCACGAGGGACCATTGTACTTCTCCTTATTTATTTTAAGGTGAAAGTTTTATTCACTCTTTTTCCTATTTGGAACTTTTAATGAAGTTTCCAAGCCCAATTTTAAAATTATGAGGACACAATTCCCAAAAGGGGGGAAGGATGTAACATCCCAAGTAAATAAAATTTAAGACATTTTTATATTTATTAATATGTTTTAATTAAATATAAATTTTACCTTAAAGGGGATTATATTTTTGATGGTGTACCTGACACACAATAATGGGTTTCTCTGAAATCTCATGTTTCAAAAAAGGTTAAGTCATAATGAAAAATAATAATATAATATTATGTTAAATAGTAGTAAACTATTAGCCATTGAATTGGTGAAAATGAACATAACAAGCTAAAATATGATTACACATGTTTGTTAAATGTTTTTAAATTTTTCTAATAAAATTTAGAGGCTTAAAACGAGAATGAATCAAATTTTATGCATAAAAACTCTAATATTTTTTTAAAGGTAGTTTTACCGCCTTTTAATGGAAACCCCCTTTTAAATCTAGTTTTTGTCACATTTATATGTTTATTTTGACTAAATATACTTCTTATTTATAAGTGAGAAATAAAAATTTACTTTGGGTAAATTTTAGGTATTTTTCTGATAATGTTCATTTTTTTAATGAATAGTGATACATACTGCTTTTTAAGTCAAAATTGTCTTTTCATCTAATTTATTTATATGGTTAGATTATCTTGTTAAATGGTTTTAATGTTTAATTGGATTAAAGTTTTACCATATTCTCCAATTTTTGTTATTGGAAGTAATTTCACTTTTGAAATTAGAGATAAACACATGCCAATCTTATTGTGGTTTTTTACTTCTTAAAAACATGCTTTCTAGTTTTGACAAAGAAAAATAATTTTAAATTAATTAATGAAACTTATATGTTTTGAATTTGGTAAAATAGACCACATTTTTGAATTCATAATATCAACATTATATTTGGGTTAATTGTTGGTATTCTTCAAAAATATTCAATTTTTTGATGAATAGTGAAAAACACTACAAAGTAGTTAAATAGACGACTTTTTCATTTAAATGAAATTTTAACGCTTATATGAATTGAATTTAAAAAATACAACTTACATGGTAGTAATAATTATGTAAAATTTGGTACAATAGGATGAAAATATTTTTTTTGGGGAATAGTAACTTTTGATTTTTATTTACCGCGATTAAATGTAAATAGGGTAATTCAAGGTAAAAATAATATTATAATAATATGAAATTACATTAACACATGTCCTAACCGTATTACATGATTCATGGAAGAACCAAAAAATTCTTGGGTGACACTTTTGGCCTTTGAAGTCCACTTGGTTAAGATAATGACATTAATAACTTTTTATTTAAAGTGAAAATAAAAATTTTATAAACATGTATTTTTTGGATAAAACAATTTTAATATGTGGTTATATAATTGATATATTTGAATATATATAGTCATTAGGAATATAATAAAATTTCATACATCATGGTATTTTATTTATAATATTTAGACATCGAATAAATACATTTATTTATGACATAATGATGATGTAATGATTACCTCATTAGTGAATGTTTTAAATAAATGATATTATAAATATTAAAATAAATTTATTTTGAAACTTTTTATGACATCCAAGAATTTTATGGATCTTTATGACTTTTTATATTTTAATTAATGATTTTTCTTCGAATTTATCAAGTTTTTATGGATTTTAAAAAAAAAATCATGATGTGAATTGTATAAAATTGACATAAATGAGTTTTTAGATCAATTAATAATTTATTAAATAATTAAATAGACCTAAAAATATAATATTCAACCAAATGACATATATGATGTTAAAAGTTTTATTAATGATCCATTTTGGGTCGCTTATCATTTTATTATAATTGTATTAACCATATAGAATGAATATAAGAGAATACATGGTAAAGTTAAATAAGTTAACAAAGGGTTAAATAAAAAATATAAGGATTAAAAAAAGATCTAAAACCTATACAATTCTTATTGTATGAATTTCTTTCAACTCATATTAATATTATATTAATATTTAATTAGTTTTGGACCTTTTGAAACCGAAATGCATTTTATAATAAAATAATACTTTCAAACTTCCTTAAAGAGCCCCTCCTCCCCCTTATAAAAGGACAACACCTCTAACCCATTACTCACACATCTAAATCCCCTTGTCTCATTAAAAATCATCCCAAATAAGCTCCCAAAACCCCTCTTTTACTCTTATAAGACTTACCTTAGGCATAAGTCACTTCAAGAAAGCCTTTTGGTTCAAACCAAAGGGAGTTACCCGATTTAAAGGTAACGTCTTCCCTCAAGATCTCTTCTTATATTTTACTCATTCCCTCCCTATGATATTATAATTCTTTGTTTACATAAAAAACATTATCTAAAATATTCTATGTTTTATTATGATAAGTATTCGAACTACACTTACACACACCTCTGTCTAATGGGTAAAGAACATATTGTTTAAGTGTAGGGCGAACTGCTGCCTCACGAAACGATGATTGTTCGATTTTACCCTACAAATTCTCATTGTGGACATTTTGAAGGAACTATAATTATATTTGTTATCTATGATATTTATTTTATATGTATTCTTATGTAATTATAATTTAAGACATACATTTAAACTTTTCATGTTGTATGAATATGATAATTTCATTAGAGGAAGTGCAGACTACCGCCCCCTCAATGTGATCTGACTCGTTCATACCATAAATGGAACATATAAAGGTTGATGTTAATGACATTATGTATTGTATATAAAATTGTACTGGAATGAAAATTTACCTATGTATCATTTTGTTTCCATTCCTTTAAAAATAAAAAAAATGATGTGAAGGTAGCGTTCATGCGTATGTACAACTTACCATCTCCTTGAACGGAGCATTTCATTTTCATATATCCAAATGATATGGACTATTATAAATACATATATAGTGAATATATATGAAATTTATATGATATCTAAATCATGAATATCATTTTGGAGATAAGGGACTTGTGACCACATTTACAACTTGTAATTTTAAGTTCATTTTTAACTCATGTACCAAATATCGACAAAATGACCATTACTAACATAAATGAATATATAATGATTATAATGTGGTAATAAGTGATATAATGGGAATAATAAACATGAAAAAGGTTTTTATTCAAGTATAAATTAACAATAGTTTATTATTTGGGAGATTAAAGAATGAAGAGACATGTCGGACACAACATAAGGAGGTTTCCTCACACTTTTTATTCCCATGAGATTCATTTTATATTTGACACTATTTCCTTTTATGTGGTGTATATAATAAACATGATTAAATTAATTGTGTAATATAATTTAATTTACGGGTATTTACATCTTCATTTTATGATCCTTCTTTCATGTGGTGTGTGATTAATAAGTTACCAAATTGGTAAGGGATCCTTTCACCCTCCTCTTCTAGTCAATGACTTCTTTTATGGTATGTATTTAAATTTCAATTCTCAAAAATTTTGGAAATGTTCTTCTATATCTTTCTTTCTGTAAATTTTATGTCCATGTGACGAGAGAACCTTTTATCTCTCATTTACTCATTTTCTTCATTTTTAAGTGACATCGTTCGGTTGCCGAATTTTTCTGAGGGAACTTCTTAACACAATTTTAATTCTTTTTGTTAAACTTCTAATTCAGGATTATGTTGTGCTATGAATATTTGTGAATGAACTCTGATTTTTTTTACACCTAATATCCAATTATATTAGGTGTATTTATATTTTTCACACATAATTATATCTTTGATTTATCTTTAATCTAATGGTACAATATTTATAAGGGAATTAGTCTTAATCTTCTTTCATTGAGGAATATTTTGATTTATACCCAACTTTATTTTATACGGTATATAAACCCCTTTGACTTTTCATTTCATTAAACTGGAATCTTTTTCAAGATAGCATTTTTATAAACAAAAAATGGGAATTTTTATTTTTAATGTTCGTGGTGAAAACTAACTTTCCACCGCCATGAGCATTATTTGATATTTGGATTCCTTTACAAGTCGTAAAGTTTTTAAATGAAAAATAAAGACCACATACTCTTTCTACCTATTTTGGTGTTTAAAATGGTATTGATAATGAATTTATTATGTCAAAATATTAAAATTATTTCAATGTGATAATGTTATCTTTCCTTTATGCTTATGTTATGTGTTATGATTATGTTATGGTTCATTGGAATTGTTTATATATATGGGTGGTTTTGTGATAAACCTAGGGCGGGTAAGCCCAAGATAGCTCTCCAATGCATTGGGTTATGTGACATAGGTAGAAATTAATGTTCTCCTAAGAGATTTAGGGAATATATTTTGATGGGTATTCCAAATGTAACTCCCTACCTAGCTATGAAAGCAATAATGTAGGTATGTTATAGATTCCATAAGTTACCTTTATGATTTATTATTTCTATGTGTTTTTAATAAATCTTATGATTTTATGAGGTATGTTAAATTTATTATGTTTTGTATGTGTTGATGGACTAATGTTTCCTTTTTTTATATATCCATTATTAAGATTTTTATGCTCATCCCATGTTTTTGAAATGTTTTTGAGAGGAGTTAAATATTAATAGTTTCACGGATGGGATCAAGAAAATGTCATGATATCTAAAACATGGAACTGCAATTTTTCTTTTTTTAAGTGTTTTTATTTTATGAAAAAAATGGATATTGAGTTAATGTGTCAACATTGTAATTATTAAGATTAAATGTAAAAGTTATGGACTAATTCTCTATAACTCTAGACCTGTAAAGATTCTCAATGTTAATTCTTGATTTAACTCAAGGTTAAGTAATGTTTTAAGGCTGGGGCCTTGTATTCATCCACATAGATCATGTTTATATTCTCATGTTTCTGCACTCATACTCTATGGTATATGTTTATTCATTTGAGATTATGGTTCCTTATATTATTAATTATAGACTAATCTTATTATCCTATGTTCTTTTTATAAATATATTTCTCTCATGATCATGTTTTTTAATGTGTTTACGATCTTACCATTGATGAATCGTTTAACCTTCCTATGAATTTTAGATTATCCATTTTTTATGTTTCCATTACAAGGGTTATTAAAATGATTATAACCTATAATAAGACTTTTGGGGTGTATAGTGTGGTTAAATAATGGAGAAATGTTCAAAGTAACATAAAATAAGTTGTTTATGTAGATTATTCTCAAATGCACATAACATTTCATTCATGTGACTATTATATTATTATGATATATACTTGTTAAGAAAACAATGAAATGTATGTATATTTATCTTGTCCATATCACTTAATATCAAATATAGTTTTTAAAGAAGATTTTTTTCATAAGATTTAGAAGTGTATGTCTGGAGAACCTTAGTTGGTGTCATAGAATGGATTAGTTGATTTTTAGAATTAGCTTAGATGTTTTTATGGGATAATATTGGGAGAAGATTAATGTAAATCCAATGGATTGTTATAATTATAGGATAAAATTATAAATTTTAGGAAAAGTAGAGATTATGTCATTTTCTAGAAACAGAATCCATATTCATATAAAAACAAGTCGATAAAAGCTCTAACACAGAAGTACATAGTGAAAATAACCATTAAAGGGGAATTTTGAGTAGTTACATAATCATCACTTGGTTTGGTACAAATTTCACAACTGTAAGAACCATTTTGACCCTCTCTTTGGATATGCATTGGGGATCCCTATTCTCTTTAAATGCAATTATGAATTACTGAAATTGAATTTGAGGATGTAATATATAACTAGTTAGGTTATATAAATAAATATTAACATGGCCATGTAATTCCTAAGTAAATATAAAGGAGATATATGTTGATCAAATTATTTCATAGTTGAAATTATAGTATCATATGTTCAAATTAGGGTGTTATTAGGGAATAAGTATTAGGATTGAGTTTTCATGTGATCAATTTTTCTGATTTTATTACATAGTATCACTACTATTTTTGATTTATTATTTGGTTGATAAAAAAGTCATTAAAATGGTGTTGTGAAAGGAATTTCCAATGAAACTCATAAAACCAACTAAGGATTCATATTTCTTAAATTTTGTTCCCATTAAGAACAAATCAATATAAGCGCTTTGTTCTTGAAATAATGAGTCTCTATGTATCCAAAACTACACGGTTGATATAATATTACAAAATAAATTTTTATATTCTTATATAACATTCGTATTATTTCATTAGTGATCATTATTTAAAATTACAAGGAAAAAAATTATTTAAGGGGGAGAATGTAAAGCCCTGATATTTTAGTCTGAATTTTTGTAAAAAATAAATACTTTATTTAAAAGCATGATTCAAATAGAACACTGAACTAAAATGAGTTGTAAATTATTAGATGATAATTATGAAAAAAATTATAATAATAACAAAACCTCTTGAAAATGAAATATATTACTCACAAAAAATTGCATGCATTTAGAGGATAAATAATTGACATTGATTAATATTAAAGGGGATTGTTCTTTCACAAATTACTATTTTTTATATTGTTTATATTTTTTCCTATTAAACTAAATAAAAATATTTTATCATTAATTTATAATACATATATTAAAATTAATTTAACAGTAAATTTATAAGAAATAATGTCAATATTACTTAATGTGTCAAACTCCACTTCCCAATAAATGAAGTTTTTATTTATATTTTTTATTTTAAATTAAAAGTTAAAATTTTAAATTATAGTGTTAGAATTTTATAAAATTATAAAAAAGTAATTCATCATTTAAATATAATATAATTATTAAATATGGTATTTTTTATAGAAAGGTTTAATTTTGGGGTGAATAGTATAAAAAATTGATTTTACAACTATTATCGATTTTATGACATTTTTATAAAACAAGAATGATTTGAAAGCTAATGAAAATTTTTTCTATAAAATATATTGATATAAATAATTTAAAATAAATAATTTTAAAAAATAATTTTAGATATATAAAACCAATTTTTAACATTTTGGAAACTGAACTAATATTTTACTTTAATAAAAAAACTATTTTTGGTTAGTTTCTTTCAACTACGTGTCTATGCTGTGTAAATTGGTTTTTTTTAAATACATAAGAATCTTATTGGGTTAATAATAAAAAAATTAATGATATCTAAATAAAAAATATTTATAATTTTATCTTAAACGTAATTCTTAAGCATAAAAATATACTATTTCTTAAGATGGTTTTTATGTATAATGTGTGCTAAAAGAATAATTAATTTTTACCACTCTTTGGAATTTTATTTGAAAAAATTTATTTTGTATTTCGAATCATTATATCTAAATTATTTAATAAGGTCCATTTTATTTTTATTTATTAAAATAAAATTACTTTTATAAAAAATAATTACCTTGGTAAAAACCAAAAAGAGTAAAATGAAAAAACCTATTATAAGAAAAACACATTAAAACATGTTTGAAAGTATATGTTTGTGGATTTTATGAAGATAAACATACCCACACTCCATTATTTTTCACTATTGGATACACTTTTCCATTGAATATTGACTTTTTCTTTTATATCATTACAAATATGCCCCTCTTCTCCCATATAAAAAGAGCATTCACCACCACATTTATCATATCACCCAATGACACTTGTTTTGGTTCAAATTCCATCCAAATAACTTCAAAAAATTCTTATCTACTTACTACAACTTTTGTTATTCTCAAACTAATACCTCTCAAAGACTTAATCCTTTTTGTAAAGGAGCTCTTCCAAAGAGTATTGTAAAATTCACAACCACTATTTTTCATTTTTTTTTCTTTATTCCTTTTTATCCAATTAATAGAATAAAAATATTATGAAATAAATACATAATTTTCAAAATTATAATTAAAAATTATCATTTTTATTTTATAACCATTTTATACTCTCCTACCTATAATTCAAAAATTGTAAAATTCAGTTGTGTTATGTGCGAACTTCAGTCTCCAAAAGAGACACAATCATTTTTTCATAACTAAATTGCATGTTTTCTTAAATGTGGGAATATATTGAATTAATATTATATTTACAATATTATTAATATTCATAAAAAATAAACCATTTCTCATATACTTTACATTTTAGGTAAGGGACGTGTCACCTATGTGTGTATACGAACTACCGCCTCTACAAAAGTGACATATTTTATTTCTCAAATATTATTTTATTATTTATTAAATATTTTAAAATATGATTCACTACAATAAAATAATATAAATAATATCATTATTATTCTTTAATAATTATATTATTCCAAAATAATCATTTTTCAGCAATACTCACCCATAAATTATAGTTTGTTCATTTTTGGTTCGGTTTAACAACCGACATTAAAAATTGAATAAATTTATATCATCGATGGATATAGAAACATAAAAAACTGTTTTATTAGATATCACGTAGAATATAATGTTTATTTGTTTTTCAAAGGCTATATTAATATTTAAATTATAATTATTGTACACCCTCTTTTCATTAAAAAATAGAAAAACAAGTTCATATCCAATTACATCATCATGAATCAAAAATTAAATACTTTTCAAATGAAATGAAATCATAATAAAAAATATATTATGGTTCCCATAATTATCTCAAAACTATGATATTTTAATCTATAAAAAATAATTGACGTTTCCATTATGAAACATGTATTAAACAAATAATCAATGTTAATAACATCTGATGATAAAAATAAAATATAAATAAATGTTATATTTTAAAAAAAAATACTATAAATGAAGTTTATAAAATATTATTTGAATGAATAATGTTATAAAATAGTTGATTAATATTTTTTATTTTATTTTATAGTAGGTAAGGGTACATTTGTCTAAGCGGGATTAAAGGTAGGGGTGTTTTGTCTCAAATTCCTTTCTTTGAGACATGTTTATCTTTATGTATGTAATTTAATTTATTTGGTGTTTATGGTACATATTGTAAATATAATATCATTAATTTTCTTTTATCCAAGAAAATTTAAGTTAATTTTACGATCTCTATATCAAATTATTTCTATTAAATATTTCTTATTTTTTTAAGGGATTCTCTTATCAACATTCATTCTTTAAGACTTATACCATATCCACCACTTGTTTTATTTTATTTCTGGTGTATATAATACTCATGGATGTATTCTTATTATATTATCAATAAATATTAATGGTGTCTTAGATCCATCTCATGTACTAACATTCAAGGGATTTTTTTAAGTGCTACCAATTCTGTCAGTTTTTGTTCATCAATTTCATTTTTAAATCAATATTGATTTTGAATAGTAATCCATATGGTGAATTTGTAAGATGTTATTTTCCATTTTTTAAAATTATTTTACAAATGATTTTACCTTAATTATTTTAAAAATAAAAGGAAATATTTTTATATTTTACAAAAGTATAATTTAATTTTAAAAGGAACTTTTTATTTTAAAATAATTTTTAAAAGCTTGTGTTTAAAAAAATATGGCTTATGTACATTTCTGTCTTCTAAAATAATGTTTTTAAATTTTAATTCCTATTATAAGTTGGTTTTTGAAAAAATATTTTTGGTTTCAATGGATAATTTTTATAAATGTTTTATCAAGATCAAATTATTTAATTTTAATTAATCCATTTAAAAGAGTTTTTGAGCCTTAATAAATGGTTTATTTCCTCCATTTTTTCAATTAATTTATCCAATGTTCCTAAAAAAAGTTATGTTTCATCTATCTAAGAATATTAAATTCTATTTATATTATTTTGGGTATTTTTTTATCCACCATACAACTTCTTTTTAAGGATAGATTTATAAATATTCTAGGAATGTTCGACTGTTATTATTATGAATGTTCATGTCCAATATCACCCTCCAATGCATTTTTGAAGGTTTAATAACACATGAGATTATAATTATTAACATGAATGTGATGGGGGTAGCCTTTTTCACTTTTTTATGTTAGTGTAATAAGATAACCATTTTTCAAAAAAAACATGTGAACATGATTCATGAAAACTTTTTCACAAGTTTTTCATGTGACCTTGACGAGGGAATCATTATTCCACGATTCTCATATTATAATGATGTTTTAATCTTTGTTCAAAAGTTTTTTATGTGAATATGATATAAGAATATGTTTTCATTCAAAATTCTACCAACAATATTCAGGTAGATTTGTTCATAACCTTTTCATGTAAAAATGATATGAGTAGAGTTGTTCATAAATTTCTTATGTTTGTTGGTTCGGAACATAGTAGAAATGCTAATTTTTCTTATAGAAAACTGATATTTTGGGATTATTTGATCAATTTCAATATATATGATGTGAATATCATGACCAATGATTATTTTTCAAATTAATATTGAAAATTTATTTTTCTAGAAAAAGAAATATGATCTTTTCAAATTAATTTATAATTAATTTGATATATAAGAAGAAATATTACCTCAACATGAAATATTTCTTCCTTGATGGTGTTCATCATTCTAACCCAATCAATGAATCGTAATTTCGTAGTGAGGAAAAAAAGAATATCCCTTTTACTGAAGATTCACACATGCTTCATTAATCATCGATCAATTCTAATGAAATAGTGGGTGCTAGAATGGCGAATTGATCATCCAACATTATTGACATTAATTTTTTTTCCCATCAATATGGAATGAATTGATCTAATTATCCTTTTTCATTGGAGGAAGATAAGAGTAGGGATATCATGAGGGAAATTTTTGTTCACAATAATAAACCACTGCTTAATGGAAGTAAATGTCTACAAATAGACTTGGGGTTGCGGTTTAATTCCAATTAATTACCCAAAGAAACTTCACTATGATTTAATTTCTGATAAAACCTAATATATATAGTAATTATTACTATTATTCTAATCATGATGTTGTAAAACTAGTGAAATATTAAATATTTATTCTATAGTTTTGTAAAAAAATATTTATCACTAGAAAAAATCTAGTCCAGTCATCCCCCTTAATATTTATTGAATTATAGAATATTTATTTAATTAAATATTAATCTTCTAGTAATTAAATAAATATTATATTCATATTCGAGAAAATAATTACGTATTTAATATTCACATAATTAAATGAATTATTATTTATTCCATGAAAATATAATGAGTTAACAAAATATTATATATTCACATAACTTAAAAACCGCCTTATAAATAAATATTTATTTAATATTTACATTAAATTAAAAAAAAGAATATATATTACTTATTGATCTAGAGAATAATATTTATTTCTATTGTTAAATATAAATAATATTTAACACATATCAAAGGAAACACTTTGTGTGTGGCCATTTTGGCCTCTTCCTCGGTGTAATTAAGTAGGCGTCCATAAAGATCAATATTACTAACTGAAAACTGGTCAAGGAACCCATATAGAAATAGGATATGTTTCAATGAAAATAACCACTTTTGAATGCTCATTGATTCCTATAACCCCTTGTAGTAATATATCTTCATTTAGGGTTCACAAATGTGGCATCTATCTATATGCTTGATATGTCTTTGTATATCTATCTAAAATAAACTCATCTATACATTATGGCCATGGAATTTAATGTGATAGATACATTTAATTAAATGGGTCTAGAAAACAACTTTCAAAAAGATAGATGGGACAAATACTTACTGAAATGTTTTATTAATAACATATCATTCATGATGTACCCAACATACCCAACTTTACTATGACCAAATGTTGTCTGGGTTTTCGAGAAAACATAAAATTTTGGGAGCCATGACATGAATTAATAAAAATATTAAAGTAATATGATTATTACAAAATATTTTAGATAGGAATACCAAATGAAACATAAACATTTATATTTCTTATAGGTGGGAATATTCTAATAATATCCCATATTAAAGACTAATATTTGCAAACATCATGAGATGAAGTCTCATATGCGTACGAGTTCTTAAACCTAACATGCAACTTACAATGTGTCCTATCAAAGAATGGTATCCAACCATATAATAATTTTTAATAATATAATCATTATTTTCATTATTTTCATCATGGAGGGAAACTATTATGCCCTTACATCAGTGCAAATTATACACTAGGGATTTATTACATTAACATCACACATTAAGTACTTGATTAATATTCACCTACTTTAATATATATGAAATATAAAGTATAAACAGTTGGTTCTAGGAAACCAACTGAAAAAGACTGCCACATGGACTACATAAAACTCGTAACAAATTTTAGTCTGATATATATCCCATGATAATCAGTTTTTTGGTGAGTTAAGTATTTAGTTAAGGGATTAACCATATTGTCTTACAAGTAGACTCTACTTACTATGACAATAAATCTTTATAAAAAATCCATTAAGATTTTATATTTCTAATTTATGTTAATTATTCATTGTTTTTTCCTTAGATCCCTCTCAAGATATACCACAACCATATTTTCACAATAATGTTTTATAGGGCCTTTACTTCTAAGAACCACATTAAGATCTTGGATGATGTTATGAATCTAAGACACTTCTCTACTAACATAAAAAAGATATAATATATTTAGACACTTCTATAGAATCAACAACTATGGATTGGTTTAATCTCTTATAACTCAGAGGTCCTCCATTGAGAGTGAAGATGAATCCTAACTATAATTTAAAAACATCATCATCTGTTTAGAAAATAACATCTACATATCCCCTACTGAATAGTTCCTTATCTCATACATATATAGGGAAAATATCCATTGTATGCATCAAATAATTTAGGATAATATTAAATTTCTTCCAATGGATTTTACATGGATAATATTAATATCTTCCTACCAATATTATTGAATAGTAAATATCTTTCCATGTACATATCATAACATACATGATTGAACCGATCACTAATTCAAATGGAATCATTGACATCCTTTGACTTTCCTCATCTGTCTGAGGAACCATTTTCTTGGAATTTTGAATTCCATGGGACATAGGAAACAATCCCATATTTTATTTTCCAATACTAAATCTCTTTATTATCATGTCAATATATATACTTTTAATTATGCTAATCAGTCTCTTGGATTTGTCCTAATGGATATGTTTCCCCAGAATATATGTTTCTTTAATACAGTTCTTCATAGATAATAATGTGACTAACAAAAACTTGATGGGTTTTAAGAGTAGTATTTCATTTCCAATTAGTTGTACAATGTCAACATGAATTATTGAGAAATTGAAACACTCCTACTAAATTTCTTATGGACACAAGGCTCAAAATCATTATTTATGAAAACATTATTTATATGTATTTATCAAAAAAAATAATTTATGACCGGGATTATTTATTTAATCCATAAATATATTTATTCAACTTAGATACATTATTGTAATCTTTTCGAGCCAGAAACCCTTCCAGTTGTGTTGTAAATACATCTTCATAAATATTTTCATTAAGTAATCCTATTCTAATGTCCATTTCCAAATATCATATTAATGGTCTTAAATTATAGAAGGTATAATTATGATTTATTTTAGCATATAAATGGGTGAAAAAGTTTCACAGTAGTCCATTCTGTGGAATTGTTTAAACCATTTTGAAACCATTCGTGCCTTATAGATATTGAATTATCCATCCATGTATATTTTCTTCATGAATACTTATTTTCAACTAAGAGGATTCAAATCCACTATTAGATCTATAAAAACCCTATAATTTTAATTGGTGTATGGAATCCATTTTACAATTAATAACTTTATTTCATTTAGAAGATTCTTTGAAACATATTATTTCCTTGTATGTTATGGGATAACTATTATCAACTAATAATGTTTTACTATACTTGGTGACTAGATAATCATATCTTTCTGGTTCTATAACCTATCATGTACTCATACATAGTACTTGTTTCTATGAAACATCCTCTTCCATAAGGTTTTGTGGACTTTGTTCATGTGATAAAAAATGGGTACCATGATACAAAAAAATCATCTAAGTCTATCTCACTCCCACTATTTATTTTGGATATGTGATCCCCTCCAAGAGTGGTAAAATATTTTTCATCCATGACATTATTACCTATAGGTTCATATAGGTAATATCATTTAGTTTCTTTAGGAAACCATAAAAAGAAAATTTTATTTCCCTCTGGGGAATGTTTGTTTCCAGAAATAACCATAATAAATTATTCTCCACACTATACTCAGAAATGAAAAAAACATGGGATTATTTTTGTACAAAATATGATAAATAATATCAATTTCTGCATTATTTTTAACTGGTTTAGTATGTATTATTTTTTCAATAATTATTATACCCAAAATAATTACAGAAGATCCACATCACTCTTCATTGGTCATACCATTCCTAATAGGGTGTGCTTCATCCTTTCACTTATAACATTACAGTATGTTGTGTAAGGAGATATGAGCTATGATAAAATCTATAACTCTAATATATAATCAATAAAGACTTGATGAATATATTCTTTTTGATGGTCTCAAAATAGTTTCTTAATATTATTACCAAGATGGTTCTAAACCTTCTTCATATAATCCTTGAATCTATCAAAGGAATCTAACTTATACATCATTAACTATAAATATCCATATCTACTAAAGTCATTAGTAAAAGTTATGAAGTATGAGTTCTGACCCTAATCATCAAGTATAATGGGTCTACATAGGTCAGTATAAATCAAGAGAAGAAACCATATATCCCATTATCCTTTTTCCAATAAATGGGGTTTGGTTATTTTTATATAAAATCATGTTTGAAATACACAATGTGATTTTTGTTAAAATTAATCAATATATCCATCTTTGTGTAATATGGTCAAAAAATTTTGGTTTTCATGGCCTAGTCATTTATTTCATAGTTGGGTGTGTTATGAGTTATATGAACTATTTTAATTGTCAATTTTCATTACTTGGGTTGAGTAATTAAAATCATTATGACCATTATTAACATATTTCTTACCAAAATAATATTTATTTTAAAAATAATAAACACTTATTTACAATTTTAAAATTAAATCTATCTATATTAACTATGAAAAAAGAAATAATATATTTATTAACTAATGATGCATAATAAAAATCATTCAAAACAAAGATCATTCTAGTCAGCTACATCGGGTGGTAATATCAAATAGCCACACCAGCAAGCCTTATTTCATTAGCTATTTATAGATCCATCTCACCAGGGGGGTTATTTTTCAATTGACTTGATCCTTATATTTGAATAGATATTAAATCACCACATGTTATATCTAATACCCAATTTGTAGAAATAGGTAAATATCACTCGATAGAAAACGTACATGAATATTCCACTTGCATCTTTGTCTGCTTAAATTTTTTCTTTATATAGCCCTTATTTTCAAAAGAAAAATAGAAATAGTTTTTTTCTCTAGATCTCTCTTTTATCCCCTTCTTCATGTAAGGGTGTTTTGAAAAATCATTATACATGAATATTGTCTTAAGGCTGTTTTCTTGGTCATTTATTTTATTGAAAATAATAATATAATTTTTTTCACACTTCTTTTCCATATGAATTTTTGTGAATTAGGGTGAGAAGATTTGGGAGATACTTCTTTATGCTAGTCATATTAAAATTTAAAACAAAACTATAGAATATCTATGGGAGTGATAAGGGAAATAGTTCAGTGCATAGTACATTAGGTAGCATAAATAAAAGACCCTCTAAATGCTCAATGTATCCAATGATTTTGACTATGTGATTCCTAGATAGTGCACATATTCCATATATTTACTCTTGAAGATAACCTTAGAAAACTCATAATATTCATATGTTTATGCTAGCCATATTAAAATTTAGAGAATCATATTCATTGTTATGATATCATATATGGTTCACTTATGACTTTATATTACCCGTTCTTTTGTAAATTCCGTGTTAAAGAAGAATTTTGGGTAAAATCATTTTATTTATTGTACATGTTTGGACTTTTTTTTCTTGATATTATTATTCCTAATGTTTTTTTGGTCGAATGACACTTATCCAATAGAATTAGGACATATTTTATGGTAATAATAATTTCATTTTCACCCTTAATTACCCTATTTACTTTTAACCGTGGTAAATAAAAATAAAAAGTTATTATTCACCAAAAATTATTTTTATCTTATTGAACCACATTTTACTCCTTGATATAAACTATGTCTCTTAGATTATCCAAATACAACTCATATAAGTGGTAAAATTATGTTTTATGTACAATTGAAAATGCTCCTAGGAGGTGTGTAAAAGATGGTGAAAAATTCAATAAACTTTTTATATATGTAAAATTATTATAAAATTACTCCAATGAATTACCTTGAACATATATAAATATTATATATCTATTTTGACCTAAAATAAATTTAAATAAAATAAATTATTATTTAAATAAAAATTTGGTTTTAACCAATAACTCAGTGTTTTCACTATTCATCAAAAATTGAAAATTTTCAGGAAAATACCAAAATTTCACCCTAGGCTAATTTCAATCTTTCGAATCCAAAAATGAGGTCCATTTTGAAAGATAAAATTTATAAAATTTCAAAGATTGGGTATTACTATTCATAACGACTAGTTTATATAATATTTTAATAACATATCACTTTTTAGTGAAACTTGGTATTGCGTACAACACACGCTATCGTGGAAGGTCACGATTGCGTTTAAAGCAAGCCAAGTCAGGGCTGCGTGTAGTTTAAGATTCATTTTTTTGTTATGTATAATATAACCCAACCATATTTCATTTATACATTGAATATATATATATAGACACTCAATGTTGCGTAGAATAACTTTTATCAACCGATATTGAAATTTTGTGTAACACGATCCAAGAATAGTGTTGCATATACTGCAAGCTAATACACTGTTGTATATAGTGAAAGATAATCTTGGTGTAGCATACAACACAATAAATCAAATAAATTAAAAATAATACTTCTCATAAAATCTCAGGGTGTTACATTCTACCCCCCTTAAAATGAATTCCACCCTCTAAATTCGTTGGGGTTATAAATGGTTTACTACTTGAAAGTTTATTTAATAGAAACCCACATCGTAAAAAGGACTACCAAAATGTAACTTTGAAAACTAAATTATGAATTGTAACAGTTACCCAAATTAAGGAATCACTGGGTTTTCACATAGGGGAACATAGGTGAAAATATGGATATGGAAGAGAAATCTAACCATCAAGTTATGATGGAGCGTGGTAGAGAACATGGCTATGAAAAATCCATCAATCAAAAAGCCATAAATTTGTGATGATTTAAGGTACCATCTAATTCATCAGGTATGAGGGAACTAGGACAACATTTTCAGTTCTCAATTTCATTTCCCTAAAGATGAATAATTTTTTGAATTAAAAGATATACTTACTTGATTTTGGTACAATCTCGCAGTTGTTTGTTACTTGAAAAATTTCCACTTCATATCTTAATGAAATGAAGTTGAATTTTTCATTTGTGAAGTTTTAGCAGATCATGCGATAGAATGATAGGTCATTCCATCTGTTTCTATCACAAAAGGTTTAGCACAATTTATTAAATATACATAAGTCCATCTATACTGAGATTAATCATATACTGTTTCTAAAATGGACTTATACTTAATCTATCATAGCGCTTAATAAAATAAAACTAGTTTCTACTAACTATGGACTTCATGTAGGCAAGTAGTAGGCGATAAAGGTCTGTCACACTTTGGTTGTGGGTTCGATTCCCACATCCTTGTCCAATGCGACTGGTTGTCGCTCATCCTACAGGTTGTCCTTTTTCAAAAACTATACTATTATAACATAACAAAAAGTTCTAGCCTTAAACAACACTATCTGATGTCTAAATTAATCTATTCAAATCTTTAGGTTAATCCAAAATACTTTTTTCCAATCTCATAGTATAAATAAAACGATTACTAGAAAGGTCATCTACCAAGCATTGAACAATATCATTTATCACTCGTATATCATAAGATATATATATATATTGTTGGTCACATTACAAACATGTGAATTCCTTAATCATGTATTCTCTTGAAACATGAGTTACCATAGAACCTTAGTGAAGACATGAATGCTTTCAAAAGTTAATTCTTTCCACATACCAAAATCCCAAAATTTCTATATACTCAAACGATGATATCACTTTGTCCTTGTATCACTCATGAGCTCATGAATACTATCAAACATTTCATTATCTCCTAATCTCTTTATTATACTTATATCATCTACTTTCCAAAAATATCTGAATAACCTTGTATGGTTACCGGTACCATTCAACATATACTTTCAAATACTTTAGGAAAAACAATAGTGTAACAATACTCAGATGGGTCTTTATTACATAGTACCAGTATCTATACAACATAACTCCTGATAAACATAAATCATTACACTACCTTCTTAAACCATTGACTGATCTTCAACAATTATTTCATCTCACATATCATTTGTATTCTCTTCATCATCATCAATATAAATACTACCCATACAACCATGATGATTCTATTCATGACACTTTCTCTTAGGAAATTGGTTTGAATAATGCCCGTGCATTCCACATTTAAAACATTTAACCATTTTTGATGTCTTAGAAATAACATTATCCTTGTCCATGGTGTAAACTGAACCTTTTCCTTTCCAATTACTAGCTTTGTGTCCTTCTTTTCCACACTAAAAGCATCTTCTAGTTCCTTTGAAACATTATCATTGATGCCTCTTCCCACATGATTTACATGGGGGAAATTGAACTTTCTTTCCCCTATGATCATCATGAAACTCCATCTTTCTCTCATTAGATGAGTCAGAAAAGATACCAAAGTTTATATTATTGATCATATTATTAGATTTATGATTAGTTATAATAATGATATGGGGACTTCCAGATCCAATTTCATTTAGTTTCTCACAAATAATATCATTCCATTGTCCATCATATCCTCTATTATCGTGAATATTCTTGTTTCTACCCATTTTCTAAAACCAAAAACAATAGTGTGAGAGGAAAAAATAAACATCAAGGGGGAGTACCTTCAATATCTAACATCTTAGGTTAAATTATAAGATTGTTACCGTAATTCTAGGACTATAACCTATACTTATAATTAACCCGAATGACATCCCTAGACATACCTTAAAAATATCTCTAGGGATTTCACTAAAGTTTTTGCATCCTAGTTTCCAATGGTTGACTAAAACTTTCCTCTAATACAAACTACAGAGACCCAATCGTGACATACATGGATAGTACATTACTTTTTCAGAATACCGAATACATAAAAAAACAAACACCAAATGACCATAATAGTTTAGTGTCTTTGGAAACTCGGAATATAATATTCTAATCTTGGTGAAAGATCTTCAACATCTCCCATAAAGATCATCCCTTTTTTTTCTTACCTAAAACCATTCTTTATATCCTGGAAAAGAAAAAATATAATGGGTGAGCTCAAATTCTCAGTAAGGGTAAGCATGGAGAAAATAAAACAAACCATACACATTTGAACTTCAAAACATGAACATACTGTTTAAACATCAAAATATTGAGCAATGAAATAAAACATGGTAGTACGTGAGGCATAGATCATAATGGAACATAAATCATGATAAAATATAATGGGAATAAAACATGTAATTGTGTAAAATAATTAATCACTTGATATGATTTTCATAGTATCCAAGTACTTGCTTGCAAGACCATCTTAGTGGAAAAATTCCCATACTGAATCGAGTTCACTCCTCATTCCAGTCCTGTATCACTTAACCATATTAACTTACCATTCCAGCCATGTCTATCTCATGAGATATAAATAATTACCCAATGAATTTGAGGGATATATATGTCACACCCATCTCATAATGAGATCATTATTTCGTGTGCCAAAAAATAAACATACATCATTCATAATAACCCAACGAATAAAATTGGTTTCATAAACATAATCCCATAATAACATAATCCATATAAATGAAATGGATATCATTTCATCATAAGAAGAATCAAAACATGTAAAAAATGGATAAATTATACTTGAAACATAAACATACTAAATAATGTCATCATATATGGAAAATAGTTTTGATAAAACACTTCAAACGAATTCTTGAGGAAAATATCCTTCTTCAAAATGATATTCTTTTCTCAAAATGCCATGAAATTTTAGAAGAACAGGATTTTGTTGGAAGTAATCATGAAATTTTGTAGAATTTTGTTCATTGAAATAAGTCTTTATGAAACCGTAAAAATCCATTCACACCGTATAAGTTAAAAAAACATTCTTCTTGTACTTTTTCCAGAAAAGCAAAAAATTACCTTATATGGTAAAAAAAGAAATATTCCTTCCATAACACAAAGTAAAAGTCAAAGAGAGGTAAAAATGACTTTTAAAATACATGTAAGAATATAAAACACTTTATGAAAAACATTTTTATGGACATGGATGAAAAATATAACCCCTGTAAATACTTACGAATAAACAATCTCGGATGAGAATGAGATTGGAATAGTAATCACGTAGCTTAGGTCTGATATGCTTCATACGTATCCAAACCTCCTGTATAATGATTTAAATAATTTCATTGACTTATTAAATAATCATATTCATTGTTATGATATCATATATGGTTCACTTAAGACTTTATATTACCCGTTCTTTTGTAAATTCCATGTTAAAGCAGCATTTTGGGTAAAATCGTTTTATTTATCATATGTGTTTGGACTTGTAGTTCCTGTTATTATTATAACTTATATCATGATTTAATTAAATACAGAATTTAAATCATGATTTATATATCATATATATTCAATATATATATATATATAATAGACAGATAAATGAAATACATCGTTCATGGAGACGGTAGGCCGTACATACGCATGAACGTTGTTTTCTTTTCCTTATTGACTTTAATGGAAGTAAGTAGATTACACACACACACACACACACATATATATATATATATATACATATTTCAAGTAGCTTTATCATGTCATATATTTCATTATTATTCATTATATATACACTATAATCATTCTTGAGTGGTTAACATGGAGAATGAATCTCATCGCGTCTTGGAGACGGTAATCCGTACGTACGCACGAGCGATGACATCATTACCATAATTATTGAATTGAATTGGAGTGGATGATATAATATCTCATAATCATTATGATGTTATAGTAACTATATATAGTAATTCTTTACACCATTATACCCATCCAAGTAAGGTGGTGGTGGAAAAACACATTACACCACGGTGTGGGGACGGTATTCCACACGTATGCACGCACGGTGATTTCGTTTTTTGAAGGATGGATAGAAGATGAAATAGGGTTGTTACATATTTATAATAACATATCAGTATATGATTTATACTTATGTTATTAATTTATGAAGACACAAATAAAAAATAAGAAGTTGAAGAAAAGATAAATTTAAAGAATCGGTAGAAGGGAATACCTCTTCTTCGACGCACCCATTTTAACCTTCCTCTTAAGGCACAAGAGTTGGTCTTTTGAGGAGACCAAAACCTCCAGAATGTTTCTCAAGAAGTGAATAAGATAAATGGGCAGTTTTTGGCCGATCTTGAAGGCTCAATTTTGTGTAAAGAAAAGAGGGAGGAGGTTCCCTTTTATAAGGGAGGAGAGGGGAACTTTAGGAAAAACATAAAATATTATTTTATAATAAAGTCATATTCGGTTTATAATGGCTCCAAAGTGACTTATTTGGAAGATAAAGTGGGGATGGGTCGAAAGCTTCTCAACCAATAGGTTTTAGACAAGTTTAGGTTACTATTTTAACTTTATCATTTAGATTTGACTCTATGTTAAATAATTTAACTTTTACTTTGTCTTCATGTTTTCTTACACTATATGGTTAATAAATTTACAATGACAAGAGAAATAACCCCATGTGGTTCATTATTAATATATATAACCTTATCTAGGTCATTTGTCAAAACCATATATTTTTAGGAATATAATATTTGTTTTAAAAACTATTTTTTACTATTTTGACACTATTTTGTAATTGATTTTTGTGAAAATCATAACAGCATGATAAGTTCAAAAAAAGTTAATTAAATCAATACTAACATGTCATATTAACCTATAAAATTAGTTTAATTAATAAAAAGTCTCAAATTACATTTATTTTGGTATTTATAACATCAATTATGTTAATATTTCATTAATAAGGTAATTACTGCATCATCATTGTGTCAAAAATAAATTAAATTATTTAATGTCTAAAATTTATAAATAAAATACCATTATGTAGGAAATATTTTTATATTTCTATTGAATATTTATATTCGAATTTATCTTATGTATAACCCTATATTAAAATGTTTTAGTTATTAAACTTTGATTTTAACTCTTTTAACTCTTCTTTAAATAAAATAATAATAAGTGTCCTAATCTAATCCAGGTGGACCTAAAAGGTAATATTTTATTCCTAAGGTTGTTTTTTGTCGAATTAAACTTATCCAATAGAATTAGGACATATTTTAGGATAATAATAATTTCATTTTAACCTTAATTTCCATATTTACTTTTAACTGTGGTAAATAAAAGTGAAAAGTTACTATTCACAAAAAATTATTTTTATCTTATTGAACCACATTTTACTCTTTGATATAAACCGTGTCTCTCAGATTTTCGAAATTCAACTCACCGAAGCGGTAAAATTATGTTTTATGTACAATTTCAAATGCTCCTAGGAGGTGGGTAAAAGACGGTGAAAAATTCAATAAAATTTTTATATATCTAAAATTATCATAAAATGACCCCAATGAATTACATTGAACATATATATGTATTTTGTATCTATTTTGACCTAAAATAAATTTAAATAAAAAAATATTATTTAAATAAAAAATCGGTTTTAACCAATAACTCAGTGTTTTCACTATTCATCAAAAATTGAATGTTTTCAGAGAATTACCAAAATTTCACCCTAGGCTAATTTCAATATTCCGAATCTGAAAATGATGTCCATTTTGAAAGTTAAAATTTATAAAATTTCAAAATGTGGGTATTACTATTCATAATGGCTAGTTGATATAATATTTTAAAAACATATCGTTGTTTAGTGAAACTCGGTATTGCGTACAACACACGCTATCGTGGAAGGTTGCGATTACGTGTAAAGCAAGCCAAGTCTGGGTTGTGTGTAGTTAAAGATTCATTTGTTGCTGTGTATAATAGAATCCAACCATATTTCATTTATACATTGAATATATATATATATATATACAGTCAATTTTGCGTAGAATAACTTCTATCAAACGGTCTTGCAATTTTGTGTAACAAGATCCAAGAATAGTGTTGTGTATACTGCAAGATAATACGATGTTGCATATAGCGCAAGATAATCTTGGTGTAGCATACAACACAAGACATCAAATAAATTAAAAGGAATAATTCTCATAGAATCTCGAGGTGTTACATCGTTCCTTGCGGTTATAGCCGGTTAGGATATGGTTTTTCTCCACAATGGTTCATAAGGATAATGTGGTCAATGAAATTTTCATTATTCTATAATAATAATAGTTTAGTTTATTAGTACTTTGTGGGATTACAAATAATATAGAACCTAATAATTTTAATTTTATTAAGTCTCCCACTATTTTGTCAAGTATCAACAAACCTCTCCCTTGAACTCAAAATTTCCCATCACATTAGAAATTATAGTGGTAAGCATCTATATTTCTTTCTTTGTGATCAAAAATATGGTTTGGGAAATCATAAAAAGGGTTTTAGGTGGGAAAACTTGTCAAATATAGTCTTGTAGTTCCACTTTCCACTAATTTGACTCCACAATCCTAAAATAATAACTTGAATATCCTTAAAATTTTCCTCGATATTTCTATTGAACATTCTATGGATATTAAATTAAATATAATTTTGGTTTATGCATAACCATAAACTTAGGTAGGACTACTATAGGACTCATGGGCACCCTATGAGGGGAGGGGTGAATCAAGGTGTCAACTTTTTCTTCGAAATGGGATGGATTGTGTTCCACATTGGAAAGAACTCATTAATCCTATACGATGGATATGATTAGAGAAAAAAATCACATGAAAATAGACGGAACACGTCATTTTTAATTGGTTCCCCATTAAGGGATACGTCTATGGAATATAAACCAATAGTGTTTCAATCATACCAAATTCCATTAATCTTTACTAGTTATAGAGTACAAAAGTTTAAGCACAGTCACTCTATGCTAGGCACACTGCCTTTACAAGAATTCAGGGATAGCATGCTTTTCCCCTCAAATCACTTCCATTGACTCCCCCTTACATACTAATTTTATAGAATTAAATCTTAGACCATTGAATTGATGGACACTTCAATGGATTGGTATTAAATCCATTGTCCCTAGCCCATAATGAGACTATACTTGCACCAAAATCTGATTTGATGCACACTAAAAGAGTTGTCCACTAAAACTTTATTTACAAAACTAGCTTTCATGATGATTACCCCTTCTTGAAGCACAACCTGCCTTTTGAAAAACACTACCTTCACGGATCTCTCCTACCTTTAGAGAAAAAACATCCTTCATGAAGCACCCCTACCTTCGCAGTTTTAACTCCTTCGTGATGCTTACAATGTCAATGCAAAATACTATATCATCATGATGTACCCTTTAATAAAAAAACATGGGAATTATCTGAGACTGTTAGTCACTTCGTGATGCTATAGATGACATAGAAATCCAGATTCATGGATCTCCTTCACTAATTTAGAGGGTTTCCTGATTTTCCATGAAAAATACATCTAAAGTGAAATGGGGTAGCCTCATATTTATAATCTTGTCTGTTCATGATGATCTACCACCTATTTTCAGATTTTTACGGATCCTCAAAAACTTCTTCACGACACACCTGCATTCATAAAGCACCCTGGAAATTCTCTATTCGCAAATCTTGAAGTAACTATAGATATTTCGGTCAAAACCATTCACGGTTCCCATTGTAATCATAAAGATCTTGTCATTGACTGAGATGGTCCAATTATAATAATCATGGAGAAGACTATCTCTGATTGTGAATCCCATCATAATTACATATATCACCATCAGAAATCTTTAATCCTTAACTAAACACAACTCACATAGTCTATCTTTACAAAATTCAGGCCCTTTCCATATTTTCATTAAGCCTTTAAAGAAACACAATATTCGCATAGAAATGCATCATCCACATTTTGGTTCCAAAAATTTAGAAAACACAGGAACACTACACCACCTTCAATACTATTATTTACATAAATTGTAAGTTCCCTTTCCATGTTATCTCCCGAATCATCCATCTAAGGATTGACAACAATCAAAAACCACACTACATTTCTAGAAAAGAACTGTCTGGGTTCAATCAATCTCCCCCTTTGGGTTTGTTGTAAATCACTAGATAAATTCAATGAATCACTAACCACTTTGAAAACTTGTAGCTCAAGAAACAACTTATCCAATACTCTAAGTCTACAAGAGAAATTCTCAGTATAGAAAATAATATGGGAAGCATTAATTGGGTTATCGTGTCATGGAATGATTAAGTTTTCTCTATTCTCCTGTATCCATAAAAACACCTTGATATCCCCCTTTTTACAATTGTATTTATCTATTCACCCCCATTGGAAATAAATCCAAGGACTGGTATTTTACATTATAGCTCAAAAACACACTCCCATGGGATTGTATCTCCCTCATAGTCCACCATCACTTTCACAATTAGATTTAAATAGATAATACATCTTGGGAGATGATACTTTCATTACCTCCTTGCACATTGGGGGTGGATGAACACCAAGGTTCAACCGATGTTTATCAAACACCTTCACTACCAATGGCTTGGTCAGAATATCAGCCACTTGCTCATCAGTTTCAACATGAACCATTAGAATCATACCTTTTTCAACTCTTTATTGGATGAAGTGATATTGAATTTCAGTATGTTTTATATGAGAATGATGAATATGATTCTTTGTATGATCAATTTCTATCTTATTATTACAGTGATTTACCATTGGTTGTTTCACCCCATCACCAATATCAGTTAGTTGTTGCTTCATCCAAAGTTTCTATGTTAACACCATTATATTGATGATAAACTCAGCCTCAAAAGTACTAATAAAGGTACTTTCCAACTTCTTACTCAACCAACCCACAAATTTCGTTCCTATAAAAAATGCTCCACCAATTATGGACATTCTATTAACAACATCTTCATCCCTGTTAGTGTCAAAAAATACTGATAGTTCACTAACTCTTCTAACAGTAAAGTATAATCTATAATTTTGAGTACCTTGAACACACCTCATAATTATTTTCACTACATGCATATGTTCTTATTTCATATTACTTTGATGGTGATCCACTGAGATTTTTTCAAAGGCAATTTCTGGTCGTGTTGCTATCAAGTACAATAAGCATCCAATGATTCTTAGCCACTCTCTTGAATACTTTACCTAAGAGATGAAATTGAAGTATTTCATCTGAATCACTTACTTTCCTAAGAAATATGTTATTTCACCAATAATGGAAATTTAAAATTCTGATTCAATTTAATTGAAAAATTCATTCACTGATCCCTGCCTGCTTCCACTAAAAATAATATCATCAACGTACACCAGAACCATTAACTGATCTCTTTGAGAATTATTCACATAGAGACTGTGATCCACCCTTCCTATTTTGAATTCAAGTTTTTTAAATAAGAATCTGTCTGAGATTACCATTCATGTGATGCCAACTTCAGTCTATAGAGAGATTTCTTTAGACTGTAGACCTTTATTTCATCATTACCAAGAAGAAAACCCACTGGTTTTTCTATGTAAATTTCTTCATCAAGAAAATCATTTAAGAAAGTGTTTTTGGCATCCATTTCATACAATTTGTATCTTAATTGAATTTTTGTGGAAAGAAAAGGTCTAATTATCTCTATTCTATCCATGAGAGAAAATGTTTCTTCCACATCAACACCTTTAATCTTTGATTATCCTTTACACAACAATCACCCTTTGTTTTTTATCACATTACCATGATAATCAAATTTATTCTTGAAAACCCACATAGTACCAATTACATTGTTATTTTAGGGTATCTTAACTAGATCTCATGTTTGTTTGTTGTAGAGTTGATCCAACTCTTCATTCAGGGTCATAACCCAGGATTCATCCTTTGTAACCTATTCAAATCAGGATGGTTCCACAACTGATAGGAATGCAGATTGTTCATTATTCCTCATTCTCCTTGATTTTTTGGGAGTTGTCCAATCCCCAATGATGTTGGATTGATAAATTTCTTCTCCCTGATTTCTCCATTGAGGTTCAGAATAATTTTCTTCATCCATGGTTTCCTCTTATGATTCTTCTTCTAAGTCATCATCATGCTATGACCGTTCAATATGTTGCTCTTCTTCCTATACTTCTTAATTCAAATCTATACCATTCCACTATCTTCTACATCTTCAATCATGTAATTATATGATCCCCTCATGGTATTTTTTAATCAATTATCTTAACATAAATTCTTTCCATTTTTTTTGATATGCCTATTGAAACACATGTAGGCTTTAATATTCATTAAATATCAAAGTAATGTTCCTTCATCTATAACATCTCTATATTTTCCTTCATTTCCTTCTTTGTTTCGAATGAATCATTTACATTAAAAAAACAAAAATACTTCAATAAGGTATTCCTTCCATTTCACAACACAAACGGTATCATGGTTTCACACATATAAAGGAATGTTCAATTTTGAATTTACACAATATCTTAAATGACCTCTTACCAGTAATGTTGAGGGGTATGAATTTCAATCAGAATAATTCCATTTATATTGTTCACCTACTGATTTTTATGCTCAACGACACCATTTTTTTGTTGGGTTCTCATATCATCAACTTCATGTAGTTTTACCTGATTATCCATATAATTTTCAATCATAATGGATATGTAATCCCCTCTATTTTCATATCGTAGGACTTTGATTTTATGTCCAGTATCATTTTCGATGATCCAATGATAATTTTTCAAGCTGTCATGCACTTTTTGTTTCCTCTGTACAACTATCACACAAGCCATTCTAAAATAATCTTCAATGAAAAGGATGAAGTATCTTTATTCATGCATTCCAGCAACATTTATTAGAACTCATACATCTGTATGGATAAGATCCCAAAGATTTCATTCCATTTTATTCATTGGCCGAATATAACAATAGATCAACTTCCATCATATGCAAGCATCATAAGTCTTTTCCCATTTATGCTTTATATTAGGGATTTCCAGGAATATATTTAGCTTATAAATATTTTCCATGTATTATTTATTGATGTGTCCCATCCTTCAATGTCACAGGTTGTTTTCTCCTTCAACTATTACATAGATCATGTTTTCTTTACTATCAACTTGATATAAATTTTCATTTGTTCTGCAGAATTTCATGAGATAATTACCTATCTTTCCCTTTATAACGCATCCATTATTATTGAAAGTCACTATATGTATTGAGTCACAAAGTTAAATCACACTATGGAGATTGTGACACAAACCATACATATATAGATATTCAATTTTCTTTATCTCACCATTATCTAGTTCATATCATCCACGTACTTTGTTCTTCAATACACCATCATTCTAAAATCTTACCATTCCATCGATCCTTTCCATAACATTTGTATATAATTCATTATTACCCATCATGTGATATGAACATCCGCTATCAAGGATATAGGTTTGGTTTCTCTTTGTATCTTTGAGAGTTACTTATGCAAGGTTGGACTTTTTCTTTTTTTCCTTCCATGAAATGTTAGATTGGGTGAGGGATAATGATGTAATTTCATATCTCTCATCTATGTGGGTGGGTTTTTCATACTCACAATCTTCTCCCATAGGACAAAAACTATTTGTAAGAGCAATATCATTTTTTTAAGTATTCAATTGTCTCTGTCTTCTATATGAATTTTTCATGTCTTTCCTCTGCCTCCCATAAACAACTTTATGGCCCAATTTAGAAAAATTGAAACAATATCCATAGAAATACTTTCTTCTATAAGAAGTAGGATATGATATTTTCTCCTTTTTGAACTCCTAGGTATTCCCCATTCAAATAGCTCATTTCCTCTTCACAATATGACATGGTATGGACCACATAGCCATAAAATTGACATTTCATAAGTGGAGAAGCATTCTCATTTCAATTCCTCCTCATGTCACCTTCCATAGAAAAATAGATTGGATATCTATAATTTCTGGATACCTAATGATAGTTTTCCGTTATTCTTTCAAATTTAATTTATGGTTTCATTTTAATAACTTCAAGAGATTTTTCCACTTGTCCAACTTTCAACTTGCCTTTATTATAGCCCACTTCATTTTCAGCATTTGTTATATTGGTGTCATAACTGATTCCACTATTTCCTATGCATGCAGGTTTTTCATCATTCAAAATCTTTTCAACTCTATCAAAACCATTTTCTTCTCTCTCTAGTAGCTTGGCATCTGATAACCTTCCAAATTGTATTTTCTTCTTTGTTTATTTTGAAAATGATTCACTTTCTTATTTAATAGTAAGAGTATTAAATTATTCTTCAAGACCCTAAATTTTTTTATACTTATCTGTCATTCTAGAGGTGAATTCATTAATGGACTTTTCATGTTCTTTAATTCTCATCTTTAGTTCCACTACATCTCTTTTACATTCAATGGTTGTTGAGTGTATATTCACTAATTCTTCAAGTTATTCAATTTCAACATGAAGTTGATAAACATATTTTGACGATTATTCCACAAAATCTCTCCATTTTTTGCATCTATTAAATTTATTCTCAAGTTTACCAATAGAATCCTTAAGTTGTAACATTATATTAGAATTAGCACTCAACTGATGTTCTTTAGATTTATCTTTTTATGGTTTTGACTTCTCAAAGGTATCCATCATCGACACTTGGTTCCCAGAATTAAACATTGGTTCTTCTTCTTCAAAGAATTCATTACCATCTTCTTCTTCTTTATAGACAAAACCCTTTTTCTATAGTTTCTTTCCAAATTAGATGATTCTATTTTTGAAAAAACCTTTTCCAAGGCTTCTATGAGTTTCTATCCATACCTCCATCATCATAAAACCTCCTTGAACACTGAGATGCAATGTGCTCAACTCTAAAACAAGAAATAAATTACAAGGGAGGGTTTCCATCAAATATACATTTTCCTCTCCTGAACTTCATGCAAAAGAGGGAAAGGAATTCATCTCCCTCGTTATCTTTAATGAAACAATCTTATTAAATCTCATGTTTTTTCTTGGCTTTGAATGCCATTTTCTTGATGACACTTGTCTTCGCATTATCTGGATTCACTATCATTTCATAAGTGACCATACAACATAGAAATACATATAGAGAATGTTTGGGAAAAGTATTATTCCCAAACTACTGACACTTTTTGATCGTAGAGAATTTGAAGCCTTCTCAAAATATTCTTCACAATTCTGATGTCTTTGATCTCTTTTCCAAGACCTTGAATTTCTCTTGCAAATCCAGTAATTCGATTGAAGAAGGAATATTCATTTTCATCAGGATTCATCTTCATATTTTCAAACCTATTGTGTAGAATATAGAGTTTCACCACCATCACTATACACTCTCGTACATAAATATTTTTTAGTTTTCCCACATAGAATTTTCTGATGGGGAACTCATCACCTTTAGATAGATCCAATCAGAAAGATCTATAGTGAGGGAATTCTATTATTTAGCATATTCATTAAAGATTTTTCAATCTTAATCAATCATAGATAACCATATTGGATCAACCACCTAGATTACTTGTGCAGTAGAAAATAAGTTTTCCATTCCAAGAGATCTTAGATAAGATATCATCTTTTTTATTCATGATATAAAAGTCTCTTTCATAAAATAGAAGTACCCCATTAACATTGATTGTATTATCCCTGATATAAATTTAAATTATATATATCAACAGCCACCTTTACAATCTGATTCCACATGTAGGACCCCGGGACACCCTGAGAGAGGAGGGGTGAATCAGGGTGTCAATATATTCGTCTAATGTGGTGGATCTTGTTCCCACGTTGGAAGGAACTCGTTAAACTTATAGGATGGATATGAACATCAATAAATATTTCACATGAAAAGAGATGGAACACATCATCTTTAGTTGGTTCACCACCAAGGGATATGTCAAAGGATGGTACTCTGATAGTGTGACAGTCGTACCAAGTTTTACTAATCTTCACTAGTTATGGAGTACATGAGTTTAATCACAGCCATTATGTGCTAGGAACACCGCCTTTATAAGAATTCAAGGATTTCACACTGCATCCCTTAGAGCAATTCAGTTGACCCTCCCCCCCCCCGCACACTATTGAGATAATTCAAACTTTTTTGTCATCATGAAGGTCACTTGAATGGATTCTCATGAAAGGCTTCGCCCCTAACTCATCACAAGACTCTTCTTGCATCAAAAACATGAGTTGACACACAATGAAATCACTATTAAAAAACTAATAATCAAAACTACCTTTCATGAAACTCCTTTTAGAATATCACTCCTTCATGAATCACGCCTACCTTCATGGAATACACTTCCTTCAAGAATATCTCATGCCTTCATGGAAAAAAATGCATTTGAAAAGCACTCCTACCTTCACAAAACTAGATCCTTTACGAAGCTTACAATGTCAATGTGGAATACCCATCATCGTAAAGTACCCTTTAATCAAAATCATGGGCTTCGGTTAAGGATTATATTCTATTCACGATTCTCAAGCTCACATAGAAATCCAATTTCAAGAAGCTCCTTCATAAAATCCCAGTGTTTCTAGATTTTCCATATAAAGATCATTTAATGTGAAAGCAGGTAGCCTAATATTTATAGTCTCGTCTATTCAAAAAGCTCCACTTCCACTTTGTAGATTCTCTGGATCTTCAAAAAGTTCTTCAAAGTATGCCTCCATTCACAAATCAACATGGAATGTCTCTATTCACAAATCTTGTTGTAACAACATAGATTTATTTCAAAACCCTTCTAGGCACCCTTCTTAACCAAAATGCTTCTGTCACCAATTGAAAAGATCCAATTCTCATAATTGGGGAGAAGACCATCTATGATCGTGAACCTAATTGTGATCATGTAAATAATTATAAGAAATCATCAATACTTCATGAAACACAACTCGCATAGTCCATCTTCTTGAAACTAATGCATGTTGTTTACTTGAACTGTAAGTTTCCTTTCCTTTTTATCTCCTTAATCATCCATTTTAGTATTGAAAAAACACAAAATGTACTCCATTTCAAGAAAAGAACATCCTCAGTTCTAATATGTACATGACAATTGAAATTACCGTAGACTATATCTTTGACCAGAATTTTAATTATAGTTTTTCTTAATTAAGATAAAAGAAGGTTAATGACTTCATATTTACATGATGGATTTTTTTATTATGCGTAAAAAATAGTATTTTATTTGTTTATTGTCCTTGTTAATGTTAATTTTATTTTAATTATGTTATTAACAATGTGATTTATAAAATATTTATACATAACGCATTAATTTTAATTCTGTCTTTTTATATTGATCCATTTATTGATATGATCTTGGAATTTCATCCATAAAATAAATCATGAATCAAATTGAAATAAATTGAATTAAATTGTTCATGACCATAAGAATTAACTACTGGTGGATTATTGAGAGGATAATAAGAAAACCATTAAAAATATTTGTGTGAAACTCCATGGGAAATTTTGGGCTCAAATTTTACCATTTTATCTTTGTCTTATATATTACATTGATTTGGTTTCACCTTGGATAAATGTAGATACAACATCATGGACCTAGGAATACCATTATTATAATGATTTTACTTCACTTGTTAGTGAATGGAACTAGATAGGGGTTTTTCATAAAAAAGGTTATGGGCACATAGGCCTATATATATTAATGCGGTAGGGATGACTCGTGAACTAAAATTTCAGTTTAAATAAATAATTGAAAACTCCCATGAAATATTTGAATTATAAGAAACTATACAAATACACAAGATGTTCTAAACCCATGATCACCACCTTGTTCAATGAATACACATTTTAAATAATTTATTGGCATTCATTTTTATTCATTCTATTCATTAAGATAAAATGCACGTGAATTAATATGATTTATTATTTAATTGACTAATTAATTAATTTTATCTTAATCTCCATCAAATCTATCCTTGAGATACCCATTCAATGTGATTTTAAATAAATAAATTTATTTTTTAAAAAATAATAAAATAAGTACACACCTTTTACATGAAATAAATGTGATTAGTACCCATTAAAAATACTATGTGTGTATTAAGATCTTATATAGTCTACTCATAAAGAATTTAGAATACATTTTTTCCCAAAAATTACATGGTCTGTATGATTTAATTAAATTACATGCATAACACATTTTAGTTATCATTGAATGTAATTCTATTAATGTTCAAGGAGTAGTTGACATATTGTAACTATACATGGTATGTAGTTTAGTTTTTATATAGATATTAATTAAGAATTTAATATCATATAAAACCTATTATAGGGAATTTATGAGTCAATAAATTACATGAAAACCCCATAATGATGAGGATTATGGAGTAATAAATTAGTTTTAATTTTCTTCATAAACAAGTTGGGTACATTGTGTGTACATAAAGTTACACTGTGTAAATATCACTCGTTGAATGCAAGTGGTAAATGACTATGGGATGGACATTTATTTTTCCACAAACATTTCTTTGGTACACAATCCGTGCTTCTAGTTCATGCTACACAATATCCCTATTATACAATTGTAAGTCCATGTGTCTTGCAATAAATGCATAACCTGGATTAGACCCTATGTTAATATTCGTGAAAACACATGGACTACATGGAATGTATGAGTACTCACACCTAACAATGAACATAATTTTTCCTATCATAGATTGTTATATGAATATATAACATTGTTTAGGAGTATGATCATGAAATTTCAAGGTTCTCATCATGGAAAGAAACTGTTATTCCCTTTTTATAATGTGATAGATTATCTTGAAAATTTTTATATTAAAGTGATGCACAATAACAAAAATATGTGTTATAGTATTTAATTAATCTCTACCTCTCTAAATATAGATTCAATATAAGGTACAAAATTTTGGTTTTAGGACACCTAATCCAATAATTTTATTGTGATGTGGGTAGCTTTATTTGCAAGTTTTTTTGTGTGTAAGTGTGATGTGGGTAGATTTGTTCACATGTTTATTGAATGAACTTACTTTAAGTAGCATTTTTTATAAAATTATATATGATTTTGTTCGTTCTATGGTTCCTTTATTATTTTCCACATATTTATGATGTATGCTTATAATTATTCCCATAGTACCATGTTTATTATCTCATGTTTACTAACTCTTATTCCTTGGTATATGTATGTTTCCTTTGAGATTACATGTCCTTCTATCTTGACTTATAGAAAAATATTATTATAACATGTTCTTTTTAAAAAATAAATTTCTCTCATGCTCATGATTTCTCATATACTTATGACCAAAACCCTTTATTACATTTTTCCCTTACAGATAATTGATCTCACCCCTTATAATGTTTCCATTTCCTAGGTTATAAAGATGAGTATATCCTATGAGAAGTATATAAGGGTGTCTGGTGTGGTTAAATTATAGATTAATATTCCCAAGTATTGTAAAATAAGTTTATTATGTAGTTAATCCTCAAATATATTAATCCAGACATTCATAGAATTATGAGATTCTTTTGAGATGCAATTTTTCGCAAAATAATGAGAAATTTAAGTATGTTTCACCTGGTTCATCACATATTGTATCAATGATTGTATTTAAATATATTATTGTATGTTGTACACCCAAGAGTTTAGGGAAGTCATGCCTTATTTTTAGCTTATCTCCCTTCACCTTTTTGTCCTCTTCATAAATACTAATTTTTTTCCAAAATTGAATTTATAGGTTCTCAACCGATGAATTTTTTTGTCATATATCATTTAAAGTGCATAAAAACTAATTTCTAGAAAATCCATCACCATCGATTTAATTCATATAAAAAATATATCATGAGAGATTCTCACTTTTTACTTGGAACCCTTGTTAAACATAATCAAAAACATATACAATGAGAGAGTGTAATGACCATCCAAAAAATTTATAATTATAAATTACCTTTATTATAATTATTTCATTTAGTATAAATATCATAACACACCTAGAGATCCCATTAAAAAATTATTATCATAAATTAATAATGAAATAAGTGGTATTTATATAAATTAAGGAACCTATACCAATGGAATAGAAACTTGACCATTGGAATAGTAATTTGACAATGAGGAATAGTAAACCATTAAATAGAATAGTAACATCTCATATGAAATTTTAAATATTATTTGGTTATCTTATGAACAAAAATACAATATCTTTATGTCCTAGAATAAGTAAATAAATATTTTTAAAACGTTTTCTTATGTATTGGTATTTTTGTGAAATGTAAATTTTTATTTATAATTTTTAATTAAAATAATGATTTAAAATAAAAATTATTATCATAAAATAGATTCATATATAAATATTTTCTTTTTTTTTATTATAGAATAACTTTATGATATTTTAGTTAGTTTTGTTCATATAAAAAAATCTATAATAATTTTAAAATCAATATTTTTTTAATAAATGATGATTTTAATTAAAAAATTTATATCTCATATTTAGAAAATTATTTTTCATAAAATGGATTACATTTTTAAATTATATATATCAAAAAATGGTTCCTATGAATTTTATGGATTTTTCTAAAATAGTTGGATTTTTGGTTAATATTGAAATTGGTTAGTTTATAGTATTTAACAAATACATGAATTACAATGTCATGAATGATGTATGGATGAGGTAATATCATATTGGTTCTAACACACATGAACAAGTTAATGTGTTTATTCACAATTTTCTTAACTATTGATATTTATGATCCCAAATAATAAACTAATGAATAACTTAATCAAAAACACCCCTCTCCCCTTATAAATACCACCCCTCACAACCTCTTCCCCTCACACCTCAAAATCCTTGAAGCCTATAAAATTTATTCTCAATAATCTACTCAAGTCGCTTCCCTATTTCCTGGATCATTTGGTCTCAATAAATGACCAAACCCAATTTCCTAAAGGAGGTTCTCAAGGAGACCAAGTTCAAGAGGTAAAATCCTCTTTCATTTTATTTTATTTTCTTTTGATATTCTTTTTATTATTATCCTATACAAACATACCTATCCCAAAGTGTCATGATAACTATGGTATATTTTATATGCTATAATTTTTTAAATGAAATAATCCATCATCAAATCTCTTCCATCTTCCTTTTACTCTAAAAGTGAAAACATCATATGTGATGTGTTGATTTACCGCCATCATGGACTATGAATTCTCATTTTATAAAACCACCTTTAAATATAGTCATAAAACAATTATTAGGGTTAAATAATATTTTATTATAAATATTATAATTTATATAATGTCATGGAACTAATATATGAACATGATATTAAATAAAATTGTACAAGTTCATGATGGTCGTAAAAACCGCTGAAATAAATTAAATCATTGTCATTAACATTTTATCTAATGATTATTATGAATACCATATAACCAAATGATATATAAGATAATTTTATCCTATATAATTTCATTAAAAACATATAATTCCAATTAAAGAGACTTTATAATATTTTACATGAACATCCACACTTGTATACAAGAGAACAGATCATAGAAACCAGAAAAAAAAACACTCCCTGAATGATGAAATTATATCTTATAAATCATAAAAAACACCATAATAAAACTTCATAAAATTATACAACATAAATTAAATTTATAATAGTATCTAAATTAATTAATTATTTGATTTAATTTTATTGTCTAGGACATTAATTACAATTGCATAACACTTTCAGACATAATGTAAGGGATTCTCTTTGAACCCTTGTTTTTTTCTTCAGGTTACACTTTATATCCCTTTACCCCAAATTTAATTCTTAATTATTCTTATGAAATCTTCCTACATTATGTTTTTATATTCCATACATATTTACCTAGAATAATTCTTCTTTTGTCGATGGGGAAATACATGTTTTTAAGATTCCATTTTCAATTCCTCTCAATAAGAAAACCTGATTGAAGGGAGATTATCAATTTCATATCCTTTTCAAGTACACTCCCTAATATATTTTAATCCAACATTATATTTATAAAATCAGTCATCTCATCATAAAAAACTATCTTAGTTCATTTCTGGTTTTATTAAAAAAATACTCATTTTCATCATTCAAAACTCTATTATATTTTCCCTTAAACCAAAAAAGGTAGATTATTTATAATGTCTATTAAAAACTAATTTATATGTTTTCACTTAACATTGAACCTAAATTATCATGATATATTATTATATTCACTTATTATGGTCACTTAATTATTTAAATACATTCTTTCATGGACCCCTTTTTGCTACACCCATTTGTTACTCCTTATGACATGATTATGATACATATTTCTCCCATGGGTAACCCTTATTCTTATTCCTTGTGTACAAATAATCAATTAGAACACATATTCCTGAACATATTATGATAATTCCACCCATATAGTTCCCCATTTCATTGTGTAATTTTTAGTCTCATGAGATGTCATGTTGGGATATGGAGTAAACCTATTTCCTTTATGGGAATTTGTCTACCATGTGTAATAATCTAGACAATTATCCTGAATAAATATTATTTCATGTTTTTGTTACTACCACATTTCTATGTTCCCATGATTGCATGATACCATTCTTTTGATGTTATTCTTCCATATGTTTATTCATGATTCATGCCTTTTTATGGAACCATGTTATTCCTTGTTACCCATGTGTTATGATTTATTCCTATATTTATTTTCTTACTAGGAATTTTTTCTCATCCCTTTATTAATGTATTCCCCATGTTATACTATAGTAATGTAAGATCTAAAAGAAAGTTAGGATTTCATTTTGTTGTTTTAAAAAGAATATTTTTTTATTTTTTTTTCATGTTCTATAATTATATACCAAATCTTCCAAAGACACTAGAATTTTTTATCATTGGTTTGTATTTGATGGTTATATATGCTTAAAATCATGTAATAATATGTGTAAAAGTATAGGTCTATTAAAGATGGTATCAGATCTAGGTCTAGTTATTTTTAGAGATTAGTACATGAGCACTTTAGTAAGAAACCTCGGGATAATTCTATCACCATGGATAACATAGATTAAAACATAGGGAATTAGAGGATAGGAAATACATTCAATTTATAAGTTTACCCATCTACATTCAATGTTTCATTTTTATATGATTATGAGAAGTATTCACCCCCCCTAATTGTATGTCCTTTTTATCACTTAATGGATAGAAATATGAGAACATGTGCCAACAATAATTGTGATAGTCAATGTCATTATTTTAGAAATTTCAAATTTGATGGGAATGAGAGATCAAATCTTCATGAAAGTACTTCCTTAATTGGATCAAATTATGAATAATAACTTGAACCAAGTAATACACTATCATTCCAATAATAAAGATATTTTTTGGTTGAATTATTTATGTGACAAAGGCCTCATATATTTAGTTTATATTGTGATCTCATCATTAAAAAATGATGGATTAACTCCATTTAAAGATATAATTTGTCCTCCATTACCCAGAAGAAGAGAAATTCATGTTGGAAGTCTATCATTTCTTTGGTCAACCAATAGTGTACATAGATAAAAACACAATGTCCAAGAAGTAAATTTATTCCATGGATTGTGAGGGATATAAAAAAATATTTTTCAATAAATATTTTCCCCAAACACTCCATATTAAGATGGAAAGGTAGTTACTCAGATTGATGAAAAGGGAATATGAGTATATCATGGTGTATGAGGAAAACATGACAAGGAATACGTGATAAACCTCTAGATTTGTCATGAACACTGAATGAAATGTAGATCACTCCTTTAGTATACTAAATCCAAGTATAAAAAACATTGGTGATTCAATAATTTGATAGCTATGAGGAGAATGTCTATTATTCCCTTGAAGTTGAAATCGAGATAAAAAAATCTATGTGATATAATGGCACTAGAGATAAAAATGAAAAATTAATTTTAATATGGTAGGATCAATAGATAAATCCCATGATAGAATGAAAACCCAACATCTAACATGTCAAAAGTGTGAGAAGAAGCATCTTGGTAACTACTTAAGGGGGGATAGAAGATGCTTTAAATGTGGAAGAGAGGGGAATCTAGCATATAACAAATGAATGGATATAAATAATCTTGATAATGTGGAATAACAAATGGAGGTTTATATCAACAATCAACCTGTAGTGAAGTGTTTCAACAGCAAGGAACATGGACATTATACCAGCCACTTCCCTAAGTAAAGAGTTGTTATAGTCAATAAAAAAAACAGTCTCCAAGGCAATTAGGAAGGTAATATGATATCACTATAGATGTTGTGGAACCTAATAATGATGTGGTGAGAGGTACACTATTTATTCTTTCAATAATAGTAAACGTACAATTTGCCTCTAGTTCTACGCATTCTTTCAAATCTTGAGAGTTTAGTATAACTATTCAAACACCGCCTTGAAATATATTGGTTGGGTTATCTGTGAGAATATAAAATATGGAAATTATTTCATCCATATATATAAATCCACCCCGATTATTGTTTTTGGACTACACCTCCCATAAAATCACATCATTATTCTTTTGGTTGAGTTGACTGATATATTGGGAATAGATCTTCTATCTTTATATAAATCCAAACTCAACCATCAGGAAAGATATATCACTCTTCACATCCCAAAGAATCCTCCAATTATATACAAGCATAAGGAATTGGATGAATCTATTTTAGAATTGGCATGATATGCATGGATAATATTGCCTTATGAGCAAGAATATCTAGCTCAAATGATTAAGACAATGGATAGAATCATGCCCAAATATATGCCTATTGTGAGGATCTATACTAATTTATTCCCTGGATAATTGTCCAGTCTTCCTCCTGACTAAGAGGGTGAATTCTTGATTGATTTTATTTATTTATCTATCCCTATATCAAAGAAACCTTATAGATTTTCCACCATTGAGTTAGAGAAACCAAAGAAGCAGTTATAAGAGAATTTGTACTGGGGTTTCATATGCTCAATTTCTTCACCATGGGGTGATACAATCCTCTTCATCAAAAATAAGGATGGATTAATGATCCTGAAAATAGATTATCATGGGCTTAACAAATTCTTGATAAAGAACAAGTATCCCCTTTCATGAATTGATGAATTATTTGATCAGTTGTGTGGGGTCATATATTTTCTCTAAGGAGGAACTTCAATTGGTATATCACTACTTATAATTGAATAAGGAAGATATTCTCAACACCTTGTTTCAAACATGATATGGACACCATGAGTTTATAGTGATTCCATTTGGACTCACTAATGATCTAATTATTTTCATGGAATTAATGAATAGATTATTTGTAGAATACCTCGACAAATTTTTGGTAATATTTATTGATGATATTTTGATATACTCCAAGCATAATGTGGAACATGATTAGAATTTGAATACTATTCTAATGACCTTATGAAGGGAGAAACTATATGAAATGTATTATAAAATTGAGTTCTATAAGGAGGAAGTATCATTCATAGGGCATGTTATCACCAGTAAAGGAATATATGTACACCCTACTAAGACAAAAGAAATAGATGAGTAGACAAGAATAACATCTGTAATGGAGATCCATCATTTACTTGTTCTATCTGTGTATTACCAGATATTTTTTAATTAATTATCATTATATTCAATCCCCCTAACCAATTTGACTCGGAAGGGATAAAAATTTGTCTGGGCCATTGAATATAAAGACTACATCAATGTGCTAAAAAAGGAGTCTTATCCTTGTTCCATTACTCACACTTCCGAAAAGTGGTAAACTATTTGTTGTATGCGGCGATGCTTCAAAGAATTGATTAAGTTGTGTACTGATTAAAAATGATAAAATTATGTCTTGTGCCTCACGTTAGTTTTAATTTCATGCGATAAAATAGCCCACACATGATCTGAAGTTGGATCTATGATCTTCACATTGAAAATATAGCATCATTGTCTCTATGGGAAGAAGTTTAAAATAAATATTGATAATACGATCCTAAGATATATATTCACATAAGAATAAATTAATATGATCTTGAAAATATGGTTAGATATCATCACGTATTATGACCACTCAATCCAAAACTGTCCTAGTAAGTCAAATAAAGTGGAAGATTCTCTAATTAGAAAGGACCATTAAACTTTATCAATGATCATAATTGAGAAGGATACAATCATCTTAGACATGAAAAGGATAGACATGGGAATCATTAAGGAAGGAAGATCATAAGTCCTTTCTCAAATTATTTCTCAATGATCCATTATATAGAAAATAAAGGATACTCAAATAAATGATGAGGTAGTTCAGAGAATGGTGGAAGCTATCAGAAATGGGAAATCTTTAGAGTTTAAAATTGATGGGGAAGGAGTCGTAAAATTTGGGTCCGGACTATGTGTATTATCCAATCCATAGATAAATAAAGGTCTTCTGAATGATGCATATATCTCAAGATTATATATTCTCCCGAGATTACAAAGACGTATCAAGATCTCTAAGAGAATTATTGGTGGGACAATATGAATAAAAATATTGATAAATATGCATCAATGTTCTTGGTATATCAGAAAGTGAATGATGAAAGGAAAATTCCTAAGGGGATGATATAAACATTATGCATACTAGTGTGGAAATGGGAAAACATCACCATGGACTTTATCACTAGACTTTTGAGGACATATAGAAGAAACAATTCTATATGGTTTTTTGTGGATTGTCTTACAAAGGCCTATTAATTTATCACAATTCAAGTGAAATTTTCCCTGGATTAACTTGAATAGATATACATCATATAAGTGGTATGTCTGCATGGAGTACCAATATCAATTATTTCTAAACAGGATCTGAGATTTACCTCTATGTTTTGGAAAAGTATCCAATATGCTATAAACACTGAGTTCAACTTCAGTACAGCTTATCATTATTCAACTAATATCGAATTTGAGTGGATTATTCATATATTAAAAGACATGTTTAGATAGTTTTATATGGACTTAAAAGGAGGATTGGACCAACATCTACCTCTTTTCGATTACTCATACAACAATAGTTACCACTAAATCAAGTAAATGGATCCATATGAATCCCTTTATGGGTAATGATGAAGAACACTATCATGATGGAATGAATTTGATGAAGGGAAGTTGTTGGGACATGAAATGGTTGAAAAATGGTAGAAAAGGTGAAAATGAGTCATCAGAATATTTTGGATTCCCAAATTTGACAAAAGAGATATGCATACGATGGTCGATAAGACATCGAGTTTAAGGTTGGTACATGGTATTCCCATTCATATCTCCATGAAAGATGATCTCGAGATGTGGTAATAAAGTAAAACTATATCCCAAGTACATCGGCCCCTTCGATATTCTTGATCATGTCAGAGTTGTGGCCTATTGAATAAAACATCAACTTACCATGTATGAAGTACATGATGTATTCCATGTATCCCTCTTGATGAAGTACATACCATATCCATCACAGGTAATAAATCTACAAGATGTGCAACTATAGAATGACCTCTCGTATGAAGAGTAGTCGGTGATGATCTTGGACTATAGATATAATGATCTACGCATTAAGACTACTCACCTGGTCAAACTAATATGGCAGAAACATAAGTATGAATTAGAAATATGGGAAACGAAGGAAGTAATTATGGAGAAGTACCCTCACAAGTTTTCACCATAGTATGTAAAATGAAATTTGTTGGGGGAAATTTCATAAGGGTGAATAATTTACTTATCAAAACTTTTATAAATTGAAATTACCTTCTTATAATTATGTCATACAGTATAAATTTCATACAAAACATATATAACTAAATAAAAACATCATTGTCATAAATGAATAATTAAATAAGTGTTATTTATTTAAATTATGGAACCTATACCAATAAAAGAGTAATTTGATAATTTGAATAGTAATATGACTATTAAGAATAGTAAACCATCCAATAGAATATTAACCTCACCTTCAAAAGTATAATTAAAATTTGTGTATCTTTGAAATGAAAATATAATATATTTATATCATGGAATAAGTAAATAAATATTTTATAAAAAATAAATTAAATGTCAGGTTTTTTGTGAAACATAATAGTTTATTTAAAATTTTATAATTAAAATAATTATTTAAAATAAAATTTATTTTTTGTAAAATAGATTCATAAATTAATATTCTTTTATTATGATTATAATATAATTTTATGATACCTTAATTAATTTATAAAGTGTCAAAACAAAGTATTTATCATTTTAAAATCAATATTTTTAAAAGAAATGATGATTTCAATTAAAAATTAAATTTCACATAGGTAGAAATTTATTTTAAAAAAATAGAGTCCATTTTTGAATTATACACATCAAAAAATGGTAAGGGTTAATTTATGGGATTTTTCTAAAATATTTGGACTTTTTGTGAATACTAAAAAAAGTAATTTACGATATTTAACAAATACATGAATTATTGAATAATAGATGGTGTATGGATGAGGTAAGAACCCATTGGTTCAAAAACAATATTCTCTAGTAATTTAATTTAGCAACAAAAATCATCACTATTTATAGTCTTGATCCATAATAATAAACTAATGAATAAATTAAACAAAAACACCCCTCTCCTCCCCCTGTAAATACCATCCCTCACAACCTCTTCCCCTCATACCTCTAAGGCCTTGAATATTTTAAAAATTATTCCCAATAATTTTCCCAAGTATCTCCCCCACTTCCTTGAGGCTTTTTTCATTACAAAAATCCAAACCCAATTCCCTGAGAATGTTCTCAAGGAGAAGTAGTTCAAGAGGTAAAATCCTATTTTTTCTTCTAATTTATTTTCATATTGTTTTTTTTCTTATACTTTTATCACCTGGCTATCCCAGAGTGGCATGATAACTCCAATATATTTTATATAGTAAAAAAATTTGATCAAATAATCCATTATCAAATATCTTACCTCTTCATTTTATTCTATAATTGAAAACATCATTTGTGATGTATCGATTTACCACTATCATGGATGATGCACATTAAAATTTCAATACCTTCTTCAAATATGGTAATAAAACCATTATTATGATTAAATTGTATTTTATTTTACATATTTTATGTTATATAATTTTTTATAACCAATATATAAATGTGATATTAAATAAAATTATATAAGATCATGATTGTTTTGAAAACCACCTAAATAAATTAAATCATTTTCATTAACTTTTTATCTAATGAATCATCCTCACACTATATAAATATGATATATAAGACCATTTAATGTTCTATAAGTTTATTAATAACATATAATATCAAATATAGAGAACTATTCCCATTTTACAACTGATCATGAAAACAAAGTTAACAAACACTCCTGAAATGATCAAATTGAAACATGTAACTCAAAAAAAGATTATAAATGAACATAAAAAACAATAAAAAATAAAATACATATATAATAGGTTTTTAATAAATTAATTTATATATTTAATTTTATTTTCTTGGACATTAAGTACAAGTGGAGAACACGTTCAGGTATAAGGTATGAGATTCTCTTTGAACCCTCGTTTTTTATTCAGGTAACACAATCCCTCTATTTACCCACAATATAATTATTAATTATTCTTATCTAGTACTCCTAAATTCATTTTTTATATTCCAAACATGTGTAACTAGCTCAAAATCTTATTTTTCAGGGGGAAATACATGTTTTATAAGGTTCCATTTTCAATTCCACCGGATATACATGCATGATTAAAGGGAGATTCCCAATTTTATATGCATTTTCAAATAAACTCCATAATTTTTTTTAATCCACCATTATTTTTAGAAAATTACTCATTTAATATTGAAAATATTTATTATCATTTTTCTATTCTTATTTAAACTAATATTTTTTCCTCTTTTTAAACTCTTATATTTTCTCTTAAACTGCATCAAGTGGTTCATTATTAATGTTTCTTAAAAACTATTTTACATGTTTTCATTTCATATTAACATAAATTATCATTATATATGCTAATTTCTCCTTATAAAGATCCATTTATGATTTAAATCCATTCCTTCATGGAAACCTTGGTGACACACCCATTTTTAATTCCTTAAGACATGATTATGATGCTCATTTATTATATAGGTAACCCATATGCTTATTCCTTATGAATGATTATTAATTTGGAACACATATTCATGAACATGTTATGATGATTGACCACACATATATCTCCAATGAATTGGGTTGTTTTTAGTCTCATGGGACTTTATATTGGGATGGGGAGTAAAATTAATTCTTGTATGGGACTTTGTCCACCATATACAATAGTTTTTGTAGTGATCCTTGACTTGTGCTTATGTAATTCTGTGTGTTGCTTACAAATTACTATTTTTACATGATTACATGATCCCATGTTCTATATATTATGTTTCCATATGCTTTTTCTTGTTTTATGCATTTTTATGCCACCATGTAATTCCTTCTAACTCATGTTCTATGATTTATTCCTATGTTTATTCCCTTATTGAGATTTTTATCTCATAACATTATTCAGGTATTCCCTAGGTAATCCGATAAAGATGTCAGAGCTCAATGTATGTTAGGTTCTCATTTTAGAGTTTCAATAAACAAAATTATTTTTGTTTTAATTTTTATAATTTTGTACCTAATATACCAAGAACACTATACATTATGATACATAGATTCTATTTTATGGTTAATTATTATTAAAATAATGTAATAATATTTGTAAAAGTATAGGGTAATTATAGAGAGAGCATTTGTGTGAGAGAGAGAGAGTGATAAGAAAAGGTACAAGTCTCTCCTTCCAAATATAGAAACCAATTCTATAGAATGTTGGAATACCCTTATTGTTGAATGAGTTGTGTTGAACCATAAAATACATTAATAGATATCACAAATAGTAGGCATGTGCTCTGATACTAATGGTTAGGATCACCAGAGATGAAATAAAAAACTAAGAGGGGTTGAATCCGTGTTTTAAATATTTTTTTAGAATCCTAACCATTGTCCTACTTATTCAACATGTTTCATTCTAAATCCTAATGGTTAATATATAAAATTGAAGCATATGAATTTTGTTAATTATTTTCACCTCAATTATAGATGACTACATCAACAACACATGGTTTTTTTATATCACACACACTAATTTCTCCTTTAATTATCAAGGAAAACTCAAAACAGGTATGGAATTTAACCTTTATATATACTATGACTAATTGGACATTCATACAAGCACCAACTCACTAAAACAATCATAATTGGAAACATGTATTTAAATAATTACAATCAATTATATCACGACTCACAAATGAACTCCATAGATACTAAACTTATTCCTTCATTCCTCTTATAGTAATCTTTGATAGTCACACACCCCTCCTACCTCAATACCCATGTTATTATTCAAGTATGATGTATCAAATTCCCAAAACTATCTCCCTATTAACTTCTTCTAAATTATATTACAAATCATGTGAATATATTTCTATATTGGAATATAGAAATCCTACCTTGATTTTAAGAATCATGATCCTCTCTATAAAACTGGCCTTTAAAAACCTCAATCTTTTGTTTTGATTTAACCCTAGTCAAATCTTGTTTGGGACTAAATATTATCCTTCTTCGAATGCTTCCACAAAATCCATGGGCATTTTCCATGATTAAATTAATTCTTATAGTGAATATTTTTTGTGTAACGTCAATTTTTGAAATATGAGGCATAGATTAAAAATTAAATTTATCAATATGTAAATCATTCCATAGCATGATGTAACAATGTGAATATCTCATGTGGCATCTTCTAAATAATAAAACATAGTTTGGAAATTATCTTCATAGCATAGAATTACCTTAATGTAATGTCTCTGATTTTATTTTTTTAAAGGAACCTTTATTTTTTAGTTAAATTCCTTAGTTGTTTCCCTCATCTAATTCCTAATGAGGTTAAGTAGAAAACATTGTTGTCTAGGGCTTGTTCCGAGCTCGAAATCCTTAATTTTGATGCAAACAACTAGGAAACACTATTTTTGGAAACTATTCCATCAAGTGCACACAAGTAGACAAACCGCATGGGGTACTATAGGGATTCATAAGGGTAGAACCTAGGCTACACACTATATGTCTAACCATTTGTTACAACCCATTTGGGGTGTGTTCCCTGGGTAGAAGTAGACACATGGGTTTATCACTATTAGGCAAACTGGGAAACCCCACCATGCATACCATTTGAAATGGATTTTATCTGGCATGTAGTTAGCCCACTATTTGGAAAACCATGTTGAAAAATCATACAACTCATTAAATTTGGATGAATTTACCATTTTTTACACTATTAATTTAAGAACTCACCCTCCCTTAAATCCTTCGCCAATGGATAGTAGTCTCTCGTCTCATGGGTTCCCTCATTTCATCTCACTAGGCTTTGGGATATCATCTCCATCTTACATTTGATCAAACCAATATTCATCTCATTGAATCACTCTCCATTAGAGCCATGGTTTGATTCCTTCTTTTACTGATTTATTTTTCCATCTTTGGCACTATTTTGGTGGGATCTAATATTCCTTCTTTTTAGGGAATTTGACTATTTTTATGATTTCTTCTATTAAAGCTCGAATAAAAGGTTGAAAAAGAAAGAGGGATAATTGACCATCCTAAGGTATATGGTGTAGTTATTTTCCCTAAATTATCTTTCTATTTTTATAGGATTTTTCATGTGGTGACACAGACTCCTTTGATGTCCCCTCCATAAAATTTTATTAATTATATTAAATTTTATTCTCATTTGTAATGGAGCCCTAAATTCCAAGGAAATCACTATTGTGGGGTGATTTCCTTAACATTAACCACCCTTATGGTTGTGTCGTTCATGAAGGTTTAGATACTTATGCCTTCAAACAAATTTAATTACTTTTATATCAGATTATTGATTTGATCTAAAAGAGAAGATAGGCAATGTGGGTCATCCCTTTTTCTTTATGCCATAGTTTTCATTGTGGAAATTAATTATATTTTACAACTTGATTAAAGTGTTGTGGATGAAATTAATTATTAAATTGTATGAGTTCTTGATTTCTAAATCGTAACATTACATTTAATAGAGGGTGATACAAGGACCCAACTAAAGGATACCATGGTTGGGTTTGGCATGATTTATAAATAGAATTGAAAATAAATATTATTTTTCTTGGAAAGATACTTGGATTCATTATATGATTCCTTTGATGGGCTCACTACGAAGATATGTTAACTACTCGAGAGAAATTATCATTCCCTAGGGTAGTTACCTTTGATGGGTTTAGTGTGATATATGGTTATACCATGACACAAGAGATAATTTTTCCCCTATGTGGTTTACCTAGGATGGTCTCAAAGTGTCATGCCTACTCCATATCAGGAGTGGTACTTTGGATTACTCTTATGGATCTTCATGGATGGAATCTTATGGTGATGGGTATTTATAATTCTCCTTGAGAAACACTTGGGATCCTTTTTATGGGTCACCTTTTATGGTATTATGATTCAATTTATTAAATTATAAGTATGCATTATAATAAAAGATTTAATGTGAGTTACAAATCCAAGGATATTACTACCATTCCAAAGAACATGATTGGGTTTATCCCATGTTTACTCTTGTCATCCAAGAATCCCAATTATGTTTCTATACATGTATCCCATCATATTTATAGTGTATATTTATATGTTTACACACCCAAATGAAATCTATATAGGTTAACCTTAGTTCATATATATTTGGTTTAGGATAAAGTAGGTAGTGTTGGACGGGTATCCCATGAGTAACCTGGACCGATGTGGTTTATTTATTTGATTCCCTACATTTATTATTTTCCAGCACACTTCTCAATTTATGTGTATAGTCTGTATAGTTCTAGACACCATTGGTGGTGGTATAATGAGTATATATCATAACCTTTTTTGGCTTCCATCTGTTCAAGTATAGACTACATGGTTATAGGAATAAATTAAGGGAGGCACCTAGATTCGGATGTTTTATCTTGGGTATTAGGAAGGAGTACAGGATTAGAGGACGAAGCCTTTCTTGTGATTCTTGTGGAGGAAGGATTTTGTTCCTTTCCCTTTTTTCATCAGGTTGTATATGTTTGTTTCCCTAAATCTAGTGTTATTTACCTTGTGTATAGCATCATTAAATGACCATCATTTTTGTATTGGATATTAATTTATATTTTATTAAATTTTTATATTTTATTATTTATTTTTATTAATCTTCTTATGTTTATTAAACCATTTTGGATTACTCTTTTCAAGAGTGTATAGTCTCCCCAACATACCCTTTAAGACACTTGCTGCTAGTCAATAGCCTACGGAATATGGGGAGGTTCACATGAGGTCATGTGGCTAACTATCTCATGGAACCTCTTAGCGGATTCTGGGTAAGGATTATATACTCAAACTCTATTATCAGACGTATATTTTTTCTATCTATAGAAACAATCACTATGTAAGAATTCATTCTTCCTCGTTCTTTATAACTAAAAAAATCTCTACATGAATCAAAACTAATCACACATAGAATCATTTTTTTAATCATTAAATATCATCACAACATCATCATGTTAAAAATTCATAAATAATTTCTAGAAAATAAATATTTAGAAAAATCACATCTTCATAAATGAAATGAGTTTTTAATGTTCTCTAAATGACTCTTACATTCAAGGGAATTTCTAAAATTCTAGAATGTGTTTTTCATTCAAAAATAAATATTACATATTTATTTTATCTTGGACTTACTTTTAAATACTAGTTTATAACTAGTAAAAATTCTATTCCTTTTCTAATATATTTGTTATCCATAAGATTTACATCCATACATGCTTCAAATAACTTATGCATATCATTTTCTATCCGACACTTTTCCATGTTCTTTTTCTTTAACCCAAAGTTAATATTATATACCTTAGGGTGTAAATCTATGGACATTTTCAATTATTCAATTTCAATATGGATTATTTTTATGTGTAATTGGAATTTATTAGTTTATTAATTCAATGATAGAATTTAACAAATTTTAATACGAGTCTCAAAACATCTATAACAATTCCAAATCATCTCCAACCAATCCAAATCAACTCCAAAAATTTTAGGAGACTATAAATAATCATAATATTTAGAATTCATTCCACCATAATTCCAAAAAAAATAAAACATATAATAGTTATTATTATACTCTTCAATGTGTCATCATAACTTTAATGAAACCTTTTTAAAATTAATCCTTCTTTATTATCTATTTAGTGTCTTATCAATTTAACAAAAACCTATTAAAGACTTTTCTCTTAACCTCTAGTGTCACTTTTATTTATTTCTATACAAGATCATCTCTCAAATCATCACTAGAAAAGGCTTATCCCCCGAATCTATTCATTAAATAATTACAAGTAGAAACAAAATTTCCTGATTTCTAGGGGTATATTCTTTTATCACCCAATCACACCATAAATTAACTAAAATATTAGGAAATGGAATTGATAAAAAAATATAACATCATTCTCAAGTGGTCACAAAAATGCATAATCTCTGGATTTAGTTAGTAGTGTAACCGAAATTCTTAGTACCCAGGGTTCGCTACTCAAGATATAACTCAATTAAATCATAATTATAACAACTAAAATGTATAAACTAGATTTAACCTTAAAATTAATGATACAAACTCCTAATAATCTCAATTTAAGGCAGAAGATAAATTATTCAAACTATTATACAATATATGTAACCCGTTGAATATTGAAATAGATATCATATAGTATATCTCATGATAAGTTGAAATAAATGAATTTACACTACATCTTATTTGGTGATGAACTTTATTGTATCATAGGATCCAATCATATATTGTGCTATTTTTTATTACAAAAATAATTTTAAAATTTATATTGTATTCAACAATTGAGAATGTGAAATCCATTTCTACTTATTTTCATCACGATTTCAAGAATCAAGGATATAATAAATCTTATTACACTAATGTGTTTTTATGATCAAAAAATTGTTATGAGATTAGAAAAATATAATTTATATTATGCCAATATCATTCGTGCTTTTGATGTTGAAACCATGCATAAACTAAAATGAAGAGCTTATCCTTAACAAAAAAATGGTCGAGCTTCTAATATTTAACTCTAAACTTGATAAATATACTTATAATAATCCAATGGGAACCATTACCTTATGTATATATAGGTTGAAGAGTCACAAAACACGTATTTTGGATTAACCTTTTGACCAAATTATGTTTGTACTTCTCATTATAATGGTAGAGAAATAAGTGAGCTTCAGCTAGGGAGAATCTTTAAAGATAAGACAAGTTTTGATTCCAATATCAGGGTATTGGACCCCATTATATAAGACTCTAAAATACTCTATAATAATTAAATGAATTGACTCACATGTTTTAAAAAGTATGATAAAGTCCTTCAGTTAAAAACCTTTTTTGACCATCATCCATATACATTTAACACATAAATGCATAGCTTGATTGTCTCATATGATTCATCATGCGATGAATAAAAACTAATGTCATCTATGCATGGGATATTTTTAAATGTTAACATTTAACATTCAATTACCTAGTCAATAGTACAATATGATTGATTCATATCACTACATGTGATATAACCATATTATATAATAGGATAAGGATAATTCAATAGAGTGAATCACATATCACCCCCTATGACAAGCCTAAACCAATACATACAATAAGAAATATGTTTATGTACGGACTACCATATGATATATATATATATATATCCGTATGTATTTATATCATAACTTACAATATAACAAAAAAATAAAATTAATAAATACATTAGGGATTGATTTTTAAAATTATTGCTACAATTATGTACAATATTTTTTTAAGTAAACCTGAGTATTTTTTATTTGTATTAGTTTTTAAGAATTAATTTTGGGTTTTTAAGAATAATAACACAAAAAGAATTTTAATATTTAATGAAATGAAATTTAAGATTTTATAAGTTCTTTTTATCTAATATTTTAATAAAAATAATAAGTATTACTAATATAGAAGTCATATGATATATGTAAATGGGTATTTATTGGAATTGGGGAACTGTATTAAAACATCAAACATTATTAGTTCCCATTTTCAATACATCAAAATAAAAAATTTATATTGACAAATTTAGATTCAATATAACACTTCTAATAGAGTATAAGAACAATTTATTAACAATACAAATGTACTGTGAAAGGACAATCAATTGCTCTAGAAGAATCTGATAATAACCTCTAAGATGTTATGCCTCTTAGAAGATACATAATATATTTCCCTTTTACATAAAATGTAGATGTAGACATATTTTTTACTATTTTTTGAATTAAATATGGTGATTTATTATATTCTTTAAGGAATTTAAACAATTTATGGTATTTTTACAAAGGATTTCTTCATACACAAGTTAAGCCTTTGTAGCCATTTTTTTCTTAGAAAAATGTCATATTAAATTAAATGAAATGGGTAACATTATGGGTGGATATGTATGGATATAATATGAATATTGTAATCATCGTTCATGATATAAGAAAATTAGTAGATTTATTAATGATTTATTTTGTAATTTTAACTTAAATATTTTAATATGTGAATTAATCAAAATATTATGAGTATTTGATCAATATATTTTAATGTTTTCAATTAATGTTTATTACAATGTAAGGTCCATTATAACATAAATTAACTATAACTCTAAATTATATTACGTGTAACACCCCAAAATTATAAAATAATAAAATATTATTAAATATTATATATGACATGAAACATTGAGTTTATATTTTTTATAAGAGGCATTAATTTTAGATTGTTTTACATCCAAGTCGCAGTTTTACCTAAAAAAATATTTTATTAATATTATTATTTAATATTATAGTAATCAATTAGCCATTGGAATGAAGGTAGAGACTTGGATTTAATAAACTATTAAAATACATAGTTTACAGATGCTTATTATTTATCAATTTATTAGTAATAAAATAACAATCATTCAAAATTAAAAATAATTGTTTTCTGAAAAACAATATATTTTGTCCAAGATGGTATAATAATGCTTGGGATTCATAATTTAAAGTAATATTTTAAAACATTTAAAAAATATATATGGAAAAATAAAGTTCATTTTTTAAATTTTATTTACAAAATTATCTTAGGGATAATTTCTAGTATTTTTTTGAGAAGTTTCATTTTCTGATGAGTAATAAAAAATACCAAGTTTTAATTAAAACCATAATTTTATTTTAAATAATTTATAGTGCTAAATTATAATTTGAGTTGGATTTATAGTAAAATCAGTTCAATTTTAGATCAATTAACACAATTTAGGTCATTGGGGTCAAATCCATATTTATTTTGGATTTAAAAACATTCAAAGCTTTTGAACATTTTCTCATTTAAACCCCACTTTCTCATCATGTCTCTAGGATTAATTTTAAATTAATTTCTCCCAATTGTTTGAGGTGAGTTTTTTAAAATGTATTTAATAATTGGAATAAGAATAATTTATATTATAGCATAATTTCATATTTTTTTTATCATAATGATTAGTGAAAAAAGTTAAAATTGATTACCTTGATTAAATTTAAAAAATGAGTTTATCGAGAGATTAATCATAATTGATTATGAGTAGAATGACCTAACAACTTTTACAATACCATTTCTCTAACCTTATTTATACCTTTATCACCTTTGTATTGATATGTATGGTTTATTTGGATACTATTCAATATAAATGACCTATAAATATGTTATATAAAGGAAAAAATCAAAAAAGGAACCTTTATTTCCTTAAATATTTTAATAATGTTGGGATTGGGAAAAAACAACATTTTTTTGTTCATACATATTCTTTTAAAATACAAATAATTTTTATTTATGATAATAATTTATCTTTAATTTTTCGATTTGAACTAGTAACCTAGAATGATTAGGAAACACCAATGTAGTAATTTTTTAGTTAATAGTTAACTAAAATAAATGATACTAAAAATATTAAATGTGAGGTAAACTAAAATAGTTATTTTATTACACTGATGTTTTAGATTAATATATAATTTTTTATAGATTTTAACTTAATATATTGAAATTTCATTATTTTATTTATATTTTTAAATTCAATTTAAATAAATAATGTCAAAATTTTTATTAATGTAAAGGCCCAGAAATTCCTTGGAATTGTATTTAAATACATGGGATTTATATGAGTCCCTGAAAATTTACAGCGCTTGATTCTGAGGCCTTGTGTGCCCGGAATCAATTTCTGAAGATTTTTTTGGGTACGTTCAGTAAACGTATGAGCAGGTTTTTATAACCTTTGATTCAGTGCTTGGAATTGAAATCTGAGGACACCGTTGAACTCGCAGCGCCGATATTCTCTTAAGAAGACTTTTACCTTGATGGCAGATGATTGGGAATAAAAGTTAGCTTTTGGATTTTTATAAAAAAAATAATAAAATAAATTACAAAACATTATTTTATTTTTAAGCTGACATGTGTTGAGTGTGTTGGTTAAAACCATCCCTTGGGAGTTGGTGGTGGGACTGCCAAAGCCCTAACCTCCCCTAAGAGGTTATGGTGGTGGGGCCACCAGAGCATAACCTCCCATGGGGGGATAATTGTGGTGGGGACCACCTATGCCACATAACCTCCTCATTAATGATAGGGGTGAGGACCATCCGACCCCTATTGATGGTAAAGGATGAAACCTCTCCACTCTCCCTCATTAATGAGGGAGAATCTCTTGACCTCCCTGCACAATTAATTATACCAACGCATGTGTTTAATAAGGAGATCCTCTTGGCATCCTCTAAATTAATGAAACAACACTCATGCATTTAATTTGGTGGAGCCCGGTTTTTAATTCTCCTTTTTGAATTGGTGTGCTAACATAATATTAGATGACTAATCTAATATTATTTCATTGGCATTTCTCTTTTGGTGAAATTGAGAGGAGCTTGGGAGAAAATTGCTCCCAACGAAAAATGCTCGTCCCAACGAAGAACGCAAAGAATGCCATATTTATTCTTCGACTTCTTTCCTCGAATCCTACTGACGTGGATCACCTCTCACGGCCGACTCAACTCGGGATTCAGAGGGTGTGCCAGATGCGACAAACGATGAATTCTTTCATATTCTTCCCATGACATCAAACATCAATGAAAGACGAATGACAAATAATAAGGTAGGGGGTTATTGTATGTTGATTCTTCCCTTTTTTTCCTCTCATCATCCAATCAAAAATCGATACAAAGTGTTCTAATTAATTGTTGATCTTCATTCTGATGATCCAAATGATATCAACTCTAAACGCGGAGGGTGTGGCCCAAACTAAAACGGCCCAACTCCCTCCTTCGTTCTTTCGTAATGATTTTTTTTTCATGGCAATGAGGTGACAGCAACAAAGGTGTCAACGAGGAAGGCCATGATTCCCGCAGCCTCTGCGAACCGCACTACACCCACAGCGCACCTATACATCTGGCCGAACACCGTCGCGCCCCATCGCGCAAAATGTGGCTTACCTACGTGTTGCCCTGCGACTTTCCCATGCGCCGCTACGCCCTGCACCAGCCTGCCCACGTGTCGTCGTGCCCTGCGTTGCCCGGATCTATTGGTACCCATCCCAGTGCCCCCACGCGCTGCCCGTGAGTCACCGCGGCCTGCCTGGCGCCCCCACGTGCTGCCCGCGTGCCCCCGTGCCCTACTCGGTACTCCCACGGCCTATCCGGTGTCCAGCCAGCCTGTCCGCGCCCTGCGCAGCCTGACCGTTGGCCTTCCATCCACCGACCTCCTGAGTCACACTGCTCGTGGCGCTGGCCGAACCGACCCCAGCCTTCGGGCCGAGCCGCCTGTGTGGTGGCATCCAGGCTGAACCGCCCTCGATGACCGCTGGGCCCAGCCTAGCGGACCATGCCGAACTTAGCTGGCTCACCCACCTAATGAGCTGGGTCAGACCCATCGGTTCTATCCGGATTGACCCAAACCAGGTCAGCCTAGACTGGGTTGAACCGAGTCAGTCCGACCGCGTCGGACCGGACTCGGGCCCACTACCGACCATTTTCTTACTTTGGCTATATTTTTGGCACCGGACGTCCGTTTGACAAGCCGCCAGCAGCGCTAGTAATCCTAATGAGAGACTATCCCTTTGAGTATACCCCACTGGAGTTCAGGGAATAGTTGAGATACGGTCGGGTTGGTTCATACACTAATTTAACCGGGGCCCCAGGAATAAAAGGGTAATAACTCACATACCAGGCATCCGATTGAGGCGTTGCCTGTTGCGTTGAGACACCTATGACATAGCGGTTTTGTCAGATACTTCTACGTGAGACTTCATGACACATTTATTATCGACCGGTATCTCATAAAGTGGATCCTTCTAGTGACGGGAAGACAAAGTACGGAGACCTAGTAGCTGGCTGAGACCTGACGACTGCTTGACTGATTTGACTCGGGGTGACTCGACTAGCCCAGTGGGGAGCGCCTCTATGTGACGCGGTAGACCCATGGTAGAGGAGCGCCTCTGTGCGAGCGAGGGAGACCTGCGGTACTCAACCGGAGTAGTACCTTTATAGGATATTCAAGGAAGCGCCTCTGTATGACGCGGTAGACCCATGGTGGGGAGCGCCTCTGTGTGACGCAGCAGACCCACGGTACTCGATAGGAGGAGTGCCTCAGTAGTCCAAGGATAGTGGGAAGTGCCTCTATGTGACGCGGGAGGCCCACTGTACATGATAGAGGAGGAGTATTCCACTAGCCATGGTTTCGATAATAAAAATCCTAGTTTGAGCTGAGTCAATGACTTTTGTGGTTTCCTCATGATTGAGATGGGTTACTAGATAACTTAGGTATATGTATGGTCATATACCTAAGTAATGGTTATATGTTGATTTCTTACTTTTTGATTTATCCTTGCTGGATTTTGTGAGACCTTGAGGGTCTCAGGGTCCCTACTAAGTATCGTTATACTCACCCGTGTACAGGCTATGCCCTCACCTCATTGTGTTGAATGTAGACGATGGATAGTGCTGACGGAGGCTGAGAGCGCTAGGACTGGATGGTACCCAGAGGTGGACCTTGCGACAAATTGGTACACAGAGGATTCTGATGGACGTGGAGTGCTTAGGTGGCCATCTGTACCTACCCTTTAGGTAGGAACCCTGGAGGATGATCCAAGAGCTGCTATTTACCTTTTATCTATTGGCCTCTTTTCAATTGTAATTGTACTTTACAGTTGGTCTTGTATTTTCGGCCCCTTTTTCCTTCCACCACACTTTTTGTATATAGTTTTTACCTAGTTTTTTTCTTCCATTTGTGTACTCTGATGTGTTTGTTTATTTTTATAAAGGCAATGCCTTCCCAGTTTAGGGATATACACCTTTGGTACTAGTCGTCAGCCCTTGGCCTATGGAAGGCAGGCTTCGGGTAGTTACGACACGGGCCCCAGGGGATGGGTCATGACAAATTGGTATCAGAGGAGTTAGTTCTACTACAGAACATGGGGCTATGATATTTATTTTCTATGAAGAAATAGTTTTAAGGGTACTAAGTGTGGTTTTCAGTTCAGCGAGTGCAGTGTTGGTGCAGGTAGCCAACGTATCCATTCACCAGGACCCTGACTTCTGATTTCCAACTGAGAGCATAAAAAAAATTATTGTGTGTCTGTTTTCAAGAGTTTTTCTTTAATTCATCTCAACCAAGTCAGCTCACTGGGTAAATCTTTTGACTGTTTCACATCTGTTTCTTTCTGGATGCCTCCCCATAGACGACCATTTAGAGCCCCGAGAGTCATATGCACTAATATCCCACCGAGCGACGAGGCCTTGGTGTAGGGCCCTTTACGAGTAGAGGCACCAGTGGTACTACATCCCGTTGAGCAACTGATGCCACCATTCCTAGTAGCAGATAATGCATACCACTTGAGCGTGTTGCATGAGTTCTAGCACCAGAGGCCACCCAGGATCTGGGGAGATACGGACCTACATGCGGCTGAGGATTGGCTAGACGTTGTGGTGAGTGTCTTTAGGCTAGTAAGGAAACCATCAGACTTTATGGTGATCCTTACATCAATCCTACTTCAGGAATCAACAGGAATATGGTGGAGCCTGATGCTCCAGGTTCATGAAGAGGAAACACTTCTTTGGGCAGACTTCGAGAGCCTGTTCCGGGCGGATTTTGTACCAGGAAACCTTCAAGCGTTGCAGATACATGAGCTACTACATCTATGGTAGGGTATAATGATGGTGGCACAGTACTCAGCGAGGTTCACCGGCCTCTCACACTACTCCACTGATATGGTACGAGACTTTTTCTTTATAGCCCAAACCTTTGAGCAGGGAGACAGGTGGGAGATCAAAGATTCGGTGATCTCACTTAGCATCCCGACTCAGGCAGGGGTGTTAGAGAGAGCTCTCCTGGTGGAGAGTTTCATTGATGAGCAGTCTCAAGCTATGAGACCCACCACTAGCTAACATGCAGCGGCGTATTCTATAGCTGGTAGTAGACAGATGTCGCAGATGTCCAAGAGGACCATACCTATAGGTGGTCGACCGCATGACCCAGGATCGGTTGTGAGGGGCACATAGAGCAGAGACACAAATACCGGTAGCAGGCAGTGTTACTCATGTGGCGGGCTTGGTCACATGGCTCGTGACTATCTGACCTGCCGCTCTGACGATCAGCAGACAGTTGACGGACCTCCCAGGCAGAGGCATAGATTCGATCGATGTGGTCCAAAGGGCTCAGGCAGACCTGGAAGAGGATCTAGTCAAGCATCTGGCAGTGGACGACGTTACGAGGTGCTACGGCCACCATCACCAGGAGGTCCACCTCGACGGAAGGGGGTAGGTGGACAGGGGAGAGCTCAGATTCAGGAAGCTAAAGCATATGACCATGGTTCTCCAGAGGTGATTTGAGGTACAATATGGGTATAATCCACATTTGTTGCAGTTCTTATAGACACAGGTGTCAGTCACTCTTTCATTTCCACTGCCCTCATTCAGAGCTCGGAGATTCCGACGGAGTCGTTGGCTTGATCTTTACGGCTAGAGACTCCTATGAGATAAGACTTGAAGATTACGCACTGGTGACGGTAGTGTGAGATTACTCGGGGAGGTGATAGATTAGGCTAGGATGTCCTCGTAGCGGCGTCGAGACCTTACGACGTCATCTTGGGTATGGATTGGTTATCTATAGTCCATGATCAGATTGACTGTATTAGGCACAAAGTGTGGTGTGTTCGCATGGATGAGACTAGATTTACATTCACCGGTGAGAAGGGAACCTTTGAAGCGTAGGATGGACTTACTCGGAGGAGGGTTCAGCCGATCACTCACCAGGTGACTTGCCTTACCCTCAGAGCAGTTGATATGGAGAGTCTGACTTATCCTGTAATGGTGGATTAGTACACCGGATGTTTTTCCTAATGATGTTCCAGGACTACCTCCTCCCAAAGAGGTGTAATTCTACATTTACCTTTACCCTGGGATGGCACAGATATCTACACCAGCATAACGTATGGCTCCCGCTGAGCTTTGAGACCCGTGGGTACAGCTAGAGGACTTACAGGGAAAGGGATTCATCCAGCCCAGTGTTTCTCCCTAAGTAGCCCTGATTTTGTTCGCCAATAAGGCAGATGGGTGCTTGAGGCTCTGTTTTGACTACCATTTCCTGAACCAGATGACAATGAAGAACAAGTACCCAGTCCCGAGGATTGAAGACCTCTTTGATCAGCTAAAGGGAGATCGGTGGTTCTTGAAGAAAGACCTCAGATCTGGCTATCAACAACTCAAATTTCCAGACGAGGTTGTGCATAAGATGGCCTTCAGGTGTCATTATGGACACTATGGGTTCTTTTTTAGGCCCTTCGGTATAACCAACACTCCACCAGTGTTCGTGAGTCTCATAAATAGGATCTTCTAGCCTTACCTCGATCGCTTTGTCATAGTCTTCATCGACGGCATTTTGACCTACTCGACTACTGAGGAGGACCATGCCTACCATTTATGAGTAGTACAGGACACTCTCCAAGAGAACCATCTTTAAGGTAATCTCTCAAAGTTCAAATTCTGTATCCGATAGGTGCGCTTCTTGGGACACATCATCTCGGAGGCTGGAGTTGCAGTCGATCCAGCAAAGATTGAGGCGGTACATGCTTGGGAGCCACCCAGGAGTTTGACGGAGGTACAGAGTTTCCTGGGCTTGGTTGTATACTATCAAAGATTCGTTCCAGACTTCTCTAGAGTTGCAGAACCACTATCAGCCTTTACGAAGAAGGGGAAACCCTTTGTGTGGTTGGAGAGATGCCTGTAGAGCTTTCAGGAGCTGAGGTAGAGGCTGACTAGTGCCCCCATCTTGAGGATTCCAGAGAAAGGCATAGGGTACATAGTCTACTAAGAAGCATCCGGGACTGGACTTTGGTGTGTCCTGATGCAGGATCAAGCTATGATCACATATGTTTTTTGGCAACTGAGATAGCATGAGTAGAACTACACTACCCATGACCTGGAGTTAGCATTAGTGGTCGTCGCCTTGAAAATGTGGCGACACTATCTGATGGGAGAGAGTTTCATAGTCTACTCTGATCACAAGAGTCTCAGGTATATCTTCTCACAGAATTACCTGAACTTGAGATAGCGGTGTTGGCTTGAGTTCCTCCAGGATTATGACTTCGACAAAGTCTATACTCTTGGGAAGGTGAACGTTGTTGCGGATGCTCTTAGCAGGAGGACTGGTATTCGACTGCTAGGAGAGGAAAAAGAGTAGTTGGCTGCCTTACAGATATCCTTTGTGGATTGGGATGGAGTAGAATTCCTACAGTCTCTTACAGTCACACCCCCACTTCTTCAGTGAGTCAGGGAGGCATATAATCGGGACGCGGACTGCGAGACATGACATGCTTAGATATCCACAGGGTAGAAACCTGATGGATTTTATGAAGGTGGGGAGTACGTCATCCTCTTCATAGAATGTACCATGGTACAAATGGAACTTCAGGAGGAAGTGTTGAGGGATTTCCACACATCCCCTCTACAGGTACATCCAGGAGTGGCGAAGATGTACCAGGATCTTCGACGATAGCACTGGTGGCTAGGTATGAAGAAGGTGGTAGCAGAGTTTGCCTCATGATGCCTCAGTTGTCAGCAAGTGAAGGCGGAGCACCAGGTACCAGTAGGCTTGGTTCATCCCTTAGAGGTCCCAGAGTGAAAGTGGGATGGGATATCCATGGACTTCGTGATGGGTCTCCCACGTACATCTAGGAGTCACGATTCGATTTGGGTGATTGTCGACCGACTCACCAAGTCGGCCCACTTACTACTGATCAGAGAGCAGGGCTTAGTAGAGAGCTTGGTACGCCTCTATGTATAGGTGATTGTGCATTTTCATGGAGTACCTACTTCTATAGACTCCAACCGTGAAGCATGGTTTACTTCCCGGCTATGGAAGGGGTTGCAGGAGGCTTTCGGAACGCAGCTACGTCTGAGCACCGTCTTCCATCCTCAGATAGATGGCCAGACTAAGAGGAACATTTAGTCCCTCGAGGACATGCTATGTCCATGCATCCTCGACTTCGGTCATAGCTAGGAGTATCTCTTACCATTGGTGGAGTTTTCCTACAACAAAATCCATCACTCCACCATCGGTATGGCACCTTTTTAGGCCTTGTATGGTCGACCTTGCAGATCACCCCTGTGCTGGACAGACCCTGGGTTGTTAGCACTAGTTGGACTGGAGATGGTACAAGCTACCACGGAGAAGGTGTAGATCATCTAGGAGTATATGAAGACTACAAAGAGCAGACAGAAGTTGTATGCTGACAGGATATGGAGACCTGTATAGTTCATGTATCGTGACTGCATCTTCCTACGGGTCTCACCTCGATGAGGTCTACGAATATTTGGCCGAGGCGGAAATTTATCTCTAAGGTTCATCAGACCTTTCCAGGTCCTCAGTAGAGTAAGCGAGGTGTCCTATCGCTTATCTCTTCTACCTTAGTTGCATCGGGTGCATGACGTCTTCCACGTATTTCAGCTGAGGATATACGTGCATGACCCTTCTCACATCATCGACCATGGGGTGCGGGAACTCAACGATGTGGTGACGTTCATGGAGGTTCTAGTGAAGATTGAGGATCGATAGGAGCGGGTACTACATGGACGGTTGATACCTCTGGTGCATGTTCGTTGGGAGCACGAGAACCTCCAGGAGAGCACATGGGTGCAGGTGGCTCAGATGCATACTCAGTATCCCCATTTGTTCCATTAGTGTGAGTTATAGCTTACGAGGATGTAAATCCCTAAGTTGGAGAGAATGTAAAGACCCAGAAATTATCTGTAATTTTTTTTTAAAATACATGGGATTTTTACGAGTCAGTGAAAATTTACGGTGCTTGATTCCGAGGCCCGGTGTGCCTGGAATCAATTTCTGAAGTTTTGTTCGGGTACGTTCAGTAAACATACGAGCGGTTTTTTATAACTTTTGATTTGGTGATCGGAACTGAAATTTGATGGCACCGTTGAACTCGTAGTGCCGGTATTTTCTTAAGAATACATTCACCTCGACTACAGATGATTGAGAATAAAAGCTAGTCTTTTGATTTTTATAAAAATAAAATAAAATAAATTACAACACCTTATATTATTTTTAAGCTTCCATGTGTTGAGTGTGTTGGTTAAAACCTCCCCTTGGGAGTTAGTGGTGGGACCGCAAAACCCTAACCTCACATGAGAGTTTATGGTGGTGGGGCCCACCAGATCATAACCTCCCATGGGAGGATAATTGAGGTGGGTACCACCCAAGCCGCATAACCTCCCTATTATTGATAGGGGTGGGGACCATCCGACCCCTATTGATAGTGGATGATGAAACCTCTCCACTCTCCCACATTAATGTGGGAGAGCCTCTTGACCTCCCTGTCTAATTAATTGCACCAACACATGTGTTGAATACGGAGAGCCTCTTGGAATCCTTCAAATTAATGAGACAACACTCGTGTATTTAATTTGGTGGATCTGGGTTTTTAATTCTACTTTTTGAATTGGTGTGCCAACATAATATTAGAAGACTAATATAATATTATTTCATTGGCATTTATCATTTGGTGGAATTGAGAGGAGATTGGGAGAAAAGTGCTCCCAACGAAGAACGCTACTCCCAATGAAGAACGTGAAGAATGCCAGATTTATTCTTTGACTTCTTTCCTAGAATCTTACCGACGTAGAGCACCTTCCACGACTGACTCAACTCGGGATTCAGAGATTGTGGCAGATGCGACGAATGGATAATTGTTTCATCTTCTTACCGTGAATTCAATTGTCAACAAACTGTGAATGGAAAATAATAAGGTAGAGGGTTATTGTATGTTGATGCTTCTCTTTTCTTCCTCTCATCATCGAATGAAAAATTGATACAAAATGTGGTAATTAATTGTTGAGATTCATTCTGATGAGCCAAATGATATCATCTCTAAATGTGGAGGGTGCGGGCCAAACTAACATGGCCCAACTCCTTTCACCATTCTTTTATAATGATTTTTTGGCATGGCGATGAGGCGATGACAACAAAGGCAGAAATGACGAAGGCTACGCTGCCCTCGGCTTCTGCGAACCGCACCACCCCCGCGGCACCCTTATACTTCCGGCCGAACAACGCCGAGCCCCTCCGTGCAAACCGCTGCTTATCCATGTGCTACCCCGTGGCCTGCATGTGCACCGCCACACCCCGCACCGGCCTGCCCATGTGTCGCCGCACTTCGCGCCGCCTACCCGTGTGCCCCGTGGGTTGCCCACACACCGCTGCAGCCTGCCTGATGCACCCTACCTGATACACCTGCGGCCTATCCGACATCTTCCTAGTCTTCCCACGCCCCACACATCCTTCCCTATGACCTCCCAACTGCCATCCTCCCGAGTCGCTCCCCTTGTGGCGCTAGCTGAACCAGCCCTGACATTCGTGTCGAGCCGCCTGTGTGGCAGCATCCGGGCCGAACCGCCCTCGCAGTCCGATGGGCCGGGCCAAGTGGACCGAGCCTAACTTAGTGAGCTGACCCGCCTAACGGGTTGGTTCAGACCCATCGGGTATGTCCAGGTTGACCCATACTGGGTCTTCCAAGATGAGGTTGGGCTGAGTCGGTCCGACCGGGTCGGACCAGACCCGGTCCCACTATCGACCCTTTGCTTACTTTGGCCATATCTGTGGCACCAGACGTCTATTTGACAAGATGTCAGCTGCGCTGGAAATCCCGATGAGAGACGGTCCCTTTGAGTATACCCCACTAGAGTTCGGGGTATAGTTGAGATACGGACAGGTTGTTTCATACAAGAATCCAACCGGGCCCCCGGGACTAAAAGACCAATAACTCCCAGACCGGGCGTCCGATTGACGCAACGTCTGTTGCATTGATACCCCTTATGACGTGGTGGTTCATTGAGATACTTCTACATGAGACTTTGTAAAACTTGGATTATCGACCAGTAGCTCGTGGAGAAAATCCTTCTGGTGATGAGCAGATAAAGTATAGAGACCAATTAACTGGAAGAGACCTGGCGACTAGTTGACCGATTCGATTCGGAGTGACTTGACTAGCCCATTGGGGAGAGCCTATGTGTGACGCGGCAGACCCATGGTAGAGGAGCACCTATGTGTGAGCGGGGTAGACCCGTGGTACTCGACAGGAGGAGTACCTCTGTAGGCTATTAGTTCTAGCGCCTCTGTGTGACGCAGAAGACCCATGCTGGGGAGCGCCTATGTGTGATGCTGCTGACCCAAGGTACTCGATAGGAGGAGTGCCTCAGTACTCCAAGGATAGTGGGAACCACCTCTGTGTGACGCGACAGGCCCACTGTACTCGATAGAGATGGAGTACGCCACCAGCCATGGTTTTGATAATAAAAATCCTGTTTTGAGGTGAGTCAATGACTTTTGTGTTTTCCTCCTGATTAAGATGGGTTACAAGATAACTTAGGTATATGTATGGGAATATACCTAAGTTATGGTTATCCGTTGATTCCGTACTTTGTGATTTATCCTTGTTGGATTTTAGGAGACCTTGAGGGTCTCGGGGTCCCTAATGAGTATCGATATACTCACCCCTGCACAGGCTATTCCCTCACCTTGTTTTCTTGGATGTAGACGATGGACAATGCTGACGGAGGCTGAGAGCGCCAGGACTAGACTGTACCCAGAGGTGGATCTTGTGACGAGTCGGTACATAGAGGAGTCTGACGGACGTGGAGTGCTTAGATGGCCATCTGTACCTACCCTTCAGGTAGGAACCCCATAGGACGATCCAGGAGATGCTCTTTACCTTTCAGTTTCTTTTCCCTTTTTCAGTGGTACTTGTACTTTACAGTTGGACTTGTATTTCCGGCCCCTTTTACTTTCCAGCACACTTTTTGTATACAATTTTTACCTAGTGTTTTGCTTTCAGTTGTGTACTCTGATGTGTTTGTTTACTATTATAAAGGCAATGTCTTCCCATTTTATGGATATATTCCCTTGTTTCTAGTTGCCAGCCCCTGTCCTATGGAATGCGGGCTTGGGGTAGTTACGACACGGGCCCCGGGGGACGGGTCGTGACAATTAATGCTATTTTATAATAAAAATATTTTATTAAATGATTTAAATTTACTAAAAAACTTATATTATTCCAAGTGATTTTAAAATATTAATAAATATTAAATATGATCCATTAATGGATCATTTTATCTTTTATAATTAACATATTGACCACTTAATAGTAAAAACTTTGTTAGCACAATTAGGGTTAAAGCCGTGTAATTTCGCATTACATGTGCTTATGTTAAAATTAATTTTCAAAACACATGTGTTTTTTATTTTATATATTAGATATCATGTTTATAATTATTAATTATGAATTTAATAATAATTATAACTTTAATTTAGTTTTAATGGATAAATTTCATTGATTATAAAATTAGTTATCGTACTAAAAACCCAAAATGGTAAGAATTAGGAAACATAGATGTTTGTGGATAAATGTTTAAAACATCTGTTTAACTATGTGGTGTAGGTTTTTATCTGCCATATAATACCTAAAAACCTTTAATTATCAATTTTAGACCCAATTTAGATAATATTGATCTCCCAGTAGTGAATAATTTTGATTATTTATAAGAATGTCACTCCCAATCAATTATAAAAGCTAACTCACTCCCCTTATTACTTCACACCTATAAATCCATTTTTATCATCCACAACCTACCCAAATCTATTCCAACTTCTCTAAACTCGTCCTAGAAGCTTCATTTTGGACCAAATTCTTACATAGTATGGGTTTAGTGAAAACCAAAGGAAGATACCTGATGAAGAGGTAATGCTCTTCAACAAGCATCCTCATTTTATTTCCTTTTCTGCCTCCTTCAATTATTTTCAAAAAGTGTTAATATAATAATCTCAGTATCATCAATAAACATAGATATTATAATGTTAGGTATGTTACCTAAAACTACACAAACTTCTATCAAATGGGTTACAAAATCTTCATTTGCGTGTATGGTGTACTACTGATTCGCGAACCGATGTCGTTCGTTTTTACATTACCACCTCTCAATTTTCGATATTATTATGGATATGACATACATATAAAAACTATTCCTATTATTACATATTAAAACATGATTTATTAAATAAAATTACACTTAATTCAACCCGAAAGATTGATATTTTTAGTGTATTTGGTAATTACTTACATTACATTACAACTTAAAACATTGAATACAACATCTTTATATAAAACCTATTTAACATGATCACACTTTAAAATGAATGGTACAACCTAAAAAAATAAATTATAAAGGCATGATCTATAAATACCAACAATTTAATAAACATGGAATAATTTAAAACTTGTTAGACAGTGGGAATATCAATGAGGCATAAAGAAACATGGATAATAAGGCATGATATGGCATGATAATAATAACATGGGAAATGTGGAAACAACTTAAAACACTACATCCTAAACATAGGTAAAGGATAAAACACAAATACATCATGGTGGAAAAATTACTATAAATTAATTAAGTATACCCCTATACCATAATTACTTATCAGGATACTAAAAAATATCCAATGCATTGGAGCACTATATAATTTCAACTACACATGTCACATTCATTTCATTCTCGTAGTTATGTGTGCCATATAGATCGTACAACATGGATTAATTCATCATCATAACTTATTACATGATCAAACAGTGTAGAATTAATACATGTAAGTCCCAAATAAAAAGGTATATGTCCATAAATGTGAACACCTTTGATTGGAAATGGGCACGGTATTCACTACACAATTGGTTTGGCATGGAAAATCATGGTGAAAATTTGGCAGCATAATGACGACAGTTAAAAAATTTATAAAATGGGTTAATGAGTAAAATATGGGTCTATAACCATTTTACAATTAATTGGATAAAAATATATACACTGAAGTACATGTTCATACATTTATAATTTGAAAAAGAATCTATATGATAATAAATAAAATTGAATAAAAAGGGAAATGAAAGGAAGAATATGAAATTTTGGCATGGTAATGGGTGTACATGTGAGGGTTTAATGGGAGATAAATGGGTATATAATCATTTATACATAATAAGGGAAGTATGGGGGAGGTGAAAAAATATACACCATCATCACGACCAAAAATAAAGGGGCATAACAAGATAAAGAAACTTGGATAAAGATGAGAAAGAAACGAACCCTTAATTGAATGTGTGGAACCAAAAGCATGAAAAGGGGCTTCTTGAGAGCTTGGGGATCCTTAAGATGATTCTATAGAGGGTAGATAAGATTATTTTTGTTCTCCAAGTAATTTTAGTGACGAAAAGTGGGAGATTTGGAGGGTTTTTATTAGAAATTAGAGGGGAATTATTTCATATTTCCCAAACATAGGTTTGGGACACTATATAATAAAAAATTCAAAACCAAAAACCATCCAATGGTTTATGACATTTTTTGAAATTTGGGGATAATTTTATTGTTTTATTAGTAAAAGGTCCCAACATATTAAAATATTACCCATGACTCTGTGCGGGTGAGTAACTCTTGTAACGAAATGTATTTAAATTCAAAAAATATAATATATATTTTGGAGGATACATAAAGGACTTATAAATATTATAAACTGTAATTAATATCACATAATTTTCAGGGGAAAGAATTTTTTTTCAAATATACCCATTAAATTATTTATTACATCATTTTTGGGTCATTCTATTGTTATAAAAGACAGTGTATATTTATACAATATTTAATTTTTGAATGAAAATTTGAATGCCTTAGAAAATTATCAAAAATTAACCATTGGATACTTTAGAAATTTAGATTCCAAAATTAGTATTTATTTTTTCTAAACAATTTTCAAAGTATTTTCATTTTCACTTTTAAAATAAGATTCAACATTTATTGAAAAATGATGAGTTTTTTACAAAAATATTTTTTTATCCCTTTTAAAAAATAATTTTAACTTCATAAATATTAAATTACCATTTTTAATTAATAAAGAATATTTAATAATAAAATTTTATTAAAATAATATTTATTATAAAAATCTGTCAATTCATCAAAATAGATCCATTAATTGAATTTGAATATTTCACGAAAATACAATTTGTGTTTAATTGAATAAAAATCAAAATCGTTTATAAAGTAACAATAAAAATGAAAATAAATTCATTATTCTATTCCATAACAGTATTTATATTATTAAGGTCTTGACACATATCCCTTTATTACACAGGTGTACTATAAGGACCTGTCCTTAAACATTTATTATTATTGAATTAAATTAATAATTCACATTGAGAATCTTTTCAGGTTTAGAGTTTTAGAGAATTAGGACATAAATATTACATCTCAAAGAATTAAAAAGAAGAAACATCTACTCAGTTTCCATTTTTTTCTCAAAATAAAAACTCTTGAATAAAATATTTAGGTTTAGTTCTTGTTTTAGACAGCATGACATTTCCTTGATCCCATCCTCGACTCTATTCCACTTTATTCCCTGTGAAAAACATTTCAGAAGCTTGGGATAAGAATAAAAAGATCAGTAAGTGTTATAACAATATGGAAAGAAAACATTATTCCATGTATACATAAGAATCAATGAAATCATACTTTACTCATAAAACATAATCAATTTAACATACCTCATGAAATCATAAGATTTATGCATAACTCAATAGAAATCATGAGACATAAAGGTAACATGAGGCATTCATAACATTATTACATAGGGAGTAACCCTCATGGTTACGTTTGGAATACCTATCACAGTATATTCCCTAAATCTCTTCAGAGAAACCTTAACGTTTAAGCCCTTCGCGTTACCCAATGCATTGGAGAGCTATATCGGGCTCACCTGCCCTTAGTTTATCACAGAACCACCCATCTTCATAAACAATTCCCAAGAACAATAACATAATCATAGCACATAACTTAAGCATAAAGGAAATATAACATTCCCACTATTCAATAACAATATAACATTTTAAGATATTGAAATAATGAATCCATTCAAAAAACCATTTTCAAAACCATTTAAAACATTTAATAAAGTGATTTTTGAATCAAAGTGTCTCATAACACCTTGAAGCTTTTAACATTTTAAACCATTAATATCAATATAAATAAATCCTTAAAACCATTTTGAAAACATGGATATTAATGAGAAATATTTATAAGAATATATCATTAAAACATTTAAAGCGATATTTTAGTTAAAGGGTTTTTAACAAAATGAGAGACACTTGAATACAATAATTGAGGAATAACATTTAATCAGAACTTTATAATATCATGAGAATATATGGATTCATGATATCATATTCCAAAGGATAGTATATACACCATATAAGAGTTTATTGGTGCATAACAACAATGAAGTCTCAATAGAAATGTTAAACGAGATGAAATCCCTTAAAAAAGGTATCCTTAAATTAAGGATAAATCAATCTCATAATTATGTGTGACAAATATAAATACACCCAATATAAGTGGATATTAAGTTTAAAAAAATCAAAGGACAATCTCACATATTCAAAGAATGACATATTCAATAACTACATGTTGAACCCAAATAAATCAAAATTGGGTTAAGAAGTACCTTTGGTAAAATTTGACAGCCTAATGGCGTCACTTTAAAATTCGTAAAATTAGTTGATGATAGAGGAAATGGTATTTCATCACTTGGACATAAAATTTACATCAATAATGATATATAATAACATATCCCAACATAAAAATATGTAAATTAAAATATATAACAAAATAAGTCTTTTAAAAATAGGAGGGTGCAAGGTTCCCTTGCCGATTTGGGTAACTTTCGAAATGTACACCCCATGAAAGAAGGGTCATAAAATGAAGATGTAACTACCCATAAATGAGATTACATTATAAAAATAGTAAACTAATGGGAAGTACATTCACCACAAAAAAGGAAATAGTGGCCAATGTAGCATGAATATCATGGGAATAAAAAGTGAGATGAAAATCCCCTTATGAAAATTCAGCAGCATAACGGCGCAACATAAAACATCCAAAAAATGAATTTATGAGATAAAATAGGGTCTCTCATAATATTAACATAAAAATTAAATAATGAATAATATAAAAGAACATCCCCAAACATAAGAAATATGAGCTTAAAAGAAATGACATAAAAGAGAGTACTTAAAAAAAGAGACGTAGGATCCCTTACGAAAATTTGGCAGCCTCATGGGGCCACTTAAAAATTCTAAAAATGAATTGATGAGAGTAAGAGGGGGTATATAATCATATGAAAATAAAAATTATAGTATGTTGAATATAAAATAACATCTTACAACATAAGAACATGGAGAATAAATGAAATTACATAAAAGAGGGTACCTGAAAAGAAAGAGAGGGGTCAGATCCCTTACCTCAAGTCTGACTTGTCTTGTTCGTTTCTTTATATTCCTTAATAATAAACTTTGGTAAATTTATAATTTATTAAGGAAATCCTTTAAATTTTATTATTCAATTCATATCACATATTATAATGTTATAATAGTTAGTTAATTATGTGAGTTCATATCAGATGTTTTTGTCGCTGTTTGGTACATGAGTCAAAAATGAACTTGTTTGAAAAGAATTTTCCAAGCAGTTATAAGTAAATCATCTCCAGAATAGTATTAATGATTTAAATATCATATATATCCCGTAAATATTCATTTTATACTATTCCATAACATTTGTAGATAAAAATAAATGAAATGCACCGTTCATGGAGACGGTAGGCCGTACGTACGCATGAACGCTACTTTCATTTCTTTGTCATATTAATGGAATTAAAAATAATTGAGAGATATATATATTATAATTACAGTATAATATATATGTTATATAGGTCACATAAGTTCATTAATTTAATTTTTTATACATTCCATGTATTGCATGGACGAGTCACATCACTTGAAAGGGCAGTAGTCCACACTTCCTCATATGAAATTATCGTATTTGCACAACATGAAAAGAATAAAGGAATGTTTTAAATATAAAATATATAAGAATATAGGAACCATATATATCATATATAAAATACAGTTACATCACAATGTCCACCATGAAAGTTGTTAAGAGAAGATTGAACAATCATCGTTTCGTGAGCCAGTAATTCACTATCCATAGAAACAATATGTTCTTTAACCAATAGACGAAGGTGTGTGTAGGTGTATCTCGAATCCTTCACATAAAAACATCCTAGTATATTTAAGATACTGGGTTTTTTTAAAAATAAGGTAATAAAAATATTTTAGGGGTTTGGAGAAGAAAAATAAAACAAAAGAACACAAGTGAAGACATTACCTTTCAATCGGGTAACTCCCCTTGGTTTGAACCAAAAGGGTTTCTTGAAGAGAATTCTGCCAAAGGTGAGGCTTCAATGATGAATAGAGGGATTTTGAGAGATGAAATGGGTAGTGTTTGTCTGAAAAAAGTCTTGAGATGTGTGGGTAATGTGGTAGAGGTGGGGGCCTTTTATAAGAGGAGAGGAGGGGCACTCATGGAAAGTCAAGAAGAGTTACTTTATTATAAAATGATTTTCAGATTTTAAAGGTCCCACATTATTATATATCGAGGATAATGTGATAAGGGGTATAAATATACTCATCCAAGAGGCTTTTTCCAAGTTTAAGTCTTAGAGTTTACATTATCTTTTCATTTTATTTAAATCGTTCATTAATGAGGTAATTGCTGCATTATCATGGTGTCATAAATAATTTAATTTATTTAATGTCTAAAAATTATAAAAAAATACTATGATGTAGGAAATATTTTTTTATTTCCAATTAATATTTATAGTCTAATATATCGTTTATGTATACAATATTAAAATTATTTTACTTAGGTGTTACATACATTGGTTACATTTTCCTTTCTTTAAAAGAATATCATAAAAGGTCACTATCACTCTAAAGTGATTCCACAGGGTCCCAAGGATGGCACAAGGCATCCCATGGTCGTCCATGACACCACCAATAGCATTAGGACACATTCAATGTTCATTTTATATTTTTATGATATTCTTTTCTTACCCTTAATTACCCGATTACTAATTAAACACGATAATTAAAGATAATTACCGTCGTTACTATACATAATTTCCAAAAACAAAAGATTCCTAATTACATAATTTGGACCTTATGATTCCAAATATGGAATCCATTTTATCAAATTCAAAACACATAAATTGTAGTAATTAATTTAAAAGTAAATCCCGTTGTCAAAACAAAAGACGGGTTTTTAAGAAGTAAAATTTATCAAAAGATTGACTTGTTTTCACATCCAATTGAAAAGTAAAATTACTTACAATGAACAAAATTTTATTAAATGATAAAAACATAATTCAATTATACTTTAAAAATAATTAAAATTACAATATAAATATATAAATAAATTGGATGAAAAGGCAGTTTTGAATTAAAACTGTATTTTCCACTATTCATTAAAAAAATTATTAGAAAAATACAAAACATTAACTCTAATATATATTTGATATTTCAAATTCAGAAATTATTTCCATTTTACCAAATTCAAAACATATAAGTTTGATTAATAGATCATATAGTTAATTCCCACTGTCAAAACAAATAGCTGGTTTTTTGGAAGCAATATTTATGAAAAGTTTGGCACATGTTTATGTCCATTTTCAAAGTGAAATTAAATCTAATTACCACCATTGAATTAAATTGTAAAAATATATTCTAATTAATCTTAAAATAAATTAAAAAGATAATCTAACCATATATTTAAATTAGATGAAAAATCAGTTTTGATGTAAAATGCAATATTTTTTACTATTCATTAAAAAAATGAACATTGTCATAATCATACCAAAAATTTAACGAAAGTAAATTTCAATATCCCAATCATAAATAATAATTTTCTTTTCACAAATAGATCTTATAAATTTTTTAAAAGATATATTTAAAAAAGGATCGCCATCAAAAGGTGGTAAAATAATCTTTTAAAAATATTAGAGTATTTATTCTTAAAATTGGATTCATTTGGATTTTAAGCCTCTAACACTTATTGGATAAATGTAAAAATATTTAACAAAGATATGTAATTAGTTTTTAGTTATTTATGTTCATTCCCTCAATTACAACGGCTAGGCGTTAACTATTATAATATTGTTATATTATTAGTGTGCAACGTAAGATTTCAAAGAAACTCGTTGTTGTGTATTGGGTACGCCATCGAGCATAGAATTCCCTTTAAAGTAGTATTAACATTTTATTCACAAATATTGATAAACATTAGAATGTAATATTATTTATTTACATGGTATGTTACATCCTTCCCCCCTTTTGGGAATTTTGTCCTCACAATTTCAAAATTGGGCTTGGAAACTTCATTGAAAGTCCCAGATCGGAACAAGAGTCAATAAAACTATCACTTTAAAAGAAAGGGAGAGAAGTACAAAGGTCACCTAAGTTAACCCATACTAGTATTCCAAGTACAAAAATATGGATATGGAAGAAAAAAACAAAGGGAAATGTTCTGAGGGAGAGTGATAGAAAACATGTTTAGGAGAAAGTAAACCTCCAGAAAATCACAAACTGGTGATGGGTTAAACGGTATTTGATTCCCCAGTAAGAAAAGTTAACAGATAATTTTTTTTTAAGTTACTTTTCATTGAGGAATTTATTTTTGAGATTAACTAAATCATAACGAAACATACTTACTTGTCATGTTGACTTTCAACTTTTACTATATTTCTTACACAAACTCAAACTTTCTCCAAATGACGAGTATTTAGGAAGACTTGTTCACATTAAGATTACTATAATCAACTTCTCTGGAATCACCTAATACAAAAAATAGAACTATATACATCCCATGTCTTTAGACCTTAACCAAACCAAAACCAAAAAGGTTAGTACAAGATCAGATAATACCCAAAAAGGATAATCCTTTTTTTAAACAAATCTATTCTTAATCACAAAAATTTGTCAATAAATACCCAACGTTCAACAAAGACCATTCAATAAACAAATTGTCCATAAAAATTCTTCAAAGTAATCAAAACTAAGATTGAAACCCAAATCTTTGAAGTATTTAGTCACATAGTCTTCCAAGATAACCCTTAACATTTATCTCCAAATAACATCAGTTACTCTTAAAGTCTCATACTGAAAAGTAATTAACCTAATCACATATCCTCCATGATAGGTGAATAATTTCCATAGATAAACCAAAATCAACTTAATCTAGATTCATAATATCATCTAACTAAAAAGAATTAGTCAAACTAACTACGGATTTCACGTAGTCCAGTGGTAGGTGATAAATACCAGTCACACTTTGGTTGTGGGTTCGATTCTCACAACTTCGTCTGACGTGATAGGTTGTCACACAGTCTACGTGTTGTCCTTTTTCCAAAACTAAATGATTCTAATAACATTCCCCAAAAAGAAATGAAATCTTCAAAAATAACCATAACGTAATTTAACCTAAAGTTTATCTCATGCCTTCCATTTTCCATCATAACATATAATTACCCATAACTACCTCAATTGTAAGGACCGTATAAAACCTAATGGTTACCTTTATAATTATTACCTGAACTTCCACATCGATTTGGTCATCTCGTACTTGATGCATTAGAGAACTCACCATGGTTCAAGTGGTTGAACATGACTCCAGATAGTTGGTTTAGAATAACCACGAGATTTCTAATTGAATCCCCCATTTCATCTAGTCTCTTAATTAGAGAACAACCACAACTTCCTACAAATCCATTGTCACTTTAGTGCCTGCTAGATCCATCCATTTACAAAAACCAAAAAATGCCAGTGTGATTATATCAACAAAATCATCATGTACTAATGAGGAAGATAAACACTAAGATATACTTACTCATTCACTTTATCTAAAAACCATGACTCTTTCTGAAATCCTAACCATTATGGTAATTTCACTTATGCTTAGAGAATACCCTAACCTCTAAAGTTATCTAAACCGACCTTTGATACCAACTATAAGGACCCAACCTTAAATATTACTTATTATTGAATTAAATTAATAATTAACGTTGAAGATCATTTCAGTTTTAGAGTTTTAAAGAATTAAGACATAACTAGTACATCTCAAAGAATTACAAAGTAGACACATCTACTCAGTTTCCATTTTTTCACAAAATAAAAACTCTTGAATAAATTATTCGTGTTTAGTTCTTGTTTTAGACAGCATGACATTTCCTTGATCCCATCCTCGACTCTATTCCACTTTATGTCTTGTAAAAAACATTTCAAAATATTGGGATGAGCATAAAAAGCTCAGTAAGGGTTATAACAATACGGAAAGAAAACATTAGTCCATGTATACATAAGAATCAATCAGATCATACTTTACACATAAAACATAATCAATTTAACATACCTAATGAAATCATAAGATTTATGCATAACTCAATAGAAATCATAAGACATAAAGGTAACATGAGGCATTAATAACATTATTACATAGGGAGTAACCCTCATGGTTACGTTTGGAATACCCATCACAATATATTCCCTAAATCTCTTCGGAGAAACCTTAACGTTTAACCCCTTCGCGTTACCCAATGCAGTCGATAGCTATAACTGGCTCACCCACTGTTAGTTTATCATAGAACCACTCGTCTTCATAAACAATTCCCAAGAACCATAACATAATCATACCACATAACTTAAGCATAAAGGAAAGATAACATTCCCACAATTCAATAACAATTTTACATTTTAAGATATTGAAATAATTAATCCATTCAAAAAATCATTTTCAAAACCATTTAAAACATTTAATAAATAGATTTTTGAATCAAAGTGTCCCATACCACCTTGAAGCTTTTTTCATTTTAAACCATTAATATCAATATAAATAAATCCTTAAAACCATTTTGAAAACATTGATATTAATGAGAAATATTTATAAGAAGAAATCATTAAAACATTTAAAGCGATATTTTAGTTAAATGGTTTTTAACAAAATGAGAGACACTTGAATACAATATATGAGGAATAACACTTAATCAGAACATTATAATATAATGATAATAAAGGTATTCATGATATAATATTCCAATGGACAGTATATACACCATATAAGAGTTTATTGGTGCATAACAACAATGAAGTCTCAATAGAAATGTAAAATGAGATGAAATCCCTTAAAAAGGGTATCCTTAAATTAAGGATAAATCAATCTCATAATTATGTGTGACAAATATAAATACACCCAATATAATTGGATATTAATTGTAAAACAATCAAAGTACATTCACACATATTCATATAATTACATATTCAACAACTACATGTTGAACCCAAAGAATTCAAAATTGGGTTATGAAGTTCCTTTGGTAAAATTAGACAGCCTAACGACGTCACTTTAAAATTCATAAAATTAGTTGATGAGAGAGAAAATGGTATCTCATCACCTGGAAATAAAATTTACATCCATAAGGATATATAATAACATATCCCAACATAAAAAGATGTAAATTAAAAGACATAACAAAATAAGTCTTTTAAAAATAGGAGGGTGAAAGGTTCCCTTACCGATTTGAGAAACTTTCGAAACGTACACCCCATGAAAGAAGGGTCATAAAATGAAGCTGTAACTACCCATAAATGAGATTATATTATAAATATAGTAAAATAATGGGCATTAAATTCACCACACAAAAGGAAATAGTGTCCAATGTATCATGAATCTCACGGGAATAAAAAGTGAAATGCAAATCCCCTTATGAATATTCGGCAGCCTAACCGCGCCACATAAAACTTCCAAAAAATGAATTTATGAGATCAAATAAGGTCTCTCATAATATGAAAATAAAAATTAAATAATGAGGAATATAAAATAACATCCCCAAACATAATAAATATGATCTTAAAATAAATGACATAAAAGATAGTACATAAAAATAAAGAGAGGGTAGGATCCCTTACGAAAATTTGGTAGCCTCACGACGCCACTTAAAAATTCTAAAAATTAATTGATGAGAATAAGAGGGGGTATATCATCATATGAAAATAAAAATTACAGAATGTTTAATAAAAAATAACATCCTCCAACATAAGAACATGGAGCATAAATGAAATGACATAAAAGAGGGTACTTGAAAAGAAAGAGAGTGGTCAGATCTCTTACCTCAAGTCCGACTTGTCTTGTTCGTTTCTTTATATTCCTGAATAATAAACTTTGGTCAATTTATAATTTCATAAGGAAACCCTTTAAATTTTATTATTCAATTCATATGACATATTATAATGTTATAATAATTGGTTAATTATGTGAGTTCATATCAGGTGTTTTTGTCGATGTTTGGTACATGAGTCAAAAATGAACTTGTTTGAAAAGAATTGTCCAAGTAGTTATAATTACATCATATCCAGAATATTATTAATGGTTTAAATATCATATATATATATATATTACATATTCATTTTATACTATTCCATAACATTTGGAGATAAAAATAAATGAAATGCACCATTCATGGAGACGGTAGGCCGTACGTACGCATGAACACTACTTTCATTTCTTTGTCATATTAATTGAATTACGAATAATTGAGAGATATATATATTATAATTCCAGTATAATATATATGTTATATAGGTAACATAAGTTCATTAATTTCATTCTTTATACATTCCATGTATTTCATGAACGAGTCACATCACTTGAGGGGGAGGTAGTCCACACTTCCTCGTATGAAATTATCGTATTTTCACAACATGCAAAGCATAAAGGAATGTTATCAATATAAAATACAGAAGCATATAGGAAACATAAATACCATATATATCATATATAAAATACAGTGACATCATAATGGCCACCATGAAAGGTGTTAAGTGAAGATTGAACAATCATCGTTTCGTGAGGCAGTAATTCGCCATCCACAGAAACAACATGTTCTTTAACCATTAGACGAAGGTGTGTGTAGGTGTATCTTGAATACATCACATAAAAACATAATAGTATATTTAAGATACTGGTGTTGTTACAAAATAATGGAATAAAAAGAGTTTAGGGGTTTGGAGAAGCAAAATAAATCAAAAGAACACAAGTGCAGACATTACCTTTCAATCGGGTAACTCCTCTTGGTTTGAACCAAAAGTGTTTCTTAAAGATCATTCTACCAAATGTGAGGATTCAATGATGAATAGAGGGATTTGGATAGATGAAATGCACTGGTTTTGGCCGATCCAAAGGCTTGAGAGGTGTGGGTAAGGTGGTAGAGGTGGGGGCATTTTATAAGAGGAGAGGAGGGGCACTCATGGAAAGTCAAGAAAGGTTACTTTATTGTAAAATGATTTTAGGATTTTAAAGGTCCCACATTGATATATTTATAGGATAAGGTGATAAGGGTTCTAAATATACTCATCCAATAGGCTTTTTCCAAGTTTAAGTCTTAGATTTTACATTAACCTTTCATTTTATTTAAATCGTTCATTAATGAGGTAATTGTTGCATCATCATGGTGTCATAAATAATTTAATTTATTTAATGTATAAAAATTATAAAAAAAATACTATGATGTAGGAAAGATTTTTATATTTCCAATTAATAATTATAGTCTAAGATATTGTTTATTTAGACAATATTAAAATTATTTTACTTAGGTGTTACATACTTTGGTTACATTATCCTTTCTTAAAAAAAATATGATAGAAGGTCACTATCACACGAAAGTGATTCCATGGGGTCCCAAGGTTGGAACAAGGCATACCATGGTCAGAAATGACACCACCAATAGCATTTGGACACATGGTGGGGCCATTTTATATTTTTATGAAATTATTTTCTTACCCTTAATTACCCTATTAATATTTAAAACGATAATTAAAGATAATTACCGTCATTACTATTCATAATGTCCAAAAACAAAAGAGTATTAATTAAATAATTTGGAACTTCTGATTCCAAATATATAATCCATTTTATTAAATTCAAAACACATAAATTTTATTAATTAATTTAAAAGTAAATCCAGTTGTCAAAACAAAAGACGGGTTTTTATGAAGTAAAATTTATCAAAAGATTGACTTGTTTTTACATCCAATTGAAAAGTGAAATTACTTCCAATGAACAAAATTGTATTAATTGATAAATAAATAATTAAATTATGCTTTAAAAACAATTAAAATTACAATCTAAATATATAAATAAATTGGATGAAATGGCGGTTTTGAATTAAATCTTTATTTTTCACTATTCATTAAAAAAAGAATTATCAGAAAAATACCAAAAATTAACCCTAAGATATATTTGATATTTCAATTTCAGAAATTATGTACATTTTACCAAATTAAAAACATAGAATTTTCACTAATAAATCATATAGTTAATTCCCGCTGTCAAAACATATAGCGGGTTTTTTGGAAGCAATATTTTTAAAAAGTTTGGCACTTGTTTATGTCCATTTTCAAAGTGAAATTAATTATAATTACCACCATTGAATTAAATTTTAAAAATATATTCTTATTAAACTCTAAAAACTATTAAAAATATAATCTAACCATATATTTAAATTAGATGAAAAATTAGTTTTGATGTGAAATGCAATATTTTTCACTATTCATTAAAAAAATGAACATTGTCAAAAACATACCAAAAATTTAACCAAAGTAAATTTTAATATCCCAATAATAAAGATTAAGTTTATTTTGAAAAATAGAGCTTATAAAATTGTCAAAAGTTAGATTTAAAAATGGATCACTATCAAAAGGCGGTAAAACAATCTTTTAAAAATATTAGAGTATTTATTCTTAAAATTGGATTCATTTGGATTTTAAGCCTCTAACATTTATTGTATAAATGTAAAAAAAATTAAAAAACATATGTAATAATTTTGTAGTTATTTCTGTTCATTCCCTCCATTACTATGGCTAGGCGTTAACTATTATAATATTGTTATATTATTAGTGTGCAACGTAAGATTTCAAAGAAACTCATTGTTGCGTATTGGGTACACCATCGAGCATAGCATTACCTTTAAAGAAATATTAACATTTTATTCACAAATATTGATAAAAATTTGAATGTAATATTATTTATTTACCTGGGATGTTACATGTAGTATTTAAGAGTAAGGTGCACGACGGTGAGACCTTCATGGGGTCGTTCAGAGAACATGGTTTTTTCTAAGATCTCGATGAGCTTGAACGTCTCTCATAAATGGTTTTTCTCAGGATTAAGTTATTGGATCTCATATTGGTCTTGGTAAAGGAAAATCCTATAGATTATATCTCCTTCAGAAGATCTGATAAATGGGCTTCATAGGGAACGATTCTACTAGTTTATGTCATCACTTCCTTTTTCAGGGTCAATTTTATTTTTTAAAAGCCATATAATTATACTAATCATGTGATCACTATCAAAAATCTATATTGAACAAATTAAATATTATTATTGATACTTTAAATAAAAATATATAAATAATTAAGTTCAGGTGTTTTCAATTTCCATATTACATAATAAGACATTTAATTAAATCTCCAAGGAAAGCTGCATTTATAACTGTTTTGGTAGTTACAATCTTCCCCTCCTTAAGAACTTTTTTCCATAAAAATTTTCATTTTCTTGCATTAAATCAAATGAGGGTAACATTTTTTCACCACCTACCCTGGTTCCTAGGTTGCTTCTTCAAACTTATTATTTCTCCATAGCACTTTGACTAGGTGCATTTTCTTTTTTCATAGAACTTTGTCTCTATAATCTAAGATCTTCATTGGATGATCATCATAAGAGAGTTCATTACCCAATGGTACCAACTCTAGATTGAGTACATATTAGGGTTCTGGTATGTACATCCTCAAGTGGTATGCATGGAATACATCATGTAATTAAGATAGGTTAGGTGTGAGTGCTTGTCAGTATGTCACCGTTTGGATGCTATCAAGGATCTAAAAGGGGACAATGTATCTTGGACTAACATTTACCTTCTTCCCAAATCTCATAACTTTCTTCGATTTCTGGATGAATACCATGTATCCAACATCAAAATATAGGTCCCATCAACTATTCTCAACAAATCTCTTTTGTCAAATATGAGTGTCCTTGATGTGTGGATGAATTATCATAAACTTTTCCACCATTTTGTTGACCATTTTAGGACCTAGACGTTTTTGTTCACCAACTTCATACCAGCATACAGATGTCCCACACCACTTCCCATAAAGGGCTGCATAGGGAACCATCTGGTTTCTTGAATGGAAACTATTGTTGTAAGAGAACTCATCTAAAGGAATATGTTAATTCCATCCTCCTTTGAAGTCAATTGAGCATGGTATCAACATGTCTTCAAGTGTCTAGATAGTTCACTCTAATTGGAAATCATTTTGAGAGTGATAAGATGTGATGAAGTTCAAATCAGTGTTTATATTGTGATAAATACTTTTCCAAAACGTGGAGGTGAAGCTTGGTTCTCGATCTAATATAATCGATTATGGTACTCAATGCAGCCTGACCACTTCTCGAATGTATATCAATGCAAGTAGATCTAGTGAGAATTCCTCTCATATCACAATGATGTGTGAAATATTTGTAAGATGATCACCATAACCCATATAGCATTATTATCTCTTTATTTATTTGGAGGATTCTAGACAAGTCCATGGTTATGTTTTTCCATTTCCATCTAGGTATGGGTAATGGTTGCATCACCCCCTTAGATGTTTTCCTTTCCGCATTCACTTGCTGACATACATGACATCATGATGTATATTATTTGATCTCTTTCTTCATATTGTCCCACCAATAGTGTTCTATAAGATCTCAATGTATCTTTGTTTTTCCTATGTGGATGAAGAATGTTGAGCTATATGCATCATCCAACAACTCCTTCTTTAAATGGGGATTTGATGGTACACATAGTCATTTCCCCAATATCATAACACCTTAATCATTAACATTAAACTCCTAGGATTTTATTTTTCTTATAGCTTCCACTATCTTCTAAATTCACTCATAAACTCTTTGAGCATCCTTTAACTTTCCTAGAAGAAATGAAAAAGTAATTATTTGTGAAAGTATTGATGATGTTACTTCCTTTTATGATTCCCATGTCCATCCTTTCCAAATCTAAGAAGACTGGATCCTCATCAATTGTTATCAAAGACTTAATTGTTGTATCCTTTGTACTTAGATCATCTTCCACTTTCTTCTTTTTCCCATTATAGTATTTAATTGACCACTCATTGTATTTGATCATCTCTACCATTTTTTTGGGTGAATATTCAGTTATTTTAGTGTAAATATATACTTGACAGTTTTAGGATCCATATATATTTCAAAATTCTCCAAAAAGAGATAATGCTTCCAAATTATTAAAGTGAAAATCCCTAAAGAAAACTCTTGATCTTGTGTTGGGTAGTTCTGTTCATGAACATTAAACTCCCTTTAATTATAGGTATTGACTGTAATTTTTCATCAACACACAACCCATAACCTTCTTATAATCACCACTAAGTACCTCCAAATGCTCTAGACTTATGGGTAGTGTATGAACATGCGCAGCGATAGGCCTCATTTTTGAATCCATGAATGATTCTTTCCATTTATCATTTATAGAAAACTTTAAGCCCATTCGAGTTAGTTTGGTGAGAGAGTTTGACAACCATGATAAATTTATCATGAATCGGCAATAATACCCATCTAATATAGGTAACGTAAATATATTTTTCACAGATGTTGGCCTCATCCATCATGAAATTACTTCTATTTTAGAAAGGTCTAAATATATCCCATTTCATGTGATGACAATCCCTAATAAATATACATACTTCAACTAGAAATCACATTTTTTGTACATAACATAAAGGTTTCCCTTTCGCAAGGTCTTTAGAAGAGTACTCAAATGCTTCTCATGATCTTCCTTAATTTTGTATTATTTTATAATATCTTCTATAAATGCTACCAAACCATTGTATCAGTAATATATAAAGACCATATTCATCATGCCCATAATTTGTTTTGGAGTATTAGTGAGTCTGAATGTCATTAATATGAATTCATTGTGCTCTTACATTATACTAAAAGTTGTCAAGGGGATATCCTTCTTTACCTTAACTCAGTAATATCCAAACCACAGATCCACCTTGGAGATGTATTGTGCTTCATATAGTTTATTTAAAAAGTCATAAATCCATGAAATATGATACCTTTTTTTTCATGATCCTGTTGACCTCATGATAATCAATGTAAAGGATCATTGACCCTCGATTCTTCTTAACGAAGAGGACTGGCACACCCCATGTTGAAGCACTTGGGTGTATGAAACCTTTATCTAGATTCTCCTATAATTGTTTCATTAGATCCTCAAGTTCCAAAAAGACCATTATATATTGATTATTGGATAATGGTAATTCCATAGGTAAAATATTGATTGAAAATGCAATATCTCGACTGGGAGGAAGATTATGAAATTCCTTGGGAATCACATCAGTGTATTCCCTCATAATGGGCATTTATTCAACAATGATTCTTTCCATAGACTCAATAATTTTAGCAACATATTCTTGTTCAAAGGGTAATAATATTTATGCATGAGATGATAGTGCAAAAGAATATCCATCATCCTCCATGCACTTAAACGGAATCAAGTGTTGAATCAGAATACCAAGAGTTATTTTGTTCTCATAAAAATTTATTTGGATCTATATATAGAAATCCAACCCATTCCTATAATTGCTTCCAATTCCAACAATGTGTGTATCAAAAATGTTTTTTGGTAAGTTAATCTCAAAAATTGTTATTGGGGAGGAGTTAATAGTTGGGATGCAATAATTTACACATTTTCCATCTTCACTATTAACTCCACTTCCATGATTTATGATGGTGTTTGAATATTTCTACAAAACATTCACGAAATGAAGGAATTCATAAAACTATAATAAAAAATTATCTCTGTTATTCTTTAACATACAACTTTTGTACATGTCACCACTTCATTTTTTAGATTCACTTCAGTGGTAGTGATGGAAATATATCTCCCTTATTTTTTTAATGGTCATTGATTTTCTCTAAAAAACCGTAGTTTAGTTCATTAGTTTGAAAAATTACTTGGTTCCATGTAGTTGTAGAAATGAAAAATACACTGAGGTTTGATTGGAACATTCCTTTCCTCTATCTAAGTAGCTAGTGTCTTCTATCGGTAATCGTTGTCTAGGTTCCCTTTTTTAACCTAAATCACTTCCTCGTCCACTTCAGGAAATTTACAGGGTTCTTCTTTCCATAACATTGGAAAGTTGGAAGTTTAAATTTATTGTCACCATTAGATCTCTGTATCAGACCATAAAATTTTACCTACACTTCCGACTTATTATCCCCATGATACCCTTTGTATTCATTTATCTCTATTTCAACTTTGAGGGCGCATCAGAAACTTTTTTCATAGATATCAAAGACATGGATCACCAATACTTTCTGTAGGATAGTTTATAGCCAACCAAAGAGGAGGTAAACCTTGAACTCAAGGGTAAAGACAAATCTAGATGCATATCTTGAAAAACTTGTGATTTTTCCTCATACACCCTAATATATTCACTGTCCTTTTACTTAAGGGAAAGGGAATCACTTTCCATTTTATATCGGATAGTGTGGGGAAAATATTTATCAAAAAAATATTTCATAAATACTTCCATCCCATCACCTCAAAATCTTCCTCATGATTCGTATTTTTTATCATTTTCCACCATTGATCAACTTCACCCTTCATATGATAAATAGCCAAAATAACCATCTCTTTTTTGGAGCATTGAAGGATAAATAATATTTTATCAATGGATTTCATCGATTGTTTGATGACTAAGAGATCAGATGATCTATTGAAATTAGGAGGCCTTTGTCTCATGAAGCTCTTGATTGTTTCTTTTTCTATTTGGGGGGGGGATTTGAATACTCCTCTTGATTTAGGTTAAAATTAAGACCCTGAGTCATCTGAGAGAGTATCATCATGAGGCTCATGATTCCTACTCCAATCAGGTTGGGAATCTTGTTAGGGAAGTCATCTCATTGTCTTCATGATGAATGTTTACCTGATTCCTCCTATTTTTTGGATATTGGATAGAATATTAGGAAAATTATTAATGATTATTTCAAAATTATTAAACAAATAAATAATAATCAAATTACATTAAAGGGATAACTTATATATTAAATGTATTTCCTTAATATATGAATTTCTAGGATTCAATCTGTGTTATCCATGATCTTTTTTCAAAACATATATTCTTATGGGAATTTTTTCCCTTTAATAATTTTCATACTAAGACGATGAATTTAACAGAACATATCCCCCATGAGTGTCAAACCAAGTTCATAGTTAGGCCCATTTTCATGTAGTAGGTTACCCCGAGTCAGGCTCGGGGCACCTATACGAAGTTGTTATCCCTAGGTACATCTATGATAGAACCACATCAAATTAAAGTATCCAAAAAGTGATGGATTTTATTGATATAACACTTATTATATACTCAAAATAATTTTAGGTATGTATTCCTATAATTATTCTTATATCTAATATGTTTTCAAGATTTTTCTAATCCTAATCCCAAAAATAAATAAACTTCTCCTTTCATACAAACTACAATAACTATTACCATTATTACACATTAACACGTGATTTATTACAATAAATTACAATAATTTAACCCAAAAGATTAAGATATATAGTGTCTTTTTGAATTAGGTACCTTACATTACAACTTAAAACATGGAACACAATATCTTTAAAGAAAACTTCTTTAACTTGCTCGCACATAAAATGGCATGGGATAGCATGAAGAAATAAATAAGAAAAGGGAGATATACAAGGTCTAGTATGGGAATAAAAATGGTATAAGGTAAAAAAATTATACAATAGGCATATCATTTAGGAATAAAGTAACATGAATAAGAAGGCATGATATATCATGATAATCATAGCATATGAAATGTGGCAACAATATAAAACACTGCATCATATACACAGGTCAAGGATATACCCCCCAAGACTTCATGGTGGAAAAGGTATCATAATGGAATCAGGTTCACACCTATGCCAACATGATTTATCAAGATACTAAACATTACCCAATTCATTAGAGAACTATATGATTTTAGTCGTACCAGTCACTTTTATTTCATTCTCATAGTTAAGTGTGACACATAGATCATAAAACATGGACTCATTCATCATTGTAATTTATTCCATGATCAATGAGTGTGAAATTAATACATGTAAGTCCCAAATAAAAATTTATATGTGCATAAAAGTGAACACCATTGATAGGAAATTGGAATGGATTCACTATAAAATTTGTTTGGCATGGAAAATCATGGTGGAAATTGGGAAACATAATAATGTCACATAAAAAATTATTAAAATGGTTAGATGAGAGAGAAATGGATATATCTAAATTTTTACATGAATTGGATATTAATAGGGACATCTAAGCTCATGTAAACACATTTATAATTATAAAAATAATACATGCAATAATAACATAACTTGAATAAAAAGGGAAAGGAATGGATGTTTATGAAATTTTGGCCTTGTAACAAGTGTACATCATAGGGATTAATAAGATAAAAAGCGGTCTCTAATCATTTATAAATAATAAGGGAAGTATGGTAGAAGATAAAACATAGTCCCCATCATTATTAATTTAAAATAAAAGTGAATTACAAGGTAAAGAAACATGGACAAAGATGAGAAAGAAAAGAAAATTTACTTGAATGAATGGATCTAAAAGCTTGAAAAGGGGATTCCCCAGAGATCTGATCACCCTAAGAGGATTATAAAGAGTAGAGGGAAGAGTAATGATGCATTAAATATATTTTTAGTGATGATAATTGATATCTTGTAAGTTTTTATATAGGAAATGAGAGGGGAATTCTTTAATATTTCAAAAACAAAGGTTTTGGACTCTATATAATAAAATTTTCAAAACCTCAAACCTTTACATGGTTTTTTTCCAATGGTTTTTTCCAAATTATTGATTTTTTTTATATTTTATTATCCAAAGGTCTGAACATATTAAAATTTTACCCTTTCTTATGTGTAAGTGAGTCACACTTTTAAATAAATGAATTAAAAATCAAAAAATATATTATATATTTTAGAGGATTCATAAATTCATTATAAAAATAGTCAAATAAACTTAAAATAACCTTATTTTAAGATTAAACATATATTTTTCATAAGATGCACATCATAGTATTTATTACCTCATTTTTTGGTCATTATGATGTTATAAAACACATTGTATGATTGTAAAGTGTTTAATTTTTACCCAAACATTCGACTATCTCAAAAAGTTATGAAAAATTCAACATTGGATAATTTCAATATTATTATTCAAAAAATAATAAATATTTTATTTAAAAAAATTTCTGAATATGAACATTTTAACTCTAAAAATAATATTTTATATTTATTGAAATATGGTGGGTTTTTTAAAATAACAGTTTTTGAACCCTTATAAAAAGAAAATTTCAATTTATAAAAATTATATGACCTTTTATAATTAATAAAAATTATTTAATAATAAAGGTTTATTAAAATACAAATTATTTCCAAAATCCATTAATTCATCCAAATAAATCCCCTAATTAATTTTGAATATTACCTGAAAATACAATTTCTGTTTAATTAAATCATTATCAAAAGAATTTATAAACTAATAATAAAAATAAAATAAAATTAATCATTCTATTAAATATAAATATTAATATTATTAAGGTCTTGATAAATATATCTTTATTACACTGGTGTGCACCTTAAGAGTAAGGTGTGTGACGGTGAAACTTTCATGGGGTCATTCAGCGAACATGGTTTGGCCCACAATCTCGATCATCTTGAACTTATCCCATTAATGGTTTAAATCAATAATAAGTTGTTTTATATAAACATTGGATTGTTCATGGTTAAAGATGAGAGATTATATCTCCTTCAAAAGCTATAATAAATGGGCTTCATAGGGCAATATTCAACTTGTTAAGGCCATCACTTCCTTTTTCTGAGTCAATTGGATTTGATAAATGACCTATATTTATAATAATCATGTTATCATGGTTCAATGACTATATTAAAAATGTTAAATATTCATAATGGTCTTTTAAATCCAAATATAATACAAAATAATTGTATGTGTTTTATATAAACATATTTCGTAATAAAATATTTAATTAAATCACAAAGGGAAACTTCATTTATAATAGTTCTGGTCTTTAAAATATATATATAATATACATTAGATTACTATATATATTTTTTCATTATATCATATATAACATATTATTTTACATTCTGTAGGATGCAAAATAGTTTTTCTCATATGTATGGAAGACTACCACCTCACGAAGCAATACGATTCGTATTTCACTAAATATTTGCTAGATAATTAGTAATGAATAATTATAGGTAATATAAATGAAATAATTATTATATTCATGACATATTTATCATTTTATAAATATAATATATCATTTTATTTTCTATATTTTTCACTCAATGAAGGATGATAATGTCATTCTTCTACGTCAGGCCTACGACCTTCATGAACTGATGTGAATCTCTTTTCATAACCCCACCACATTAATTATATATATAAGTATATAATATTATTTCAATGATATTATTATAATTATAAAATGTTAAAATATTACTCATCTTTTTTCTATAATGATCATTGAAAATTGGGAAATGTTACTCATGCGTATGGACATCTAACCATCTTCCTGATCGTAACCTACATCATTTCACAAAACCATCAATCATGATTGGTTTTAAAAGTATAAGTTGTGTATAAATATAAAAATTGTGGTAGGATTATTATTCTTGAGATGATATAAATATAAAACATATTCAAGAATCTTATCTATCATAAAAAAACCCACATGGGAAAACAAATCAATTATCACAAAAAACAATGAAAATATTGAAATATTATTATCAAATAGGTGATAATATTTGATTAAAGGATCATATATGATATCATAAATATTAATATGGTTCCAGAGTAATTTAATAACTAGATTATAACTACTATAAAAGAGGCTAAATAACATTCTACTAAGGGAAAGTGTGAGGTAAGGTTTTTTAATCTCATTTTTCATTATTTGAGACATACATTATACCATAAACCTATATTATTTTATGAGGTGTATATAAAACAAATTAATCAATTAATATCATGTATAATTATATCATAACGGTATTTTAAGCTTCAATTTAAATTATTTCATCCAATAGGATTTTACTGGGAAATTACCAAATGGAAAGAGTTATTGTACAATCTCATTTACTTATGTGATTGTTAAAATTATATAGAAACAATCAATCTATTATAACAATTTTTAATTGGAAATTATATTTATATTAAATATCCATATTCTTGTGTTATTGAAATTGTTATTTCCTAAACCATATACCATTTTTATATATGGTGTTTACTTTCAAAATTAATTGATTAACTAGGGAAATATTGACCAATCTGTAAGCTTTACTCAATGTAGATATTTGATGAGGCACATTTTTTATGAGTTAAATAGATTATCCAATATATGAGTATTGTTTTTAAAAGAAATTTATGGGTTGGGGACCATTTATTGAAAACCCCTATATGTTTCAGTAGTCTCAAATGAAATCATGTAGATAAACCCTATGAGTTTGTAACCAGTATATTTTATGTTATCTTGTGAAAGGTCATAATAGTATCACATAAAATCGTCTTTTAAAATTACTATATAATGTATTATATTTCTACAAAACATCATTTCCAATAATTAAGAATTATGTTAATTCATATTTAGTAATAATTATCCATGATATTTTCACTATGATACTATCTAGGGATGAATTGCATTAGAATTTTATTGATTAAATGGATTATGTGTATACTAATTTACCTTGTAATGTTTTTTTTACAATTGGGGTTAAATCCTCTGTTTATTAATAGAATAAAGGCCTCTTTCTATCTGGTAATATAGAGACCCATTATAGGTCCCAAAGGCCTAAGGCCAAGTGTATCATGAACATGGATCTAAATCCTATGGGCATTAAATCCGTAATATTAGTTCCAAAATCCCATTTGGTGGCATAAAGGATCCTTCAGTTAATAGACTTCTAGAGTACCTGGGCTGCTACAACACCAGCTATAGTACCTCTGCTACTATAGTTCATGCAACAATATTTAACATTCCTTATTTATTATGCTTATAGATTCATGATATCTTCTAATATACCTAAATCTTATAAAGAATTTGTGATCACCCTTATTTTATTTCCTCTCCCTGAGATTCCAAGAAGTCTACTCTGACTGATATACAGAAATATTCTATATGGAATAAATTTATTCTTGAAAAGAAAAACTATTTTGTAATTTTTTTATTCAGATATAATATTATAATCAAGTATTTATCTAGTTTAGAAAGACTACTAAACGATTCAGTCCTTCTGAATGTCATTCCATTTATCTTATTCCATTATAATCGTAGTAAGAACTAGCTTGAGGCTCCTATGGTCAGGTTCGATAAATTATACCTATAAAAAATTTATACTTCTTATTTTAAATATAATAAATAATATCACGATAAAATTGATAAAGGTGATATATTATTTTTTTACCTTTAAGGGTAAAAGGAAAGTGATACCATCCCATTAAATTTATTTTTATATATGTATATATATAATACAAATAAAAATAAATCAAAAGGATATAAGAGTTGATTTCTCCCATGTGCATAATAATAAAGTAAAATTTAAGTGGAATGAAATTTATTTTTTTAAAGAAGGATTGGAAGTACCATATGAAGTAAAATTTTATTTTTTAAATTTGATAAAATGTTATATTGCATGGTTTATTAGTTTTATTAAAAAGTTACGAGCTAAAGAAATATTTCTATATGATTATCGAAAGGTAACTCACGATTTATAAATGATTAATTTTAATTAGATATCATCCAATCTTGACTATGATATATTTTATTTTTGTTGATGTGGAGACTTATTATTTAGGTTAAGGAAATGATTTATGTGTAGGTATATTTGATGTGATATATTTTTATATATATGATATTAATTTTTTTTTATAATATAAAGTGTTGATATGTAAGTTTTCTATAGAAATCATGTATTAATTTTTAATATTATTTTTATAATTTATTTTTATTTTATAGTAGGGATGTTTTGATGTTCTTCATGGGGATAGAACATATTAGAGTCTAACAGAACATTCCCATATAGTAAAATATAACATACCTAACAGAACATGATAGGATGTGGAACATTTAAGTTGACATAACATTTAAAATGTAGAAAACAATCTCAAGAAAAAAATAATGATAACACATGTATCCACATAATATATTCTAGGATCCTTGAAACCTACATGTTTAACCATAGAATATTTCCATGTGGATGCAAAAAAATATCCCACAAAGCATAAAAATGGTGATAGAACATAAGATCTCAAAAAACACACAAGTTAACAGAACATGCCTACTAGTTGATATAACTTACTCATAGGTCAATGTAACATAACATGGATATCAAATACATGTTGATATCTAAAATTAAAAAAAATAGACTATTTTTCTGCAATTATGGATCATAAAAAATGGGGGAGGAGGATTATAATATACTATTTTGAATTTTTGGTGTTAATATCTAGGTTTTTTTATCCTGGAATTTATTTATTCTATTAACTTGATTATGAAAATTGACACTCTATTTAATTGAGTATTTTAATTTATAGCATCCAAAAATTAACATTCATTGATATTACATAATTTTATATGAATATTCAGCACATTAAAAAAGTGCATGCTCAAAGACCATAATAATTTAGTGAAATTAGAAACATGGAACAAAAAAATCTAACTTGGTGAATGATCTTCAATGTTTCCAAAAAATATCATCCTTTTATTACTTTTACCTAATACCTTTCTTCATAACCTAGGGAAATATATCATAAGCAATTAGTGAGCATAGATGTTCAGTAAGGGTAAACAAGGAATATTTATAATCATAACATGAGAATAGGGATATGAGAATATGATATTAACATTAGAAGATCATGCCCTACATATAAAACATGATAATCAAGATTCATGGAATATATATTGGTAATTGATATAATAAGATTAATAATGAAATCAATAGAACAATCCATGACATCATAACATAATCATAAGACACAGGATTGTGGAAGACACTTAAACATATAAAATTATTTCCATAGTAGTAAAGGATTGGTGGAAATTCCATCTTAGTGGAATGAGTTCACTCCCAAAAACCATATTTGTTGTAATGGTTCACACCCAAGAGCATATTAGAAGATAAATTCCTTTACTGAATCAAGTTCACTCCTCGTTCCATCCCCATATTATAGAATTATGTTTACTTTTTATTCTACTCCTTTATTACTGAATCGGGTTAAATTCTCATTCTATCCTTGAATTAAAAAACTGGGTTCACTTTTCATTCCATCCTTATATTAATGAACCAATTTGAATCCTTATTCCATCCCTATATTACTGAATCATGTTCAATCATTATTCTGGACGAATATTACTAAATTGCGTTCACATCCAATTACATCCCTATCATACTGAACTAATTTCAGTCATCATCCCATCCTTATCATACAAAACTGAGTTCACTTATTTTTTTTATCCTTGTATTACTGAAGATGGTTAACTTCAAATTCTATCCCTATCATACTTCTTATATATAAATCTTTACTCAATTCATTGTAGGGAGATATAGATCCCAACACTCACATAATGTAATCATACATACATGTACCAAAAAAACATTCATCTTTTCTTGACCATAAAAAGAGATGGATTTAAAAAACATCATATCACTACCCATGAAATGAAACTAGTATAATAATCATTTAATAATATAAAACCCTATGGAAATATATAGGTTTAAAATCATTTAATCCTATAAAAACCAATGAAAGTAAGTAGGTATCATAAGAATTTATCACGGAATAACTCATTGAAGAGAAATGGGTTTCATAAACATCATGTAGTCAATATGAAAATCATTCAAAGAAATAATATGAATGGTATACTTGGATAATATCATTAACAAATCATAAAACATAACAATGTATTTCATCTTAGTTGAAGAAGAATTTTGAAAGATCACTTATAAGATCACTTTATAAAAAAATATAACATTATCAAAACCATGTATTTTGAAACCACTTTGAAAACATATAATGGAATCATTGAAAATAATTTAAAACATTTATTAAGGTAAATAACTTTTCCGAATTCAAAAAATATCTTTAAAACATAATGCATTTTGAAAACACTTTCTTTGAAAATTGATTTGAAAACTTTTAAAGGATGCTTGAAAACATCCTAAATTCCATTTCCCTTGAAAATTTTAAAAATAATATTGAATTAATTTTAAAAATATTCAATGAAAATAATTAAAAATATATAAATAATTCTTGAAATGATTTAAAAAAAATTAAATGTAAATCATTATTGAAGGAATTTTTATAAAACATTGTTTTGAAAGAAGAAAGATTTCTGACCGAAGAGATAGATAAAGTCAGATTTTCATATAAACACATTCATAATTATATTAAATAGAAAAAATTGGAATAATGATAAAAATATTTGAATATATCATAAATAAAAAAAAGGAGGATAAAATTCATGATTTTTATTGAGATATGGATCATAATATTTCATCAAAGGAATTATAAATCAAAAAAAAAATCTTTATAAATGTTGAGATTGTGTCAATAAACTGTTAACACATTGATAACTATTAATCATGATCCCTATAAAGAAAATAACACTGCATAAAGCTTATATTATCTTTAAAAGAATAAAATTCATGATTATAATATTTTAGGGGTAGTGCATACACCTCATATCGATATATAGGTGCATAACAAAGCATGTGTCTTAAAGAAGGAAAGTTGAGATAAAACTAATTCACTGATTTGGTATCATTTGAAACATTAACCATGTGAAATAGATATAATTAAATTTATATGTAAATATGCATAAATTTTAGTACATGTATCACATAATACATTCATGTGAAGTATATACACCACATGAAAGAAATTAGTGGTGAACAAAACATGTATCTCAAAGATAATAAAATTTGAGATGGGAAAACCCTTACCGTATGTCTTGGGTTTATTTGTACATATTCAAACATGATGTATAATAAATATAAGTTTATTAGAAATATACCACATAAAAATATAATTTTATTTAATACCATATATGATTTTTGTATAACATTATATAACTCGTGTATTAACAATTCCATGTTAATGTTGTGTTTCATGTAATATTCTCTTTGTTTTTCATATACATTTTGACTTGGTATTCTTGATCCTCTTACATATATCTTGATTTACATATTTACAGAGTTTAAAAGTTGATATAAATATAATATATATTAATTATATCAATATTTATAATAACCTATGAATGATATGAATATGAAATGAAAAAACAGTGTTCATAGAGACTTGGACACACGGGCCCTTATACATATTGACCAAGATGCACCTCATCCTCATCCACAGTGTCCATTACTTATCTAGATTTTACCTCAAAATGGAATTGTCTGCATCTTACATAATACACAAGATGGTACCAATGAACTTGCATTTAGGCAAGAGGGTACTTGGGGTACAATATACAATAGAAACTTTTGGACAAACGGGCCCTTTTACATATTGACCAAAAAGAAGATGATGTTCATATCATCATATTTAATTAAAAAAATCACACATGATTAAACAATTAAATGAATAAATAAACCATACATACATAGATTGATCAATGTGTCAAGACCAGTCAGTGGATAAAGGTAAAAGTGTGATAAAATTTAAATTGCATCAAATTTTAAGTACAAGGTAAATTTATATAAATTAAATTAATTAATGAAATTCAAATATTTAATTTTATTCGGTCCAAATATTAATTTTATTTTGATACCAAAAACTAAATTAACTAATTAATTCAATTTAATAACTAATTTAATTTAATTTTTTATCCGAGTATTAAAACATTATATTTTAATCTATAAATTAATATTTTAATTCTCAAATTAAGTTAATTAATTAAATTAATTTTGAATAACAGACTCTGAAAGCCCATTCAAGCCCAATGCAGGTTACTCCAAACCGGTAAAGACCCATTTCGAGTTATGCAAATCCGATGTATAGGTGTTCTAGGCCAAACGGACCTACCAAAACCCATTTTGGTTTGGGAAGACCTTCACTGACTCACTGCATGAAATAGGTGTATTTCATTGCTCAGAACCCTAAACTAATAATATATATCTATGTAAGGGGCTTTCTGACACCAGGGACAGCCAATTTTCCAATGGATGGTGGAAGGGACAGATCCAGATTTTTGTCGGGTGTTGATCGCTCTCCATCATGGAAAAGCTCAATGGATGTTTGGGAAGAGGAACTAGTGGATGTATCCTTGAATGATGTTAGGGCCTCCTGGAGTTGTGGGATCTGAATCTATAGAGGGGTCCACACAGTGGTAGCTCAGTAGGGAGGAGGGAGCACTATCCACTGGCTAGCCAGGGAGGCAACAATTGTGTGGGTCACTGGATTGATTCTTGTAAGGATTTGGTGTCTAGTTATGAGGAGAGTGGTCCTAATGTGGTTTGTTGGATGAGTAGAAGGGTCTCTTAGTCTGGAAAGGTGGCAGGGGCAGTTGTGGATCCAAGCTGTCATGTGACGGAAAAAGGGGGTCCCACAATATGGGTCTTCTTTGGAAATTTTTTTAATATATTTATCTCTTTTTTTTCACAGACACTATGACCCATTATATTTAAATGTGCATTGTTCTTCCACATGACCCCATTTGATAAATAGTCAACCACCACCATTATTACACTCAGACAAACATTTTTTTAAATTAAAATCAAACATCATATAAATATCACTCCTCGAAAAATATTTATAATAATTAAAATTATTTAATTATTTAATAAATTCATAACTGATGGTTCGAACTATGAAACAAATATCCACTTTGCTATAATTACTATTCTGGAACTCAATGTCTAGCCAGAACTTGGCCAAATTTGTGGGTGGTCATCGGAATTTCTTCCAAAAGCTTAATTGGTTAAAAATAAAAAAATATAAAAAATATACGTGTTTGCAATTTTAATACCCAGAAAACAAAAAAAAATCCATATTAAAATTTTTAAATGGACATAACTTTTCCATTCAAAATCGGATCTACGCAGGGTCTATTCCTTTGGGACTAACATGAAACCCTCTACGTAAATTTAAATTTAATTTAATTTTATTTGTTCAAAAATTTCACAACCTCCTTCTAATACCAATTGAAGTTATTGGGGTGAACAGAAGAATTCAGTTGGTTGGAGATATTAAAATGTTCATGATTTGGGTGATGGAACCTTTCATCAATAATGATCTGAGCCCCAGTATAGTCTTGATGATCTCTCATGAATTAAAAAAACACATAAATAAAAATTAAATTTTCAACTTCTTCAAATCAAAGTGCACTCATTTGTCGCTCATCACCAATGACCTTTTCTTGAAAGATCCAAATCAAAATCCATCTTGATCATCCACACACACTTGAAAAATCTATAGGATCATTGATCATCAAATCTTCAGTGATAGCATAGATATTCGATGATGTCTTTGATGTCCTAATGATCACCACATCAATGTACCTTTGATGAAAGAAGATAAGATCACTTTGATCACCTAGATCAAGATATTATCTCTCCTAAAATTAAGAGAGGAGAGAGGGAGAGGCTCTAATAAACTAGCAATGAATAGCCATTATGGTAGAGCATCTCTCTTATGATATATAGTGGATTCTCAAATACTCGGAAAGGGTTCCTCGACCCCTGTGTAATTAACATACACTAAATAAGTAATAAATTAATAATTATAATGAATTAAAATGAATGATAAATATTATTTATTTTTATTAACATATCTTTAATATATATTAAATCAATTATTTTATAAAATTGAGTAATTTAGCTCAACATATAATACTCAATAATATTAACCAAACATATATTGTTAAAATAATATTCATTTTAATATTATTAGTTCTTTTATTTACTTAAAACTTGTAAATAATTTTATTAAATAAATTCAAACCAGTTATTATTCACTCTAATATTAATGAATTTATTTATTTACCAACGATTCATAAAACTTGGACAACACTCGGACACCCTGGTGGGGGCCACCATTTCCTATATTCCTATTCACCTAAATAGGCCAGATTCGTGAATATGCTATTATGTGTCACACTCTAGGATCTTATCTCAATATCAATGAATAATATTAACAAACCAATAGTAGAGTATAAAAACCCATCAAGGTCCTTGAATTGATAAGGAATAGTCATGAACAATGATAACCAATCGTAAAAAAAATATTCTGTCATATAATCTCTTTATCTTTAGATAACTCATAATGTGGGATTCGCACTTGTGTCATCAACCATTCTTGATTTATTATTCGTTAACCAAACTGGATAGATTTACCCTTGACTATCATGGCTAAGGACATATGAAGTCACTAAAGTCCTAATCAAACAGGATCCAAATATATTACTTTCTCAACTCAAAAGAGACAAATCCTATATTGTTCAATCAACCCATTTCATACCACCAATGTTTCACCAAACACAATATTCCTCACCATGATTACTTTATCAGGGTTCATTCTATGCATCAAAGTACATGATAAAATTTCAAACATTGATAACGATCTCAAGACTGGGGAACAATACACATATTTTTATATAGGAAAAACCAATGACACCTAAATTAGGTGGTGTTCTTATTGGTGGGTTTGTCCTCATTGTCTCAACTACTAAAAACACCAAGTATGGAATCCATGAAAAGAATTGGCATTTACTATATTCCCCCTACAAGTGATAGTCAAACATCAATTATGTCTAGCCAGTATGATGTGTCAAGACCATATGATATATTTTTAAGACTAATGTCATAGTATATTGAGATTCTCACTATATTCTGGGATATTCTATAAGATTTTTATAAGACAATTAATATATGTAAATTACCATTAAATAGTGGATGTATAATTTTTTGTACTATATTGGTAATAATACATCTTTCGTATCTCACTCTATAAATAATATTGAAATCAAAAGAATTGTTCAAGTTGGGTCTTGGTCACCCACTATTTCCAGAAAGACTCCCCATGTAACCCATCCATTTAAAAGCAATGTATTAAAAATGTATTTTAGAAAAACATACCCCACCCAAGACAAATGATACGAAAAAACCAATATATTTTTAAATAAAAAAACATAAACAACTTTTCAATGAGTAATAAACAAAGAAGTAATAAACTATCATTTTCCATGTAACCCATCTCACACACACATTATATAGATATGAACTAATAGTGGTGAATCATATTGTATGGTTTATCTATATCATAATCTATGATTTCCATGTGATGTATATCATGGGATATGATTTTAGTATATCGTCAAATACTAATTAAGGCACATGATTCTTGTATCAATTTTCATGATTCACCTTATAATATGAGATATTAGGTGCTTCTCTACTACTCCTTCTTCTCAATTTATTTCCACCAGTTTTGAATCATAGAGTTGATTCATATATGCAATGAAATATATATTATAATCATTGAAATGTTTAGTGATTATAAAACTATAATGAGAAAATGTTATGGTGATGATGTAAACTATCAAATGTTTGTATCTAATGCCCTACCACATTCAACAAATGAAGGGAGTCTATATAAAGGATGGAATTTGCCTTTTGGTTTTGTGTGTGGGGGATATTGTCAATACAAGTTAATAATATATTCCTCTATGTTCACTATTTTTATTTAAGTAAAAGGTGTTATAACACCATTATAGGTTGAGGGGTCCTCTTATAGTATATAAGTATTCTAGAAAATAGTGTACTGCCAATATAGGTGAGGGTCTTTATACTATCACTATTTTATATTAATCAAACACAATCCATCAATATATATCTTATATGACATGAGATAAATAGTATTATTTTATTATCTTCATTATCATGTTGATTATATGATTATATAACTTGTTATTTATTAGTTTTTTCCACTACATTGAATGTGAGATGTTCTTATTAAACACATCAGAGGTATAATATCCACCTTTATCGTTAAATAAAAATGTTTTCAAATTGATTTTATAAAGAACATATATATCATAATTACATTTGGGGTGGAACCTGTGTGGTAAAATCCATAATAATTTATCCAAAAGACTTGGTTTTGAATACTAGAAAGCCCCTTAGATGATTTACATTTCATGAAATGATGTAGGCATGATATGGGCAGGTGGTGATGTAGGAATGGAATAGACATGGTGAAGAAAGAAGGATGATGTAGGCATGACATTTGACTAGGAATTCAGACCATGTTCTTGGGACACTTTTCCTTGTACCTTTTGGCTTTGTATTTGGTATCCCTCTACCTAGATAGAAAGATGTATTTTCATTCATAAAAAAAGAATTCTTCTCAAATTTAAAAAAACAGGTATATCATAATTTTTAATGGATATATTATAAAATATGACATGACTTGGTCCAATGTATGTTTTTCTATTTATCAACTAGTAATTCTATTATAGGATATCATAGAATACGATTTTGGTTTATACTATATCATATGGAATGAAAGAATTTATTACAGTATACGATTCATCCAAACCCTTTGTTTTATATTGTGTTGTACCTGACTATAAGGGTTATCAAAGGTGATGACTAGTGTTCTGTGTTTTAAAAAACATAGTATAAAATCATTATGGAAGTCAAGGTGATATTATTCAATATGATTAAATTCATCATTAGCCTATAGTGACTGTGAAAATATTATGCTCTGATTGAAGCATGACTTATGATAGATAACACCACTATCTAACATAGAATACTATATGGATAAAAAAATTTATATTATAATATTTTATTGAAAAAAATTATATTTTATAAATTCACTATAAACATAAGTGTTTGGAATTATAAATGAAATATTTTTATTCCTAAAATAAATATGAAATATTCATATTGATATATAATGTTGGGAGAATAAGTAAAAAGTTTATATATTTATTTATTCCTTATAAACATTTTTTATAAATTATTTATAAAATTTACATATTTTATTTGATTTAAATTATGTCATAAATTTCTTATTAACTTATTTTTACTTCAATTATAAATTTATAGGTATGGAAACATATTATTCAATTTTCTTGTACCTTGTCTTTTATTTGTTATTGAGTTATTGGATTAAATTTAGTTGTTCAGTATAGTTTATGAATTTTAGGACATGAAATTTTGATGAAATTGAGATAACTCTTGAGTAAATAACCATGGGTAGAGGGACATTGTGTTAGACTACTCACTATCCTAGATTCTTAATCCTTGTGAAGAAAACTGGGGGTTGTCTATCAATCTCTACATGCTTACTCTTGTGTAAAATAGTGAATTTGAATAATTATAAACATTTACATGAAAGTTTTTCTTATACCTTATATGTTGGATACATTTGGATATGTGTTCATATGTTTGGATTCTATTTTTGGGTGAGTAACACAAACTAAGAGTTGTGTATGAATTAAAAAAAATATGGACTAAAAATAATAATATTTTGGATGGAATAGATATCCCAAAACATAATCATTAGATGAATGAACACATATAAGAAAAAAAACTAAGATAATAAAGAATACATGTGTTGCAATATTAATTTATTTAATATGAATGTGATGTATATTTAAAATAGTGAGACATATAAAACACTTAAAACAAAAATTATGGGATTCCTACCAAAGAAAACTCCTCTTGAGACCTGGATCATCCAACCAGGTAGGTTTAAGCTAATGTTGGGTTCCAATGGTTTATCATGTTTTATAAATAATGAATTTTTATAACCCAAATATTTAGGTAATAAGATATCATTATGATTTGTTTTTTACATTTAGATAAAAAAAACCCTATAATATAAGATACCAAAATGATAGATTTGAGACAATATCTATAGGATGGATTTGGTAAAATAGTTATCCACTTAATTATCCTTTAATAAAATATGGTATTGTTGGAATGATGGGTCACATAAATAGTTATTACTTTAGAGAAACACAAAAGTATACTAAAAAACATAGTGAAATATAGAACTTATACCACTAAAGTTTATGATCTATGGTATTATAATTTTATTGAAAGTGAATTCTATAAAATTCATTAATGAAAAAATATAAAACATTATACAAACCAATAGTTATTTCTTTATTGTAGATGGTTTCATGCATCATAATTATCATTCCGCTGTATCTTATAGATATGATATATAATTTAATTACATATCTTAATCTAATGTTGATAAATTTTCACATATAGAATAATTCTAGGAATATGGATTTGAATGTTATAGAAATCAATTTCTCTTATTCTGACTCATGGGTTTTGGATATTGGGTATTCATCAAACATGGTTTTTGATAAAAACAAAAATTAACATGGATAAAATTAGATAGATCTGAAGTAAATCTATATGTTTTTAATGTGCTAAGAGTTATTAAATTCAAGGCTAACACTTATAATCTAATTTCTCATAGTGGATTATTTTGGAAATAAAAAACTATTTTTATGTTCCTATTATAATGAGAAATTTTATTTCTACAACCATTTTAATGATTATGGATTTTCATTATTTATTAATAAGAATATGTTTTCAACATAAATGGATTATATGTTTTATAAATTTGGGAAGAAGATGAATGGTTTACACATCATGGGCATGGATAATCCAATATATAATTTTTATAACTAGAATTCAATGTTGATTCTATCACCACATAATTTTGGAATTGTCTTATTAATCATAAAAATGATAAACTAATTCAAATACTCTATAAATATATATTATTTAACTCCTTCCATCATGAATATTTTTAAATTTTTAGATATTTTTTATTAGAAAAATTAATGGAGAAATATTTAGCAGAAAATTTGAGAGCAATTTTTGATTAATAGATGTTATATATAGTAATGTATGAGAGATAATGTGTAACATCCCACCCCTCTTCATTGGATTGAGAAATTATGTTGGTATTATTAGGCCTTAGGGGACATCCCTAATACACCAAAGGCTAGAAATAACTACTTAGGGATTCAGGTAACATTGGAGGATGATTTTACATTTTTAAATAAAACAACCAACCAAAATAAATAATAAAAAATGATTCCTCTATGTGATACATGAAAAAAATACAAACAAATATATAAAACAAATACACCAAAATTTAATAGTTACAAAAAAAATAGTAAACAATAATCTAAAAAACCATAATACTAAATACATGAAGACAACTAACTCCCAAACATTTCTAAGATCCAACTCCACATGTCATGCTCAGTCTTAATAAGCATCACTAAATAGATGAGATACATTTACTTTACGGGTATCCTAATAGATAAAAATAATAAATGGACTAATGTTCTAAAGAATGGGGTGATTATAAACATGGTATGATTTCCAAAAATACTTCCCAACTCATAACACTAGGAAAAAACAAGTTAGAAAAATTATATAAAACAATTTCAAGTCATTTTTTAAATGTTTATATCAAAATAGTAAAGAAGTACCATAGATAAACTAATAATAATTTCCAAAAACAAATCTTGTTAATTTGGAATCCTAAATCTTGTTTCCACACACACAACCACACACACACATAAGATTAGTGTTAATAATGAAGGTGTAACTTCACATCCATACTATATCACACCTTTTATGGTGGTACTTCACAACCTAGTCCATATCACTTAACACACACCAACCCAGTTATACCAAAATCACACTAATCCATTCCAACCAAAAAACATTTATTTATTTAAATAATTTCATTAAACACATTAAATGATTCAAAACCAATATATAATTTTAAAATATGAATTTTTAGAATTATAAAAAAAAGTGTTTTCAGAAAACTAATAAAATTTCTATAATTTCCTAGCCAATACCAAAAAAATATTTCATCAAGATTAAAATAAGGATTGAAAAAACATTATAAGAAAATAATTTTATTAAAAATAATCCATAAAATTATAAATCAATTGGATTTTAGGGAAAATCCACCTGCCTCATAATGGTAGTAGAAAATGAAGAATTGTAAAAAAAACATCAAGATCTGATCACAAACCTTGTTCACTTCAATAGATCAAACCATATTTAATACTGAAACCCTTAATATCACATATATATCCATAAAAAACTAAATATATAGCTTTTAGTAATATTAGAAACCTTAATCTAAGAATTTCAAGGAACAACAAGTATTTACCGATGAATTCTGGCCTCCAACACACTTTGATTCACCTACTAATTTCTCCCTGATCAAATGGATCATCTAACATGCCTAGATAGAAAAGGTAATTTGGGTTATTGAGGGTGTAGTGGAAAAATGAGGGTCTAAAGTACTCAATTTATATTAGATCTGCAATTTAAATTGGGTGAAATATATGATGTATGGATAGACCACACAATTTAGAAAACCATGTGCCAACCATGTGGTCCCACAGTCTTAATTCCACACCTCACATGGTTGTCTTTTAGGGTTATAAAAATAATGTACCAAACATTAATTTAACTTTATTTTAATAAAAAATCCTCTAGTAATATGTGTGGATTTTCTAGACTATGTTCCAACATTTTACCTTCCAAGTTCCTAATATCTTCCCTTGCATGGTTTCCACAATATGGTGCACAATTTCTACTAACCAAGGAAAAACCATAAACCTCTATAAAAGCCCCCAAAAAATGAAAACCCCATTTGGAACCTCCTAAAAAATTTATCGACTAAAAAATTAATGTATAACGTGTTATTTACCTAAAATTAATGGTGTTACATTCTCCCCACCATTGGCTATTTAGTCCCCATAGTATAGAAAACACCCATTATCTTGAAAGAGTTTGAGCCACTTATCTAACATTTCCTTTTCATGATACCATGTTTCTTTTTGAATCTGACAATGTTTCCATAAAACCCACACTAGACGAATTCGTTTCTCATGAAATATTTTATTTTTCTTCTCTATAATCTATACTAGTACATGAATCAATATCGCGTCCATATATTGGTCATTGTTTTCCCACAAAATAACATGGTTAGGTTTTGGTTGGTACTTCTTAAACGCAGATACATGAAACACATTGTGCATTGAATTGTTCCTTGGTGAAAATTTCAAAAGATATTCCACCTCAGAAAATAATTACTGTATCTAAAAAGGGACTATGTACCAAGGTGAAAGGATTCCCTTTATTCCCAAATAATGATTCCCAAGAATTGGATATATTTTTAAAAACATATGGTCACTCAAGAAAATGATAATGATCATTGATGATGATCTGTATATGTTTTTGTAAAACTATAATCCATCTCCATAAACATTACATTTAAATGAATATTCTCTTTTTTTGTTTGCACAAAGTTGGATCCAATTAGTGAAATCTCACTAGTTTCCACCCAAAAATTGAATAACAATAAGGATGCACATACAATGATTCTAAAGGATCCATATATATTTATTCCATATACTTTTTATTGTACAATAAATTCACTAAAGGTATATGCTCTTCCCATTAGCCAATAAAATCCATTACATAATCTTTAAGAATATCCACTAACATTTGGATTATCCATTCTGATTTTCTATCCATTTGAGGTTGATAATCCATACTCATAGATAATAGTGTTTTAAGAAATTGTTGTAAGGATTTCTAAATAGGTGATGTAAACCTAGGGTATCTTTTATATAAAATCAAAACTAGAATTCCATACATCATTACAATTTCCTAAAAGTAAATTTTTGAAAATTCTTACACAATATTAGTTTCATGAATCGGGATGAAGTGAGCTAACATTGAGTGTAGAATAAAATCACCCATATGGAATCATGATTTCAAACCATCCATGGTATTCCATTTATAAAATCCATGGCCATATTATCCCATTTACATATGGGAATCAGTAAAGGATAAAACATACCTGATGGACTTTGGTTCTCCAAATTTACCTTCTAATAGGTGAGGCATCTCAAGACACACTCCACTATAACTCTTTTCATGAAAATAATCCAATGTTTTTCATTTAATGATTTATAAATATTTTATATTTCTAAAATAATATCCCATATTAGATGGTGGTTGATACTATAAATATGTTCCTAATAATATAAAAGAATGATCATTAAATCTCTAAACTACAAAACTGAATTCTTATCTATATTCCTACCTTCAATGATCTCCCCACCATTTAGTTTTTACTTCAAAGAAACACAGTCAGGATTATATTTCTATGTAACTCTAACCTGCTTAACCAAATCTTGAACAAATGAAAATTGAAAGAAAACTACAACATCACTTTATTCCATATAATCTAGAAGCATATCCTCTTTGAATGACATTGGTTTCCACTGGCCTACATCCTCTTTATTCAATTAAGAATATGAATTCTTGCTTAATTCATTAACAATATTTTTCATTTTTCCTAATGTATACATCAAGTTAAATTCAAACATTTATAGATACTCCACCCATATTAATTTTCTTGAACTCAAATATCTTTGTGAGAAAATGTGTTTCAAACTATTATGGTGTATAAATGCCATGAATTTCTCACTAAATATGTAATGAATCCATGTATTAAATCATAGTCTAGAAAATCACATTCTAAATTTTTTGTTGGTTATTTCTTCTTATGAAACTCTAACTTCTATGATTCATAATAAACAACATGATCTTCTTCTATGAGAACACATCCCATCCCATATCCTGATGGATCACAATATACTACATATCCCTCTACAGACTCTTGAAACATGAATATGGGTGTTTATGTGATTCTAACATAATGATATTAACGACACTTCTTGATTTCAATATTTCATTGTAAATGAACACCTTTCCTCATAAAATCTAACATTAGTGATTCCAAATGGGAAAAATCACATACAAAAAATCTATAGAATCCTACTAAGCCAAGGATAATAGATATCCCAAAGTAATTCTTGGGTGTTTTGCAATAAATAACAGCTTCTATCATTTTAGGATCCACATAAAAACTATTTCATAAAAGAAATGTCCCTAGAAAGACCCATATTCTAACCAAAAATAACATTTTGAGAACTTGGAATATAAACTATACTCTTAAAACATACCCAAAATTATATCTAAGTGTTTATCACGATACAATTTTATCCTATAATACATCAAAATAACATCAACAAACACCACCAAAAAACAATCTGGATACTTTTGAAAGATCCAATTAATCAATTCCATGAAGATGGTTGGCATATACATAATTACAAAATTAATAAACACAAATTTTTAATGGACATATAAAATTATGAAATATATATTCAAAATATATTCCTTAAAAATCACATATTGTGATATCCCAAACATAATTCAATTTTATAGAATCATTGGTCACCCATAAATTTCTCAAACAAACCATGCATTCTTACTGGAGCATACAAATTCTTTATTGTACCTTAGTTGTGAATATGATAATCAACACAATGTCTAAGATTTCTATATTCATTTTTCACAAATAGAATGAGTGCTAACCATGGAGATGTACTTGGTTGAATAAACCATTTCATTTCAAACTCTTCCAACAGATCTTTTAACTACCTAATTTTTTTTGGTTCCATCTGAAAATATTTAAGAGAGATGGGACTGGTCGGTAATAGGAGATCAATCGTAACCTCCACTTCCATTTTTGGTGTAACCCTTAAAAAATTATTGGGGGGAAATCTAGAAACTAGTCAAAAATAGTTGGAAATTATCTATTCCCAACCTCATCCAAAGATTCCATGGTAAGAAATGTCTATTAGTAAGAGATAGTTCTAAATACTGAGGACCAAATTCATGGCTTAGTTGCCTTTACATCCCAATATCCTCATAAGATATTCTCAATGACATCCAAAGATGTGAAAATATCCTTCAGGTAATAACATTTGATGTGGTCCATAAATGTTTTCAACCAATTAGTACCCAAAATCAAATCATATAAAACCATGTGAAGAATATAGAAATCTCAAAGAAAGTCATCCTTATCGATTGATGTAGGATAATATTTAAACATATAGGCTCGACACTCTTTTTGGACAAGAGGAGTTTGAAGTATTAAAAAAGAGGAAACATCTCAGAACAAAAACCCATATAGTCAACAACATGAGAATAAAAAATGAGTGGGATGCACACAAATAAAACACATCATTCATAAGGGTAAAATTAAAAATAATTGTTCCTCACACAATCAAAGTAATATATATTTAATCCGTGATCACTTTCTCATATCCATATAGTTTCTTTCTCCCTTAACATTTCACTTTGTTTCCCTATGTAGATTATAGTGGTTGTGGAGTCATAGTGTTCCTCAAATCACTTAACATTGCACTTTTCTGGTGAAGGGAGTTATTTTCAAACACTCATCCCATTAAAGAATAATATTCCTATGAGAAAATAGTTTTGTATCTAACACCCAACCTTGGAGAAATTTGAAAATAGCATTAAATATGTCCCATCATGTTTCAATTGTTACATACACTATGTGGTTCCATATAATCTCACTTGATGTGATCTAATGAACGACAAAAAAAATATTCCATCTTACATTTCGGTCAATGAATGTTTTCTAATCCCATGGGCTTATTCTGAGTTATCTAAACACTTTGTAAGTAGGATTGCTTCTTCTACTTATTCCCAGCATTAGATTTCCCACGTATTTCTATAGGAATAAACATACTCCCCTTAGAATTATTTCCCAAGATATCCATTTCTATGATCATAAATCTATTGACCATTTCTATGTAATCTATTATATATAGAAAATAAATATATGAATGAATATCTGGCCTCAACCCCAATTCAAAAATGTGCGCTCTAAAGGATGAACATGTAGTAACATTCGAGGATGAGAATACTAAATTTATAAATTTAACCGGTTAATCTATCATTACGATATTCTATTTCTTTAACTTTATTATGTCTATTCTTATATAAATATGAATGGTGTGATGATAGAATTACCTGTTAAATAGTTCATCAAAACCCTCCCATGTCATTCCTTTTTCCAATTTCTCCTAAACTTATAATTCCGACCACTATCATGACCGATATTTTAGTATATACATATATAAAAATACTTTTAAATATTTAGTGTCTTAATGAAATCAAATATTTGATTCAATCTATTTACCCATACTTCTTATTTTTCTAGCTCAGAATCCCCTTGAAATATTTGTGGATTCTAATTTTGAAAATAAACCGAATGGTCCGCCTATTAATCTATTTAATTATTATTACCCATATCAATGACATGAAAATTATGGATAATATATTAAACCAATTGTTGGTTAACTTGTGGCTCAATTTTAACAACATTTTTAGTAGCCTCCTTCAGTTTCTTTCGATGATGCCTACCTTGTTCCATTCTTCATAACCAGAACAAAACTCAATTTGGTCTCACTCATTTTAAATTTAAGGACTATCCATTCTAATTTACCACATCAACAAATTTCACATCATATCATTTCATAATTCAACCATCATCAAAAAAATTAACCATTTTTTAAAAATACTTTACCCATGGTTTCCAAAATCTACTATTCTTTTAATTTTTAAAAATCAATATTTTTTTCATTTTCATAAATAGTTTAACTCAAAATTAACAATGAATTCTAATTGAGAATTTTTACTATCAATGCATGCTATGAAACTCTCATTAACTAAACCCATGATAATGGGGTGAAAATCACATAGAAGTTTCTAAAAACACTCATGTACCCAAACACCCTGGTAACTTTAAGTTTATTAAAAAGAGGGTAGATACACCATTTTCTTCTATAAATTTTATGTTCATAAAATTATACCTTTTTAATACCATCCCATTAAATATACAGATATTATTTCTAACTCTAGGGCCAAACAAAACTAACAGCCTTTAACCCAATAGTTAGATGGACTAACCAAGACTGTTACCATTTCTTATTTCAAGGATCAAACAAATTGATACTACTTATAAAATCTTTCCCTTCTTAATTGTATTAAGAAGTGATGGGTGTGTTACTATGCCTTAGTTGACATCCAGAAGACACCAAACTCTGAAAATAAATTTCTAGGGTTTTAGTGAACATTTTGGGATAATTTCCCCTTCTTAAATTAAAAAACCAACCAACATAAACAGTAATCATATAATCCTCTACGTGATTCATAAAAAAACTATACAAAAAACCAAAAATAAACCAAAATATCAGAGTAACAACAGAAACTAGAAACAATTATCAATACAACCACAATACTTAAGATATCAAGACTACCAACACCAAAATAGATCCAAACTCCATCTCTACTTGTCATTCCTAATCTCAAGAAGAATCACTAAAGAAATGAGATATCCTACCTTTACCTCTAACCTAATAGATGAAGTCAATCCTTTCACTAAGGTTCCTAAACCGAAGGTGAGTATAAAATCATTCTCATTCCTCCAATGACTTTTTAACTTATGTCACTAAGAAAAAACTTGTTATAAAATTATATAAAAATGTTAAAAGTAATTTTAAAATAGTTTATATCAAAATATTAAACATGTTCCATGGAAAAACTAACAAAAAGATACAAACCCATATCATACTCATTTTGAATATTTTTTTCCATTTCCACTCACACAACCACAAAAACAAACTCAAGCTTGGTTTTAAAATTGATGGTGTAACATCACATCTATAACTTTCCCCAAATTTTATGGTGGTATTTCACGACCATAATCCATCCCACTAAACACATACCAACCCGGTTCTGTCAACATCATACCAATCCATTACAACTCAAAACTTTTCTTTTAATAAATAGTTTCTATAAAACCATTAAATAATTCAAAACAATAAAATAATTTTAAATCTTCATTTAAAATTACAAATGAAGATGTTTTTTGAAAACCAATCAAATTTCCAAAATTTCCAAGACAATAGAAAAATTAAATTTCTAAAAAGAATCAGACAATTATTTCATAAAAATTTATGTAATATAATTTAATTAAATTTAATCCTTTAGGTTATAAATCAAGTGATGTCGAGAGAGAAGTTACCTACATTATAAGAGTTAGTGAAAACTAAGAGAGGCACAAATAAACATCAAGATATGATCACAACCCATGTTTTATTCACTGTATCCAACAATATTTCATCATAATTCCATTAATAACCCATATGTATATCCATAATTGACTAGATATATGGTTCTATGAAAGATAATCGTGGATCTAAGAAGAACAAGGAAGAACAAGTACTTACCAATGAATATAGGATTCTAACACACTTTAATTCGCCTAATAATGACTCTCATATTGTATTGCACTGTCTCTAAATAATAGGGAGTACAAAAAGTTTTTTTATGGGTGGATTATGAGAAAACATTGGATTTAGAAGATTAATTCATATTATATCCACAATTTAAGGAGGTCCAATTATATACTACAAGGTTAGGTATCACAGTTTAGGAAAATTTGTTACAAATATGCATTAATAATATCTTAAGGTCACACCTCCCAAAGTTAGATAAAACAAGAGACTCAAATGCATTCCCAATGTTTCAAGAAGAATGGTTTCCCTGGGAAAATCGAACGGTTTGGGAAAATTGAGTACCTTCTTAGATCCCATTATCTTCCTATTCATGGTTTCTTGGAGATAGTTCCCGGTTTCTACTAACTGTGTATAAACTGTGCACCTCCAATAAAATCCCTTAAACCTGAAAACAACCTCAAAACCTCTAGAAACATAACTTGAACATTTTCTAGACCCAAAATACAATAATAAATAGTCATGTACATGAAACTAGGGATACTACAAAATTAGTACATAAATGTATTTTTGGTATACATACTTTGAAACCTTTATTGATGAATTTGGTTAGTATGGTTATATGATTCTATTCAGACATAAGCTTGAAATATTTGGAACGTTCCTAGATTTTCATAATGAAGTACCAAATCAGTTGGTAATATTATTAATATTATCTAATTATATTAGGGTGGTGATTTCTTAATCTAGGATTTTTCTATAAATATAAGTGAATGTGGAATTGTTTTATAGCCAACTCATATTATAACACCACTAAAATTCCAAAGTGATTGATGGTGTAACACCAATATGGGGTGATTTAATCATTGTAAACATATTATCATAATTTTCTTTTTAAATACATCTATATGAAATGTTAGAATAATGATCCTCATAATCTTTAAATATCACCCTTACCCATACAAAAAAGGAATAAATAGAAACACAAAAATACCCGAGATTATTACAAGGTAAACTCTTGATGTTCATTTAGTAGTTTCTTTCCACTTTTTCATTGTTTTGATAATTATTAAATCAACTCTATCTATTTTAAATGTTTCACTTGTTTACTATATCTTTCATTTATATATTTTACATAATCCCTCTTACCTAAATATATATTCTTTTATTATTAATAGTCTCTATAATTATTTATTATTATTCGTTGTTATTTTTTGTTCCCATTTTTTAGTATTTTTTTATGGTAATTATCCATTTTTATTTTATAATTTATATTATTTTTTCCATATTTTATGTTGAAGAATTTTTAATAAGTACTTGTTTTCAGAATGAATTGGAGACTTTGAAGTGGGTTTATGTATTTGATATTTCTCATTAGGAGTAACCTTATATATAAATATATTACCCTTACATATATAATGTATTCTAAATAAATATTTACAAATTATAATTTTAGAAATTTAGTTATGTAATTAACCTTATGTATTGTGAGGATTTTGAAAATTAATCTTTTGTATTGAGAGATAAAACAAATCAATAATGTGTTGAACCCTTTCCTATACAAAACTATTTTTTGTAAGAATCTGACATATAAAGGTTTTACTCTTATATGTTATAGTGATTAAAAAATTTGGGAAAGTATGGACTCTTATGTATGAAGATAATATACACTTACATAATTATAATTAATAAAATTGTATTGGTCATTTACATATCGAATATAAAAAATTATGTATTAAGGATTTACATTTTCATATAAAACCATATTTACAGATAACCTTTATATATTTAAAAAATGTACTTTTACATATTCACATGTTATAAATAATTATACCTTATGTGTTACAGTAATCAAAATTTTACCTTTACATTTTATCAAGAGAATTATAAAATTTTATTCTTGTATGAAGCTATGTGATTAATAAATAATTAGAGGGACTATTAATAATGAAAGAATATAAATTTAGGTAAGAGGGAATATGTAAAATATATAAATAAAAGATATAGGAAACATGTGAAACATTTAAGGTGTTGTATCATCTTATTGTAAGGATTGTACAATGATTAAAAAACAATTGAATTCGATGATTATAATGAATATTCCCAATGATACAATTGTGAATATTATTTCAAAGATCAAAGGGTTATGAATATATTAATGGAAGATTATCTAAATTTGAAGTAGTTCAGTATTTAAAGGTATTTAAAATTTATCTTGGGTGGATATATATAGTAATAAATAATTAAAAATGATGATTTTTTGGTATATGAATTAAAATTTTACATCATATTTATGTAAAGTACATTCACTCGGATTATTTCGAGATTTTTTTTGGAACTAAAATTCACAACATTTATCCTATTTCCAAGAAGAATATTGTGTATTTATTTGACTTGTTTAGATTCAAATTAACAAAAAAGGGAGTTTTAATGGTAATTATTATTTTTGGGTTATATATATATATGTGTGTGTATTTTGGAAAGATTTATGGAAATTACACGCACATAATAATGAAGAAGAAATAGAATTATAATACTCTATATATTCAATTATTATCTAACTACTACATAACCTGATTAATTTTTTTTTAAAAAAACTAGTCAAATCTCTTTATTAATATTGAATCTGACACACACAATCCATAACCTATGCAATTTCACCTAGACTTATTTAATGATAATTTTAGGGAAAGGGCCCACTACTATAGGAAAACCATGGGAATGCTTGGGTACACTAGCATTATCCCCTGTATTTAACTTATTTTTCTTCACCCAAATCTTTCCTAGAACCTATTGGGGTCGTGAAACATATATAACCATGAGTGTGTACCACAAAACTGATCCCACCTACCACCATCACCCAAAACTTGTTAACAGACCCATGTACACATGGGGAAAATTAAGGAAAATGGGGGATGGTTAGGATCGAATGTTAGGTTGTTCCCTACACTGATGTACTGTCTTGCATTAGAGAACCACTCTAGTGTTACACTATCCACATTTCAAGATAACATTTTGATAGATATAAATAGAACATGGATATTGTGAAAATGATGAAATTAAATGGAAATAATCCTACTAGTATTATGCTTCCTTGAATACCATGATAAAGTCTTTTTCAGAGGATCACCTTTAAATAATTACATTTTCTCTAGATGAAGACTCATCAATTTTTAGTTTTAAAATAATCAGACTATGTTCCTATATTTTTTTTATGTTGTATGTGCTAGATTATTACACTATACTACAGGAGACTACGTTTTAACAGCTTATACTCAGTTGAGAGATCCCTACGAAAAGTATCATAAGGTTGGTTATATTCCATTTTTCAACGGGGAACAAATAAAATCTCTTATAACTATATATAAGTGTAATTGTTTCACTAATATATGATATTACTATAAAAATGATCTGAAAACAATCATTACGCCTAAATTTGGTGTTAGTGGAGTTAAATAGGGAATTTTCTTTATACACTAAATATCTATAAAATCGTTCTATTTACTTTTATTTACATACTTTTATTTCCACTACCCTATTTTGTTAAATGACAAAGGAAAAATCTAAATTAACTTAAAGAGGGAAGTTTAAATATAGTGAGATATTTTTAAGGAATAAACCCCCTCTATAATACCCTAATATTTTAGGAAATATTTTTTCCAAAATAATTTAATCATTTTCCTTTAATACATAAATCTATTTTTTTTATATGAAAGTGTTGATTTTGGATTGCGTTATACAAAACACCAGGTTTTTCTTGTGCTACACATGAAACCAATATCATAAAGAAATATATTATCCAAAAAATTTACAATTTATTTAATATTTTAAATAGATTTGATATATTTTATATACCATTAAGTGAAGATTACAGAAATTTAGCATGTTCCACATACAACAACAAGTTTCTTCAATGAGATGCTATACAAACCATACTCAGATTTACCAAACAACAATTTATTATTAAAATAATATTATTTAATATAATAATATATAACCAAGATTTTAAATTAATGGTTATGAATATTATTAACTAAATTATGTAAATATTTAGTCTACAAAAAATATAAAATGATTCCTTGGTCACAAATTAATTATAAAGGGATATAATAACCAATTGAATATCAAGGATATATTTTTAAAAAATAATATTTTTATACTCATAAAGAAAATTTACCCTAATAAATTAATTTATTTACAATTATAAAATGATAATAATGAAATATAAATTTTATATAATTAATAAAATATTTTTTATATTCATTCAAAATAATTAATAATAATAAGATAAGAACAAACCAAACATTTCGCATAAAAATCAATATTTTTATGAAGGCATTTTTACTTCCTTTTACGTAAGAACCAATTTTACATATAATTATTGGAAGTTAAATAAATCTTATATGTCAAAATTAACTTCATATTTTAAATAGAAACATAAAAATTAGATATGGTGAATTTTTTTTATTTTCCAATGAAGTTTCATTATTAATGAATAATTAAAATTAGTGAATTTTAATTCAAACGTCTTTTTCATATAATTATTTTAGTATTAAATTAAATTATAATATGTTTTAAAATTAAAATTATATCATTTAATTTTCAATTAATCTAATTTAGGTCATTGGAATCAATTTCACATTGAAATTGAATATAAAATCACAGAAATTTTTTGATGGTTTTTACTTTAAAAACCTACATTGTTGTCTCGTCTATGTGATTAAATTTAAACAAATTTCATACAATTATGTGATTATAATTTGGAAAAAGTGATTAAATATTTTGAATCATTATAATTTATATTATCTAATAATGTAAAATTTCTTTTCAATAAATATATTGGTGAAATTAATTAAAATTAATTTTAATGGTTACTGTGAAATTAAGATTAATAAGGGACTACACCTTAAACATAAGAAACAAAACAACCAATAACATTTTCAAAAATCCATTTCAAGTCCATATATAGACCCTATCATCCCATTAATCAAATTTGGTCCCTTTTGGGATCCACATTCAATGGAAAAAATGTGGGTGTAATTCCATTTTCCAAAATTTACAAGAGTGCCACTCCTCTGTTATAAAAAAGAATCCTCTCCTCCAACTTCCTCACACATTTAGAAATGATTTTTATTGAAACATATCTGACCATATAGATCCCTAAAATATTTAATAAAATCCTATAATTCCACTCTTCGGAGGAAATCCATCCAAGCAGTCCCTTAAGTTCAAACTAAAAGGAGTTACCCAATGAAGTGGAAACATCTTTCCTCAAGCTCTTTAGTTTTATTTCCATTATAAACCCCCTGAACTCTCCTTACTCAATGATTATAAAAAAATAGTATAAAAAATATAATGATATGTTTTTAGGATAAGTTTTTAACAAGATATTACACAAACTTCCATCTAATGGGTAACGAACTTACTATTTATGTGTACAGCGAACTACCACCTCACGAAACAATGATTATTGTTTTCCTTTACCACATTTAATGGTTGGAATTTATGATACAAAATCTATTTATATATGATATATATTATATTATTTATGTATTTATTCTTCTTTAATTATTTTTTAACACATAACTTTATACTTTCCATCTTTGTAAATACGATAAAATAATTTTTCAATGTGTGGACTACCGCTTCTTCAAAATAAGGTGATTAGTTCACATTTTACATGGAATGTATTAAGGATTGTTTTAGTGAAAATATTTGATATATATAACATAATAATTCTACTAGAATCGTATTTAATATATATATATACATATATTTCAGTTACATACTTTCTTTTAATACAACAACAAAAAGGAAACAACATTCATGTGTATGTATGGAATACGGTCTCCATGAATGGTGTATTCCATTTCATATTTATATATATATATATATTATTATAAATATATATATATATATGGAATATATATTCTATTTATATATTTTTTTTACATTATCTAAGTAAGTAAATCATGATCTATGTATGAAGATCATGAATAATATGTCAAAACATTTATGAAGAACAAAGCGGATATTACCCAAAGTGAAATCTTAACATAGAATTGTTAATAAATGGGTAATATAATATTATAATCAAACCATATATTGTATTATATCTAAAAATATGGTTCTATTATTTATTTATTATAAATATATATTTATTATATAATAGTTTTTAATGAGTACAATGAGAGTCAAGACACAGGTTATGGGAATTTCATCTCACTTTTTATATCTTTGTGATACATTCAATTTTCACCGCTCTTATATTTTGAGTGGTGTATATAATAACCATTAATTTATTCTTTGATTATTATTCTTAAATTTATGTGTATTTACATATCCATTTTCTTCATTCTTTCATGTGTTTTATGTTTCAAATGTTACCAAATTTTTAAGATAGTGTTGTCCAAATTTTCCTTCTTTGAGACCCATGTTTTGTTATACGCCTACATTCTTTTATCAAGGTGTATTTAAAATGTTATATAATGAATATATTTATTGTAATGATATTTTAATATTTTATTTATTTTATTTTATTACCTTGATATTTTGATCCCAATTAACCTAGTGATAAGATTCTATTGAAATAATATCATCATCCAGCGTAATTTTTTATAATTATGCTTTATTGATGATATATTATGATACATATCTCAAGAACACTCAGGAATTATCTTATCCTCTAGTTTTTTTATGATATTTTCATGTATTATTACCATTTTTATACTCTTTGGTTCTTAAGATAACAAATAAAATGTTTTTATAAAAATCTGACTCTATTTCCCCTTTCAGTTGGAAATATGTGTTTTTTCAAAATTGTGATTTCTAAAAAAATTAAATTTTTATTATTATTATACTATTGTGTTAAAAATATTTCCCCAATATTCATCTTATAAAAATGGTTCTATTTATAATCTACTTATCATTTCCTAATCAAGACACTTTTTATAACATTTATGGTAAAAAATAGAATATTCGGTATGTACGACATACCCACTATTATAATCGTAATTTACCTAATGATTACATTATAAGTATGTATGTTTATTTATAAGGAAAAAAAATTTAATATTTTTTAAAATAGTTTCTTTTGATTTTTTTCAATGAAAAAGGTTTTCAAAAATGTGTTATTGTTTCAAAAAATTATTTTAAACGTTTCTAATATTTCTTTATAAGTTTACAATGTATTTTCAAATAAATGGTTTTTAAATAATTTTCTAGATTATTTTAATTGTTTTCAAGAAAAAATATTCTCAAATTTTTTTCAATATTATTTTATAATTTTTCAAGGAAAAAAGTTTTTAAAAAAGTTTTGAAGAATCTTTTAGAATTTTTCAGGGAAACATGTTTTCAAAATGTTTTCTAGACTCTTCTATATGTTTTCATGTTTATTTTAGAAGAAAATGGTTTTCAAAATATTTTATTTTTAAAAAATTAATTTTAAAAGAAAAAACGATATTCTCCTCAAAAAATTCTTTTAAAATATATGTACAAAATTTTTTCCCTCAAATATGATACTCATTGGTGTTACTCATACCTTTCTTGGGAAATTATCTAACAGTTCCATTCATATTCGTTCTATGAATGGTTTATGATTTTTGGAATGTTGATAATGAAATTTTTTTCTCATTCATGAGTTATATGTTTAGGAAATATTTTTCTCTTTTATTGGTTATTTCTTTATGAAATCCATTCATATTTCATGGGTTATATGTTTATAAAAAAAATTTCCCTTTTACATGTTATATGCATATAAAATATACTTCTTTTCGTTGGATATTATTTGATTGAATGTTTACGAAAAATATATATTTTCCATATTTTATGATATGATTATATGTTTTCAATACCCATTTCAATGAATGGGTTATGATATGGTTATTTATGATTTTGTAGAATATATATGTATGATTTCATTATAAGATGGGTGGTACCTAAATCTTACTTAAATGCATTAGGTTGATATTTATATCTCATGATATAGACTTAGATGGTCTTGGGAGTGAAACTTAACAAATAATATTTCCATGGGAGTGAACCATGACTACAAAGAATGTATGGGGAGTGAATTCATACTACTAATATGTACATGTGAGTGAACCATGACAACCCATATGGTATGGGGAGTGAACCCATACTACTAATATGGCCTTGGAAGCAATTCCCTGACTATTATTAAAATCCTTTTATATGTTTATATGTCTTCCATAATCCTATGTATTATTCATATGGTGTGATTTCAGGGATTATGTTATTTATTTCTTTATGATTCACATCTTATGAACATATACACTTTATTTTTTGATTCATGTTTATGATATTATGATGTATAGGGTATGATCTAGTAATGTTATGATCACATTCTCATAAACCTATACTCATGTTTATGCTTCCATTTCTCCTTTGTTTACACTTATTGAGCATCTGAGCACACCCCTTTTTATATTTCCTTTCATGTGGTATGAAGATAGGTATTATGTATTATGTGTCTAAGAAAGATTCTTGTTGTGAAGAACCTATTGAGAGATAATGTAGTTCACTTACGTACTAGTGCATGTGTTTCCATATTTCCAAAGGTACTAGACTAATACTGTCTTTCTGCATCTTTTTGTATAATTTTTTATGTATTCTAAAATTGTTATTTAATGTTAATCTAAGAAAATAAAGTGTTATTATAGTTGGTATCAGAGAAAATGTTTAATCAATCTTTAGAAACTAAGATGATAAAACATTAGTGACATCCCTAGGTATATTTCTAAGAATTTTTCTAGGGATTTATCTAAGGATACATATAAGTATGATTTAACATTTAGGAAAATGTCCTGTAATTTTTTTAATGGATAAATTTATTGGTTTCCTAGAAATAAAGATTTTTCTATATACTATTAGTAGAAATTGTTCTAGCACAAATGTACCTAGGAGTAACAACTCTGACAGTGTGTGGTGGTCTTGACTCAACGTAACATGTTACATGAAAATGGGTCTTACTGTGCATCTGGTTTGACACTATCAAGGGATATAATTTGGAAATTCACAAAATCTTAATGAACCACTATAAATAATTTAAATAGAATTTCACTATGAATAACCTAGGATAAACCTGAGGTGTCATAGTTTAATAACGGTTTCCTAATTTGGATATCTTATAAGTGATTTTCATGATTATTTGGTTCATCACTATGATAATAATTTCTTACTCAATGCTTCTTGGTTTAAGTCAATGGAGGGAACCATAAGGAACCGGATTAACGTTGAATGTGAAAGAAAATATATTGATGAGTAGTTGAATGGTATGTTCACTAGAGTAATGAACGTTGTGATCATGCCTAATTATATTTAAGGGAACATGATCAACAATGTGTACCTTAACTAACTCTCAGAGTCACTGAAGAAGATAAGGAATGAGTTCACTATGATTTTATAAAAGTGAGACCGAAGAGGAAAAAAGATTCATTTCCATTTGGTTCAAAAATGTAGAAAGAATCACCCAAGTGAATGTATTATAAGAAAAAGAATATTTTTGGAATGTGGAAAAGAAGAACACAATACAAGTAAGTACAAATTAAAAAATTAGGGGTTTTATTAAAAAAATTAATGGGAATATTGACATCTATAATTCATAATCAAATGTAAAAATATTCAAGTGTAAAATGAACAGTCATTGTGAAAATTAATTTATTAAGTGGAAATATCCCGAAGAGAATCTCTATGGTGGTATGAGTAATGGTTATATTACTGATGATAATGAGACTACATATAAAAGGTTAAAGGAAAGTGGTTTTAAGTAATACTGTGGGGTATCTTTTTATTAGTTATATGTGAAGTGGAATAATAAATGTTTTTATGTATTTTAATTCAATAATTATGGTGAAATATATATGGATTTTTCAATTTAATTATTTCTCTATAGATTTACATGATTATATATAATGTTTCTGATGAAGATAATAAGTGATTTAATGGAAAGGTAATATTTTGACTATGGAACAATAACCCTTAATATTATACTTATATTAGGATAATGTTCTTTTGGATAAAGATATATTGGATATGAATATTTAAATTGGATGATACTGATTAACTTGAAACTGATTAAGGACTTTTTGACCAGTCGTTAAGCTATTATTGATGAGGGATACAACATTTTCTGGATTTAAGTAATATATCCAATATACTTTGGAATAAGGAAACATTCATGTTTTCAATAAGGAATTTTTGTAATTCAATTTATTACAATGTTCCAAAATAATATACGATGACTGTATTCACATATTTGGAATGGGACAACCAAGAGGTACTTTTTGATATAATGGGGGATCAATGTTAAGATGATTTCATGACATTATTTCAAAAAGTTGTGTATTTTCATATTTTAGAATGGTTCTAAGGTTAACCATATATGGAATTTTTAAGTTAAACATCAGATGAAGTATTTATGTATTGAAGTTTTATTGAAAAACATAGTTAAAAGGATATTTAGTGATTAATTTTATTTCAAGGATTTCCATCATATTTTGGAAATTATACCAATATGGTTTTAGAAAATGACAAATTTTGTGTCATGTAACAACCCATAATGTCTGGAAATGTCATGGGTCTTAAACCCATTACTAAATGACGATAAGGGTTTCACGACTACAACTAGCTGAGAAATGTCCTTGTTAATGGGTAATTATTTTATTTAGGTTATCAATTGATGAATAAATATTAATGATAAAATAGTGGTGTTAATTTTTTGGTTTAAATATTAATGTATTAACTATATTAGTTTTGGAAAACAGTTATAAACAAGTAGTTAAACTTGTCACTCTTTTATGGGACTTAAAGATTTTCATTTTAAATATTTAATCATCAAAGTTAGTTTTTTATATCCATTTCTTGAAGTAATGGATGAATTATAAATTGACCAAAGTACAACCAAAGGATTAAATTGTGTTTGTGTAAATATATCAAGTAATTATAGGTCCTCATATTCTTGGTCAATAAAAGAATTACTCAACATTTGGAAAATGATCAAAAGAAAATTTGTCATAATACCTTAATTTTTTTGAACCGATGACATTTTAAATAATTATAGAATTATGACTTTGAGGCCCTTAACATAACATTGATCATTCACATGTTTGAGATTGATGACCTTAATCACTACCTATAAATATATACGCTTTTCCTTCATGTCCAATCATTACTCCCAATCTATTTTTTCCTATGTTAACACCTAGTTATATGTTACTTTGGGTAAATTTTTTGTTTCCAACATTATTTTTTGAAATGAGATTTTTTGTATTTATTTTTATGATGTTTTTTCTATGAAAGGAACTTTCATGTATTAAACCTTTAACAACCCAGACAAATTTTAAGTGTGAAATTCATTTTTAGGTGGTTATAATGTAACACCTCATAATTTGTTGATTTTTAGTTTGAATTAATTTAATCTTTTACATTTCACACAATAAGCTATCATTTTTATATGAAATCTCCATGTTTGGATTGTGTTCTATGAAACACCATGTTAATATCGAGTTATACAAAACACCAATTGCATAAGGGAATATAATATCTCGAGACTTTACTATAAATATATTATTTTTAATATATTATTTATATTTTATATATCTTGAAATGAATGTGATACTGAGATAGCATTCTTTACATGAAACAATGAGTTTCTTCAATGACATGTGTTACATGAATTGAGGAGTCTTACTAAACTACAATATATTGTGAAAATATTTTTATATATTATAATAATATAAAACCTATCAGTTAAATTATTGTATATGAAGATTATTAACTAAATTATGAAAATATGTAGTTTACACAAAATATAATATTAATATTTTGGTGACAAATTAATTATAAATGATTATAAGTACCAATTAAATATAAAGGAAATATTTTTATAGAAAAATATTTTTATACTCCCAAGGTTATTTTATCCCAATAAATTAAATTATTTAAAATTAGAGAATGATATTACTAAAATATATTTGTTATATAAACAATACCATTTTTTATATTCATTCAATATATTTGATATGGATAAGATAACAACAAAATAAATATTTCTTATAAAAAATCAATTTTTTATAAATGAGGTTTTACTGTCTTTTAATGGAGGACCTATTTTACATCCAATTTTTTAAACTTTTATTAATTATATATGTCAAAATAAACATTATATATTATTTAGAATAAAAAAATTATCTTATGGTGAGTTTTTGATATTTTCCTGTGAAGTTTCATTTTTTAATCAATAGTGAAAAATACAGAATTTAAATTCAAAACTACTATTTAATCTAATTTTTTTATATTTTTAGATTTTATTTTAAATTGGTTTTAAATTAAAATTATAACAATTATTAATCAATTAATCCAATTTAGGTTATTATAATAAATTAAACATTAATATTTTAATTTAAAAACATTGAAAACTTTTGAATGTTGTTACTTCAGAAAGTCGTAATGTCATCTCGTCTGGAAGATTAAATTTAAAGTAATTTTTTCAAATTATGTTATTAGAATTTAGAAAAATGGATTCCATATTTTCAATCGTCATAATTTATAATTTCTAATAATATAAAATTATTTTTTGAAAATAAATATTATTGAATGTAAATAAAAATAATTATAGTGATTAAAGTGATGTTAAGGTTAACAAGGGAATAAACTGTAAACTTAATAGCCAAAATGACCTACAAAATTATCCAAAAGACATGTTATTTATATATTTAGACCCTAAAATGCCTTTAATAAAAGTTGGAACATTATTGTATCTAATTTCAATAGTAAAAACGTGGATGAAATTCCCTTTTCCAAAATTTACAATAGTTCCACTCCTCCTCCACTATAAATTGGTCTCTTGTCCTCTCACTTAATCACACATCTCAAAACACTTTTTATAGTCCAATATCTATAAAAATAGATCCTAAATGTCTCTATAATTATCCTATAATCCTACCATTTGGAATAAATTCATCCAATGAATCCCTTTGGTATAAACCAAAAAACAGTTACCCAAATAATAGATAACTTATTTCCTTGTTCTCTTAAATTTTATTTCCATTATCAACCCCCTCAACTATCCGTATTCCATGATTATAAAATAAAATTTGTATGATAAACATAATGAGATTTTTTAATTCTAATTTTTATACCTACACATTGTAACATCCCAGGTAAATAAGGAATATTACATTTTCATATTTATTAATATTTTTGAATTAAATATTAATTTTACTTTAAAAGGGTTTCTATGTTCGATAGCATATATGATACACAACAAATGAGTTTCTTAGAAATCTTACGTTGCACACTAATAATATAATACTATTATTTTAAATGGTAGTTAACACCTAGTTGTTGTAATTGAGGGAATGAATAGAACTAACTAAAATATGATTATACATGTTAGTTAAATGTTTTTACATTTATCCAATAAATGTTAGAGGATTAAAATGCAAATGACTCTAATTTTAAGCAAAAATATTCTAATATTCTTTAAAAGGTTGATTAACCACCTTTTGATGGAAAACCCTTTTAAAACATAATTTTTGTCACTTTTATATGTTATAAAAAATAAAATCCTTTTTATAATCAAGACATCAAAATTTACTTTGTGTAAATTTCTGGAATTTTTCTGATAAAGTTCATTTTTTAATTAGTATTGAAAAATGTTGTCTTTTAGTTCAAACCCACCTTTTAATCTAGTTTTTTTATATGGTTATATTATCTTTTTAATTTGTTTTAAAGTTTAATTAAAATATATTTTTACCATTTAATCCAATAGTGGTCATTGGAATTAATTTCACTTTGAAATTGAACATAAACAACTGTCAATCTTTTGATAGATATTGTTTCTTAAAAACACGCTATTTGTTTTGACAGTAGGAATTAATTATAAAATTAATTAATGCAACTTCTATGTTTTGAACTTGGTAAAATGGAAATCATTTTTGAATTTGGAATATTAAATATATATTAGGGTGAATTTTTGGTATTTTTCTTAAAAGCATCAATTTTTGATGAATAGTGAAACCTCTAAGTAGTAGTTAAAAACTGATTTTTTTCATTTAAATAAAATTTTACTACTTCTGTGAATTTAATTTCAACAATCCTACATACATGGTTGTCATTATTAAGAAAAATTTGGTTTAATGGGATGGAAATAATTTTTGGTGAATAGTAACTTTTGAGTTTTATAAACCGCGATTAAAGGTAATTTTAGGTAATTTAAGGTAAAAATAATATTATAAAAATATAAAAATACCTTAAAACATGTCCTAAACTTATTTTAAGAGTCTTGGACGACTAATACAATCCATGGGTCAACATGGGGGGCCCATTGAGCCACTTGGGTATGAAAATGACATTAATAACTTTTTAATTAAAGTAAAAATAAAAATGTTACAAACATGTATTATTTTAATAAAACAATTTTTACATGGGGTTTTATAAATTATAATTTTGACTATAAATATTAATTATAAAGATAAAAATATTTACTATATCATAGTAATTTGTTTATTATTTTTTGACATCAAATAAATAAAATTATTTATGACACACTGGTGATGTTGTGTTTACGTCATTAATGAATGATTTAAATAAATAAGAAGATAATGTTTAAAATAATATCCAAAACTTTTACAATTCTTATTGGATGATTTTATTTAGAACATGGGACACCTATATATTTGACTTTAATGATTTTTTGACCTTTAGAAATCGAAAATAATTAAATAATAAAATATTATTTTCAATCTTTCCAAAAGAGCCCCTCCTCTCCCTTATAAAAAGTATCCACTTTATACCCCATTATCTCACTTCTCAAGAACATTGGATCATCCAAAATCTACTCATATAAGCTCTTAATATCCCTCTATTCATCTTAGAATCCTTACCTTAGGTAGAAATCACATCAATAAACCCCTTTGGTTCAAACCAAGGGGAGTTACCCGATTTAAAGGTAATGTCTTCTCTTATGTTCTTTTGTTTTATTTTGCTTCTCCAACCCCCTAAACTCTTTTTATTCCATTATTTTGTAAAAAAACCGATATCTTCAATATACTTGGATGTTTTTATGAGAAGTATTTTAGCTACACTTACACACACCTCCAGCAAATGGGTGAAGAACATAATGTTTCTTTGGACGGTGAACTACTGCCTCACGTAACTATGATTGTTCAATTATCTCTTACCGCCTCTCATGGTGTCCATTAAGATGTCATTGTATTTATATATGATATATATTATTTTTATGTTTTTCTTATTCTTTAGTATTTTTCATTTATTTCATACCTTTATGGTTTCCATAATAGGTAAACGCGATAATTTCATTTTAGGAAGTGCGGACTACCGCCCCCTCAAAGTGATATGACTCGTTCATGCCATTGTGGAATGTATAAAGGATATAATTTATGAACTTATGTAACTTATATGAAATAAATATTATACTGAAATTATAATACACCTATGAATCACTATGTTTCCATTTCATTAAAATATGAAATAGAAATGAAAGTAGCGTTCATGCGTACGTACGGCTTACCGTCTCCATGAACGGTGCATTTCATTTCTTATCACCAAATGTTATTTACTATTATAAATACATATATATATACTGGATATATATGATATTTATGACATCTAAATGATGAATATCATTCAGCATATAATGGACTCTTGACCACATGGACAATTTATAATTATAACAAGTTCATTTTTGACTCAAGTTCCGAACATCGACAAAATGTCCATTATGAACTGAAAAAATTAAATAATTGTTATTGAAAAGTAATAAGTGTTATAAAAGGAATAGTAAACTTGAAAAATATTATTAATCAAGTATAAATTAATTTAATTTTATCATTCAGGAAGAACAAGGAACATACGAGCGAGTCAAGTTGGACATGTGGTAAGGGATTTCTTATCTCACTTTTAATTACGTGAGATTTCCATTATTCGCCACTTATTTACTTCAAGTGGGTTATAGTGTACTTCCATTTGATATATATTATCATTATTATATTTATATTCAGGGTATTTTGTGATTAATTTGGTGCTTATTATCTTTTAGTCATATGACTCGATTTATTACAATGAGGTAAGTGGTTTTATCTCACATTTTATTCCCGTGAGATTCATGCTATATTGGTCAATATCACCTTTGAGTGGTGTATGTACTACCCATGATTCTACTCTTTGTGTAATATTCATTCATTTATGGGTATTTACATCAACACTTTATTTTCCTTCTTTCATATGATGTATGTTTTGTAAGTTACCAAATCGGTAAGGTAACCTTTAACCCTCTTCTTTTTAAAAGACTTATTTTTGTTAGGTCTTTTAGTTTACATCTTATTATGTTGGGATATGTTCATTTATATCCTTATGGATGTAAATTTTATGTCCATGTGATGATATTCCATTATCTATCTCTTTAACACTTTTTCTAAAATTTGATGTGACGTTGTTAGGCTATCAAATGTTTGTAAGGGAACTTCTTAACCCAATTTCCATTATTTGGGTTAACATCCTACTTAATTATTTATGTTGTATTAAAAGTGTTTTTGTGATGGTTTTTGTATATAATATGTTGAATTATGTTTATTTACAGTGTATATACATATCCTATCCACTATATTAAGTCTCGCTTCAATTATATGATTTATGTAAGGGACTTCGTCTCAATCTCATTTCATTGGGGCATATTTTGTTTTAATACAAGACTTTCTTTTATACGCTGTATAAAAACCTTTGAAATTTCATTTCATTCAAAGGGAATCATTTTCTATGAATAGTTTTACTAAATGATAAAAACAAATGTTTCTTTTAATGTACGTGGTGACAATGAACTTTCCGCCGCCGTGAGTATTACTTGATATTTGGCTTCCTTAACAAGCCATAGTGTTTTTAAAAGGAAAAATAAATACCATATACTCTATTATGTATTTTGGTATTGAAAATTTATTTGATAATGGATTTGTTATGTCAATATATTTAATTGATATATTGTGATTGAAATGTGTAAATTTTCTCTTTACTTTATATTTAGTGTATGTGTTATTATTTCATAATGGTACGTGTAAATTTGACGGGTGGTTACATGATAAACCATATGACGGGTGTTCCCTTGATAAACCAGGATGGGTTGTTACGTTATAACCTCCAATTAATTGGTTATGGAAATCGGTTGTATGGATATTCCATTTAGTGACATGTGTGGAAGTCGACCGTATCGTTATTCCATTTAAGTATGTTTATGTACCAAGTTACCTTTATATGTTATGTGTTATTTATATGGGTTTTATGGTGATATTTTGGTTACAAAAGGGTAAGAAATGATATTTTATTCAGTGAAGAGTATTTAATACTTCATAAAGGTGAAAATTATTACTTATGATTAAGTAATCATGGTTTACTTTTTGTTTTGAAAAACTAACAGTTTCCTTTTTTGTATTTCCCTTACTGAGCTTTTTATGCTCATCCCATGTTTTTTAAATGTTTTCCATAGGACATAAAGATGAATAGGGTCAAGGATGGGATCAAGTAACGACATGCTATCTAAAACATTGAACTATACATGTTTCTTTTTAAGAGTTTTTATTTCATGAAAAAAATTGAAACTGAGTAGAAGTGTCTACTTTGTAATCTTTTGAGATGTAATAGTTATGTCATAATTCTCTAAAACTATAAACTTGTAAAGATATTCAATGTGAATTATTCATTTAATTCATTATTATGTAATGTTTTAAGGTTGGTTCCTGATAGTTGGTATCAGAGGTCGGTTTAGATAACTTTATAGGTTAGGGTATGCTTTAAGCATAAGTGACACTACCATAATGGTTAGGATTTCAGAAAGAGTCATAGATTTTTATATAAAGTGAATGAGTTTAAGATAACATGAATATTTATATTTTAGTATTATATGATTATTTAACTTATATACTCACACTGACCTTTTTGGTTTTAGTAAATGGCTGGATCTAGTAGGAACCAAAGTAATAGTGGATGTGAAGAAAACTATGACGGTTTTCTGAATGAGCAACTGAATGATATGGGAGCTGTAATGAGAACCCTTACTGCTATTCTCAACCAACTATCTGGAGTCATTATTGACCACCTGGACCTTAGTTATTTTTATAAGGCATCATATTTATGAGAAACAAATCCCTACAGAAGTTTAAATAATAATCATAAATGTAAGTGTGTTCAAAAGCCTATTTGTCAAAGATGTGGAAAGAAACGCCTAGGAAAATGTTTCAAAGTGATCGAAAAATTCTATAGATATGAAAATGAAGGTCATAAAGCAAGAACCTGCCATGGAAAAAGGAAGCATCCAGTTAACTCTAGGAAAGGGAAAGAAGTTCTTTCTGATGGATCAATTGATTGTTTTAAATGTGGTGTGCATGGTCATTATGAAAACACATGTTCTATGAAGATGTTTCAGGAATGGGATTACCAATATCATAAAAATATTTGTTTACCAATACCTAATGATATTCGAATTGTGGATGAAGAAACTAACAATGACCAATGAAAGGTATGGATTATTTCTTAACATATGTTTTCCTATTATTCAAATCTTAGGATATGATTCATGATTTTGGTTGTAGGAAAGAAGTATTTCAGTCTAATTTGGAAAGGAATGGTTAGTGGATCAGGAAGAATTTTGAATGAGTAAGAAGTCAACATATAAGGGATTCAAGAGTCATGGTATATTTTAGGATGGTGAAATTTTTAAAAGTATTAAGTCTCTTTTGATGATGGGATTATATTAGGAGACTTTTTATAGTATGTGTAACCTTAAATATTGATATATGAAAATTTTATTCAAGGAATAATTATCTTTTATTTTCTAGATATAGTTATAAAGAACCATTTGGGTTTATATGATCCTTGAATTTGAGTCAATTACAGGTTAATATATTTTGGGATGCAAAATGAAAGTTATTAGATAACCTTTTTGGTTAAAATATGTTATAATTATTTTTGATGAATTTATCTCGTTTTGGGAATGTTATAAAATTATATAGTTTTTGAAAAATGACAACACACAAACCATGTGACAACCCGTCACGTCGGACGAAGCTGCGGGAATTGAACCCACAACCAAAGTGCGACTAGTATTTATCACCTACCACTGGACTACGTAAAGTTCCTGGTTAGTTTGGCTAATTATTTTTAGTGAGATGATTTTATGAATCAATAATAAGTATATTTTGGGTTACCTATAGAAATGATTATCCTATCAGGGAGGATATGTGATTAGGTTAATTGCATTATAATATGAGACTTTTAGAGTAGCCGATGTTATTTGGAGATAAATGTTAAGATGTATCGTGGGAGACTATGTGATAAAATTCTTCTATGTTTTGGGATTCAATCATAGTTTGAATTACTTAGAAGAATTTTATAGATAGCTATTTATTGGATGGTCTTTGATGAACATTGGGTTTTTTTGGAAAATTTTTTGAGATTAAGAGTAGTTTTTCTTTTTGTAAAAGATTATCCTTTTTGGGGATTATGTGATCTTGTACTAACCATTTTGGTTTTGGTTAAGGTCTAATGACATGGGAAATATATAGTTCATCTTTTTTCGATTATGTGACTCTATAAAAGTTGATTATAGTGCTTTTATTGTGAACAAGTCATCCTCAATACTCATCATTTGGAGAAAATATGAGTTTGTGTTAGAAATCTAGTAAAAGATGAAAGTCTACATGACAAGTAAGTATGTTTCCTTATGTTTTAGTTAATCCCATAAATAAATTCCTCAATTAGATGTAACTTAAACAAAAATGTTGTCTGTTAACTTTTCCTACTAGGGAATCAAATACAGTTTTACCCGTCACAAGTTTGTGGATTTTAGATTGTTTACATTCTCTTGATCATGTTTTCTATCACTCTCCATAAGAACTTAACACTTAGTTTCTCCTCCATATTCATGTTTTCATAGAATCCTAGCATGGGTTATCTCAGGTGACCATTGTACTTCTCTTTATTTCTTTTAATGTTATAGTTTTATTGACTCCTTTTCCGATGTGGGACTTTCAATGAAGTTTCCTAGCCCAATTTTAAAATTGTGAGGATACAATTTCCAAAATGGGGGAAGGATGTAACATCCCAGGTAAATAAAGAATATGGAATTTTCATTTTCATTAATATTTTTGAATTAAATATTAATTTTACTTTAAAGTTGTTGCTATGTTTGATAGCGTACCCGATACACAACAAATGAGTTTCTTTGAAATCTTACGTTAGACACTAATAATATAATATTATTATTTTAAATGGTAGTTAACACCTAGCCATTGTAATGGCAGGAATGAATAGAACTAACTAAAATATGATTATACATGTTTGTTAAATGTTTTTATACTTATCCAATAAATGTTAGAGGCTTAAAATGAAAATGAATCAAATTTTAAGCATAAATATTCTAATATTGTTTAAAGGGTTAATTAACCACCATTTGATGGAGACCCCATTTTAAATATTCTTTTTGTCACTTTTATATGTTATACAAAATAAAATCTTTCTTTTGAATCAAGACATCAAAATTTACTTTGTGTAATTTTTTTGTATTTTTCTGATAAAGTTCATTTGTTAATGAATAGCGAAAATGTATTATTTTAGTTCAAAACCACCTTTTAATCTAATTTATTTATATGGTTATTTTATCTTTTTAATTGGTTTTAAAGTGTAATTAAAATATATTTTTACCACTTAATCTTATAAAGACCAATAATTTTCAAGGAAATTTTTTTATTAATTCTTTGTAATTTTACGAGTCTGTGGTTTCTGACAACACTTGATTATGAGGCCCGATGTGCCATGAATCTATTTCTGAAGTTTTTTCTGGGTAAGTTCAGTAAATGTACGTGCGGGTTTTTCTATATTTTTGAACCGGTGCTTGGAATTTAAATCTGAAGACACCGATGAACTCGCAGTGCCGGTATTCACTTAAGGGGACCTTTACCGCAGTTGCGTTTTATGCGGGTTGAGAGTTAATATTTGGGTTTTAGAATGAAATAAATAAAATGAATAAAATTTTGGAACAAAATTTAATTATGTTGGGTGGTTATTTTCTCCCAAGGGGAGTCAGTGGTGGGGACCACACCCACATAACTTCCCATGGGAGGATATTTGTGAGGTGGGTCCCACATGATTTCCCAACCTTTTATTTCCCACATAACTCCTCCCAACTCCCTTAAACTTCCCTTCATTAATTCTTTGACATCCCCACTTAATTAAGAGATCTCTTCACCTCCCACTCTCTCTCATTATTATTTTCCAACACATTTTAATTAATGAATTCAACCTCTTCAATTAATTAATTAACTTGTTTGAATTTTGAATTACTTGTGTGAATAAAAATAATAGATTGAGAAATTATTTTTTATGGGGGGGGAATTCGTTGTGTTGAGAGGATTTGTGAATGAGCTTTGGAGAGATAGAGAAGGGTGTTCTTCTCTCAACGAATAACACCATCCTTCCAACAAAGAACCTCCAAGGAACGTCAATCATTGCCATCGATCTTCGGCCAAACAAAAAGAGAAGGAGCCACCCGTGAGGAATGCCGACGACGCGCCATCCTAGGCCCTTCTTCCCTAGTGTCAACTAGTTGACGCTGTCTCCCTGCGATTCCATCGTCCGTGACACCCGACTACCATGATGCTTATCTCAAGGTAGGGGTTGGGTGTAATTTATAAGTGAATAAATTATCCCAATGGTGTTGAATTCGTTGGAATTACATCAGACCATTTAATACCGCCTAATGCGGAGGGAAATGGTCGAATGAACACGGTTTGACGACCCTCAGATCCTTCTTAGTTATTTTTTTGGCGGTAACGAGAGGCAATGGCAGTGAATGGAATTGGCGGTCGTGCATCGGCCGTGTGCGGAAGAACCATGGCCCACAACCGCGGGCCGCTCGGCCGAAGAAGAACTGGCCGGTCAAGCCATTCGGGCCGAAGGGAGACTGTGGTGCCACAAAGGGTGTCGTGCTGCGGTGGACCGCGGCCCACATTCTGCGGGCCTCTTGGTGGTCAAACCGGCCTGCCAGCTGGTCGTCCAGGCGGGAATGACCCGCGGCGCCAGGAGGGCGCCGCGCTGGAGAGGTCACAGCCTGCCCATGAGGGCCACTTGCGCCGTAAAGGCCAGTCGGATTCGGCCAGCCGGTTAGGTAGGGCGGCGCTTACAGTTCGGGCAGTCATTCCCCCTGGACCGCTTGACCCCCTTAGGTCGAGCTGCTCGGCCGACTGGCCAAGCTGCGGCCAGGCTGCGTCCTGTCGGGCCGGGCCTAGCTCTCTCGGGCCAGGTCGCGCCCCTTCGGGCCGGGCCTCTCAATTAGTCGGGCCGGTCCAACCCTCTGTCAGTTCGCACCCACCAAAGCTGGGTTGACCCAACCCGTCATCCCACTGGGACTAACGGGCCGGGTCCGTTATCACTTAAACGTGAATAGATTTAAGACCGCACGTCCGATCGACGCGTCGTCTGCGGAACTAGGACCCTAACTACGGGGCAGTACTTCTGTGATACTCTAAGTGAGTTTTGGATGACTTTGTAAAATGGCCAGGTTTGGAATGAGCATATTTCCAACCGGGCCCCTAGTACGGAAAACCCAATATTTTTCAGACCGGGCGTCCGATTGACGCATCGTCTATCGCGTTGGGTTCCTTTTGACAAGAAGGAACATCAGGACACATCAACTCTGGACTTCGTGACAGTTGATGTATCGACCCCTTGGCTCGAGGAGTGGACCCTCCTGGAATCGAGTGTATAGTGTGCGGAAACCCTAGAGATGGTTGCGACATCGAAGACTACCGTACTGGAATCCTCTGTGGGTTCGACGATGAAGAAAACTTTACCGGAATCCTCCATGTGTTCGGCAGCGATGACAACTGTACTAGAATCCTCCGTGGGTTCGGCAGCGAAGACAACTGTACTGGAATCCTCTGTGGGTTTAGCAGCGAAGACAACAGTACTGGAATCCTCTGTGGGTTCGGCAGCGACGACAACTGTACTGGAATCCTCAGTGGGTTTGTAAGAGACGACAACTGTACTCAAATCCTCCATGGGTTCGGTAGCGACAACAACTGTACTGGAATCCTCTATGGGTTCGGTAGCGACAACAACTATATTGGAATCCACCATGGGTTCAGCAAAGTTGATGAATCTGTGACTGCATCTGATCATCTCTACCTTTATACGAAAGATGTATACCTGTGTGAGATGAGTCTTGACTTTCAATCATTACCATCGGCGTAGTGGGGAGACCACAGTGCCACAAGGGGCGCCGTGCTGCAAAGGACTGCGGCCCGCATTCTGTAGGCCGCTCGGCAGTCTAACTGGCCAGTTAGCCAGCTGAGCGGGCTGTAAAGACCCACAGTTCTAGGAGGGCACAGCGCTGGAGAAGCAGCAGCCCGCTTGTGCGGGCCACTTGCACCATGAAAGCCAGCCAGCTAGTTAGGGAGTGCGGCGCTGCTTGGTGCTACCGGTTCGGGCAGCTACCCCCCACCCCTCGGACGGCTCAACCCCCTTGGGCCGAGCCGCGGCCGGGCCGCGCCGAGTCGTGTTGCGCTAGGCCGGGACGGGCCGCGCTGTGCCAGGCCGGGCCACTCTCCTTCGGGTCGGGCCATGCCCCTCGGGCCAGGCCGCACCCCTCGGGTTGGGCCGTGAAATCCATCGGGTCGGCCCAACCCTCTGCTGTGTCAGACCCGCCGAAGCTTATTTGACCCGACCCGTCGGCCCACTGGGCTTAACGGGCCGAGTCTATTATCACTTAAACGTGAATAGCTTTAAGACCGGGTGTCTAATCGAAATTCCGTCTATGGCACTAGGATCCTTACGATAGGGTGGTCTTTCCTCTATAATATAAGTGAGTTTTGGACAACTTTGGAAAATGGTCGGTTTTTGAACGAGCATATTTCCAACCAAGCCCCTGTAACAAAAAATCCAATATCTTTCAGACTGGGCGTCCGATTGACGCGTCGTCTATCACGTTGGGTTCCTTTTGACAAGACAGAACATTGGGATACATCAAATATGTTCTCAGTGATGGTTGATGTATCGACCCCTTCGCTTGAGTAGCGGACCCTCCCGGAATCAAGCGTGCTGTGTGCGGAAACCCTAGACCTGGCTGCGACATCAATGACTACCGTACTAGAATCCTCCATGGGTTTGTTGATGATGACGACTGTATTGGAATCCTTCATGGGTTTGGAAGTGATAACAACAATACTAGAATCCTCCATGGGCTCAGCAGCGGTGAAAACTATATCGGAATCCTCTGTGGGTTCGGCAGCATTGACAACTATACTGGAATCCTCCATGGGTTCGACAGCGACGACAACTATACTAGAATCCTCCGTGGGTTCGGCAGTGACGACAACTGTACTGGAATCTTCCATGGATTTGGTAGAGACGATGAATCTGTGACTGCGTCTGATCATCTCTACCTCTATACGAAATATGTATACCTGTGTGAGCTGATTATTGACTTTAAATCATTAACATCAGAGTGATTGACTTCTTTCCTGTGTGGATTGGGTTGTGCTTGAGCTCGAGAGTTGGAGCCAAACTGGGATTGATGACTTGGGTATATGTATGGGAATATACCTAAGTAGAGTTGGTTGATACTTTGTGATTGTATCTTTCCTTTTTGGTTTATCCTTCATGGATTCTGGGAGACTCTATGGGGTCTCAGGGTCCCTAATGAGTATCGTTATTCTCACCCCTGCACGAGCAATGCGCGCACTATGTTGTGTTGGTTGCAGATGATCGAAAGCATAGATCGTGGTTGAGGCTTGTGGAGATGGACAGTACCTGGAGGTGGGCCATTTGGTGAGACAAACTCAGAGCTGACGAATAGACCCGAGGTGCTGAGGAGACTATATGTACCCACCATTCAGGTGGGATACCCAGAGGACGACTCGGTGGTTGTTGTTTTCCTTTACTGCTGTTGTACTAGATTTTCAGTTGTATTGTACTTTCAGTTGGTCTTGTATTCTGGCCCATTTACCTTCCAGAACTTACTTTGTATTTAGTATTACTTTGTGCTTACTTCATCTTGCGTACTCTGTTGTGTTTGTTTACTATCATAAAAGCAATGTCTCCCCTTTTTATCTGGATTTACGCCTTTGGTGCTAGTCGCCAGGCCCTGGCCTATGGAAGGCGGACATGGGGTAGTCACGGAACGGGACCTCAGGATGGGTCGTGACAAATCCAATGGTGGTCATTGGAATTAATTCCACCTTGAAATTGGACATAAACAACTGTCAATCTTTTGATAGATATTGTTTCTTAAAAACACGGTATTTGTTTTGACAACGGGAATTAATTATAAAATTAATTAATGAAACTTTTATGTTTTGAATTTGGTAAAATGGACATCATTTTTGAATTTGAAATTTCAAATATAGCTTAGAGTGAATTTTTGGTATTTTTCTGAAAAGCATCAATTTTTATGAATAGTGAAACCACTAAGTAGTAGTTAAAATCTGATTTTTTCATTTAAATGAAAATTTACCACTTTTGTGAATTGAATTTAAACAATTCGACATACATGGTTTTCATTAGTAAGTGAAATGTGGTTTAATGGGATGAAAATAATTTTTGGTGAATAGTAACTTTTGAGTTTTATTAACCGCGAATAAAGGTAATTAGGGTAATTTAAGGTAAAAATAATATTATAAAAATATAAAAATACCTTGACACATGTCCTAGCCTTCTTGGATGAGTCATGTCCAACCAATACAATCCATGGGTCAATTTGGGGCCCACATGGAGCCACTTGGGTATGATAATGACCTTAATAACTTTTTATTTAAAGTAAAAATAAAAATGTTACAAACATGTATTATTTTACTAAAACAATTTTTACATGGGGTTATATAAATTATCATTTATACTATAAATATTAATTATAAATATAAAAATATTTACTACATCATGAAAATTGTTTTATAATTTTTAGAATCAAATAAATAAAATTATGTATGGCACAATGATGATGTTGTGTTTACGTCATTAATGAATGATTTAAATAAATAAGAAGATAATGTTTACAATAATATCCAACACATGTCTAATTCTTATTGGATGGTTTTATTTAGAACATGGAACACCTTATATTCTACTTTAATGATTTTTGTACCTTTATTAACCGAAAATCATTATATAATAAAATAATATTTTCATGATTTCCAAAAGATCCCCTCCCCTCCCTTATAAAAAGACCCCACTTCCTACCCCATTGTCACACTTCTCAAGCCCTTTGGATCATCCAAACTCTTCTCAAATATTCTCCCAAGATCTCTCTATTCATCCTAGACGTCTTACCTTAGGCATATAGCACTTCAAGAAACCCTTTTGGTTCAAACCAAGGGGATTTACCAGATTTAAAGTTAATGTATTCTCTTATGTTCTTTTGTTTTATTTTGCTTCTCCAACCCCCTAAACACTTTTTATTCCTTTCTTTTGTAACAACACCAGTATCTTCAATATACGTGTATGTTGTTATGAGACGTATTTAGGCTACACTTACACACACCTCCATCTAATTGGTGAAGAACATAATGTTTCTGTGGATGGCAAACTACTGTCTCACGTAACGATGATTGTTCAATTATCTTATATCACCTCTCATGGTGGCCATTAAGATGTCACTATATTTATATTTGATATATATTATGTTTATGTTTTTCTTATTCTTCTGAATTTTTCATTTATGTCATACTTTTATGTTTCCATAATAGGTAAACACGATAATTTCATTTTAGGAAGTGCGGACTACCGCCCCCTCAAAGTGATACGACTCGTTCATGCCATACGTGGAATGTATAAAGGATATAATTTATGAACATATGTAAAATATATTAAATACATATTATACTGAAATTATAATATACCTATGAATCACTATGTTTTCATTTCATTAAAATATTAAATAGAAATGAAAGTAGCATTAATGCGTACATACGGCTTATGGTCTCCATGAACAGTGCATTTCATTTCTTATCTCCAAATGTTATGTACTATCATAAATACATATATATACTGGATATATATGATATATATTACATCTAAATTATGAATATCATTCTTTATATAATAGACTCTTGACCACATGGACAATTTATAATTATAACAAGTTCATTTTTTACTCAAGTTCCGAACATCGACAAAATGTCCATTATGAACTAAAATAATTAAATAATTGTTATAAAAAGGTAATAAGTGATATAAAAGGATTAATAAACTTGAAAAATATTATTAATCAAGTAGAAATTAATTTATATTTATCATTTAGGAAGAACAAAGAACATACAAGTGTGTCAAGTTGGACACGTGGTAAGGGATTTCTTATCTCACTTTTAATTACGTGAGATTTCATTTTTTTGCCATTTATTTATTTCATGTGGTGTATTTTGTACTAAAATTTGATATATATTATAATTATTATATTTATATTCATGGTTTTTTGTGATTCATTTGGTGCTTATTATCTTTTGGTCATATGACTTGATTTATTACAATGAGGTAAGGGATTTTTATCTCACTTTTTATTCCCGTGAGATTCACACTATATTTGTCACTATCACCTTTGAATGGTGTATGTACGTCCAATTATTCTACTATTTGTGTAATATACTTTCATTTATGGGTATTTATATCAACACTTTATGGTCCTTCTTTCATATGATGTATGTTTCGTAAGTTACCAAATCGGTATGGTAACCTTTCACCCTCTTCTTTTTAAAAGACTTCTTTTTGTTATGTCTTTTAGTTTACATCTTATTATGTTGGGATATGATCATATTTATCCTTATTGATGTAATATTTATGTAAAAGTGATGATATACCATTATCTATCTCATCAATTCTTTTTCTAAAATTTGACGTGACGCCATTAGGCTATCAAATTTTTGTAAGGGAACTTCTTAACCCATTTTCCATTATTTGGGTTAACATCCTACTTGATTATTTATGTGGTATTAATTGCGTTTGTGTGATGGTTTTTGTATTTAATATGTTGAATTATGTTTATTTACAGTGTATATACATATTCCATTAACAATATTAAGTCTCCCTTCAATTATTTGATTTATGTAAGGGACTTCGTCTCAATCTCCTTTCATTGAGGCATATTTTGTTTTAATATAAGACATTCTTTTATACACTATATAAACACCTTTGAATTTTCATTTCATACCAAGGGAATCTTTTTCTACAAATAATTTTACTAAATAATAAAAAGGAATGTTTTTTTAATGTATGCGGTGACAACGACCTTTCCTCCACCACGAGTATTACTTGATCTTTGGCTTCCTTAACAAGCTGTAATGTTTTTAAAAGGAAAAATAAATAACATATACTCTATTATGTATTTTGGTGTTGAAAATGGTTTTGATAATAGATTTTTTTTGTTAATATATTTATGTGATATATTGTGATTGAAATTTGTAAATGTTTTTTTTCCTTTATATTTATTGTATGTGTTATGATTTTATAATGGTACTTAGACATTTGACGGGTGGTTACGTGATAAACCATATGACGGGTTGTGTCATGATACACCAAGACGGGTGGTTACGTTATAACCTCCAATTCATTTGGTATGGAAATCATCTGTATGGCTATTCCATTTAGTGACATGTGTGGAAGTAAACTGTATGGTTATTCCATTTAAGTATGTTAATGTCCCAAGTTACCTTTATATGTTATGTGTTCTTTATATGGGTTTTATGGTGATATTTTGGTAAAAAAAGGGTAATAAATGATCTTTTATTCTAGGAAGATTATTTACTACTTCATAAAGGTTAAAATTATTACTAATGATTAAGTATTCCTGGTTTACTTGTTGTTTTGAAAAACTAACAGTTTCTTTCTTTGTGTATCCCTTACTGAGCTTTTTATGCTCATCCCATGTTTTTCAAATGTTTTCTACATAACATAAAGATGAATAGGGTCAAGGATGGTATCAAGGAAATACATGTTATCTAAAACATGTAACTATACATGTTTCTTTTTAAGAGTTTTTATTTTATGAAAAAAATTGAAACTGGGTAGAAGTGTCTACTTTGTAATCTTTTGAGATGTAATAGTTATGTCCTAATTCTCTAAAACTCTAAACCTGAAAAGATCTTCATTGTGAAATATTCATTTAATTCAAGATTATGTAATGTTTTAAGGCTGGTTCCTTATACACATATAAAAACTTACATTTATTGGGAAATGAACATATTATTTATGTGTACGGTGAACTACCGCCTCACGAAGTAATGATTGTTTGTTTTTACATTACCACATTTCATGGTTTGGAATTACATTTTACATGATATTTATATATGATACATATCAAATATATTATTTATTCATGCTTCTTTAATTCTTTTATAACAGAAACCATTATAAATTCTATCTTTTGTATATATGATAACATCGTTTCTGGATGTGTGGACTACCACCTCCTCAAAGCGATCTGATTCATTCACACTTTACGTGGAATGTGTTAAAGATTATTTTAGTGAAAATATATGATATATATAACATAATAATTTGACTTTAATGATATTATATACATATATAAATATATGTCATTTACATAATTTTTTTCAATATGATAACAAAATGGAAACAACAATCATGTGAACGTATGGCCTACTATCTCCATGAAATGTGTATTCCATTTCATATTTATATATTTTATATATTATTATAACTAAATATATAATAATTTTATATGATATTTATATATTTTTTACATTTTTGAAGTATGTAGATCATTATCTAAGTAAGACTATTAAGAATAATAAGTCAACACATGTACGAAGAACAAAGCAGATATTACCTGAAGTGTAACCTTAACAAAGAATTGTTAATAAATGGGTAATAAAAATTTATAATCAAACCATATATAGTATTATATATAAGAATGTTGTTTTTTATAGATGTATAAAAAACTTATATTTATTATATAGGATTTTTGAATGATTACGATGAGATTCATGACACGACGTAAGGGAATTTGATCTCACTTTTCATATATGTGAGATACATTCCATGTTCACCACTAGTTTCATTTTTTTGGTGTATATAATTCTACTAAATGTATTATATGATTATTATTTTTAAATTTATTGTTATTTACATGTCAACCTTTCATATTTCTATCAATTTTTTTATGTTTCAAAATTTTTCAAATCTGTAAGATATTTTTGTTTAAATTTTCCATCTTTGAGACACATGTTTTATTATAAACCTACATTATTTTTTGAGATATATCATACAATTTATATCATTAATATAATTATTTTAGTGTTTTTAAGCTTCATTTAATATCAATTTCTTACATGGATAGTTTAATCATTGAAAAAATCTCATCATTCATCATGATTGTTTATGATTAAGCATTCTTTGATGAAATATTTTGATACATCTCTGAATAACACTCATGAATTATCTTATCCTCTAGTTTTAAATTATATATTCATGTATTATTACCATTTTTTCACTCTTTGATACATAATATAACTATTAAAATATTTTTATTATAATCCTACTTTATTTCTCTATACAGTCGGAAATATTTTTTTTAAACATAATTTCTAAAAATGTTTTCAAAAATGTTTTAAAATTTCCCTATTATATTAAAAGAAATTTTTATACATTATTTAGATTTTATAAAAAAAAATTAAAATATATCTTCTTTTCATTTCCCAATCAATATTCTTTTCAAAAAATGTATGGTAAAAATTTAATGTTCACCATGTACAAACATCCTCGACATCATGAATTCTTTTTCCTTGAAGCTTCTATTATATTTTTACAATTTTATTTATAAGGAATTTTTTTTCTTAAGTTTCCATAAATTCATTGTATCTAAAGTGCTTTTTAATTAAAAATGTTTTTGGAAAATGTTTTATGGTTTAAAAATAGTGTTATAAACCTTTTCCATATTTCATTATAAGTTTTTAAATTATTTTAAAAGAAATCTTTTTCAAAAAAAAATCAGGATTATTTTATAATATTTCAATTAAAACAATTTTTAAAATGTTTTCAAGCATCTTTTATAAATTTTAAAGGAAAAATACTTTCAAAAAAATTTAATAATATTTTATAACTTTTCTAGGAAACATGTTTTCAAAAAAATTTATATAATATTTTATATGTTTTCAAGTTTATTTAAAAGAAAATGGATTTAGAAAGGTCTTATGTGTTAAAAATTATTTCACAAACAAGAAAGGTGTAACAACCAACCCCAAAATCCCAGATACGGTGCATTATTAAATTACATTGGTATGATTATAAGGATTAAAATACTGAAGGAAAATTCATTTTACATGTTTTGGAAATAAATATTACATACATGATACCCATAATAAATTAGGGATACCAAATAAAACATGATACAAAATAAACTGAAATAAAATACATCTATGAAAACTTACTCAATGATTTCTTCTTCAGGGCCCGGGGAAATAAATATAATAAGGGTGAGATCAAATGCTCTGTATGGGTAAGTAAAGGGGAAAAATAATTAATCTATAGGAATAAATTAACATGGAAATGTAAGTAACTTATAACATGTGACATTGAAAAAAACTTGATAAGGAAAAATCAATATGGAAAGGTAAGAAACTGAAACACATGCCATTTAACCAATGACCAGAAATGAAATGTATCCTTAGATATTTCGACACAAAATCATAAGTATGAATAATAACTAAAACTAAATTATGGAAATGATTAATTATTGTACTTCTTCTCTGAGGTTCATGAAAACCTATTACTGTCAAGGCCTTTCACAAGAAGGTTTAAAACTATGGATAAAAACATGTTTAATTTGGCCAACTAATTTGTCTTATGAGAACATTTCAACGCATCGAAGAGATATATAAAGTACGATCCCCACCATTCATTTAAAGTCTAAATAATTACTCATATTTAATAAAAAATAACTAATATGACTTATCAAATAACCATATTAAATGAGAAATACTTATTTTATCAATAATTCCCAAATTAATCAAATAACGTCCAATGTAAACACCATATGAAAAATGGTATATGGTTTGGGGAATTATAATATCCATTTAATGAGAATATGGATATTAAAGTAAATTTACAATGAATAATTATTACAATAAAGTGATTGTTTCAAAATAAATTAAATCATTACATAAGGAAGTGAGATTTTAAATATAATCATTAAGAAAATTCATAAGGAGAATAATCATTAAACATTCCAAAGCGTCTCATACCACTTTGAAAAATTTAAATCACAATCCTCAAATAAGTATGACATTAAATTAAACATATAATATCATGATAATAATGGTATTCATTGTATAACATTAAAAAAGAAATACATAAACTAAATAAAATTTAATTGGTGCATTATAATAATTATGTCTCAATGGATTGTAAATTGATATGAAATTCCATTACCTTTTCCTTTTTATGGTTGTGTGGTATTTATCCTAATTTATAATGGCTTAAAATATTTTAATAAATTATACTAAAACAATAATAATGTTTATAATATCATATATTATCTTCTTACAATATTTTATTACCCGTTTGTTAACACTCTTTTATTAATTTCACTCTTTTGGGTGTTAATTGCACAGTTTTCTCGAGTAGGTTTTAATTTGATACATATTTATCCCATTGATTAGATAATGGTATCATAATATAAATAATATAAACCCGGAATTAATAATAATATATACTCAATATATATGTATTTATATTAGTCCATAATATTTGGTGATTAGAAATGAAGTGCACCTTTCATGGAGACGGTAGGTTGTACGTACGCATGAACGCTACTTTCATTTATTTTTCATCTTATAAGAATCAAAAACAAAATGATATGTATGTATATTATAATTCTAGTATCATTTATCAGTTATATATGTTACATAGTTTTATTTAATCCATCCTTTATACATTTTATATTTGTCATGAATGAGCCACATCGCTTTTAGGGGGAGGTAGTCCACACTTCCTCAAACAAAATTATCATATTTATACAAGATGGAAAGTATAAAGGAATGTTATAAATGAAAATTAAATAATAATAAAGATAATATAAATATATCATATATTATATATAAATAAATTTTCCATCATAATTCCCTACCATGAGAGAAAAATCATTATTTTGTGAGGCAGCAGTTCAACGTACAAAGAAATAGTATGTTTGTAACCCATTGGATGGAGGTGTGTGTAAGTGTTGGTAAAAAAAATTACATGAAAATAAAATAATATATATAGGATATTTTTTTGTTATTTAATCATATAATAATATTATTTTAGGGGTCGGATAATGGAAATTAAACTAAAAAACTAGAGAGAAGATGTTGCCTCTTAATCGGGTAACTTATTTTGGTTTATACCAAAAGGGTTCCATGGAAATATTTTTACCAAAAGTGATGATTATAGGTAGATGTGATAAATGATGGGACAGTATTTGGGAGACTCTTGGACTATCCTAAGACCTTTTAGATGTGTTAATAAGTGGAAGAGGTGGTGGAAATTTATAGGGAAGGGAAAAGACTCACTTAGATTTTTTTGAAACAAGTTAGTTATAAAAATATTTCTACCTAATAAAAAGTCACACCAAACCAGAAAAACTAAATAATTGAAAGTTTATGGTCTAAATATATCCATTAAATTTGTTTTTTAAATGTTTATTGGTCATTTGGTCCCCTAATATTAATGTTCAGTCCCTTAGTAAGCATTATTTGACTTTAATCATTGTGATTATTTTTAATCACTTTTACTAATATTTTATGGAAAAAATAACTTCGTATTATTGTTATATTAATATTATACTTATTAAAAAATTTTATGTTTTATTTTAAAAATTAAAATCACAGAATCTATAAAATTAAGATCAATGTAAGTCTTGAAGACACATGGTTTAACTAGTTTTATTAGAAAAATGTTCAAAAGATTATTGGGTTTTTATATTCAATTTAAATGTAAAATTGATTATAATATACTAAATTTTATTAATTTATGTATTATTGATCTAAATTATTATTTAAAATATAATTTAACATTATTAATTATATAAATGAAATGTTATCTGTTAACTAAAATGTAGTATTTTCACTATTCAACAAAAAATGATGTTTCTCAGAAAAATATCAAAAATTAACTCTAGGATAATTTCAAAATTTTAATTAAAAAATGAATTTTATTTTATCCAATTAAATTTATAATAGTGTCTAAATTTATATTTAAAAATGGTTCTCTTTTAAAAGGTGGTAACTTTTTTTAAAAAAGATATAGGTTTTTATGTGTTAAATAGGGTTTGTTCTTATCTTATGCACATCAAACTTAATGGATAAACGTCGAAAATATTTTTTTGAATTTATAACATTTATATTTCATTAAAATAATTCACTAATTATAATTAACATAATTTATTATGATAAACCATCATTGTGAGAAAATAATGGGTTTATATAAAAACATTATGTTTATATTAAATAGGTTCCTATATTCAATTATAATTAATTTTTAACCTATAAATTAATCTTATATTATTATAAAAAATATATTTCATAAGTTAGTTAATAATATAAATAACTTATAATTTAATAGGTAGGTTATGTCTTATTATATTAAATAATAATATTTTAATCATATATGTTTCAAACTATGTCTTGCATATAATGTACTTTTTTGAAGAACGTCGCTCTTGAGTCTAACACAAGATAGCTCAGTGTCGATTTCATTACAAAATATAGAATATCTCAAATTTATTAAAAAATGTTAAATATATTATAAACTATTTGGGTATTATTGTTCCTTACACACTAAGTGTCGTGTGTTATGTACGCTGTCAAATATAAGGTTCTTACATTAGATTATCAGGGTGTTAAATTCTCCTCACCTTAAATAAAATGTGTCCTAACAATTTCAACATGATCTCAGTGATATAGGGATTGAAAAAAAACTATTTTTGAAATACCCACTTTGTAAATAGGTTAATATTACATCTTCTTAATAAGGGAGAAAGGAATGTACAATGGTCACATAACTAGGTTCCTTAGTTGGAGAATATATATGGGAAATGGAAACCTGGATACAGAGAAAAATCTAACATTAAAATTCTGATGGAGGGTGCTAGAGAACATGGTTAGGAGAATATTAACAATTTGAAGGCCATAAATTTGTGATGATCTAAGTGGCCAATCAATTCATCGGAAATGAAGGTTCTAGGACAACATTTTTCGTTTCCTGATCATTTTCCCTATGGTTTAGGAAGTATTTAACTCTCTAGGAATATAATTAAATATACATACTTGGTATGCTTCTATAAGAACAATCATATCCTTTCATCATGAATTGAACTATTTTTACTTCATCTCTTAGAACAATATTCATCATATATTGATGAAATATATACCTCACTAAAACCACAAACATTGTAAATCTTAAACCATTTCATAAATGTTTAACTTTTCCGAGAAAACTTATCAAATATATTAGAAATAAGGTCCCTGAATTTCAAAAATGAACTTATCCTTATCCATCAGTCAACATGAGGCAACACTAAATTTTTACATTCAAGACATGTCAATAACTTCATCATGTATCTTCTTAAAATATATTAATATCTCTAAATACCATAAAACAGTAATAGAAACATTAATTCTTCCTTATTTTATAAGTAAGAAACATGTTATCATATATATTCTGTAAATCCAAAAATATTGTAACCTTTATCAATTATAGCATAGATCACTTGTCGAACAATTAATTAATCATTTCCAAGGTAATCAGAACTTATCCAAATCAATCATTTCATCATTATTGTCTCAACATCATGAACATGTTTAGGTTTTTATTTCCCTCAATCACAAATTTTTTAATAAAAATATATTTCTAATGAATAACATTTCTTGGTACCATTAAACGAATGATTATCAAATACCTAATAAAAATATATTGTTGTATAATCCATAAATTTCACATAAATAAAAATATGGGAACAAAATAAATAAAATACTTTTACAACATATTTCATAGATCCAAATATATATTTACATTCATCATTCCACTTCGGTTGCATCAATAAAATATTCTTGACTGTAATACCTTAGCTTCTTTTAAGGTATATTCTCTTGATTTCTTGGGGAATTTTTTTGTATAATGCCCCATATTCATACAGTTGTAACACTGATTTGAATCATTTTCATTTTTCCCTTTACATAATTTTTCCCGGTGACCCTTTTCTCCACACTTATAAAAAACTCATGTTCCTTTCAATCATTTACTAGGATGATTCTTTCCACAATTAAAAAAATTTATAAAATCTTTCTTTTCATTCATCTTTTTAGAATCATTATCTTTGTTATGGGGTTTATAGAACCTATTTTTCTATTATTTTCCCTTGAATATAATAGATTGGGATAATTACTTCTCTATTTTGATGGAACATAAAACTACCTCATTGTATGATGAGGAATTCTAAGATATAAGAACCCTTCAAATATTTGGATTATGTCAAAATAAGTGGTTGATCATGAAATCTGTGTTGTGTATATATTATGTATCATACCTTTCCATCCTTATAATGGTAGCTTTATCATCTAAAACACTCTCTTCTTCCTTTTGCATTAAGAGAAGAAACTTTCTATTCATCTCAATTTGATGGTCATGATGGAAGTATTTATCAAATAATCTATCCTTAAAATTCATCCATTTCAGGAGTTAAATTTATTTTTCCACCCTTGTATTCTAGATCAGAGACCACCACTGATCAATATCACCATGGAGACCATAGTCTGCAAGTGTAATCTTTTTCTTTTTCATTGCATTCCACGGTAGTAAATAACTTTTCTAGAGACTTAATACATTTCTCACCAATAATGGGATTAGTAGTCCCACTAAATCATGGGGTCTTCTACTGCATAAATCAATCCAACATAGGAGATTCTATATGTGTAATAGGTTGATCCATTCAAGAGTGGTTATTTAACATTACCTGATAAATCATCCATAATATATTCATAACTATCTCGATTTTAATACCATATACATTGATTTCATCTATGGGAAAATGTCTACATTTTACATGAGTATTGAAACACTTCTTCCTTATAGGAGACATTTCTAGACAATAGTATATAGTATATTAGATCATAAATTATTTTCGTTCTATAACACTAATTATGGCATAACATAAATTTAGAATTGTATTCATAACTAATCTCATAATCATAAACATATATTCTTTGGGAATTTCTTTAATTCTAAATCCTTTATAATGGTAGGTAAATAAAATGTGATCTATACTAAGCATATCACCTTGGAGTGTCAAATTAGTTGCAGAGTAAGGCTTGTTTTTGTTTACTAGGTTACCTCAAGTTAGGCCCAAAACACCTTGTCGAAGTTATTATTCCTAGGAACATCTATTCTAGAACCACATCCACTTATAGAATCCATAAATAGATGTATTTCAATAAATACCTACACAATATCTACCATATCCTAAATTTTAGGATGTTATTATATAATCATCCTTAGAATCTATCTTAGGGTTGTGCTCTGGAATCTATGTTTTCTAAATCTAGTTTCTAAGGTTGTTTTTACACTTCCTCTGATACCAACTATAATTCCCAGACCCTAGAAGCTCGAAGCATGTTAATTATTACATTAAATTGGCATGATTACAAGGATTCAGATATCCAAAAAACATTCAGTTTATTGGCATTGGAAAGATATATTATATATATAATACCCATAATACATTGGGAAAAAAATAATACACTCTACCTAATAAACTAAAATGAACTTCATCCATGAATGCTTTTTCAAAGATTTTGACTTTATAACATGGGGAAAGAAACATAACAAGGGTGAGCCTAAATGATCAATAAGGGTATGTAAAGAAAAAGAAAAAATGAATCCATAAGAATAAATTAACATGGAAAGGTATGTAACTAATAACACGTTCCATACAAAAAAATAAGATAATGAAAAATCCATATAGTAAGGTAAGAAACCAAAACACATGCAATTTAATCAATGAATTGAAATGAGATCTATCTGTAGATATGTCGAAACAAAATATATTGGATGAATAATAACAAAATATAAATGAGGGATATTATTAATTGTTTGAAGTCATGTCTGGGGCACATGAAAATATATTACCATCATTACCTTTCATAATATTTTTTAAAACAATGGATAAACCCCCATTTAATTTGGGAAACTATTTTTTCTCATGAGAACCTATCGATGCATTGAGGAACTATATAATGTCTGGGCTCCACCCATCATTGTCAGTAAAAAACATTACTCATATTGAATAACCAAAATAACTAATATTACTTATCAAATAACTCTATTGAATTAGAAATGTTTATTTAATAAATTATTCCTCAATTAATCAAATAATTTTTTATGTAAACACCATATTAAAAATTGAATATGGTTTAAAAAATAGTAATATCAATTATTTGAGAATATATATATCCATGTAAATTTACAAATAATTATGATTACAATAAATTGATTTTTCAAATGAAAGTTAACAATCAAAAAAGTAGTGAGATTGTAAATATAATCATTAAGAACATTCTTGAAGGGAATAATATTTAAACATTCCAAGGTGACCTATACCACTTTAAAACATTTAAATTGTAATACCTAGAAAATTATGACATTAAATTAAATATATTATATGATGAGAATAAGGGGATTCATGATATAATGAGAAAAGAAAGTATATACACCAAATAATATTTAATTGTAACATAATAATAGTTAAGTCTTAATAGAATGTAAATTGAGATGAAATTCCCTTACTTTATCCTTTATTTTTGTTGTGTGATATCTATCCTCTTGTATAGTGGTTTAAAATATTTCACTAACTTATATAAAAACCATAATAATGTTTATAATCTCATATATTATATTTTTATTGTATTTTATTACTCTTTTGTTCACACTCATTCATTAATTTCACAATTTCCAATGTTAATTGCCCAGTTTTCTTGAGTAAGTTTTAACTTGTTACTTGTTTTTCTCATTGATTAGATCAGGGTTTCATCATATAATGAATGTAAAAAAATTAATTATTATATTTTTATTTATATTTTTCCATAATATTTGGAGATTAAAAATGAATTTCATCGTTCACGGGGACGGTAGGTCGTATGTACGAAAGAATGCTACATTCATTTCTTTCCCATATTAGAAGAATGAAAAATAAATGATACATATGTATATTATAATTCCAGTATCATAAATATGTTATATATTTCACATAGTTAAATTAAATATATCCATTTTACATTCAATATATGGTATGAATGAGCCACATTGCTTTGAGGGGTGGTAGTCCACACTTCCTCGAGCAAAATCATCGTATTTATACAAGATAGAAAGCATAAAGTTATTTTATAAATTAAAATTATATAGTTATATAGTTATTATAAATATACTATATATCATATATAAATATTTTTTCAATAAAAATGGTTACCATGAGAGGTGGTAAGGAAAAAATGAATTATCATCATTCCGTGAGGTAGTAGTTCTCTGTACACAAAAGGGGGATGTATGTTACCCATTAGATGTGTATGTTTATATTTTTAGGTATAAATATTCAATTAAAAACATCCTAGTAAATTTATTATAATTTTATGGTTATTTAATCATATAATAAGATGATTTTAGGGGTTGTATAATATAAATTAAACTAATAAACTAGAGAGAAGATGTTACATCTTAATCAAGTAACTTCTTTTGGTTTATCAGAAAAGACTTAGAAATATTTATCCCCAAATAGATGATTCCATATTGAGGGGAGGGATTTGGGGAGACTATTTTTGTATTTCATGGATGAAACAAATAGGTTTTATAGGTGTGAAAAAGTGGGATAGGTGGTTTCCATTTATACGGATGGAAAAGGAGTCACATGGAATGTTTGGAAACAAATTAGGTATACACATGTTCTTAACTAATAATATGTCATAAAAAACCATCCAAACATTTTAATGGATGTTTTAGTGTCTAAATATGTCCATAAAATGGGTTTTTTACAAGTTTCTAAATCATTTGGGACCCTAATACTAACGTATATTCTCCAATTAAGCTTAATATGACCATAATTATTGTGATTAATTTTAATCACTTTTACTAATATTTTCAAACAAAAATTTACATGGTATTATAATAGTATCAATATTATAAATATAAGAATGTTATATGTTGTATTTCAGAAATTAAAATCACAAAAATGGAAATATTAATATTAATGCTAATCTTAGATATATATGGTTTAACTAGTTTTAGTAGAAACATTTTCAAAAGATTATTGAGTTTTTATATTCAATTTCAATGTAGAATATATTATAATATGATAAATTATATTAATACATGTATTTTTTATAAAATTTTACATTTAAATTATAATTTAACATTAATAATTATTTAAATTAAAATGAATTTTTAACTAAAATGCACTATTTTTCACTATTAATCAAAAATGGAAGTTTCCAGAAAAATATCAAAAATTCACCCTAAAATAAGTTTAAAATTAGTAATTAAATAATTAAGTTTTTTTTAATAAAATTATATATATAAGTGTTTAAAATATAATCTTTAAAATATTTTCTCCATTAAAAGGTAGTAAAATTTCCTTTATAAAAATATAGGTTTTTATGTGTGAAATAGGGGTTGTTCTTAATATATGCACAAAAATACTAATGGATAAATATAAGAAAACATTATTGAATATATAACATATATATTTCATTAAAATAATTCACCAATTTTAATTAATATAATTTATTAGGATAAACCATCTTTATTATCCTAAAAATCATTTTATATAAAAACATTCTATTTATATTAATTTAGTTCCTATATTCATTTCTAATTAATTTTTAACCTATAAATTAATATTATATTATTAAAAAAAATTATTTAGTAAGTTAGTTAATAATATTAATAACTGAAAATTTAACACCTTGGTTAAGTCTTATTATATTAAAAAATTTATATTTTAATAATGTATATTTAATACTTGGTCTTACGTATAACATAACATTTGGAAGAACGCCACTCATACATGCAACGCAAGATAACTCAGTGTTGATTGCATTACAAAATATAGAATATATAAAATTTATTTAAAAATAATAAATATATTATAATGTATTAGGGTATTACTTTTCCTTACGTGCTTGGTGTCGCGTGTCATGTATAATATCGAATATAAGGTTCTTACATTAGATTTTTGGGGTGTTACAAAAGGATATCGTCATCAAGAAATGTTATTAAAAGATATGTTAAAATTTATTTTTCAAATAAGATGACATTAGTTGGTGTTACTCAGTCCTTTCTAGGGAAATGATCCAAAGGTTCTATTCATATTCTTTCTATGAATGGTTTATGGTTTGTGGCATGATGTTAAGTAAATCTGTTTCTCTTGCATTGGATAAATGTTTGTCAAATCTGTTTTTATTTCATGAGTTATATGTTTATGAAATCTATTTTAGTTTGATGGGTTAAATTATTATAAATTTTTTTTCTCTTTCATGGGATCTATGATTATGAAACCCACTTCTTTTCTGGGGTTATGATTTAATGAAATGATTATAAAACCTATCTCTTTTATATAGGTTATGATATGATTACATGTTTATGATACACATTTCAATTCATGGGTTATGATATAATTGTTTATGATATTGTGTTACATCTTTGTATTAATTAATTCTGAGAAGGGTGGGATCTATATCACTCTCCAATGCACTGGGAAAATATTTATATCTTATGAGATAGACTAAGATTGTCTTGAGAGTGAACCTTGACTACTAATATGGCCATGTGAGTGAACTATGACTACCAAGATGGTATGTGGAGTAAAATAATAATATTAACATGTCTATGGGAGTGAACAATGACTATGTATATGTTATGGGGAGTTAACCCATACTACTAAGATATCCTTGGTCGTAATTCCTTGACTAATATGGAAATTATTTTATATTACTATGTGTCTGTGAAAATCCCATGTATTATTCCTATGTTATAATTTTATAGATTATGATATTTATTTCCTTATGATTCATGTCTTATGAACATTCTATATTTATGTTATGATTCATGTTTGTGATCTTATGATATAATGGGTATGATATTCTAATTTTAGGATCACATTCTAAAAATCCAATGATCATGTTTATTCTTACATTTCTCCCATGTTTACCCTTAATAAGCATCTGAGATCACCCATTTCAATGTTTCTTTTCTCAGGGTATAAAGATATGTATTATGTATGATGTTTCTAAGAAGTTTAATAGTCAAGAAGAACCTAGTGGGAGATAATGTAGTTCACTTGTGTACTATTGTTTATGCATCCGTATTTCCAAATTAACTAGACAAATACAGTATTTGTGTGTCTGTTTATATGATGTTTTAAGTAAAATTAAAAAGTAATGTCTTGTTAATATATTAAAAGAGAGGGTCGTTATCCCCCCCCCCTCTTGTGTATTTTTATATAAATGTTTTTGGATAACAATTGGTATCCGAGCCTACTCTTCAATGAGATTACATTATTTCATACCTAACATGATAAATATAAAAACATCAAACAAGAAAATAGATATTTCATTAAAAGATATGAGATAAATTATATCAATGTCTTAAGATCCTTGCTTCAATGGTGATAATTGTGGTTCTTGGAAACCTATAATTATTATATATTTTAAAAATCATAGATTGAATTATTTTATCGAATCGTTTAAACTATATAAGATTCTTACTAGAAAAACTATACGGAGTGTAATATCAAGTTATATTAGATATTATACACCTATTAAAGAGTGAAAAATGAATACTTTTATTAGAACACTCATGATGTATGAACTTAAGATGAAATAAATAAGATACTGGTCTTATAGTTTCTATGTTAAATGATATACAAAGGATAGAGGAACTAAATTTTAGTCGTATGAATAATAAACTAGTAGTTCATATTCCACTGAAGATAAAATACAAATTTATTGAATATTAAATAAGTTTTGCAAGTGGATAATTTAATTTTATAAAAAATTCAAGAATCATTATGAAAACATAAAAGATGTCAAATTATACGAATACAAGAAATGTGGTCACATCTAACCTGACTTCCCTTAACTCAAATCTAAAATGAAATATTAGGAGAAAAGGAAATATATCTATGAAGGAAACATATATTTATTTAAAGTATTAGATTGATTATTCTAATTATAACATGGAATCTGAGAAATCACATCCAAAGGAAAATATATGTCTTATGGCTTAGACTAAAGAGGTACAATCATTTTTTCCCTCCCAATTATTACTCTATAAATTCTTCTTAAGATAAGAATAAATAGTATTGTTTCATGCATAAATATAAATATGATATTTTAATTAAAGATTACAAAAAATCTCTTAAATTATATAATATCATTCTTATTTAAATTGTCTGCATTTGCGATTAAATTTTAAACTTCATAAAGTTCAATCTTCTTGTTCCTTTCATGAAAGTGAAAATAATGATTTATTATCTAAAGTTGATTATTTGAAATTTATTTAAAGAATTTTTAATAAAGTGGTGGATTACATTAATAAAATCCTTAGTTACATAAAAATAATAATAGTAATCTTAGAATTGCAAGAAATAGTGAAAAGACAAAGCTTTATAGGAATTATTTTGGTCCTGGTTTGAAAAATAAAAAACATTTCTATTGTTAATTATTGTCAAGGAGGTATTTTTGGAAATTATAATAATGATCTTTTATTTAAATGTTTTCATTTTTTGGTGTTAATAATAACTATATTTCCAAATATTTATCTATATTTTGGGCTGGAATTCCTATTCAAAATAAGAAGATTTCCAACATAAATATATTATTTTAAACATTATTGGATCTAAATGTATATTCATATAAAAACATTCATGTTTGATTTTTTTTTGAATTTTACACAAAAAAAATTACTAAATGGTGTATGGATAGTGGCTTCTCAAAATATATTAAGAGATACTTATTAAATTTCTATGTCATGTCAATGATTGGTATACGTCCTATTGATTTTGGAGATAATACTAACGTAAGGATCATTAGAATTAAATCTATTAGAAATATGGGTTGAACTTATTTCCTATAAATTTTAGTATTAATAAATTCTATTATGTAATCTAAATGTTTTATATAGCGGGGGTGGCATTTTTTTTATAAGTAGATTTTTACGCTCTTTTATTTCATGCATTATAATGATGACTAGATTTAATTGATTAAACCTTAGTCATGTGTTTTTTGTTACATTATATTTTTATCATTCATTACATTTATGAATATATTCATAATTAATTCTATGAATAGATTTTATTTAAATTCCCTAAATATCTTTATAATATTTATTTTGAATAAAAATTATAAAGTTAAGGTGGATTTTTATTTAATGTTCAATAAGTGTTAATAGTTTTATTTTATTGACATGCGCTATACTATTGGATATATAATTAAATCATTGAACAGAACTAACAATTCATCAAATATTTTTACCATGTTTTATGGATCCTTGTAGTTAATTGTTTATTTCAAAAGGAGTTCATTTAGTCAAAATGAGTTTTCTAATCTTTGTAGAAAAAAAGATTATATTAAATGGTATTATATATTACTATTTTAATATTTTTCAATAAATATTGTTATTATGAATGAGTTTATGAAGAATTAATTTCTACATGACTCTTTATTTCTTTGTTAATGTTTAGAATATTTAATTTAATAATTTTCATTTACCATTGAATCATTCTAGTTGTGTTTATTCATGATTATTTATTGAAATCATGTGTTTGTTGTACTTTATTATTTAGTGAATAAAGATGAATTTTTGTTTCCTATTTTCAGGTACCAATTTCTTATATCATGTTATACTAGTTTGTTTTTGTATGATATACTCAACATTTTCATTTCTTTCTAATCTATATAAAAAGGATATTTTTTCAAGTTTTGTAATTATCAAAAATGTGTAGAATTTTGACTATTTCATTGCCACTTTATTTTTGTTTTTATAACTAACAACCCCTCTCAGTTTAATTTATATGTTTGACATTTTCCCACTCACTTTGATTTATGTGTTTTACATGTTCCCTCTCACATTTTTTTATATAAATATTTAAAGACTAGTCCTTATGAATATTTATTATTATTCATCATTATTATTATTTATCAATTTTTATTATTAATTATTATAATTATTAATTATTATTTTTTAATTTATATTCAATGATTATAATATTTTTGGTTGAATAAATTTTCCAATGCACAGGATTGAATATATGTATTGGATATTGAAATATTCCTTTACATATTAGATATTCCTTAATAGGAGGAACCTTATATATTAATATATTACCCATATTTTTTGTAGTGGAATTTGAAGAAATATTTATGTATTAGAAGTTTTTAAATTATGAATATGATGTAAACTATATATATAATATGAATTTTGGAAAGTACTCTTAAATAATGAGAGTTTATAAAATTCAAGGAAGTACTGAACCTTTACATATGGAGAGAAAAAAATTAAGACTCTTAGGTACTTATTTTTTACTCTTATGTATTATAGTGAGTTATAAATTTGGAAGATAATGGACTCTTACTTATGAAGAAGATATATTCTTATATATTGGAAATTTTATAAATTTTACAAAGTATTGTAAATTTATATATCAAGTATAAAGTATAATGTTTTCACGTTTAAATTTTAGATGAACATATATATTCATATATAACAATTATTTATTTAGAGGATATACCCTTACATATTATCAAGTTGTAAATTATAGAGCCTCATGTGTTATTATGTTCACATTTTTACCATTATGTTATATAAGAACTACTGTGAAATTACCATAAAAATGAATTTTCAAGTGGAAGAAGTATGAATCATTCTTTTATAGATAATATTTCTCTTTATATGATGGATAATTTGGGAAACTCTTTTTATATTCAAAATTCAAATGATGGAATTTAAAAGTTGTTTTATTACATGATTACAGGGTTCATAAAATGATTAATATAGATTGAAATGGAGGATTTAAATTATGATTCTCACTTATAAAATTATTGAAACTATTTTCAACTGCAACCATTATCAAGATATTAAAGTATTATTATTAAACTTAGAAGTAGTTCATTATTCAAAGGTATTTACTACTAGTACATCAGCAAATAAATAATAAATAGTTATAATGATTCAAAGAGGTTGATTTTTAGGAAGATAATTTAAAATTTTATATGATATATTTTTAATTTCTTTAATGTGTATTTCTTTAATATTTATTTTGGGATGAATCTCTTTGATTCCTATCAAGTTTTCAAGGGGAATATCATGGATTACTTTCACTTGTTTATTTTAAATTATTAAAAAATGGGTCCTATAATGTTTAAAATTATTTCTATTTTACATATATATATTATTGATAGATAGATTTAAGTTATACACACAATAGTTAGAAAGAAATATAATTGGAATAAATTATATATTTGATTATTCTATAGCTATTATATTTTAATATTACTTTAAAACTAAGATAAAGGGAAGAAAAATTTAAATAAAAAGATAGAGAAAGAAGGAATATTTTTTGTTTTTTTTTCTAAATTTAAGATCTTAACAAATTCAATTTCATATATACAATTTTGAATACTCACATGTTCCCTATAAAAAGACTTCGATGTTTTCGGTTGGCGAAGTTTTCAACTGTTTGATAAATTTTATTCAATTTATATCCATTTTATTTTTCTTTTTAAAGTTTCATCTTCTTATTCTTTGTTATGAGAGACTAAGTGACAAATTATTACACTTATATTTGATATCATCAAGAAAAGGATACAAAATATTAGTAAAATTATTTATGAAAGGGATATCTAGGTAAAAAATCATAAAACCTTATACTAAGTGTTAGCTACTTTCACTTGGAAATGAGATCCCTATGAAGCGTATATGAATAAAAAACATCAAGGTTGCATTTTGTGTTGGTGGATTAGAAAAGGATATATTCTATATGTCCCCAAAATACTATAAATACCTTATTTTCCCTTATCTTTATTTATTTTTTACCAACATTATTAGTTGATTAAAATCGAATGGAAGAATATAAAACAACATGCATAGGAATGTCTTAACCCCCCCCCCCCCCACACACACACACACAATCTTTATCTATGATAGTTCTTGGAAAACATGTGAGTCAATTTTTCCTTTTTTTAAGGTTAATTATAAGACATAGTTGTATCAATAATATCATAATGTTGTTATTGTCGGTAATATCTAATCCATGACCCCAAAATATTTTCCTAATAGAAAATGTCTCTCAATGATTATTTGTATTAGATCCCTTTAGTTTAAAATGATATTAAAAACAGAACTGAAAATTTAATTAGTATACTCTAGGATGATTTAGTTCCATTTAAAGATATTCTTTTTAAGCCTGTAGATTCATTATAATGAATTCAATCTTCTATATACTTTATGAACTTTTAGAGAAAGATTATCAAGATTATAGTAGTAGATCATCAGGTTTTGACTCAATATATCCTATTTTTTAAATGCCTATTACTCTTATTTAGTGACTCATCTAACTTTTTCAAACATAATTAGATCACAAAAATATAATTTACAATATTTAAATTTACAAATTTCCCTAAAAAGTGTTTCATCATAATCTCCCATTGAAAATTGGTCAAATATTTTTCAAGAAAAATCCAATATTTGATCCTAAAAATAAGAAAATAGGTATTCCTTATTAACTCCTCTTAATTATTACATAAATATCTTCTCAAATTGTCTTAATCATATTTATTTAATTATCCTCAAATCTAATTATATTTTTTCCGTTAAAACTATTCTACAAAAACCAGACTCTCTTTTTTTGGTTCAAATACATGTCAACATGAAATATAATTGTGGGGTGACACTACACCACGTGGATTGTCCTAATACTCTATCTTATTTTGTTATTGTGTGGGTGTCACATGGAATTACTATAGAAGAATGATCTCATGTACCATTATAATCAAGATCTACCCAAAATTCTTATATCTAATCATTGTAAGGAAACACTATCCATAAATTTAGAATTCAAATCAATTTTAACTCTATCAAGGCATGGATTTATGCATCACAACAAAATCTTATTAAATAAATATGAGCTTGAGTCAAAATATCCCTGATTAAATGTGTTTTTAATCAATTAATAATAACATTTCATCATCAAACATTATATCTCCTAAAATAAAATTCCAAAATTCTCAACCGTGAAGTACTTAAATATATATTATTTTTCAATAGATTATTCTAATATAATAAAATTTTATTCTTATATATCCTTCTGTGAAATGAAATTATTCCTACAAAAAATAGTTTTAGTCATACATGAGCATTGAACACATCTGGTCAATCTTACCTAAGATCCATTTAATCTTACTTGAGATTCTATATACACTTATGTAGCCTATGGAAATATAGAGTTACTCATATGAATCCTTCACATTGTACAATTTTACTCTTACTTTACCTACATGTTAAACTCATGAATCTTAAATTATTATTACAAGGAATTAGTTTATGTTGGGAAAAAATCCCTCAAGGTAACATTGCAGTATTTTTGGGTTGATTGTGTTTGTTCAAAATGTAGGTTTCCATGGAGAATTGTCGAGTTCCAAAGAAGTTGTTGACAATCCATGCTGACAAAGAAAGATGACAAAGGAATAGACGATCTGGAGGCTATACAAAAGAGCAGTACAAAGTTGCGCCGTTTCCCAGTGTTTTCCAAATTTTTGGGGTCCAAAATCTGGAAGTTTGGTGAGCATCGCGAAAAGTGGATTTCCATAAAGATCATAATTTAATATGGAAAAGGCATGAATTTCGCGAAGATAGGATGCATGGTTTGGAAATTGTGAAGACAAGAAGAATGGAGGCGGAGAGTCTTCGCGATTACGACAAGCTTTGAGAATGGTAGAGGCTGAAGTGCTTTGCGGCGGTGAAGGGATTTGTAAGGGAGCTTCACAGCGGTGAAGGGCATTGCGGGGGAGCTTCGCTGCGAAGGCACGAAGGAATGTTGACGATGACGCTTCGCGATTACGATGAGCTCCACAAACGGAAAATTTCCATGGTGCTTTGCGAGTTGGACAGAATTCCGGCAGAAAATTCAGAGCTTTGCGATTGGAGATGACGTGGTGTTGACTTCACGTAGAAGGGTCGAAGGTCATTGGAATCACATATAATTAGAGGCCGACCCCCTAAAGAGAAGTAGAGAGAATTTTCAGAGAAAATATTTTTCTCTCGTATTGCGAAGGTGGTTCGCGGAGCCAGTGTGCTTCTCGGAAGAGGATCTTCGCGGCGGCTATTGTAGCTCCGCAAAAGTTGTGAGCTCTGCGTCGGCTCAGGGAGCTTCTCGAGGGAAGTTTCTCTGCAATAGCTTGAGCTTCACAGGAGTGCTTCGCGTGGTTTCTTTGCGAGAGAGCTTCGCGAAAAGGCAGGAGCTTCACGAAGGCTTGTTTGAGCTTTGCGAAATTGGGATCCTAGCTAAGTAGGGTGCTTCATGAAGATGTTTCCAAAGTGAATTGCCCAGTGGTTAATTGGAAAATTGGTATTCATTAGTGGATGAAAGTTAGACTTCAATAGAGAATCTATCAACAATTGAAGATGCAATATTTCATGCAAATTAAAAGACCTATAGGTCTATAAACTGTGAGTGGATTCCCTTCTGAAGCAGTGAGCTTAAGAAGAGGAAGTAGGTGATCCTCTCCACCAGCAGTGAGCCAGAGAGATAGAAACAGGGAGTGACCCTTGGTAAAGCAGTGAGATGACCCTAAACTTTGTAAAGGCAATGAACCTGGGCATAGAAGTGATCTAGCCCAAACTTTGTATCCACATCTAGTGAAGAATAGTGGAATTTGGTACGACCGGCAACTTGTCGGCGTATGCTCCTTGGACGTAGCCCAGTGAGGGTGAACCAAGTAAAAATCTCCATTTCTTCCTGTTTTCTTCCCTGATTTGAATTCAAAGCATCATGATTAGATAAATAAGTAAAGAAGTGATCATAGTTTACACACAAGAGAAAACAAAGTGACCCTTGTAATAAAGAGGTCAATATCCAGTGAGGCAGGAAGAAATTTGAAAAAGAATATCCATACCCTGATTCACCCCCCCCCCCTCTCAGGGTATATAGGCCCCTATTGGTCCTAACAGTTTATACTTACATACATAGTAAAATACCAAAGTTATTATTACATAATATGGAAACTCAAAATTATTATTCTCATGTCAACCATTTATTTATTCTTATATACTCATTAAAACCACTAGATTACTCTCATAAAAGATAACATTATTCTTACACTTGTATTAAAACAACATATTTTTTATTATGAAATATCATTTTACTCTTACATAGAATACACTTTGTCAAAAACTCAAAAATCTACAACTCAAAATTTTCAGAACTCTTCACTATCATTCTAAGATTATCTCCAATCAAATTAAAACACATAAATTAATCTCAAAAAATCCTAAATAAATTCCAAATTCATCTTAGTAACTATTGACAATAAATAAAGAAAACCTTCAATAAATTTATTAATTCTTGAACAAAAATGGAATGATGTATCTCAGAGGATGAATCATACCATTTTTTACATGTTTTGAACGATGGTGTCTGATTGTAACCATCCTATATCATTCTAGTATTATGCTTTAGAAATTGATAAATTACTACATAAATATGTTCCACCAAAATAGTAGTATATTATTTCAATAATTATACTAAAAAAAATGTTTTCTCTAATCCAGGGTTTTACTTGAGAAGGGTCACATGAATTGAGGATTTGGTAGGAGAAAATTTATTCTTAGATAAGTTCAAGACATGAAAAAAAAGTGTTCCTAATTTAAATTTTTGGTTGGTGTAACACCTTAGACTAAGACAATGCATAAAACTAATTTAATTTTTGTAACCTATTTGGAATTTTTAACATCAATCTGAATTTTTAGTTTAAATCTCTATATACTAATTATTTTTTTTCCATGTAATTTTTTGATATTCTGGAATAGGAAATTCCATCAGTATTTCAATCCTCCATGAATATTGATACCTCATAGATGAATAAGGGGTGTTGGGAAAAGGTTAAGAATTATGTATCAGAAGTTGGTCAAGCTACAGGTTATATTTAAGATATTATTTTAATCTATATTCAGGTTTGGGAAGGTTCATTAGTGGTTGAAATCATTTCAAAATTATTTAGTATGGATTTTGTGCTATTTAAGAGTTTTCTCAATTTTTTATAAATTTCATTAACTCCATTATGTAAGATTAATCTAGTAAAGAGTTTCTCTTATATATGTATACCCTCCATATATAAGTGTAACCCCCATATGTGTCCAAAAATTTGATAAAGTGTGGGATACAAGGAATACCTAAGGGTTGGGAAATAGTAATGGGTGATATATAAAAGTAAACCCTTGATATGTAAAAGTAATTTAGAAGAAAATGAATACCTAAGGGTATTTCCATTAAAGTCTAAAATAGATAATTATTGGATTCAGCTATATGTGTAGAATTTAGTCCAGTATATGTAAGTGTTCTCTCCTTGTTGGGTTCTGAAAAAATGTTGATATGCCTGTAATACATAAGAATAACCCTTTATGCAGGGGTGAGAATTTGGTAAAGTGTTGGAATTACCTTATGGTGTGTAAAAGTAAAACCATGGTATATAAGTGTCTTACATGTGATAAACAGTAGTGATTAATAGTAACTTACCAAGATACATAGGGGTTCTAGACTTTTTGAACTCTGGTTACAATGTTTCATGGGGCATTCCCTATGATGCACAAGAGACATCCAGTCTATGAAAACTCTTACAAATGGTGTTAATATACATAAGAATCTTATTTTTCAAAAAATTGGGGAATATTTGCATCCTATTGGTATGTAAGAGTCCTTAGGGTGTTATATAAGGGTCAAGGTGTTCATGAACATTTAATTTTGAATATTATTATTTTTGTTTTTAAAAAATATTGATATAATGTTTAAAAAAATTATTAAAATTTATTTATGATAATTTCTTTTAAAATACTATAAATGCACCTAGAATTATTTATTTCATTCCCCTATACACCCTAGAGTGATATCTTCATCAAATATTATTGGATTTATGTACCATTTATTTTAAGTGATATATAAAGGTAAATATATCACTTTGTATTTATTATTCCACTATTCTCCCCCTCCCTTACTAAAAACTTATTTTTGTGTCTCTAAGGTTTGTTTTGGTAATTATTTTACAAAGGCATGGTTGAATCATCTTGGCCATAAGTGGATTTGGTGTGTCTTGGAAAAAAGAGATCCTAGGAGTATGAACACACTAGGATTTCAGTGGATTCATTGAGTTTTTTCACTACCTTAAATTATTTATCCATTTCCATTAATATAGGTAAAATTTATAGATATATTGAGATGACAGATTTGGTATTTTTAATTTTAAATGTGTTGGTGGATAGAGGAGGTGATGCACACCCCTGTTTCTCAATTTTTTGGTCATATGAGATCACATGATAAATAATTCTTATATTATTAATTAATTTTTAATTGTTGGATTAATAGTTCATACTATATAAATTAATTATAACTGATTTATAATTAATTTATTAAATTTAATTGGAGTTAGGGGCTCATGTTGATGGGTGGAAATCAGCCAGTCTTTGATGATTATGGGAAAGGGTTTTTGATCTTGTATATAAGTGAACAAATCTAAAAAATATTGGTGGTCCCTAAACATATCCCTAGTTTTTTTACATTTTTTATTTGAATTTAATAATTTGGTCTCACCACTTGTTTTTGGTCAACCATAAATTAAAAATGAATTTTTTTTATTAAAAATTATTTTAGTAGAAAAGAAGTTTCTTGGGTCATGATAAAACCTTTAATATAATCTTAATTCATCGGTCATTAATGGTTGTGGGAATCACCATAGATGTGTTCCTGTTTTTACATATAGATCCTACAGTTATATAAACAAGTTTAAAAATGTATTAGACCATTAAAAGATGTCATTAGTTCACTTTGAGTTTGCAAGTGTGATGAAAAAAATTATTATCCAATATATGATTCATATATAATATCATGATAATTTATGACATATGGACAACTAGAGAGATGGGTTAGTGTTCCTCTTAAATTTTTATATCTGTGTGTGTGTGTCCTAGTGGGGATACCGTGAAATGAATTAATTCTTGGTTTGATGAGAGGATCGACATATCTTGACCTTGGAAGTTAGATTGGATTTATATCATCTCTCTTGTGTGATGTTTATATTGCATCACTTTTGAGGTTTATTATTCCATGATGTGGTCATATTTATATTGGGGGAATTGATTCCTTGAGTGGAGGGTTTGACCATAGAGTTGGGAAAATGAAAAAGGTACTCCAATCTCATGTTTCACCTAAAGGGATTAGTACAGGGTGTCTCATACGATGATATCCTTGAATGGATGTTATGAATATTAGGGTTATTGTTCTTATAAGGTCGACCTAGATATGTGTATTGAGTTTAATTTATTGTAAAACAGGAGTGATATGTTATATGATGGAACTACCACAAAAGAGGGCAAGGGAAGCGCCTCGTTCTAACAACACAAAGTAGAAAGCACTAATAAAGGGGGAGCCTTTATCGGCGCGAGATAAAAATGCTGATACATGTATCCTTTATCAGTACTAAGAAAATTGCTGATAACAGGTACACCTTTATCATTTCTTTTCTTAGCATTGGTAAAGGATTCATTTATCAGCACTATATTTAGTGATGTTAAATTTTTTTAATAATATATATATAGTTATTATATTTATATTCAAAAATAATGTTTACTTGTATACATTATCTAAAAAATGCATGTTTATAATTAATATATATTTTTTAATAATTAAAAAATATATATATAATGTTTAAAAAGAGTATTTATAGGATTAAAATTATATATATATATACATATTTAAATAATTATAAGATTATAATAAATTTTATTATATAATAAATATATTTTTTTAGATTTTTTAGATTTTTTAGATTTATTATAGATTTTTATATTTATATTTATTAGATTTATTAGATTAATTAATTTTACTTTTTATATTTATTTGATTTATTTGATTTATTTATTTTATATGATTATTGGATTTATCAGATTCATTATATTTGTCATATTTGTTTTATTTAATATATTTATTTTATTTATAACTAATATATTTAAATACATTTATATATATATATATATATATATCAATTATTAAATATATATGTGTTTCTAATAAATTTGGTAAACAATTATATTGATCATGCGTGCATATGTGTATGATAATGTTCATTTATACATCCTTTCTTATTATTCATGTTGTCCATTGATGGCTGGATTTTTTTTATGTATATTTATTAGGTATATGATTAATTCATGTTACCCATATATACTATTATTTTCTCAAAAGTACTAATAAAATGACATAAAATATATTTAAATAATAAACATACTTCTTATATTTATAATTATCAAATTTTAATTATATATAAATACTTTTTAAATATATTAAATTTTAATTATAATTAAAACTGTATATATATTTAAATAATTATAAAATTACAATAAATATATATATTATAATTATATATATATATATAATTATGTACAAATATTTATACAAATATTTATTTACAGTTATAATTATTACTAAATATATATATATATATATGTGTGTAAATAATTAAATCATTATAATAAATATATTTATTATACTACTTATAAAGTTATAATATAATTAAATAAATATATTTATAAATATATACAAATATTTATAATTATAATTCCTAAATGAATATAGATATATTTAAATAATTAAAAAATTAAAATAAATCTATTAATTATATATATTTATATACAAATATTTATAAATAAACACAATTATGCTACTTCGGTGGTGGTGCTGTGGTGAAGGAGAGTGGCACATACACACCGTTCATTGGAAGGTTCAGGGTTTGAATCCTGGTAGTCCGCTTTCGGGGCGAGCCTCTCCCCTAGGATCCACCCACCTTGCCGGGTCACCCGGTCTCATCTGGGCGGGAAAAATGATGTGCGGGCCAATCGCTGATGGATCACTTGACGAACCATCACTGTCAGGTCGTCACCCTTCGGGATGCTCTGCCATCTCAGCTGGAAACGACTCCTTAAAATAAAAAAAATAAACAAACACAAATATTCATAAATATTATTCTAAATAAATGTAGATATATTTAAATAATTAAAAAAATATTATAAATATATTTATATATATAATTATAAATATTTTTTATAATATTATAATTATTTATATATATATATATAATTAATACTATAAATAAATATTTACTTATTATAATTACTAATTTCAAATAAATATGTATTTATTTTTTAGTTATAAATATAAATAAATATATATTTTTGTTAATAATTGTTAATTTTAAAAAATTATTTTCCAAAATAATGTTATATATAATTAAATAAATATATTAATAAATATATAGAAATATTGATAAATAAATACAAATATTTATATTAATAGTTATAGATAATTACAGACATATTTAAATATTTGTAATAGTATAATAAATACATTAAATTCATATATTAATAAAATTATGAAAATTACAAATATTAATTAGTTATAATTTTATAATTATTTATATATATATATATATTTATATATTCATTTATAATTATAAATATAAATAAATATATACCATATAATTATAAATATACATATATATATGCCTATAAATAAGTATAAAATCAGAAGAAATATAGTTGTATATATCTATAATCTTATAAATATATATAATTAATATTATATATAAATATTCTATGATTATAAATATAATAAGTATATTTCTTATAATTTTATTATTATTTAAATTATAATTTTATAAATAAAAATAGTTATTTATTTATATCTATTTATAAATATAAATAAATATATAAATATGTTTATATATTTATCATATATTTAATTTTAAAAATATATCTATATATTAATATAAATAAATTATTAACATGATATCTTTATCAGTGCTTTTTTTATCACTGATAAGGATCGGCCTTTATCAGCGCTATAAATTTAGTGCTAATAAAGACATGTTTTATCTATGCTTGTTTAGCACTTATAATGGATTATCTTTATCATTGCTAAAAAACTGCTGATAAAGGTATGTTTTATGAGCATATTCTACTTTAAAATTTTTAAAACATACCATTACCAATGCTTTTTAGAAAGTGCTGATAAAAGGTTGATCGAGTTTTATTAGAAAAAAATAATAGTCTTCTTCATACCAGCACCCCACAAACTCTCGCGGAAGCTGACCTCTACGTCGCCAACTTCTACTCTGCCCCGACCCCAGCTCTACCACCACCGACCTCTCCTCTACTGTCTCCTATTCTACTGTCGTGAACTCCTCCTCTTCCACTAACCCAACTCTATTGTGAACCCTCAGCTACTACTCCTCCTCCACTGTGAACCTTGATTCCCCGTGCACCTCTCCTATACTAGAGGAATCCTTCGTTGCACACCTCTCCTTCACTGTGAACTGACCTTATCTGCACATTGAACAGCACCTCCATGGTGAGTTTTCTCCTCTTTCTCATACTTTTTTGATTTTATTATAGTGTGATATTAATGGTGATCTTGTGGATTATACAGGCTAAATGCCCCGCTAAAAATCATGGTTGTTAGTGGTCTTTGTTTGCGCAATAAATGAATGGCATGTTGGTTTTCCTTGTTTCCACTATTACTGCACTATCAGCCAATTATGTTTTGCAATGGAATTACCATTTTATTTTAAATTATATATATTTTAATTTTTGGAGTTTTATATTTGGAAATCCTGATAGAACCTATGTGATGGTTTAGTTTTTATTCATAACATCTTTTCAAAATATGATTTTTCAGAATTTATTGATGAAACTTATTAATTTGGTTTGAAGCTTGGTGTTTTAATAAAATCCTTGGAATGGGTCACCCTAAAATGTAATGGTTTTAAAGAAATTTAAATAAATTAGCTATGCTGAAATTATAAAGTTCTATATTTGTTTTATTCATACATAAAAAGTTGATTGTCTTTATCTATTGTAATGGATTATAAAAATGTGTATTTTTATACACTTGTATATATAAAATAAGTTTTGGAAAGTAGTATTATAATTTAATTTAGAAGATTATGTGGAGACCTTAGGTATACTAGTGCTTTATTGATTTTAAAATTTGAATCATTTTATAGATATAGTATTGGAATTCATTCAAAGGTATTTAGATTGTGATTATTATGCTATTGTTTGTGACTTTATCTTCTTGAGGGAGTGATGACAGTTAAGAAAGATTGGTTCACATGTGTAGTGAACCATTTTGGATCTAAAAAATTTACTAAGTACTATTGGGTGTGATTAAATGAAATTAGAAACATATGGTTTGGGTATAATCATCGTTTATTCATGTTCAATGTGTCTATGGAAAGGGATTTAATGTTAATATTACATTGAAATTTTTGGAGCTATGGATGTGAAAATAGTGTGGTTAGTCATTCTTAAGGATATTAGAAAAGAGTCATATTCATTATGTTCTTTCAAATGTTTTTGGTAGTAGATTGGAAAATAGTTGGATTATATGTGGTGATTCTAGGATCAATAGTCTTTAGTTCATTTTTTAGTTCTAATATGAATACTCGGTATGATGTGAATAGTGGCCATCCAGTCCCTAGGATTCACTTGAGTCATGAAGTAGGTTTTTCTAGGATCTTTTGGTAAAGGGGAATTTTTTTAATTTGGAAAACAGTTGCATAGTCAACTGGATGGGTGTTTGATCACTTTTGATATGTGTATAACTTAGGGAATAGGGAATTTCGGTGTTAATTTCAAGACCCAAGACTCTGCTATAATAATTAACACTCCATTACTATAATTATTTCACAACGTACATTATATATGGTATTAAATAGGGACCTCCGTATTCCATCATTCATTTTGAGGTCTTTTTAATATAATTTTTTATTTGATTGAAACCTTATAATAATATATCATATTTTTTATATAAATATCTTATTTGGGGGTCCATTTTTGAGTTTTTTACACACTTTTATATGATAAATATGTCACATAGTTTCATTTGTAATTAATCATTGGATGAAATTGAAACATTAAGTTGTCCAATTATGCCAATCCACCATGATGAATATTTGTAAGATAGAAAATTTATCTTAGATTAAACATTATTTTATTTTTATATTATATATAATTTAAATATTCTTGATTCATATTATTGATATATAAAAGAAATCACCGCATTCCACTTAAAAATAAATAAATTATATGTCAAAAAAACCAATTTAACCTTCAATTAACATTATGATTTTTTTATGATGTCATTGATTGGTTGACTATGTGGGAATGAGTAAGATGAAATTAAAATCATGATTGATAAAAAATAACTTAAGGAATAATTTATATTAAGAAAATTGGTATTCCTATAGAGTCAATGGTGTAATTAATATTTATATAAAACATATAGTGTTTAAATTGTTCATATTAAATTGTTCTACTATCCACCAAAACCATTGAAGGGTCAACTGAAAATTCAAGGGAGGATGACCATTTCATTGGGACATCATAATCATTTCATAGTGGTCTCAATGTAGATTTTGTTTTTATGTCATAGGAGACCACAATGAATGGATTTGGATCATCGATAGAGGGATCAAATCCCTTTAGCCTTTATAAAAAGAGTTTAACAATCATGTTATATATTTTTTCAATATACATCATGTTGCCTTTTGTTATTATTTGTTTATTGCCTCTTTCATGTAATTTAAAATAAATATTAAACCAAATATATAGATAATGACTTCTTCTCATGATGATGCTCTCAATACCAAGGCATAATAGGTCTCTCAACTTGTTGCTTCTCGTAGTGCAGAGGACCAATAGGTTTCTCAACCTATTTCTTCTACTTATACCAGTGCATATGTACAACCACTATCTGCATGTGTTGATGCTAGATCTCCAAAGTAATATATTAATGATGTTGAAACCAAAGAAATTATAGGAAAAAAATTGGTGCTGCATAAAAAACAGGAGCATCACAGTTTGACAGTGTTAGAAAAAATCCTTAAGGAAAAAGAGAAAAGCATAAAATATGAGGTTGAATGGAATAATAGGGGACAACATGTTAACCCCAAAAATTCCATTATCATTAGTTACAATGGAATATTAAATCGTCAATGTGTGCAGATTGATTTACATTTGTCATCCCTTGTAGAGTACATTTATAGTGGATGACTCACACATGGACTATATATTACGGCTTATTGAGAGGATTCATAGAGCCTTTAGCACAATTTAAATGTAATGTTATCTTAAATATGATGAATTTAATATAAACCCATACCCACATCCAATTTATGCACACCTAAAACCCCATGGAGCTTGGGATGCATGTACTAGCTATCGTGCGGAGAATTATTTTTAGGTATATTGTGTTTGGTAATACATTATTTGATGATATGTGTATTTATCACTTTGATTGAAAGGTTTTTAGTTATGAAATAGAAACAGAGTGCTAAAAATAAGGAAAAAGAAGAAAAACCGGTGCATCCCTATCATAAATCAAGAATGGGGTACACTTCAGTTGAAAAAAAATTGGTACATATTTTAAATCTACCCTCATAGTTTTATGAGAAATAAAACAACACCATAACTATGTAACTCTATTTATATGTAGATTGATGAATCCAACTCCAATGTCAATTCATTCCCATTCCATGTTCTATGGAAGGAGGTACGTGTAAATAAAGATAGGAACTAATAGATGAAAACACACAAAAAGTGTGGGAAACATGTGTAAGTATGAAAAAATAAATATATTTTTTATTTAAATTGATTTTACAAAACAATAAATACTTATTTTCCTATCTTTTCTAACTAACATAGTAAGAGGAATCAGTAACACCCAAACTGGATGCGGACATACTTTCGGTGGTGTTGATACAAATAGAAAAGTATGTCCATGTCAGAGGTGAAGGTTTTGGGGTGACACCCCAAACATTTTTTACGAAAAAAACAAGAGAAGGATCAAAGTGATGAAATAAAAATGATGAGATAAATAATATCTCTACTTGAAGAAAATATGAAATTGTAGAGATAATTCATGGAAAATATGATTTTGGGTGATAAAGAGAAGAAAGAACTCAAGAACAACCATCACGCGAAGATCCCGCCCCACCCCCACTAGCTTTGAGGAGAGCCATTAACCTAAAAAACATGTCTTCGATGAGGTAATTAATGTTCTAATAATTGTTTCTATTAATTTTGAATCATATATACACTAATAACATTCATGTATAGATATTTTATAGGGTGAAAATGACTTTGATTTATATCTATCAACACCCACTCGTCACCTTGTAGCGAGGTCCAAAGTGTTTAATATTAATAACACCATGCTATAAAATAGACCAATTACAATATTTCATTTCAAAGTGTTGATTAACATATACCATGATCTGAGCATCAAGCTACAAATTCCAATTGATGACAAAGATATTCATAAGTTCTAAAAAACTCTTGGAATATTCATCGCATGGTCGTTGCATGTTGTAAAAAATATGTCGACAAGGGGGTATTCATTTCCAATTTATTTTTCAGGATAAAAATTTAAAATTTAATGACAATTTTTTTGAACTGATGAATGTTATTATAGACTGACACAGTAAAGGTTTGAAAATAAATAACAGCTTAAAACCATCTCAAGGATCAACCAACTGATCAAAAAGATCTACCGAAATCACCTTAAACCCTCCCATTATATATATATATGCATTTATTATCATTCCATGCTCATGTGAATTTAAATTTGAAAGACCATGGGGTTCACACAATTCATTTTTATGAAAATATGTACACTAGGGAAGATCCAAATTTCATTAGTTTTGACAATTTAAGTGAAATCCTGGAGCATGATTGGCTAGGAGGCCCGGTTGTAAATATATACATGAGGTATGTTTTTTTAATTTTATTTTCCAAAATATGATATACTATGATAATTATGAATAAGTAAATTTCATATTTATCATAGGCGTATATATGGAAAATAATTAAAGGGATCCCCCATGAACAAAAATTTGGACTTGTTAGTCCACACATCACCTATCTAGAACAAACAGATATAGAATCTGAGAAAGAGGGTGAAATAGTGGTAGGCTGGTTTAAATCATTTAACATCAAAATACAAATAACAGACTCTTCTTAATACCAAAGATTTAGGGGTAATACTGTAAAATTTAATCATATCAAATATATTTTAATTTCATTCCTTAATTATTCATTTTTTGTATTTTTATGCAGTATTGGATGCTCATATCGATCAATTTGGGTACTTGAAAGATTTATTTTTTTCATTCAATGCATGGATATCCAACCAAAATATGATGGCATTTTTCAAATCTAACATTTCAGAAATAAAAATTTAGTTATATAATTTATATTATCTTTTAATGAGGACTCGGTTATGATAGGGAGGTGTGTGAATATAGTCTACATCATAGAATGAGGCCAGGGGAAAAGGACAAGAAAAATCACAAGTATTATGACTTGATACAAATCAGGGTATATATAATAATATTTCACTATCCAAACACATATAAAAAAATTACTTATTTTTCTCAATTTTTTTGCAGTGTCTGAAACAAAAAATTCATAGAGAATGTGGTTATAATGTTTGTAAATTTAAGAAAGAGATCATATTCCATAAACAAACCAGCATCCTTAAAGATGTATTTTTGAAGACAATTACTCCTTCATTTTAAATATTTATTAATCCTTAGTTATTTATATTTTTTTAGTACTACCGTGATTTTCAAAAATACTCATATTCAAAAGATGATATATATTTTTTTAGAAAAGAATGGGTGACATACCTGATGGAAGAATTTACATAAATAGCATGAATATGAGATCTGTATGACTCGAATTGTCTATTTTTATTTAAAATTGTTAGTATTTTTAGTAAAAAGAACAAATGTCATACTAAAAACTGATAAAATGCATTAATATTATTTTTATACTTTAGGAAAATTATCCATAAGTCATTTGTGAAATGTAGGAATCAACTGCACCTAAATATGAAAAATGGTGTGACTATTATAACTTTTAAGTGTGTATTTTTATAATAAAATAACAATAAATTTAGAAAAAAGAAGAAGTGACATACTAAAAATTGAGAAAAACGCATTTATATTTTTTTGATAAATTAGGAAAATGATCCCTCAATAATTTTTGACATGTAATAATAAACAAAACCTCAATTGGATGAACAATGTGACTGATATGACTTAAAGTATCTCTTATCAGTTTAAAATTGACATTTTAGCTCAAAATATGTTACTCAATGAAAACCAAGAAAACTCAATTTAATTGTCTTCATAGTCTGGTAAAATGATTCAAAGTTTCTTTATGATTGCTATCAAACATTGTCATGTCAATCCGATGCACGGTGCAGTCAATATGACTCAAAATGTATGTTTCCAGTTTGAAATTATATTTTAGTGAAAAAACACAACCGGCCAACTAAAAATTGAGAAACAGCATTCAGATTGTTTTAATACTTTATAAAAATTATTTATAAGTCATTTTTGATGTATAGGAATCAAACTCACCTCAATATGATGCACAGTGTGACCGGTTTAACTTTAACTGTGTATTTTTATAATAAATTAACAATAAAGTTAGCAAAAAGAACAAGTAACATACTGAAAACTGAGAAACCACATCAAAATTGTTTTGATATATTAGTAAAATTATCCATATTTCATTTTTTATGTGTAAGAATCAACCACACCTCCATCTGAATAACAGTGTGACTGATATAACTAAAGTGATTGTTATCAATTTAAAATTGACATTTTACCACAAATGACATCACTCACTAAAAAACAAGAAAACTCTCTCTGATTGTCTTCAGGATTTATGAAAATGATTATTTAGTTCTTTAGGACATGTATGGTGTTGTCTCATGTCAAATCGATGCATGATGTGGCTGGTATGACTAAAAATACATGTTTCCAATTTAAAATGATATTTTAGTAAAAACACAACTAACATACTAAAAACTAAAAAAAATCATTTGGATTGATTTTATACTTTAAGAAAACGATCTATATGTTATATTTGCAGTTTATGAATCAACAGAACCACAATATGAATCATGGTGCAACCTGTATGAATTTAGGTGTGTATTTTTTTAATAGATTAACAATAAATTTTTCAAAAAGAACAAGTGATATACTGAAAACAAAGAAAATGAATTCATATTGTTTTGATATATTATTAAAATGGTTCATTAGTAATTTTTTATGTTTAGGAATAAATTACACGTCAATACGATGAATGGTGTGAGTGATATGACTAAAAGTGTCTGTTATAAGTTTAAAACTGACATTTTAGCTCAAAACGCATCACCCACTAAAAACCAAGAAAACTCACTCTGATTTTCTTAATAATTTATGAAAATGTTTCATAAGTTCATTTTGATGTGTATGAAGTAGTATCATGTGGAACTGCCACACGGTGTGATCGTTATGACTAAAAATACATGTTTCCAGTTTGAAATGATATTTTAGTAAAACAAATACAACTAGCATACTAAAAACTGAGAAAAGACATTTGTATTGTTTTGATACTTTAGGAAAACGTTCTATAAGTCATTTTTGACATGTAGGAATCACCCACACCACAATTTTACACATGGTAAGACTGGTATGACTAAAAATGTCTTTTTTATTTAAAATTAACATTAATTTTTATTAAAAACATAACATGCATAATAAAAACTGAGAAAATGCATTTGGATTATTCTGATAATTTAGTAAAATGATACATGAATTATTTGTAACATGTAGGAATCAACCCCACCACAATAAAATTCACAATGTGACTGATATAAATCCAAATGAATCTTTTTATTTAAACTTGAAATCAATTTAAGTAAAAAAGAACAACTGACATACTAAAAACCAGGAAAACACATTCACATTATTTTGATACATTAGGAAAATGATACATGAGTAATTTTTGACACATATTAGTAAATATCACCTCAATATAATGTACAATGTGACCAATATGAATAAAATTTTCTATTATCAGTTTAAAATTTATATTTTACCTCAAAACGTGTCACTTACTCTAAACCAAAAAAAACACTTTCTCATTGTCTTCATAATTTAGGATAGTGATTCTTAAGTCCTCTATGAAATTATAAAGTATTATCACATCAAATTGATACATGATGTGACCATTATGACTCAAAAATAGATTTTTTGGTTTGAAATAATAGGTTAGTAAAAAAACACAACAAACATACTGAAAACTGAGAAAACGCATTTGGAGTATTTTGATACCTTTCAACACTGATCTGTGAGTCATTTGTGAAAAATAGGAATCAACCACACCTCAATCCGAAAAATGATGTGACCTGTATAAATCCAAATGCATTTTTATTTAACATTGAAATTAATTTAATTAAAAAAAACTAGTGACATACAAACAAAAGATAAAACGGATTCGGATTGTTCTGATAATTTAAGACAATGATCTATGAGTCATTATTTGTGTGTAGGAATACACCACACCTTAATCTGACACATGTTGTGACCAGTATGACTAAAAGTGTCTGTTATTAGTTTAAAATAGGCATTTTAGCTCAAAACATTTCACTCACTGAAAACCAAGAAAATTCCCTCCGATTGTCATCATAATTTAAGAGAGAAATTTGTAAGTCCTTTTGTATGTGTATGAAGACATTTCACTTTAAACTAATGCATGATGTGACCGGTATGACTCAGAATAGGTGTTTTTGGTTTGAAATGATATTTTAGTAAAAAAACACAACTATCATATTCAAAAAAATAAAAACCCATTTGAATTATTTTGATACTTTAGAGAAATGATCCATGAGTCATTTTTTATGTGTAGTGATCAACCACCCCTTAATCTGAAAAATAATGTGACTGCTATAAATCCAAATATGTCATTTAAATTTGATATTAATTTTAGAAAAAAAACAAAGGACAAACTAAAAACCAAGAAAACCCATTCATATTGTTTTTTTATTTTAATACAATGATCCATAACTCATTTATGACGTTTAGGAATCAACCCCACCTCAAAACGACGCACGGTTTGACCTGTATAACTGAAAATGTGTCCTTTTTATTAAACATTGACTTTTTATTAATATATTATTTCATATTAATTTTTAATTTATTTATTTATAGTATTACTAACATAATATTTGTTTTCTTATATAGGTGGAACCATTTTCTTGAGTTGGGATGATTTTTTGAACAACTAATAACATAAGCAGACATTTTTGAGAAGGGATCGTGGATGTCAAAGTATGAAACATTAATATTTTTAACTGTTTTTTGGATAATTGTAAATGAAATTATATAAAACATTATTTGAAATGTATATAACATTGTTTTCAAAACCATTGGGTGTGTTTCTTGTTCTTGGGTGCGCTGCGTAGGTGATATTTTGTGTAGGTAGTGTGTGTGTGCTGTGCAGGTGTAGGTTCTGATGGTGGGTGTGTTGTTTTATAAAAATCACATCATAGGTAATTAATCCTTTATAAGCACTATTTTGAGTGCTTATAAAGTCATCCTTTATCAGTGCTACTTCGAGCTCTGATAAAGGCCCATTTATCATTACTAATTAAAGTGCTGATATAGTTGTCTTTTATCAGTGCTTGAAATAGAACTGATAAAGGGAACCACTATCTGTGCTAAAATAGTGCGAATAATGGGAGTCTTTTATCAGTGATTCTTTTAGCATGGATAAAGTATTCCCTTTATCAACACTTTTTAGTGATAATAAAGGGGACCCCCCCCCCCCTTACCTTTGCTGAGATTAACAACGATTTTCTAGTGCTGTTAAAAGCTTCTTCTAGCACTGATAAAAGCACTATCTGTAGTAGTGTAGTTACAATGGGTGTGTTCTAATCACCCTAATAATTATAATATATGATTGTTCCATATTGTTACGTGTCCCTAGGGGTGTGTATAATTTATGAGGGTTCTATGGTTGGATTTTTTCAAATGGATGTTTATTCTATATGAGTATTTCTTGATAAAATATGGTTCCCTAGGTATGTATGATTTATGATAGTTATATGGTGGGATATTCCCCTCTATCAATATGTTATATGATATTTCTCAGGTGGGATGTGACCTTGTGGTGTATGATTTAGGAAAGTATAGTGGGATGCATCCCATTGGGTATATGTTATATGACTATTCTAGGGGTGGGATGCCCCTGGTAATGTAATTCCACAAAGGTCTTATGGTAGGAAATGGTTCCCCTTTGGTGGTTATTTTCAGAAACAAAATCAAGGAGGGATATAGTTTACACTTTATGGGGATGTATCATGCCCATAGAGATCTGGGACTAGTCAAAACCAGTACGTTCAACCTCAATTGTCACCTTATAACTCTAGGATCTATGGTGATTTATATTAATACACATTCATAACTTATTTATTCCTTATAAGAGTATCCCATTGTGGATAAATTATATTTACTATTTATTTTATGGACATCACGGTGAACTTCTAAGAAAAAATCTTTCCCTACTCAAGTATCCCTAACACTTTTTCAATTGAGTAGATCTTTTAATCATAAAATAAGTTGGTAAATGGCATGGTGTTTGATTATTGAGCTAGAGAGATTGGTTGGAGTCATAATATTATATTGGATTAGTACTTGGGTCTATGTTATAGTAGTTTATGTTTTTTTGTTTTAGTCTGACATGTTTATGATAAACCCATGAGATATCTTATAAATGTATTCCTGAATCATGTGACATTTAGGTAGTTTATTTCTTATAGAAAGTGATATATTATTTATTCCTAATTGAATTTGTCATTTTTTTTAGTTGTTATTTTCAGTATTAGGATGACCAATTTTATATCAGTTTATACTTTTTGACTATAATATTATGGTATAGTCTTCCTAATATTTTACATTAGACTCTTTATTCTTGTCAGCATGCCTTTGGCCACATAGTGAACCATTTTGGTTACTATAGAGTGAGCCAGGTGAAGAAATTAGAATTTTGTATCAGAGAACTATTTCATTTTTCTCACTTTTTAGAATACACTATACTTGATATAGGAATTGGTATAATATAGAATGGATATTATGTCGTGTTCCTATCCAGCACATACATGATATGAAATTCAATTTTTTATTTATTTTGGTTTGTTGTTCTATCTTTTTTAAGATATAAAAGAATTGATTTTTATTAAGAATGGTATTTTGGATTTATTGATTCATGGTTTTTTCATCTATCCATGAGTGAAAAGTGGTGTGTGGTTAGGAATCATTTTATGATGGTAGGTTCACATGACATATACATGGGTTTGGGTGATCCTAACACTAGTTATAGAAGATGAAAACAGAAATAATGATATATTTTATAGTTATTTTAAGTGAAAACAGTAAATTATTTTATGTTTCCCCAAATAACATATTGGACTAATTATAAATAGAGAAACAAAATGGATTTTATTCTATTAGATACAGATCATTAGGTGATGAAGTCATTTATATTCATTTGGATGTCACCTTGATCATCAATGGGGTGATTTGGTATAACGACCCATACTTTACGTACATGGTTATTACTTCAAAATTGAAGCATACTTATTATAACAAATAACAAAACCATGAAAGGACCGTATATGTATAGTGTCTTTAGAAACTGGGAAACATAAACAACTGGTTCATAAAGCATCTACATTGTCTCCCATTTATTTCATCATATTTATAGTCCCTTTTTGGAATATCTTACTTAATACCCTTCTTCCTGACCTGGGGAAAGAAAACATACAAAAGGGTGAGCTCAAATGCTCAGTAAGGGTAAACAAGAGAAATATCAATTACATCAAATTCATAAGAACATAACATTTTGAAAATCTTATCCTGCAAAAGAGATCATAATTTAAAAACATTGGATAAATCATAGTAGTGAAATGTAATCCCAATAATCATAACTTAAAACATGAAACTTTGTGTCATACACACATAATCATAGGGAATCATTTCTTATTAGTCAAGACTCATTGGCAAGACTATCTTAGTGGACAAAGTCCATTTTTGAACAGAGTTCACTCCTCATTTCAGTCTGGTTTCAATAAACTTGTTTGACCAGTCGTTCCATCCATGTCTATCTCATGAGATATAAAATATTTATCCAATGAATTGGAGGGAGATATAGGTCCCACCCATCTCATAATTATACCATTCTTATGTGTGCCACAAAATCATAAACCATACATCATAGCATGACCCATGTAATAAAAATGGGAATCTTAAACATTGTGACATCATAAAAAAATTCATATAAGATAAATAAATTCATAAAAATAATTCCATCACAACATAATCAAATCAATGTAATAATATGGATAGAAACAAAACCCTTTATTATTATAGATGGGAAATAATTTTGATAAAACACTTGAACTCCATTCTTGAGGAAAATATCCTTTCTACGTCAAAAACACTTTTCCTTTCTTAACATGTCATACAATTATAAACTAAAATAAGTTGATTAAAAATAAACTTGAAAATTTGTAAAGGAAGCTTCTTGGAAATAATTTTTTAAAAATCTATTCATGTCGTATAAGTTAAAAAAACATTCTTCTCATACTTTTGTCGGAAAAGTCAAAAAGTACCTCGTACGAAAAACGACAAAAGATTCCTTTCATATCATTTACTAAAAACTCACCGAAGGGTAAAATGGATTTAAAAAATTGTAGGTGGATGGAAATAATATTACATATTGAGGAAACAAGGATGTGGAGGATAAAATTCACCCCATTAAATACCAAAGTATAAACAATCTCGGATAAAAATGAGATTGTGATATTTCCCTTACCTTAGGTCTGATATGCTTCGTAAGTGTCTGAACCTCTTTTATAATGATTTAAATAATATTATTGACTTATTCCGGAATCATAATTATTTTTATGATATCATATATGGTCATATTCTTATCTTATTATTAGTAATATTTCATTATTACTTATTATTCGGGTGTTTATTACTTTTTGTTCTTATGCGTGTTTTGTCGAATAAATTCTTATTCTTCTCTTTAGGTTATAGATACCTCATTTCCAGAATGTTATTAGTGTAATATATATCATATTAATTCATTCAATTCATTTTTATAATCATTATGCAATGAAGATCATGTGGAATGAGTCGCATCACATCGTGGAGACGGTATTCCGTACGTACGCACGAGCGATGATATCGTTCCCATGATCGTGGAATTTTATTGGAGTGTATGTATACTATTTAATAATCAGTATCACTTTAAAATAATCATATGTAGTTATTATTTATACCATTATACCCATCCAAGTAAGGTGGTGGGGGAAAATAGATTACACCACGGCGTGTAGACGGTATTCCGTACGTACGCACGCGCGGTGATTTCATTTTCTGTAGGATGGATAGATGGTGAAATAGGGTTGTTTAATACTTATAATAACATATCAGTATATTATTGATCCTGATATTATTACTTCATAATGAAACAACTAAAGAAGAAGACGTGGAAGAAGAAATAAAGATGAAAGAATCGGTAACGGGCATTACCTCTTCTTTGAAGCGCCTCTTTGAGATCTCCTCTTAGGGAACTACAATTGGTCTTTAAAGAAGACCAGGACCTCTAGGATGTTTCTAGGGAAGTGGGGATGTTAAATGGGAAGGTATTGGCCGAGCATGAAGGCTCAAATTGGTGTGAGGAGGAGAGGGAGGAGGTGCCCTTTTATAAGGGAGGAGAGGGGCACCTTTGGAAATATAAGAAATATTAGTTTATATTTAATCCCAACCCCACTTAAAAGCTTCCGAAATGACTCATATCCAAATATTAGATGAGATAGGGTTTCAATCTCATCAACCAATAAAATTTAGACGTGTTAGGAATTTATTTTAAACATTATCAACTTGATTTATCCTAATTTATCAATTTAATTTTATTTGTGGTAATAATATTCTAAATTTTAATTTATTATAAATAATTACATATGTGTTGTGAATTTTCCATAATTTGACACTTTATGACATTTCGAAGATATAAATTTTAATTTATAATTTTTAAATATTTTTGTGACTTTTAAATAATTTTAAAATATGTTATATTTTTAAAATAACAATAGTATCAATTTTGACACTATTTATTTATTTGAATTTAAATAAAATATATACAGAAGATATGTTCAAAATAAACGCTTTAATAGATTCATAAAATGTCATATGTATCTATAAAATTAGTGTAGCACATTAAATAGTTCATATAATATTTATTTTAATATTTTTAAAACCATTTATTTGATATTTTAGTTAATAAAATAATTTCAACATCACTATTGTGTCATAATTAATGATAATTATTTAATCCCTAAAAATTCTAAATAATTTTTTTATGTTGTAGATAATTGTATTATATTTTTTTATACTATTCATGTTCTAAGTTTCATTAATTTTATCACGAAATGAAAATTATTATACTTATAAAATTTAAGAAAGTGTCATGTTGTCATATTCTTTGGTTTTAATAATAATTAAATTATTTTCATGGAAAAATGTCCATTAAATGAATCTAATCCAACCCTTAGGTGATATGGGTAGACTTTTAGTCATCTAATAGGATTTTGGGAGGTTTTAGGGTAATTTTATAATCTTATATTTACCCTTAATTACCCGATTTACCTTTAACTATGGTAAATAAAATTTACCGTAGTTACTATTCATAATGCCAAAAAATAAAAAGTAGCCTATTAACATAATTTGGACCCACTGATTCGGAATATGGAATCCATTTTTCTAAATTCAATACATATAAGTTGCAGTAATTAATTTAAAATAAATCTCGTTGTTAAGAAAATGGGTTTTAGAAGTTAAAACATTGCCAAAGATTGAAATGTTTTTACCTATGAATTCAATGTGAAATTAATGCTAATGGAATACATTATATTAAATGGTAAAAATATATTCTATTTATACTTTAAACCCATTCAATATTATAATTTATCCATATAAATTATCTCAATGAAAAAAGTTGTTTTTAATTAAAAATTAGCATATTTTTACTATTCATCAAAATATGAAAGTTATCAGAAAAATATCCAAAATTTATCCAATGTAAATTTTTATACCCTGATTCAAAAGAAGAATTTTATTTTGTCAAATTGGACTTATAAACATGTCAAAAACTAGATTTAATGTGGGTGCACCATCAAAAGGCGGCAAAACTGCATTTTTTTGAAAAATACTTCTTTTATCCAAAAAACTGATTTTGCTTTCATACCTCATTCTAGAAAATGTATAGGTTGAATTAAAATCTTATAAAATTCAAAATTCAGTTAATACTATTCATAACTGCTAGTTTTAATAATATTTTAATAGCATATCGTTGTTTAATGAAACTCGGTATTGCGTACAACGCAAGCTATCGAGGAAGGCCACGACTGCGTGTAAAGCAAGCCAAGCTAGTGTTGTGCGTAGTGAAAGATTCCTTTGATGATTTATATAACATAAAAACAAAATATTTCTCATAAAAGTCTCGGGTGTTACATTCTACCCCCCTTAAAATGAATTTCTCCCTCGAAATCCGTCACTTTGTAACAAACAGATGAGGATACCTCTCCCTTATCATATTCTCAAGCTCCCATGCAGCTTCATCTAATTGGGGCCTCCTCCATAAAACATTAACTAAGCGAGTGGTCTTGTTCCGTAGGAATTTTTCGCTATGATCCAGAATCTCTATCGGCTGTTCTTCATAAGAATGATCTTGTTCCAGAGGTACAACTTCTGAGCTGAGTACATGTGAAGGATTAGGTATGCACTTTCTTAGGAGAGATACATAGAACACATCGTGAACTTGAGAGAGATTCGGTGGAAGCGCCAATCGGTAAGCTACCTTCCCAACACGATCCAGAATTTCAAAAGGACTAATATATCTAGGGCTCAACTTTCCCTTCTTTCCAAATCTCATGACCCTCTTCCAGGGAGATATTCGTAAGAACACTTTATCACCCACTTCAAACTCTAGGTCTTTTCTTCGGTTGTCGGCATAACTTTTCTATCGACTCTGAGCTGCTCTTATGTGTTGTTGAATAGATCTAACCTTTTCTGCCATTTCATCAACGAGATCAGGTCCTAATAGCTTTCTTTCCCCAACTTCATCCCAGCAAGTTGGAGTCCTGCATTTATTTCCATAGAGAGATTCATAAGGAGCCATTTGAATACTGGAGTGAAAGCTATTATTATAAGAAAATTCCACCAAAGGTAGGTGTTGATCCCAACCACCTTTGAAATCTATAGAGAAATCTCTCAACATATATTCTAGAGTTTGAATTGTCCTCTCACACTGACCGTCTTTCTGAGGATGATAAGCAGTTCTGAAACTCAAATATGTATCCAGAGTATGCTGAAGACTTCTCCAGAACTTTGAGGTAAACCTCGGATCTCGATCAGATATAATATAAAGTGGTACTCCATGCAATCTTACCACTTCATTTACATATATCCTGGCAAGCTGATCTAGAGATAAATCCTCTCTAATAGCAATGAAGTGTGCAGACTTTGTAAGACGATCAACTATGACCCAGATAGCATTATTTCCTTTGGATGTTTTTGGAAGTCCGGTGACAAAGTCCAAATTGATTTTTTCCCATTTCCATTCAGGTATGGGTAATGGTTGTAACATCCCCTTAAACTTTTGTCTCTCAGCTTTATCTTGCTGAAAAACCAAGCATCGAGAGACATATTTAGCAACATCTCTTTTCATGCCATCCCACCAGAAGTACTCTTTCAAATCCCTATACATCTTCGTGCTTCCCGGATGAATAGAGAATGAAGAACTATGAGCCTCATAGAGAAGCTCCTTCTTTAATTCAGGGATGGGAGGAACACAAACCCGATTCCTGAAATTTATTATCCCATCACAATAAAGGTTGAATTTAGGTACATTTCTCACCTTATTTTGTAACTCTGCATCTTCTTTCTGTGCCTCTTTAATCTTCACATGTATAGATGGTTGAACATTCATTTGAGAAAGATACGATTTTTCCCCTTCCATTATAATTGCAAGATCCATCCTTTGTAAATCCATAAATATTGGATCTTTTGTGATCCTCATCATGGATAAGCTAGAATGGTCTTGTCGACTTAATGCATCTACCTCTTTGTTTGCTTTCCCAGGGTGGTAATGAATTGAGCAGTCGTAATCCTTAATCAGCTCCAACCATCTTCTTTGTCTCATATTCATCTCCTTTTGTGTGAAAATATACTTTAAACTTTTACGATCAGTATAAATATCACACCTTTCACCATAAATGTAATGCCTCCAAATCTTTAATGCAAATATTACCACAGCTAACTACAAATCATGAGTTGGGTAATTTTTCTCATGGATTTTCAACTGTCGTGAGGCATAAGCTATCACCATATCATTTTTCATAAGAACACACCCCAATCCCTTCTTGGATGCATCACTGTAGATCACAAACCTTTCTCCACTGCAAGGTAGTGTGAGCATAGGTGCACTGGCTAACCTTCTTTTTAGCTCTTTGAAATTTTCTTCACATTCCTCCGTCTAAACAAAATTAACTCCTTTTCGAGTCAACTTGGTGAGTGGGTTAGATAACCTTGAAAAATATTTCACAAAACGTCGGTAATATCCAACCAAACTAAGAAAACTTCGGATCTGGGTTACTATTGTTGGTCTCGACCATCTTTCGATAACCTCTACTTTTGCTGGATCCATAGATATCCCCTCTTTTGAGATTATGTGACCCAAAAATGCAACTTTTTGAAGCCAAAATTCACACTTGGAAAATTTGGCATAAATCTTCTCCTTTCTTAGGGTATTTAATACAATTATCAAGTGATCTTCATGTTCTTCCATGATCTTTGAATATAAAAGAATATCATCTATAAATACTACCACAAAACGATCAAGATAGTCTCTAAATACTATATTCATCAGATCCATGAAGATAGCAGGGGCATTTGTAAGACAAAATGGAATCACTATAAATTCATAGTGTCCATACCTTGTACGGAAAGTTGTCTTTGGTATATCCTCCCTTTTGACCCTTAATTGATGATACCCTGAACGGAGATCAATCTTAGAAAAGTATTGAGCTCCACATCATTGGTCAAATAGGTCATCAATGCGTGGGAGAAGATATTTTTTCTTGATAGTGATCTTGTTAAGTTCTCGATAATAAATGCAGAGTCTCATTGATCCATCTTTCTTCTTAACAAACAAAATAGGTTCTCCCCAAGGTGACGCACTAGGGTGTATGAATCCTTTGTCAAGATTCTCTTGGAGTTACTTCTTCAATTCCTGCAACTCAATTGGGGCCATTCTATAAGGTGTCTTTGAAATAGGCAAAGCACCCGGTACGAGTTCTATTGAAAACTCAACTTCAAGATTTGGTGGAAGACCTATAAATTCCTCCAGAAAGACATCATAAAATTCCCGTACAATGGACATATTATTAATCATGAGTATCTCTCCAACCATTTGAGATAAATAACCTTCATTTAGTGGAATCAATACCCATAAGATGGATGAAATTTCCACTGGAAGGTTATGTTCATCCTTGCATCGATAGATGATCATAGATTGATCTGGAATATGAAATGTGACTTCCCTTATTTGGCAATTGATATAAGATCCATATAAAGAAAGCCAATCCATGCTAAGAATCACATCAAATTCCACTATAGGAAGGATCACAAGATTTGCAGGAAGCACTTTCCCACAAACTTCAATCGAAGAAGAATTCTAAACTTTTGATGCGACTGTTGTTCCATTAGGAGTTGTAGCAGCCAACTCAACATCTAATTGTTGAGGTAATATGGTGATACCCTTAGAAAATTCTTCAGAAATAAAAGAGTGGGTGGATCCAGAATCAAATAAAACATTTTCTACTTTAGAGTGGATGGTAGGTGTACCTCTCACCACTTTGTTGTCGTACTCCACATCACTGATAGTAATTTCATGTGACTTTCCTTTGTCTTTGGCCTTAATATTTTGTTGACGTCAATCATCATCATCAACCCTTGGATTTGGGCATTGATTGGCATAATTCCCACATCTCCTTGCACTTGAAAAATTGAAGTGTAGTAGGTTCATTCTGTGTATCCCTTCCTTTGTTTGCATCATTAGACATCTTCTTCCCATTATTTCGACATTCAATTGCCTAATGACCTTCTTTTCCACACTTATAACATTTTCTTGTCCCCTTAAGACAATTTCCTCCATGTTTCTTCCCACACATTGAGCATAAGGGAAAACTCATCTTCTTTTCAGTGGGGTATTTATATTTTCCTTTGAATTCCATTTTCCTCTTCTTATCAAACCCATGTTCTTGATGGGTTACACAATCTCTATCTCAACCTTGAGAGCACATCGAACAATTTCCTCGTAGCTATTGAAGTCCCTTATGGCTAATGCCCTTCGAAGACTTGGTTTTAAGCCACTAAAGAATCGATCGATCTTACTCTCAGGTTGGATAATAATTCCAGAAGCGTACCATGCAAGTCTTGTGCAATTTTCTTCGTAGGTACCAACGGATTCATCATCCTTTTGCTTCAGTTCAATAAACTCCTTCTCCATCTTTGTTCTAAGAATACGAGGGAAATACTTATTGAAAAATAAGTTCTTGAACTCGCCTCATTCCATGGACTCAATTTCACCCCTTTTCCTCGTATTCTTAATAAGATTCCACCATTGATCAGCATCACCTTCCAAATGATACACTACTAAGATGACTTTATCATGTTCAGAACATTGAAGAACTGAAAATATCTTTTCAGTGGTACTGATGCATTATTCAGCCACTAATGGATCAAAAGACCCGCTGAATGAAGGTGGATACTGCCTCATAAAGGATTCAACAGAATGTTGCTCCTTCCTTTGCTCATTTGGAAGTCCTGGATGATTCATAGCTTGAGAAAGTTGGGGGATCATGGCTACAAGATTTTTCAATCCTTCTCCCATAATGTTTGGTTGCTCAGGGGGACAATCATTGCATTGCCCGTCGCGTTCCGCATTAACATAGTTTCTTCGGGTTCCAGCCATTGACTAAAACCAAGAAGAATAGTGTGAGAAACACTAATTATAATAGGAAAACCACATAATCAAGAATAAAATTTCACACTTAAGGTATTATCATAGGTTGTTCATGGCCATTTCTAAAACACTAACATTGTTTTCTATGGTTAGACTTATCCTTAGGTTTCTTACTAAGGCTTTCACATCTTAGTTTCCAAAGGTTGACTATTACTTTCCTCTGATACCAACTATAACGACCCATACTTTACATACATGATTATTACTTCAAAATTGGAGCATACTTATTACAACATATAACAAAACCATGAAAGGATCGTATAGGTATAGTTTCTTTAGAAACTGGGAAACATAAACAACTGGTTCATAAAGCATCTAAATTGTCTCCCATTTATTACAGCATATCTATAATCCCTTTTTGGCATATCTTACTTAATACCCTTCTTCCTGACTTGGGGAAAGAAAACATACAAAAGGGTGAGCTCAAATTCTCAGTAAGGGTAAACAAAAGAAACATCAATTACATCAAATTCATAAGAACATAACATTTTGAAAATCTTATCCTGCAAAAGAGATCATAATTTCATAACATGGGATAAATCATGGTAGTGAAATGTAATCCCAATAATCATAACATAAAACATGAAACTTTGTGGCATACACACATAATCATAGAGAAACATTTATTATTAGTCAAGAATCATTTCTAAGAATCTCTTAGTGGACAAAGTCCATTTCTGAACCGAGTTCACTCCTCGTTTCAGTCATGTTTCATTGAACCGGTTTAACCTGCCGTTCCAGCCATGTCTATCTCATGAGATGTAAAATCTTTACCCAATGAATTGGAGGGAGATATAGGTCCCACCCATCTCATAATGATACCATTCTTATGTGTGCCACAAAATCATAAACCATACATCATAGCATAACCCATGTAATAAAAATGGGAATCTTAAACATCGTGACATCATAAAACAATTCATATAAGATAAAGGAATTCATAAAAATAATTCTCTCACAACATAATCAAATAAATGTAATAATAGGGATAGAAACAGAACCCTTTATTATCTTTGATGAAAATAATTTTGATAAAACACTTGAACTCCATTCTTGAGGAAAATATCCTTTCTACTTCAAAAAAACTTTTCCTTTCCTAACATGTCATACAATTCTAAACTAAAAGATGTTGATTAAAAATAAACTTGAAAATTTTTAAAGGAATCTTCTTGAAAATAATGTTTTAAAAATCCATTCATGCCGTGTACGTCAAAAAAACATTCTTCTCGTACTTTGGTCGGAAAAGTCAAAAAGTACCTCGTAAAAAAATGACAAAAGATTCCATTCATATCTTTTTCTAAAAACTCAATGAAGGGTAAAATGGATTTAAACAATTGTAGTTGGATGGAAATAATATTAAATATTTAGGAAACATGGATGTGGAGGATAAAATACACCCCAGTAAATACTAAAGTATAAACAATCTCAGATAAAAATGAGATTGTGATATTTCTCTTACCTTAGGTCTGATTTTCTTCGTAAGTGTCTGAACCTCCTGTATAATGATTTAAATAATGTTATTGACTTATTACAGAATCATACATATTGTTATGATATCATATATGGTCATATTATTATCTTATTATTAGTAATATTTCATTATTACTAGTTATTTGGGTGTTTATTACTTTTTGTTCTTATGCGTGTTTTGTCGAATAAATTCTTATTCTTCTCTTTATGTTATAGATACCTCATTTCCATAATGTTATTAGTGTAATATATATCATATTCATTCATTCAATTCATTTTTATAATCATTATTCAATGAAGATCATGTGGAACGAGTCGCATCACATCATGGAGACGGTATTCCGTACGTACGCACGAGCGATGATATCATTCCCATGATCATGGAACTATATTGGAGTGTATGTATACTATTTCAGAATCAGTATCACTTTACAATAATCATATGTAGTTATTATATACACCATTATACCCATCCAAGTAAGGTGGTGGGGGAAAATAGATTACACCACGGCGTGGAGACGGTATTCCGTACGTATGCACGCGCGGTGATTTCATTTTCTGTAGGATGGATAGATGGTGAAATATGGTTGTTTCATACTTATAATAACATATCAGTATATGATTGATACTGATGTTATTACTTCATAATGAAACAACTAAATAAGAATAAGTGGAAGAAGAAATAAAGATGAAAGAATCGGTAACGGGCATTACCTCTTCTTTGAAGCGCCTCTTTGAGATCTCCTCTTAGGGAACTACAATTTGTCTTTGAAGAAGACCAGGACCTCTAGGATGTTTCTAGGGAAGTGGGGAAGTTAAATGGGTAGGGATTGGCTGATATTGAAGGCTAAAATTGGTGTGAGGAGGAGAGGGAGGAGGTGCCCTTTTATAGGGGAGGAGAGGGGCACCTTTGGAAATATAAGAAATATTAGTTTATATTAAATCCCAATCCCACTTAAAAACTTCCAAAATGACTCATATCCGAAGATTATATGAGATAGGGTTGTAATAGCATCAACCAATAAAATTTATACGTGTTAGTAATTTATTTTAAACATTATCAACTTGATTTATTTTTATTTATCAATTTAATTTTATTTGTGGTAATAATATTCTAAATTTTAAATTATTATAAATAATTACATATGTGTTGTGAATTTTACATAATTTGAAACATTATGAAATTTTTGACCATATAAATTTTAATTTATAATTTTTAAATATTTTTGTGATTTTTAAACTCTTTTATAATATGTTATTTTTATAAAATAACAATAGTGTCATTTTTGACACTATTCATTTATTTGAATTTAAATAAAATATATACAGAAGGTATTTTCAAACTAAAAGCTTTAATAGATTCATAAAATGTCATATGTATCTAAAAAATTAGTGTATTAAATTAAATACTTCATATAATATTTATTTTAATATTTTTAAATGAATTTATTTTATATTTTAATTAATAAAATAATTTCAACATCACAATTGTGTCATAATTAATGATAATTATTTAATACCTAAAAATTATAAAAAAAATTTTAGGATGTAGATAATGTTATTATATTTCTGGAGACTATTCATGTTCTAAGTTTCATTTATTTTATCACTAAATTAAAATTATTATACTTAAAAGATTTAAGAAAGTGACATGTTGTCACATTCTTTGGTTTTAATAATAATTAAATTATTTTCATCGAAAAAAGTCCATTAAATGAATCTACTCCGACCCTTAGGTGATATGGGTCGACTTTTAGTCATCCAATTGGATTTTGGCATGTGTTAGGGTAATTTTATTATCTTATATTTACCCTTAATTATCAGATTTACCTTTAACTATGGTAAATAAAATTTATCGTAGTTACTATTCAAAATGCCCAAAAATAAAATGTAACCTATTAAAATAATTTGGACCCACTGATTCCAAATATGGAAACCATTTTTCCAAATTCAAAACATATAAGTTGCAGTAATTAATTTTAAATAAATCCGGTTTTTAAGAAAATGGGTTTTAGAAGTTAAAACATTGCCAAATATTGAAATGTTTTTACCTATGAATTCAATGTGAAATTAATTCTAATGGCATACATTATATTAAATGGTAAAAATATATTCTATTTATAATTTAAAACCATTCAATATTATAATTTATCCATATAAATTATCTTAATGAAAAAAGTTGTTTTTAATTAAAAATTAGTGTATATTTACTATTCATCAAAATATGAAAGTTATCAGAAAAATATCAAAAATTTATCCAAAGTATATTTTTATACCCTGATTCAAAAGAAGAATTTTATTTTTTCAAATTGAACTTATAAACATGTTAAAAACTAGATTTAATGTGGGTGCGCCATCAAAAGGCGGAAAAAATACATTTATTGAAAAATACTTCTTTTATCCAAAAAACTGATTTTGCTTTCATACCTCATTCTAGAAAATGTATAAGTTGAATTAAAATGTTATAAAATTCAAAATTTAGTTAATACTATTTATAACGGATAGTTTTAATAATATTTTAATAGTATATCTTTGTTTAGTGAAACTCGGTATTGCGTACGACGCAAGCTATCGAGGAAGGCCACGGTTGCATGTAAAGCAAGCCAAGCTAGTGTTGTGTGTAGTGAAATATTCCTTTGATGATTTATATAACATAAAAATAAAATATTTCTCATAAAATTCTCGAGTGTTACATTTGGTATACAGATGCTAGTGTGGATTGGTATCCAAGAATTGATAGGTCATTTGATAATGGGATACCTAATGTGTGTGTCTATATATGTATATATAAATATATATGATAACCCTAGAGTTGGTTTGTTGGAATGTTTGTTTCCTTGTGATATATAATGTGGGAATATGGATAATTATATGAGAGTTGTAAACTATGTCAGATATAGAGTCTAGCCTATGTGGAATCATCAAGTGACACTATGATGTCAATTAGGATACTAGTGATTCAGTGTTATAATTTAGTGTTAAGATGTTTTCCTAGTATTTTTGGAGATAATGTGTGTTGTGATGGGTCAGATAAACATGGGAGGCACGGGAAACAGGTTAATTAGGATTGAATGACTAGGATTGATGAGATAAATATGTCTATGATTCATGGATATCTGGTGTATTAGGAAAATTATCTTGTGATATAGGGGATATGACCCAATATTCTCTTAGACGATTGGTATGGAAGGGAATCCCTACCATGCATACATTCTTGATAGGATTGGTTTGTAAATAGATCCTACTGAAAACCATTGTCACATGAATAGGTCGATACACTTACACTGGACTAAGAGAGTGATATTATTTTAGCCTTCATAGTTGGTGAATTTTTGTGGTCTAATATTATCCTAATATATGTAATATTCTTGTTGATTAGGCATTATTGGACTTAGATGATAGATAAACAATGAAAATGGTTGGACTTTGGGAAATCTCTAGGATATAAAGAATGAGTTTTGTTAGTTGTGTGACACATAATATGAGGTCATGATAATAGATTGAAATTCTTAGCAGTTCAGTTTGTGACTTCCTAGGCTTTGGATCGGTAATAGACCATTATTTTTAAAGAATAATATTCTATTCAATTGTGTATATGACACGCAAAATTGAACCTAAACAAACTATAGACTATTATTATTTAAATATGATTGTAATTACCTAGTCATTAAACTGGAGGGTATAAATAGGATTAAATAATTTATAATACATATAAAAATATCCTAATAAATATAAATTTATTAACTATTTCTTATGAAATAGGTGTAAATTTTTTATTAAAGTTATATTATGCTAAAAAATAGACATCCAACCAAAATGATTTAAATTGATTTTGTGAAAAAAATAATATTTTTAGTTTTTAGCACTTATAAAACATTTATTTCATAAAATTATATACATTTTTTATATTATCATATCAAAATTATCTTATGGTTAATTTTAGGTATCTTTCTAAAAAGTTTGATTTTCTAATGAATAGTAAAAATACTAATTTTATTTTGAAACTATATTTTTTCAAGCATGCATAAGGTTATATTTTTTCACATATTTTTAAATTAAATTTGTTTATAATATTATTTATTTAATCTAATTAATTTTTTTGGAATAAATTTTACATTTGAATTTGGTAAAAAACATTTTTTATAAATAAAAAATGAATTTTTTGAAAAACCTATTCTAATGTGCACAACATGTTTTAATATTAATAAATAAAATTTTCACTTTGATTTAATTATTTTAACTATATATTATATATTATATGTCCAATAAATTTTTTTAAAATTCACCTAATTTTTTACTATTCTTGGATAAGAATAAATATAGTTTTATGCTAAAAACTGTACATTTTCTAAAAGAAGCATTCATTGTTTTTTTCACATTTATATTGAAATTAATTTCATCAATTTATAGGTATTTAATTTGATAAAATGTACTCCATTTTTTTAATCATAATGTTGAAATTTGATAATATGTTTCCTTCAATATTTTGTCAATATGAATAGTCATTGTGGTAAAATTTATCCCCAATGTGAATTGTAAATCAGGATAATCTAGGTTATAACTAGTTGATAGGGACATATGTTTTCATATTAATTCTTATGGGATTATTTTTATTCAACCATTATCACATAAGGCTCAAATTTTAATTTTTTAATGGATATTTTTTCAGAAAAATTATCCATATAATATTTAAAGCAAAGATAGTTACAAAGTGTCACACTCTTAGTTTTAAATATCTATTTTGTGTCCACATAGGGACAAAAGAATGTTATGAATTAATATAAATTTCTATTTTTGGATCAATGATATTTTTTGATGATAAAAATATATTTTAAATTTTTTTAAATTAAACAATAACATTAAACGATTAGGAAAAGCTTATACAATATTTATTCAATTATTAGAAAAATAAATAAAATGATTTTAAATATATTAAAAGTAATATTATTTGAAAAATTTAAAGTGTTGAAAGAATTTTATATATTAATATTAGTATTTTTGTTAAATTATTCTATTCAAATTCCAACATTGAATTTATTTCTTTTAAGTCAAATTACATGAATAGTGTTAAAATTGATATTAATCAAATTTTATCAAACTTAGATATTATTAATTAATTTAAAATCATAAAATTATCAACATATAAAAATTTGGATAATATATAGTCTAAAATTTTATTCCTTTTCCATTTAAGATCCATTTATCTGGATGTATGTAAAATTATAAACTTTTAAGGGTGAAAAATGTATTTACCGCAGTTAATGTTAAAACGGGTTATTTAAGGGGTTAAAACAAAATATGAGGTTTAAAACCCTTTTAATACACGTCCAAATTATATTATATGATGGTATTTTAAAGCCATAATATCTTATCTTAAAATATTGTTAATGTTTTAGCCATTTGTACTAGATAGTGAATTTATTATATTTTAATCTTTTATGAAATTCCAAAAGTTACCCTCACCAAAATTATAAAAGGTCACCTCATCCCCTCACTAATTCACACATTTTGACCCTTATAAATCAAAAATACCTTGAAACAATAACTTATAAACTTCATTAGAAACATTATATAGGTGATTTTTTACCATTATACCGACCCTATGATCCTTAAGAGTAGATCTAAAGGAGTTCTTTCATAGGAAATGTAATCACCTTAAGTTATCACTTTCATTTAATTCTTATTTTACCTCCATTAAATTTCTTATATTAATCATAAAATAATAAATTTAGTATAAAAAATATACTGAAATTGTATTATGATTATTAAAACACCATTATTCATGATCTTTTAATCAAATTGGAAGAAAGTACCACTTGTGCATATGTGTGGCTTACTTTCTCCACATAGCGATACAATACATTTCTCATCCCCATATTTTATGGATGAGTATTTTAATGGGTTTAAGGTCTATATAATATACACATTAGATAATTACACCTATTTAATGATAATATCATATCTCCCTTATTACCTTTCATTCTGTTAGGAAGCAATAACATTGCCTATGCATACATGTGGACAACCACCTCCATGAAGTGGCGTGATTCAATTTTCATTTCTATTTTACTTGAATGGTAATAAGGATTGATTTAATGAATACATTGTTTATATATATATGACATGATAATTATTCTATAATGTCATTTATTATTTAGTAATTTTCATTCGATCTGTTAGAAAATAAAAACATCATTCAAGTGTGGGTATGGCATGTTGTCTCAATTAATAGTGTAAAACATTTTAATAAATATATATTTTATTAATGAATATAGAAATGTATATAATAAATATTTATAATATTTATTTAATCATTAAAATTATTTATATTATGAAATAATGATAAAATTACAAGGACCCAAACTACTGAACCGATACATACATGAAAAAGGATGCAGATTTCACCAAGAACAGGGTTTTTAATAAATAATCATTAACAAACCACTGATAAAATGTTATAAGTAAATAATATATGGTATTATATATATTATTATGGTTTTTTAATATATTTATAATATTTATTTATTTATTTATTTATTTATTATACTGGAGGTTCCAATGCATATTAAGGAATTCACACCAAATGTAAGAGATTATCATCTCACTTTTATTTCTGTGGGACACATGCCATAGTCACCACTTGTTTCATTTATCTGGTGTATATATTGCCAACAAATTTTTCTTATAAAAATTATTATGGAATTTATGGGGATTTATATATTAAAATACTTTTTATTCTTTCATGGGACTTATGATCCATATGATACCAAAGAGGTAAGGGTTTTATGTCACAATTTCATTATTTATTGGGATTATTTATGATCAGATTTACTTTGATGAAATATTATAATCGATATATAAAGAATCTCATGAATTTTACTACCATATTATTATTTCATGAGATTACATGTTTTATTTTATTTTCCTCACCTTAATTACTCAAGATAAATAAATCATTCCAATTCAAATCCATTTTATTCCTCTCCTTAGTAAAAACAATTCTTCTATATCCATGTTTTTTGAAAAACAATTAAAGAAGGTTATTATTATTCACCTATTATTTTTTAATTTAATTTTTAAAATGTTTTAATTTTTACAAAATGGTTTTAAAATTAATATTCTTATTGTTTTCTGAATTAGGTAATTTTGAATTTGTATAAACGTGTGAAAGGAATTTTTTTAACTTATATGGCATGAACAAAAATTCACACTGTAATGACCACTCGATGATTTGAAGATTCCTTTATAAGTTTACATGTTTATTTTTCAATAATTGTTTCCATAATATTTTCAAAAAAATGTATTTTGAAGATGTGTTTTCTAAATGGAATGAATATTTTCCTTAATAATGTTTTAATGGTCTTTTAATGGTATTTCTAATCATTAAAGACAACAACCCTTGATTTTACTTATGCTTTACTAGGGATATGATCCAAGGATACCATAAATGTTCTTTATCAATACATTTTATGGTTATTATGATAAGTTGTTTATAAAACCCATTCCTTTTCTATGGGTTATAGTATGATGAAATTCAGAAATTTTTCTGAAACCCATTTCATTTCCATCAGTTATTCTACAATAAATTATTTATAAACCCCATTTATTTTCATGTGTTCTAATATGATGAATGTTTTATAATTTTGTATAACAAATATGTATTATTTTCAATATGTTATGGGTGGGACCTATGTATCCCTCCAATTAATTGGAAAAATATTAACGTCACATGAGATAAATAGGATTAGAATGGGGAGTAAACCTCATTAAATAAAGGACTTTGAAATCCATGATAGTCATAAGAGTAAACCATGATTATTATGATGGTTTGAGGAGTGAACCTAATCTAGTATGATAGTATTGGGAGTGTACCTTAAGTACTATGATTGTTTGGGTAGTAAACCTATTCCACTATGATAGTCTAGGAAATGAGCCTTGACTACTATGGAATTAATTTTCTATACTGATGTATATTTCACAATTTCATGTCTTTCCCCAATGCTATAATATCAAGGCTTATATTGTTTTATTTATTTATAAATCATTTATTGTGAACTTCCAAGATTTATAGAATCAATAATTTTTATGATCTATGATATTTAGGGTATTAATTTCAAATGATCAGTTAATGTTCTCATACCCTTATACTCATTTCATGCTTATGTGATCATTGATATCTCCATTATTTATCAATACTATGAATTTGTGCTCACCCTTTCTTATGTTTCCCTTACCATGTTATTAAGAAAGTTTTTACGAGTGATATGTCTAATTAGGGTTCTAATTATTAAAAAACATTAGGAGACTCTTATGAACCATTTATGCATTTGTACAAGTTTCCCAAGATACTATATGATTTTGGCATAAATTATTATGATATGAAATGAATATTAATCTAATAATATGTAATATATTTTTATGAAATATATAAGTCATTATAGTTGGTATCATATAAAATTTTAGCTAACCATTATAATCTAGTATGTCAAAATTTTAGTGATAACCCTCGGGATATGCCGAAGTATATGATAATATCCTAATGTTTTTAGGTAATATCCAGTGAAAAACCATTGTTAGACCTATGTTTCCATAGGTTGAGAATAAGGTTTCATGATTAATACATCAATTAAATTATATTTCATGATTGTTTTATGGATTAATCTAATTACTATATTTTGATGCTTACACTTTTTTGTTTGGTTATAGTCAATGGATAGAACTAGAGGACATCATGCTAACAATGAATATGATGGACAATGTAATAATTATGCACCTAAGAAACTGAATAATATGGGATATATATGGATAAACCTTTTTATTATTCCAAATAATATATCATGATATAAAATTCACAACATAAAAATATGAGGGTTTATAGAAATAAAAATAATAGGAAAATTGAATTTTATAGAATTTCATGTGGCAACATCGTAGAGTAAATAATGTCATATTTTATTATTATCCGGAATGTGAGAAGAGTCACTGAGATGAATATATAAAATGTATAGTGATATGTATTATATGTGTAAATATATGTCCTATAGTAAGGAAATTTCCATGGAATATGAGGTCTTGTATCTGGGAAACAAAGGAATTATCAAAGTTAATGCTCTATTTTAAAATGTTAACTCTTAGTACAAGGAAATAACTATGAAGTTAAAGGATTTAAGTGTTTTGGTATTTGGATTCAAAAATTTTATAAATGATATAAGAATTATGAAACATGTAATTAAATCCATAGTATTGTTTTTAAGAATTCTAAAACACTTATTGAATGGTTTTCATAACCATGAAAAGTGAATTAGTGATAATGTGGAAATGTTTAGAAGGGATAAATACGTGAATGACATTTCTGGGAAATCATTGGTGACCTTGAAATTTATTAGATTTTGAAAATTTGATTTAGGACATATTTAGTGATGTTTATTTAATTTTTTGATTTGTGTAATGTATTCTATAGTTTGTGAACTTATTCGAGGAAAAGGTATTATATTAATTTTTTGAAGTATATATCTTTTCATGAGAGGTTAACTTAAAATCTATGGATACCATAATGTGTTTATAAGAATAAGATTTATCAAAAGTTCAAATGAATCAACACACAATTTTTAATTTTTTAGGTGATTAGATTTTGATGTTAAAATTTTAGTTTTTTAAAAAAATGTTTACACTATTGAGTTTATAAAACCCTTTGAGGTTGGTAAAATATTTGATGTTTAAGTTAATTATGGAAAAATGGGAAGTGGGATATATATAATATTGATTTTTTAAAATTGATTCATTTATAAGGTGATATTTTCATTGATATTTATGGTAAAGCTAAGTATTGCCTTTTATATTGGTATATAAATTCTATTCATGATATTTTAGTGACTTTCCCTACATTATAGGATTATATAGTGATTTATCATGGGGATTAATGATATTTGGGAGATGTTACATTAGGTTGAGTTAAATTTAACCCATAGGTTTAAAATGTGATTTAACATGAAAAATAATTTGGAATAGTGCAATTAAATGTTTAAAGATTTAAGTTGATGTTTATATCCATTGAGATTAAAACATTCTTCAATGCTGAACTTATTGAAGTAATTATGGCATTGAAGATTATTGTTTTATTTATTTATATGATGGATTATGAATTTTGAGAATTATATTGTTATAATAATTTTTTCAAGTCTAAAGATAGTAGTAATATCTTGATATATTTTTTGATATTTTATAAGTTGATTTTAATGATTCATGAATGAAAAAAAATCATCTTGAATACTCGTCATTTGGAGAAACAAATTGTATTAGTGTTTAAATTGATTAAATGATTATATTAAAATTATCAATAAAGTATATTAATTTATTTATATATTCTTGATGGTAAAATATTTCCTAAACTCTATAGAAATGATTGTAAGACATAAATATTTTCCAACAACCTTCAATTATGATGAATTTATTATCTTTTAACTCTTTATTAACTCATGATTTTTTGGCTATTTACATTCTCATTATCATGTTTTATCCCACAATTTATTAGTCCTTGGGTGTCATTTTTATCTTTCATGTCTATATTTTCAATTATAGTTAATGGTATTTTATTTGGGAACCTAGTTTTGTGTTATTATATAGGACCTTTGAATTTCCCATTTTCTCTTATCAAGAGGAGGTTTAAATGACCATTTATACAATCTGGGATTTCCTAAAAGGAATTTCCAAATGTAAAACCCTTTATTACCAAGAACAAGTTAAATTTTTTAGGATGAAATTTATTAAAATTGGGGAGAATGTGACAACCCATGGTTTTAGAAGAAGAATATTTTGTTATATAGAATATATGACATGTAACACCAAATATAAGCGAATAATAGAGTATTATTATTTAAATATGATTGTTATAATCTAATCATTAAATTGGTGGGTATGAATAGGATTAGCTAATTTATGAGATATATAATTAACATCCTCACACTCAATATTAATTTCTCTATTAATGATTTTGAAAAGAGTTTTCAATTTTTAAAAAAGTTAAATTATGCTTAAAAATAGATTTCCATCAAAAATGATTTTTTCATGATTTTGTGAGAAAATATTCTATTTAATTTATAAGACATTTAAAAAAATATTTCATTAAATTAAATACTTATTAAAATCTTCATATTAAAAATATATTAGTGTGAGTTTCAGATATTTTATTAAAAATAATGATTTTCTAGTGAATAATGAAAAATAAAATTTTTATTGAAAACTGTATTTCTATTTCAAGCATGTAAAAAAGTTATTTTTGTTTTAAATTTTTTTCGAAGGAAAATTAGTTCTATTATTTTATAATTAATCCAATTAAATTAATTTTAATAAATTTTATGTTTTAATTTGGTTTAAAACATTTTTTATAGGCAAAAAACGCTTTTTCTGAAGAAGGAACTCTTTTTTGGATTACAATACATTTTTATGTTAATAAATTAAATTTAACACCATTTGTGAATAATTTTAAGTAAATTAATATATTATACATTCAATAAAGTTTTTTAACATTCATATATTATTTTTACTTCTAATGGGATAAGAATAAATCCATGTTTCTGCTTAAAAGCTGTATTTTTCTAAAAGTGGTTTTCATCACATTTTTCACTCTTATTTAAAAATGATTTTTTTTATTTATAGTTGTTTAATTTGATAATTATATATTTTTAATCATGAGTTTTAGATTTTTTAAATAAGAACCTTTTATTTTTTTCAATGTGAATAGTAACCATAATAAAATTTATCACCACGTTAAAGGTTAAATTGGGTCAATCTAGGTTAAAACTATGTGATAAACACATAATTTTTCTTGTTAATTATTATTAAATTAATTTAATTACTCTATTATCACCTAATTCTTGAATTGATTTATGAATATTAACTATATTATATTTAAATCCGAGATAGTTGCAAAGTGTTATTCTCTTCATACTAAATATCCCTTATGTGTCCTCATATGGAAAAAATAAAGTTATGAATGAATATAAATATCTATTTTTATATTAATAAAATAATTTTCTTAAATTAAATTTATTTTTTATTTTTATAAATTATATAATTACCCTAAATTCTTATGCAACGCCGATGTAGTATTTATTCAATTATTAGTAAAATAAAATATATGATATTAAAAATATTAAAAGTAATATAATTTTAGTGAGTTAGATTTTTCCATGATTTTTATAGATTCATATGAAATATTATTTCGTATATTATTATATTAGAATTTAAACATTGTTTTCCTGTGTTTTAAGTCAAATTAAATAAATAGTGTTAAAATTAAAAATAATGATATTTTATCAACATAATATTTTATTAAATTATTTAAAAATAATAAAAATACTTTAAATGGAAACTTTGGATAATATATGGTATAAAATATTATCCATTATCAATTTATGGGTCATTTTTCACCTTATATGTAAGATTATAACATTTTAACATTGAATAATATGTTATGATATTTATGTTAAAATGGGTTAGCAAAGGGGTTAAAACAAATTATAATGTTTAAAACACCAATTAAAATTGTCAAAAGTATATTCGATTATGTTATTTAAAACCCATACAATCTTATTCTTGAATAGCTATATTTTTTTATGAATTTTTACTCGATAATGAATTAATTATATTTTTATCTTTAATGAAATTCCAAAAGTCCCCCTCACCTCAATTATAAAAGGGAGCCCCCCCCCTCAATTGTTCACAAGTTTTGAGAATTATTGATCAACCATAACCTACAAAATACATTTTAAATTTACTTATAAAATTATATAAATACTTTTCTTCCCAAATTAAAAACCCCAGTATCCTTGGGAGGAGATCTAAATGAGTTCATTCAAAGGAGAGGTAATCGCCTTAGACGATCACATTATTTTTTATTCTTCTTTTACCTCCTCTAAATATATTATATTATTCATAAAATAATAATTTAAGTATCATAAATTTTATTATGTTTTACAATGATTATGAAACCACAATTATTCATTCTCTTTTCATCACATGGGATGTGAATGCATCGCTTGTGCATATATACAGCTTAATATCACCACAAAGTGATACAATTCATTTCTCATCAACATATTTTATAGATGGGAATTTTTATTATTTTAATTAATATATATTATAATTAGGACATTATTATACCTATCTAATGGTAATATCATATCTACCTTGTTGCCTTTCAATTCGTTGGGAAATAGTAATGTCACTGGTGCATATGTGTGGACTACCACCTCCACAAAGAGACATGATACGTTTTTCACTTCTATTTTACTTGGATGATAATAAGAATGGATTTAAAGAATATATATTATATATATTAAATAATTATTATTCTTTAATGGTTAATTATTATTTACCTTTTCCATCTTTTGAAAAATTAAAACAGTGTTCTTGCGTATGTATGGCCAATCGTCTCTATGAATGGAGTAAAACATTTTTTATCTCTATCTTATATGAATGACTATAAACATGTATAATATATATATATATATATATATATATTATTAATATTATTAAAAAAATATTTAATTGAACCACGATCAAATAAAATAAACCAGAAATACTGAACTAAAACATTGTAGAAAAACCAAACTGATATCACCTGAAACAATGATTTAAATAAATAATTGTTAAGAAATTGGTGATAAAGGGTTATAATTAAGTCATATATGGTATGATGTATATTATTATGGTAATTTAATATAATTATAATTAATTTATATTTATTACACAAGTTGTTTCGATGCATATAAATGAAGTCAGACCAAGATTAAGGGATTTTCATATAACTTTTATTTTTTGGGACACATTCTATATTCACCACTTGTTTATTTTATATGGTGTATATAATACCCAAGAATATATTTTATTATTATTCATATATAATTTTTGGGGATTTACATATTAGTGTTTTTTTTATTTCATGGGACTTTTGTTACAAATGATACCAAAGCGGTGAGAGTTTTATGTAACAATCTCATTATTAATCATGATTGTTTATCATTATGATTCTAATGATAAAATATTATGATCTACCTCTCAAGAAAGTCATTAAATTTCTTCTAATATGGTTATTTATTTATAACATGTGTTTTAATATAATTTTCTTCTCTTAAATTACTCAATAAACTGAAAATTATTTTTTATGGAAAATCGACTTTATTTCAATCTTTGGTCATAAAACATTCTTTCATATCCATGTTTTCTAAAAATGTTCTAAATATTGATTTTAATCTACTAATATGATTTTTTGAAGTCATTTTTACCTTTTTTTAATTTTTTTAAAAACATTTTAGCAAGCCTACCCTATAATCCCATATTTGATTATTCATTTATTATATTGGCATAAGATATATGGAATCACATCATGAAAGACTGAATAGTTTACTAGTTTTGGTAAACTAGATACATACTTCAGTCTTATATTAAATTTGAATACACAAATTAAAAAAATATAATGAAATTATTACCTCTAACATATCTTTTCTTATCAAACATAGTCCACTTTAGGGATTACTTAAAAATAAATCAAAAACTGGTGATATCAAATGCTCGGTAGGTGTTAAGTATAGTGGAATATACCATGAATAAATAATCATAATCAATATATAATGGTAAATAAATGAACAAACATTACATTTAAATAACATGACTGCATTAATAGATAATTAATAATCAATATGTAAAGATATATAACTAAACACATATGCCATATAATCAATAATATGAAAATGAAATGCATCGAGAGATAACATCGTTATGAAAGTCACATGGGTAATAATAATAACTGAAATGAAGGCAATTCTTAACTACCAGATATTATGTTTCCTAGGAACATGATACCTTTACCATCAATATCTTTTAAAAGATGGTTTAGAACATACTGATTACAAACTAATCCAGTATGGAAAACTATATCACTACTTTCAATACCTTTCATAAGACAGTTTAAAACTACTGGTTACTAACTTATAGGGGTTTTCCAAATGATATTGTCTCATGATACTATCTATGTATCTAGGTTATTTCTATAAATAGTCCCCAAACCATATATATCATGTCAAAATAATTCCTCATGTATTGAATAATTAATTTAATTCATGAAAAATGTTTTGTAACATTAAATATCCATATTGAGTAAATAATACGGAATAGTGAATATTTCCCCCGTTAATCAAATAACATCCAAATTAAAAACATTATGTGAAAGTAGAATATGATTTAGGGAATAAAAAAATCCATGATAAATAATATTTTAATTTAGTGTAAATTTAATGTCCATAAAAAAGTGAATAATTCACGTCAAATTTAATGAATACAAAAAGGAATCCAAGAAGTAAATTTAAATACATTCCTTAGTCAAAATGATAATGAACCATTCAGGAGAGTATTAAGGATGGTATAATTATAATATACATCAATTTGAGTAATAATAAAGTGTTGTTTTCATGGATGAATAGAAATATCATAAAATGTTATTCAAAAAATTTCTTGAGGAAAATATTCTTTTCCTTTTGAAACTAACTTTTATTAAAACATAACACATTTTGAAAATACAGTTATCTAAAAATAACTTTTATAAAAAATTCTTTAAAAAGATCCTCATAAACATGAAAAGTATTATTCTATGAAATTATTGTGGTTAATTATGTACATACCTTAAAATATAAAAGGTTTATTCTTTTGGAATTATTAATTTGTTAGAAGTGTGCCTTATTCTGAAGATAACAAGAAGACTCCTTTCATATTTTCATTAAAATCCAAATGGGAAGTTCTTTTGAAATTGAAATAAATATTCCTCTAAAAAATAATAAGTAAAAACGGGTCAAAATTTATTAAATAAATCATTTTGAAAATTTTAAAACAATTTTGAAATTATTTTTAAAAAAAATAGTGTTTTAGAAGAAAATAGATTTATGAATGAAGAGAGAAATGAAGTCATATTTTCATAATAAAATATATCAATTATTTTAAGTACCAAATTGTGAAAATGGTACTATTACTTGAAAATATCTTGAACAACAAGAGGAAAGTAAAATAAAAGGTTTTATCTAAAAAGGATAAAATAATTTACCTTCAATTAAAATTCTAGAATAAACAACATAAATTAAAATAAGAATGTAAAGTAAACCATTGGAAAGATCATTACATTGAAGTGAGAATCAACCAAGGAATCGATTATGTGTGTAAAATTTAAATCCATATAAAACAATTTTAAATACAACCTAAGACAACAAAAAGTGATTACATACATAATCATAGAATTTTAATGATAATGATGAAGTAATATTTCCCAATGAAAAGAAATTGAGTTATATCTCTTAAGTCAGATAACCTTAGATGAAATAATTAAAAACTGAAACATAAAATAAAATTAATAAATAATTAATCTTGATATTTAATTTAAAAGTTTTAGTATATATTCAATATAAAATAAATTAGTTTCATAACATTTAACTATGCCTCAAAAAAGGAAATTAAGAGGAAATCTATTACTATACGCTCCCTTTTTTTTATTGAATATGATTTAACCTCTAATATAGTTGTTTTAAAAATTTTATTAACTTATTCGATAAAAATATTAATATTTATATTGTAATATATGATCATTTTATAACAACATATTACCTATTCATTAATAAACTTTCATTATTTTCATTGTTTGGGGTGATTATTTTCCGATTTTCTCATGTCTGTTTCATCATGAAAGATTCAATTCATGTTCATATTATATAAATTTATCATCTATATAATAATAATCATGAAATTATTATCGTATTTTTATAAAAATAATACTTTTAAAACCAGTCGTGAATTATGGTTATGAAATAAGACAAACTTTGCGATCATGGAGATGAAAGGTCATACGTACGCATGAGTAAAGTTTCCATTTTTCAATGATAATTATGAAAAGGAGGTAAGTAATATTTTACGTTTCCAAAAATATCATATTATCATATATACCATATTATATACTTTATATATCATATATGTGGTTTTGTTATGAAAACAGAGTCACATCCCTTTTTGGAGGTGGTAGTCCACACTATAAAAATGATGTTATCGTCATTATGTGAGTGAAAAGAAAATAAAGAAAATGATATATATTACATTTAAATAATTATAAATATTTAATAAGTTTCATAATTATTTCATTTATATCATATATAATCATCAAATTTATCTTTATCACCTTTAATGTGAAGTGTTAGTGAAAGACGAATCACATCGCTTTGCGAGGCGGTTGTCTGTCGTACACATGATCGACGTTATCATATTTCATACATACTGGAAGGTATAAATATATATATATGATACAGTGACTACAGAGTTATAAATTGGTTATAAATATCATATTATACCTTATATACATCATCATACCCAACCTTCATAGGTGGAAATGGAAAAATTAATTACATTTGTTTGTGAGGAGGTAGTCCACCATACACATGAATGATGATTTAGTAACGCATTTGATGGATGTGGATATGGTTCTAAGTCATGTAATTATCATAAAAACATCTTAGTATATTTAATATACTATTTTTATTATATAATAATGGTTTAAAAAAGGGAGGATGTGGAGAAAGAAGTTAAATGAAGAAGCTCATTGAAGAACATTACCTCTTCATGAGGTATCCTCCTTATATTTGAAATAAATCCCTCCTAGGTTCTCTTTCTACCCAAAATAAATCCTCTAATGTGAGGTTAAGTAATGTTTTGAAGAGATATAGGTAGGTACTGTAATAACCAAAGTGGTTTTAAGTTATAAAAAAGAGAGTATAATGGTGGCCTTTTATAAGTGGGGGAGAGGACACACATTTTATTTTGGAAAAGAATTGAGTGATTCCATGTTTTTCATATCACACAAAGGGGAAAATGGTTAATTATCAAACATTATAGATTTACTGGTCCAAATATGGTACTAAAATAATTTCTTACAATTTTATTGTTCATTTGTCCAATTATATTTTTAGTTTAACCACCTAGTAAACCAATTATTACCTTAACCACATTAAATAATTTCTAATATTTTTACTTTTAATTTTGATTAGAGATTAGTTTAAAATAATTATAAATTATAAATTATGATATTTAAATATATTTAATCAATTTATTCAAATTAACTTCACATAAGGGGTAAATATTAATTTATAATTAATCCTATAAATGTGATGACAAAGTTGTTTTTTAATGTTAAAATGCTCAAATATTTTCAATGTTTGTATATCATAATTCAATATGAAAATGATAATAATCAAATAAATTAGATTAATTTATATAAAATTTAACTAATTTTACATTAAAAAAATCAAAATATATTTTAACATTCAAAATAATTTAAATGAAAAGGAATTTTTTATTGTAATTAAGAAATTTTCACTACACATCAAAATAAAAATTATAATAAAAATAAAAAATATTCACCATATGATAATATTTATATTAAAATAAAAAAAAAGTTTATTTCTTTATATAATGTTATCTAAAATTGTAAAAATTAATTTTAAATAATGTTCGGAAAGCACAACTAAATCGTTTTCAAAAGAAAAAAATAAGGTTTTCTAGAAAACATTTATTTTTCTTTTAAATGATTCATATTTTATTTATAATAAATATATAATTAATACACATGTGTAAACTATATATTTTAATAATTTATTTAATCCTATTAATATCCTGCATTCCATCATCTAGGTGACAATTATCATGTTAAATAATAATATTAATAGTATATTATTGCTCGGTAAAACTCGTTATGGCATTTAACACCAGCTATTGAAGAAAATTGTTATTGTGTGTATTGTAAGATATTAAATAAATTAAAATTGTTTAAAAAGAAGTATATTTTAAATTATTGTTGTGTAATATTATCTTCTAAGCTAGGTGTTTCATGTCACATACTCCATTGAATTAAATGTCATTCTTATATAATTTTTGGGTGTTACATTCTCCCAAAATTAAATAAATTGCATCCTCACAATTTAATCTTGATATCAGTAATCGATGGTTTAAAATTTTGAAATTAAATTTTTTAAATAAAACATCATCATTATTTTAACAAAAATAATCTTAATGAGAGAAAAAATGGAATATCGAGGGTCATGTTGAATAAAACGTAACAAGGTTTCAATGTAGGAGAACATTAGAGGAAAGTGAAGATGTGGACATGGATAAAAAGCATAAAAATTATAGATATTGATTTACTTCATAAATAAAAAATCAATTGAATTATCAATGGAATGTTAATGGACTCAAATCCTTAAAAATGTTATGATCTAAAAGGTCATTTGATTCGTCAACTATGAAGCTAAAAGGATAACATTTTGGTTTCAAGATACTTTTTCTAAAGTTGAGTAATTATTTTAATATCTAAGAATATAAGGAAATACACTTACTTGATATATGTTTTTAATTTATATGTTCAATTTATTCTTTTATCTGTGCATCTATGGTTTTTTAATTCATCCCTTACTCTAAGAAATGAATATCTATAAATGAATTTTTTATGCCTAAATCACTAAAAATCACATTTAATGGATCATAAGATCCATAAAACAAGTATTTATGTCCATCTATAACTATTTTCAAAACCCATATGGTTTGTAAAAGTTATCCAATATAATAATTTAATCTTTAAACCTCAAAATTAAGACCAATGGTTCATCATTAATATTTAATTTTCAAATCATATAACTAAAAACAATTACATAATAACCGGGACATGTAACGAGCCAAAAATTCAATAATGAAAACTCTTCTTCGTCCATGTATTCTTGTGGTTATCAAAAACGTATGGACTTATTTGGTTTTCTATTTTGGATTTTAAAATAATTTTAATAACTATGATTGTTTCTAATATAGTTGTTGAACAGTAACCACGTGATTAGTATAAATATAGGGATTTAACAAATCCAATTTACTCAAAAAAATAGGTGATGGCCTCATCTAGTTGACATTTCCTATAGAAATCCCATTTTTTGGAGCTCATAAAGGAGGTGGAATCATTGGGCTTCGATCTTGACCAAGACCAAGCCGATCTTGAATACATTAAGCTCAATCGGAACCGCCTACAAGAGAAGTGGAAGTTGATAGAGATTACCACTCGAGTAATGTTATCCAAGCCGGTCCAAGATCCGGTCACCATCGTACACCTTACTATAAGGTCTTATGTAGGTGTTATAAGGGTTTTTGTAACAATACCTTAGTACTATGATTATGTGCATTATTTTGTATATAATAATGAATATATATTTATTTTATCATTATTACTTTGAAAATTGTTTTTAGGCGTAAATGGTATTTTTAGTTAATAATCAACTAAGAAATCTATTTTGATGAATTAATGGATTTTTGAATTAAGTAACATTTTAATAATAAGTTTATTAATAAATTACTTTTTATTAAATATAAATGAGCGTACAATTTTTATGAATACAATTGTAATTTTTATTAAGGTTTGAAAGTTGTTTTTTTCAAAACCCATGAATTTTCTATAAATATTGGTTTTTTATTTTAAAATTAAAAATTCAAATATTTAGAAAATTAATTATATAAAATGAATAATATTTTTGGAATTAGGAAGTCAAAATTATCCAATGGTGAATTTTTCATAATTTTATGAGATTGTCGAATTTTTGGGTAAAAATTAAATACCGTTTAAGTATATAATGTGTTTTATGACATCATAATGACCTAATTGTGATGTAAGAAAATACTATAAAAATTATGTTCGTCCAATATAGTTTTTATCATTAAAATAATTTGATTTTATTTTTATTTTATTTATTTTACAAAGCTTTAGTGTACCCTCCAAGACTTATAAAACATTTTTTCTTTTTAAATTTTTTTCCTTGAGAGTGTGACTCACCTCCACATATGAAATCCTATTATATTAAGATGTTAGGACATTTAACTCATAAAATATTGGTTTCTACTACCCTTTGGAAAAAACCATGGGCAAAACCATGGGTTGGTTTGTGGTTTTGATTAGTTCAAAGTGTGGTGTCCAAAACCTAAATAATAAAAAATTCCATCTCATTTCTCATATAAACCCACCCAAGCTCCAACTTACTCTTCACTCAAAGCCTTTGGAGTTCGTCCATATTCTGCCCTCCTATTTCTTGAATCATTTCAAGGTTCCCCAAGCTCCCAAGAAGCCTCTCTCAAGCCTCTCCTGAGCTTTTGGGATCGCACTTCATAGTAAGGGATTCCTTCCTTTCTCAATATATCCAAGTTTCTTAATATTGTTACACCCATTTATTTTCAATTATAATTGTTGGGTTATGATTTATAACCACCCCTATATTGTACTCTTTATGTTTTAATGATGATATACCCTTTTTTCTCTCATTGGCACCTTCCATATATATCTGTTACCATACGGAAATTCCGTAAGGAATTTCTCTCTCCTCATTTACATTCAAGCAATTATTTTGTATTATGAATCTGAATTCCATTAACTATATTAGGAAATTTATCTATATGAATCCCCTTACTATACATTTCATGTAAATATGATGAGACACCCATTTCCCTCTCATCAAACATTTTTGTGAAGTCTTATGTCACACTGTTATGCTGCAGAAATTGCACCGCAATTTTCCAAGACAAAATCATTGTCTAGTGAATACCATGACCATTTAAATATCAAGGGTATTCACCATTATTTAAATTTAAATATTGATTTAAAAGTTTCATGTATGAATTCCAAATTCCTTAATTGTGGAATAAATTATGATGTTTTATGAATTCTTGTTCTATGATCTTGTGGCACACCTATACAGAAATAAAATGTTTTTGAAGGGTGTGCCCTAATAGCGCTCCAATGCATTGGGTAAAGTGTATCATCATTATATAAATTGTTCAATGAGTATTGAATCATTATAATTCAAGTGAAATTAGGATTTACCCATGCTTCATGTGCAATGAGGGTTTACTCATGCTCTATGTGCAATGAGCCTTGGCTCATGCTAATTTCATGATAACTATTTTTGCCACATTTCCATGTTATGATTATCATGCTTTGTTAGGAATTTATTTTCATGTTTCTATTGTGATCCATTGATATGCCTATTTTATATCATTTATTTTATTCCTCATTTTATTCCATGTTTATTCCCTTACTAGGCTTTATAGCTCACCCGTTTCTTATGCATGTCCTCAGGTTATCCCATACAATGCTATGTATGAGAGAATGTAGGGGTCATGTAAAGAAAGTTTTCAATAAAGATGTTGTATTTCATGTTTTAAGTTGTTATGTACTGATACTAAGCCCCAAATACCCTAGACCTCTTGATCTTACAAGTTGTATCATGTGGAGAGTTATGTAATAAATCATGTTTTACTGTGTAATAAAGAGTAGTGTTGTTATAGTTGGTATTAGAGGACAGGTTTAGGTATTTTTGGGATTAGGATTGAAAAAACCTAGTAAAGCCTTAGAGACAAGAAATAGTATAATAAAAACATCCATAAGTTTTTGTGAGTATTGAGTAAGTGATTTATCAATAAAATATATCTCTGTTTGGATACGAGCAGATTGAGGCAGCTCTGGCACTAATGTATCTAGGGGTGAAAACCCTGACAATGAGTTTGGGGCTTGACCTGGGGTATCCTGATACTCGAAAATAGGTCTTTTTGCACTATGGTTTACGACACTCCCACGAGATATGCTTTGGTAAAGTCACAATCTTAGTATGGACCCTTATTAAGGGAATTAAAAAAAATTCCCCAATGAATATATGTTAGAAAGTAGATCATGAATAGAATATATTAAAGCCTATGGATTCATATGTTAAGGAAATAAAAGTTATTTATAAGTCATTAGTTTTGTCCTTGGATTACCCTTTATGTTTCACCACTATCTTTCCTTTTATTCCAGCAAATGGCTGATAATAGGATGACTTGGGCTAACAACTGATGTGAAGATCAATGTGATAACTGTGCTAATGAGATGCCAAATCCGATGGGAGCGAGAATCGTGAAATTTTCCAGGATTATATCACAATTAACTCAATCTTTTAATAGAAACAAGGGTCAAGAGGAAAGTTCACCCCCCCCCCCAAAGAATAATTTGCTATCGGGAGGTTCATGAGGAAAAGGATTCCTACTTTTAATAGATCATTCAATCCCTCAATTGCCAAAAAATGGATCAACTCCATTAAAAATATCTTCTCCATCCTTCAATATTATGAAAAATAGAAGGTTATCTTGGATGCTTATCGTATGGTGGGTGAAGCTGATAAACGGTGGATGTTGATAAAAATACGAAGCATGAGTGGGAGATCGAGCTGTTGGAATGGAAGAATTTTTGGAAGATGTTTTTTGATAAATATTTTCCGCACACCCTCCAACTTAAGATGGAAAGGTACTTCCTTGCCCTTAATAAAAAAGGCAAAGAATCTATTGGAGTGTATGAGGAAAACTTTACAATGCTTGCAAGATACGCCTCTGGCTATTTCATTGCCCCTGAATGCAAGGTTTGCCTCTTATTTAGTGGGATGAAACCTTGCCTACGGAAAGCGCTGGTGATCCGTGACTTCGACAACTATGATGAAATTTTCTGATGTGACCTAAAGGTTGAAATGGAGATAGGAGAATCTTAGGGGTATCATGGGGATATGAAGTGTAAGTTTTACTTCAATGTTGGTGGTCTGATAGATAAATCCAATGGTTCTAAGAAAATCCATCACCCCACATGCCAAAGGTGCGGAAAAAAGCACCCTGGAAATTGAATAAAGGGGAAAAGGAAATGATTTAGGTTTGGAAGAGAAGGTCACCAAGCTATTAAATGTCGGCAAGAAAAACCCACAGCTGCAACAGAATAGAGAAATGTTCCGTTTAAACCTCAACACATTGTTCATTACTACAACTGCAAAGAACCGGGGCATCTTGAAAATCAGTGCCCTAAGCCAAGGGTTTTCTGAGGCAATCAACAACCTCCAAGGAAACAAGGGAGATCTTTTTCCATCACTATTTCCTAAGTGATCACCGACAATGAAGTGGTGACAGGTACGCTACTTATTCATTCAATAATAGAGAATGTACTTTTTGATTCTGGTTCTATGAATTCTTTTATATCCCGAAAGTTTAGTAGAACAATCCCAGAACCACCATAAATCATGGAATTAAAGATTTAGGTGAGTACAACAAATGGGTCAATCATTGCTTCCCATGAATATAACTCCTACCCTATCATAATCTGTGGATTAAATTTCCCGGAGAACCTTGTAATTCTCTCTTTGGTGAAATTTGGTGTAATTCTTAGCATGGACTGGATTTCCCTATATAGAGAAAACATAAATTACTGTGAGAGGGAAATCACTCTTCATGTGGAGAATCGACCCCCAATTTTATACAAGTGAAAGGAGGAATAAGAATATTCTTTAGATCCATTACCTCAAGCATGGATATTACTGCCATGTGAGAACGCATATCTAGCTCACATGATTGAGTCAAAGGAGGCCACCATCCTTGAAGACATGCCTATTGTGAGTGAATTCACTGAAGTGTTTCCTGAGGAATTGCCTGGTTTTCCTCCTTGAAGAGATGTTGAATTCTCAATTGATCTTATACCTAGGGCATTTCCAATATCCAAGAATAAATATTGATTGGATGTTGTGGATCTTGAGAAGCTTAAGAAACAACTACAGGAGAATCTAGATAAAGGTTTTATACACCCAAGTGCTTCAAAATGGGGTGCATCAGTCCTCTTCATCCAGAAGAAGGATGGGTCAATGTGCTTTTTCATCGATTATCGCGATCTTAACAAAATCATGATAAAGAAAAAGTATCCTATCCCATGAATTAATGACTTGTTTGATCATCTATATGGAGAAAAATACTTCTCTAAGGTAGATTTGTGATATGGATGTTATCAAGTAAGGTTAATGAAGGAATATATCCCCAAGACTACTTTTTGTACAAGATACTGGTACTATAAATTCATTGTAATGCCTTTTGGACTCTCTAATGCTCTAGAAATATTTATGGAATTGATTAATAGAGTCTTTAGAGATTACCTCAACAAATTTTTGGTTGTCTTTATAGATTATATTCTAAAATACTCCAAAAAATGAGGGTCATGAGGAGCATCTATAAACTGTACAAGAGACCTTGCGAAAGGAGAAGATCTATGAAAAGTACACCAATTGTGAGTTATGGTTGAAGGAGGTATCATTATTAGGCCATATAATCACAATAAATGGGAAATATGTTGATCCCTCTAAGACATATGCAATAGAGGGATGGTCGATACCAACATTAGTAACAGATATCCGTAGCTTCTTGGGGTTAGCTAAATATTATCGATGATTTGTGAGAAATTTCTCACAATTTTCCAACCCTCTTACCAAGATAAATCGGAAAGGTGTAAAGTTTTCTTGGAGTGATGAATGTGAAGAATGCTTCAAGAAGTTAAAAGAGAGGCTTATCACTACGCCCGTGCTCACTTTACCCACAAGTGGATAACTTTTTGTTGTATTCAGTGATTCTTAGAAGAAGGGTTTGGGCTGTGTGTTGATGAAAAATGAAAAAGTTATTAACTACGCTTCAAGGAAATTGAAAGTTGATGAGCAGAATTATCCAACACATGATCTGTAGTTGGTTGCGGTGATATTTTCTTCAAATATTTGATGGAATTATCTCTTTGGGGAGAAGTGTGAAATATATACAGACCACAAAAGCCTCAACAATATATTCTCACAGAAAGATTTGAACATGTGTTAGTGAAGATGGTTAGAGATGATCAAAGACTATGACTTCTCAATCCATTACCACCCTGGTAAAGCGAACAAGGTGGCGAATGCTCTAAGTAGAAAAGACCAAGTGATTTATCACTGATGAGAATTGAGAAGGATCTAATCTTATTAGATTTGAAGATGGACATGGGAATCATAATAAAGGGAATATCATCAATCCATTCACAAATTATTTCTCAACTGTCACTTTTGGAAAGGTTAAAGGATACTCAAAAGAATGATGTGGAAATTCGAATGAAAGTGGAAGCTATCAAAAGAAGGAAATCCTCGAAGTTAAATGTTAATTAAGATGGAATTGTGAGATTTGGGAAAAGACTATGTGTTTCATAAAGTTTAGAGCTGGAGAAGAAACTTCTGGATGATGGACATAGTTCAAATTTCTCTATTCACCCAGGAAACACAAAGATGTATCGAGATCTTTGAGAGCATTATTGGTGGGATAATTTGAAGAATGATATTTTTGAAATTACATCAAAGTGCATGGTGTGTCAGCAAGTGAAGGGTAAGAGACATAATTCTAAGAAGCTTATGAAACCATTACTCATACCACCAAGTAAATGGGATAACATCGCCATGGACTTTGTCACCGGACTTCTAAAGACATCTGAAGGCAACAATGCAATCTAGGTTGTTCTGGATCATCTTAAAAAGTCTGCACACTTCATTGCAATTTGGGAGGATTTCTCATTGGATCAACTGGTACGAATATACATCAAGAAAGTGGTAGGGTTTCATGGAGTACCACTATCTATTATATCCGATCGAGATCCAAGATTCACCTCTATGTTTTGGAGGAGTCTTCAACATGCTATAGATACTAAACTAAACATCAGTATAGCCTGTCATACTCAAACTGATGGCCAATCTGAGCAAACTATTCAGACACTGGAATATGTGTTAAGATCATGTTCAGTGGAATTTAAAGAAGGATGGGATCAACATCTTACTCCGGTTCAATTATTCTACTATAACAATTTCTACTCGAGCATACGAATGGAACCTTATGAATCCATTTATAGTAAGAGGTAAAGAACACTGACATTTTGGAATGAAGTCAGTGAGTGTAAGCTTCTAGGACCAAAAATCATCAATGAAATGGTAGAGAAGGTAAAAACCATTCAGTAGCATATCATGGAAACCCAGAGTTGATAGAAGAGTTATGTAGATAACCATCGACAATACATTGAGTTAAAATTTGGAGACAAGGTATTTCTATGCATATCTCCATAGAATAAGGTTGTGAGGTTTTTAATGAAAGGGATGTTAAGACCTAGGTACATCATCCCCTTTTATATTCTTGATTGTGTTAGGGTTGTTGCCTATCGACTAGAACTTCCACCTACCATGTCCAAAATTCATGATGTCTTTCATGTATCCCTCTTAAGAAAGTACACAATAGACCCTTCACATGTTATCTCTTCAAAGTTAGTATAGCTAGAGGATGATCATTCATATGAGGAGAAACCAGTGAAGATCTTAGATCGTAGAGAAAAATTTCTATGAAATAAGACAATGCCTCTTCTTAAGGTGTTGTGGAAAAACCACAAGTTTGATTAAGAGGCGTGGGAATATGAGGAAATGATGAAGAAGAGTTACCGATATCTATTTTAGTGTGCTAAAAGGAAATTTTGAGGGTGAAATTTCTTAAGGGGGGGAGATTGTAATGACTCAACAAATCATTAATGAAAATTATTCTCATTCTATGTCTTCTTATGGTTATGAAAAAAGTATGGACTTATTTGGTTTTTTGTTTTGGATTTTAAAATACTATTAATAATTGTGACCATTTCTAATTTAGTCATTGAACAGTGACCACATGATTAGTATAAATATAGGGCTTCAACAAATCCAATTTACTCAGACAAAGGAAGAGATGGCCTTATCTAGTAGCCTTTCCTTATACAAATCCCATTTTCCAGACCTCGGAAAGGAGGTGGAATCATTGGGATTCTCTCTTGACCAAGCCCAAGCCGATCTTGAATACTTAAAGCTCGAGCAGAACCTCCTACGAGAGAAGTGGAAGTTGATAGAGATAACCACTCGGGAAATGTTATCCAAGCCCCCCCCCCAAGAGGTTGTCACCATCGTGCACCTTAACCTAAGGTCTTATGTGGGTGTTATAAGGAGTTATGTAACAATACATTAGCACTATGATTATGTGAATTATTTTTTATATAATAATGAATATACATTCATTTTATTACTGTTACTATGTAAATAGTTTTAAAGTATAAATAGTATTTTTAGTTAATATTCAACTAAGAAATCTATTTTGATGAATTAATAGATTTTTTAATTAAATAATATTTTATTAAAATATTATTAATAAATTAATTTTTATTAAATATAAATGATCATTCAATTTTTATGAATATAATTGTAATTTTAATTATGGTTTGAAAGCTCTTTTTGTCAAAACCCATAAATTTTCGATAAATGTCAGTTTTATTTCAAAAGTAAAAATTCACATATTTAAAAAATTATTTAGATAAAATGTATATTATTTTTGGAATCAGGATGTCAAAATTATCCAACGGTGAATTTTTTATAATTTTCTGAGTCAGTCGAATTTTTGGGTAAAAATTAAATACCGTTTAAATATATAATGTATTTTATGACATCATAATGACCCAATAGTGATATAATACTATACTATAAACATTATTTTAGTCAAATATGTGTTCTATAATTAAAATAATGTAATTTTATTTTTGTTTTATTTATTTTACAAAGCTTTATTGGACCCTCCAAGACTTATAAAGCATTTTGTTTTTTTAAATTGTTTTCCTTGAGATTGTGACTCACCTCCACATAAAAAACCCTATTATTTTATGATGTTCGGCCATTGGACTCATAAAATATTGTTTTACACTCCCCTTTGGAAAAAACAATGGGAAAAACCATGGTCTTTTTTTTGTTTTAATTAGTTTAATGTGTGGTGTCCCAAACATAAATAATAAATAATTCTCTCTTCTTTCCTATATAAACCCACCAAAGAACCTACATCCTCTTTACTCAAATACTTTTTAGTTTGTCCAAACTGTTCCCTCCCCTCTCTAGAATCCTCCCATGGTTCCTCAATCTACCAGGAAGCCTCTCATATGCCTCTTACGAGCTTTTGGTATCACACTTCCATGTAAGGGATTCCTTTCTTTCTCAATTTATCCAAGTTTTTTGATATTATTATGCCCCTTTATTTTCAATTATAAATTTTGGGGTATTATTTATAACAACCCCCTGTATTTTAATCTTTATTTTTTAATTATTATATACCCCTTTATCTCTCATCGGTGCCTTCCATATATATCTGTTACTGTACTGACATTTCGTAAGGAGTTTCTCTCTCCTCATTTACATTCAATAAATTATTTAGTATTATGAATATAAATTCCATTTAATATATTAGGACATTTATCTATATGACTCACCTTACTATCCATTTCATTTATATATGATGAGACACCCCTTTCTCTCTCATAAACCGTTTTTATTAAGTCTTATGTCACGTCGTTATGCTGCTAAAATTGCACCGCAATTTTCCAAGACAAAATCATTGTGTAGTGAATACCATTCCCATTTATATATCAAGGGTATTCACCATTATGAACATTTAAATATTTATGTAATACTTTCCTGTATGAATTCCACATTCCTTATTCGTGGAATGAATTATGATGTTTTATGAATTCATGTTCTATGATCTTGTGGCACACTTATGCAGAAATGAAATATTTATGAAGGGTGCACCCTGATAGCGCTCTAATGCATTGGGTAAATTATAGTATCATGATACATCATGTGAAATTAGTGTTGACTCATTATAATTCAAGTGATATGAGGGTTTACTCATGCTTCATGTGTAATGAGGGTTTACTCATGCTCTATATACAATGAGCCTTGGCTCATGCTAATTCCATTATAAGTGTTGTTGCCACATTTCCATGTTATGATTATCGTGCTTTATCATGGATTTATGTTCATGTTTCTCTTTTGATCCATTGATATTCATGTTGTCTAACATGTATTTTATTCCTCGTGTTATTCCATGTTTATTCCCTTACTGGGCTTCATAGCTCACCCTTTTCTTATGCATGTCCTCAGGTTATCCCATGCAATGCTAAGTAAGAGGTAATGTAGGGGTCATGTAAAGGAATTTTTCAATAAAGATGTTGTATTTCATGTTTTAAGTTGTTATTTAATGATTCTAAGCCCAAAAGACACTAGACCTCTCGATATTCCATGTTGTATCAAGTGAAGAGTTTATGTAATAAATCATGTTTTAGTGTGTAATATAGAGTAGGGTTGTCATAGGACATTACATAGGCTAGTGGTAGGGGCGAAACCCTTATCATCCTTAGATCATGTGTTCAAGGTCCACTACCTTTGCAGATTCAATAGGTCTTCGCACAAAATGGGGGTTATAATTTTTCTGAAACCATGTTAATATAATTCTGATAATGTTTCCAAAAAAATGTGATGGAAATCTTTGAAATAAATTCAATCATTAAATAACCTTTTTTACTATGGTTTTCAATACAACTTATTTCTTAGAAAAAGTATAAAAATATTATTTAACTATTATTATGATGTAACTGATTATTAGATTATTATTAAAGTATATAAATACCTTTAAACATATGTCTATAAAATTTAAATGCATTATTCCCCAAAAAATCCACTAAAACATATACATGCCCTAAATTACTCAAAAATGTCTTTAATCTTATTATATTCCTACCACACAAATTTTAAATAGGGATGTTTAGAATTTTTAAATTTTAATCAACCTTAAACTCATAACACATTGTGGTATCTATAACTGTTAAGTCAATTAATATATGTATGCTTTTAAAAGATAACACAATCCTTAGACATTTCATGATTCTTATACCAAAATAACATTGGTAAAAATAATTCTAAAATTTAATTCATGAATCCAAATACACAAATACATAATCTATTTTATTTTAACATAGGTCATCCCTTAGTCTATATTTTAACCTAGTTCACTCATTTTCATTATCTATTCAAATCCTTCATAATTGTTTTTAATGAAAATGTGAATTGTTCTTAGCCTATCTCATAGGAGTGTCAAACCAGGTGCACAATAAGGCTCATTTTCATGCACCAGGTGATGATTGAGTCAATCTCAATGAACCATTTTAAAATTTATTACCCCTAGGAACATTTTTTCTAGAATAAATTCAACTTTTAATATATATATACAAGGTTGTATTTCCAGGAAAGACCATATAATATCTACCTTAGCAAAAAAATAGGATGTTATTCTATACATATTCTCAAAGTATATCATAGGGTTATGATCCCTAATGTATATTTTCCTAAATCTAGTTCCCAAGGTTTCTACTAAACTTCCTTTAAAACTAACTATAGTGACCCCAACCCTAGAAGCCCAAAGTCAGTAAATACATTATTATATTGGAAAAATATACAAGAATCACATCTCGAATGACTGAATAGTTTTGTAGACTTAGTAAACTAGATATATACTTGAGTCTTACGTTACATTTTAATACACAAATTATAACATTTTTTGAGAATAAAAATTTTCCCTTGAGTATTTTCTTTATTATCAAACATAGTACAATTCATGTATTCATATGAATAGAAACAAAACATTGGTGACATTAAATGATCAATAAGGGTTAAGTATAATGGAATATATCATGAATCAATTAGTATAAAAAATATATAAAGTTAAATAACTAAACTCACTATTCATTTAAATACCTTGACTACATAAATATATAATAAATAATCAATATGGAAAGGGAAATAATGGAACCCACATTCCATATAATAAATAGTTTGAGAATGATAAACAACCAGAGATAATATCCTTATGAAAATTTCATGGTTAATTATAATTAATGAAATGAAGAAAGTGATTCACTATTAGAAGTCATGTTTCTAATGAACATGTTACCTTTACCATCAAGACCTTTAATAAGATGGTTTAGAACATTTTTTATACAAAATAATCTAGTTTAGACAACTATATCACTATTGTAAATATCTTTCACAAGACAGTTTAAAACTATTGGTTACCAACTCATAGTGTGTGGCTAACTGGTTTTGTCTCAAGAGACTATAGATGCTTCAAGGGGAATTCTATAAACAGTCCCCAAACCATGTCTTTCATTTCCTAAGCATTCCTCATATAATGAATAATTGATTTAATTCATGAACAATGTGCCCTGACATTAAGTATCTATATTTAGTAAAGGATATGGATATATCAATATATCCTTTATTAATCAAATAACTATAAATTTTAACACTGTATGTAAAAATGGTATAAGGTTTTGGAAATAGAAGTATCCTTGTAAAATAATATTGAAATGTAGGGTAAATATAATGTTTATAGAAAAGTGATTAATTCTCAAAAAAGTCAATGAATAAAAAAAGAAATCAAGGAAGTAAATTTCAATTATTTATTGGGTCAAAATGGTCATAAATCATCCAAAGGATGATTAAGGATGGTATCAATACAATTTATATCCATTAGAATGTGAATAAAGGGTTGTTGAAATATATTATTATAAATAACATAAAAATATTATTAAAAACATTATTTAGGACCATATCATTTTTATTTTGAAAACCACTTTTTTAAAACATATAAGTTGTAGCCATCGAGGGAGAGTCTCCACCGTATTCCATTGTTTATCATTATTGAAAAAAATATTGGTTAATTGGGAAGCTAAAATTAATATCCATGAGTCAATCATACCACCACAAAAGAAAATTTCAAAGGTCAAAATTCTAAATTCAAATTTCAATTTGAAACAGAATCCATCATCACTACCACGGACCATGTATAGCCTCATGTTGTGCATCCTAAAACCCATCATACCCATCATCCACAATTGTTTTTTGGAGATATTATCCACCATAATCCATCATTTCCACAATATAAAAACAAAAAATATCTCCAAAAATCATTAAAACATTGAATATAAAGCCGCTACACAATCTTTCATGATGATCAAGCCCTCGGAGAGACCAGGGATAGAGATGAATCCACCATAGAGTCATTCCTCCTAAAACACCATAGAATACTCAAAATTCACATACATAAACTCATTGAGAACCACCATGAAAATATGAATGGGATGACATCTATGTAAACCAAGAGCTAGAGCAGAGTATAGAGCAGACAAATTCCTCAATACTGAGATGAGACCGCCACCATGACCATCGAAACCTGCCTTCAGAGCTACCACCACGAGAATAATACCAACAAAAATAATGTTTACATTGTGTAATAATACTGAACATAACCATCCAAAACAAATTAAAAAAAAGGAACAATCAGCATCATAGACATTTCTGGCCATAGATCTGAACCATTCACGAGACCACAAGACCTTCATCAGAAAAACAAAGTACTCATACCCATAAAAAAATCAAACAATAGAACATTGAAAAAAATGATAATTGAACTAAAAACACATCCATCAATTAATAGGAACAACAAAAATAGAAAAAAAACACCATAAATGGTCTTATCTCTGGTACCACCATCATAAACTCAATCAACAGATCTCAATCAACCAATATAGTCTCTACACTAGACCAATATGGGGTCTAAAACAAAATGTCAAAATGAAAGATTATAGAAGAAGTGATATAAGGGCTCAAAAGTAATTCATGAAAATTGGAAAAAAAACAAGGAAACTATAACAAAAAAAATAAAACATAAAGAAAGAGGGTTAAACCCCTAGATCTATAAGGGACCATAGGGGGAGAGGAAGAAACCCAAAAAACAACCAAATCCACAGACCAATGCTCCTCCTAAACCATCCAAATCTACAATTAGAACCATCACACTAGACCAATATGAGGTCAAGAAAGATGGGAAGAAAAAAAAGGAAGAGGATGAGGGAGTCTTAATCTTCTTCCATATAACACCACAAAAATAACTGACACGGTTGAGAAAGCACTTGATATGAGAACATAGACTCAAAATTGAGAACTTGATAAACCAAAAAAGGAAATGGAAGCATGGCTAAATTAATTTTTAGAGGGAACCCAATCAATATACAAGAGATAAGGGAGCGATTCTATCAATAGAGTGTGGATCCATCCATATTTACCTTGATATAATAGTATTTGTGAATTTTTTTAAAACATAATACATTTTGAAAATACTTTTATTTGAAATTTACTTTTAAAAAAAATTCTTTAAAAAGATCCTCATAAAATTAAAAAGGGATATTAAAATAAATGAAGGTGTAAAATTCCATACATGTCATACAAGTGAAAATAACATATTTTTTTCATTTTAAAAAGGTTATAAAATTTCCTTGTTTAAAATATGACAAGAATATTCCTTTCACATTTTTAGTAAAATCCAAATGATTATTGTTTTGAAAAAAACAAAAATATTACTTTGAAAACTTTTTATAATAAGTAAAAATGGTTAATAATAATTTAATAAATCATTTTTAAAAGGTGAAAAACATTTTTGAAAACATTTTTATTAAACAGGTGTTTTTGGAAGAAAAAAAATTTTCAAAAAAAGTGAGAAATGAAGTCTGATTTTCTAAAAATCATTTTATCAAATATTTAAGTACCAAAGAGTGGTAAAATGGTAATATTATATGAAAATGTCATGAATAAATATAGGAGAATGAAATTAAAGGTTTTATTAAGAAATTATAAATTAATTTCATTTAATTTAATTTCCATAATAAATAATCTACATTAAAATGATATTTTGATGTCAACCCTTAAAAAGATCATAACGCAGAAGTGAGAATCAACCAATGAGTAAATTATGTGTATCAAATATAAATCAACCTTAACAATTTGGTAATACAATATAATATAATAAAAAATATATAATACACATAATCTAATAATGTAACACCCCAATATTTTATGATAAGTATTCCTTTTTATTTATTTGATGTCTTTTGTTGTATGCTACACAAAGATTATCTTGTACTATACGCAACACCGTATTATCTTGTAGTATATGCAACACTATTCTTGGATCGTGTTACAAAAAATTTCAAGATTGTTTTATAGAATTTATTCTACGCAACATTGAGTGTGTGTGTGTGTGTGTGTATATATATATTCAATGTATAAATGAAATATGGTTGGATTTTATTATACACAACAACAAAGGAATCTTTCACTACTCACAACCCTTATTTGGATTGCTTTACATGCAATCGCAACCTTCCATGATAGCGTGTGTTGTACGCAATACCGAGTTTCACTAAATAGCGATATGTTATTAAAATATTATATAAACTAGCCGTTATGAATAGTAATACCCACTTTATGAAATTTTATAAATTTTATCTTTAAAAATAGACTTCATTTTTTGGATTCAGAATATTGAAATTAGCCTAGAGTGAAAGTTTGGTATTTTTCTGAAAACTTTCAATTTTTGATGAATAGTGAAAACACGGAGTTATTGGTTAAAACTGAATTTTTATTTAAATAATAATTTATTTTATTTAAATTTATTTTAGTTCAAAATAGATAAATAATACTTATATATGTTCAATGTAATTCATTCGAGTCATTTTATAGTAATTTTAGATATATAAAAATTTTACTGAATTTTTCATCGTCTTTTACCCACCTCCTAGGAGCATTTGAAATTGTACATAAAACATAATTTTACCACTTCTGTGAGTTGAATTTCGAAAATATGAGAGACACGGTTTATATCAATGTGTAAAATTTGGTTTAATAAGATAAAAATAATTTTTGGGGAATAGTAACTTTTTACTTTTATTTACCATGGTTAAAAGTAAATAGGGTAATTAAGGGTAAAATGATATTATTATTACCCTAACATATGTACTAATTCTATTGGATAAGTGTAATTCGACCAAAAAAACCTTCAGAATAAAATATTACCCTTTAGGTCCACTTGGATTAGATTAGGATGCTTATTATTATTTTATTTAATGAATAGTTAAAAGAGTTAAAATTAATGTTTAATAACTAAAACATTTTTAATATAGGGTTATACATAAGATAAATTTGACTATAAATATTAATTAGAAATATAAAACGATTTCATACATAATGGTATTTTATTTATAATTTTTAGACGTTAAATAACTTAATTTATTTATGACACAATGATGATGCAGTAATTACCTAATTAATGAAATATTAACATAATTGATGTTATAAATACCCAAATAAATGTAATTTGAGACTTTTTATGAATTAAAATAATTTTATTGGTTAATATGACATGTTATTATTTATTTAATTAACTTTTTTAGAACTAATCATGCTGTTATGAATTTTACAAAAATTAATTACCAAATAGTGTCAAAATTGACATAAAATAGTTTTTTAAAAAAAATATTATATTATTAATTGTTATTCTATTTCTAAAAATCTAAGGTTTGGACAAATGACTTAGATAAAGTTATATATATATTAATAATGAACCACTTGGGGTTCGTTTGGCTTGTTATAGTAAATTTATTAACCATATAGTGTAAGAAATCAAGAAGACACGGTAAATGTTAAATTATTTAACTATGAGTTAAATCTAAATGATAAGGTTAAAATAGTAACCTAAACTTGTCTAAAACCTATTGGTTGAGAGGATTTAGACCCATACCCACTTTATCTTAGAAATAGGTCACTTTGGAGACATTATAAACTGAATATGACTTTATTATAAAATAATATTTTAAGTTTTTTCTAAAGTGGCCCTCTCCTCCCTTATATAAGGGAACCACCTCCCTCTTCTCTTTACACAACTGTGAGCCTTGAAGCTCGTCCGACCCCTGCCCATTTCTCTTATCCAATTCCCTAGAAGCATTCTGGAGGTTCTGGTCTCCTCAAAATACCAACTCTTGTGCCTTAAGAGGAAGCTTAAAAGGGGTGCATCGAAGAAGAAGTAATCTCTTCTACCGATTCTTTCAAGTTTCTTTCTTCTTCAACTTATTCTTCTTTATTTTTTTAATCATAAATTAATAACATCAGTATAACTCATATACTGATATGTTATTATAAATATGAAACAACCCTATTTCACCTTTTATCCATCCTATGAAAAACAAAATCACCGCGCGTGCATACGTACGGAATACCGTCTACACGTCGTGGTTCAATCTGTTTTTCCACCACCACCTTACTTGGATGGGTATAATGGTGTAAATAATAACTATATATAGTTATTATAACATAATACTGATTCTGAGATATTATATCATCCACTCTAATTCAATTCAATAATTATGGGAACGATGTCATCGCCCGTGCGTACGTACGGATTACCGTCTCCATGACGCGATGAGATTCATTCTCCATGTTAACAACTCAAAAATGATTATAAAGTATATATAATGAATAATAATGAAATATATTACATGATAAAGCTACTGGATTTATGTATATATATATTTGTGTGTGTGTGTGTGTCATCTACTTACTTTCATTCAAGTCAATAAGGAAAAGAAAACAGTGTTCATGCGTACGTACGGCCTACCATCTCCATGAATGGTGTATTTCATTTATCTATCTATTATATATATATATACTCAATATATATGATATATAAATCATTATTTTAATTCTTGAAGTAATTAAATCATGATATAAGTAATAATAATATCAAGAACAACAAGTCCAAACACATACGATAAATAAAACGATTTTACCCAAAATGATGCTTTAATATGGAATTTACAAAAGAACAGATAATATAAAATGATAAGTGAACCATATATGATATAATAACAATGAATATTATTTTGTAATAATTCAATGACATTATTTAAATCATTATACAAGAGTTTCAGTTATGTACGAAGCATATCAGACCTAAGGTAAGGGATAACTTTTCCAATCTCGTTTTTATCCGAGATTGTTTATTTGTAAGTATTTACTGGGTTTATTGTTATCATCCATTCCCATGATTTCTAAAAACATTCATGTATGTTTAAAGTAATTTTTCCTTATTTTTGAAATTTACCACATTTTATGAAATGATTCTTACTTTTTTTTACCACATGAGGATCTTTTTGACTTTTCCAACAAAAGTATGAAGAAAATGTTTTTTAACTAATATGGCATGAACAGATTTTTACAGTTTCATAATGCCTTATTTTCATGAAGTTTACTCTACATTATTTCATGGTTATTTTTTATAAAATACTTTTTTTTAAATTTCTTGGAATTTTGTGAAAATAAAATGCTTTTTAAGAATAAAAAATATTTTCTTCAAGATTTCTTTTCAAGTATTTTATCAAAACCATTTTCCATATAAGATGAGATTATTTCATATGTGTATGTTTCAAGTATAATATCTCTATGATTTACATGGTTTCACTTTTATTATGATGAAATTATATCCATTTTTTATATGGATTATGTTATGATGGGATGATGTTTATGAAACCCATTTTTATTTTTTGGGTTATGATGAATGATTTATGTTTATGTTGTGGCACAAGTAAGAATGGTTTCATTATGAGTTGGTTGGGACCTATATCTCCCTCCAATTCAATGGATAAATATTTATATCTCATGATATAGGCATGTCTAGAATGTTAAGTTAATCCGGTTTAGTGATACAGGACTAGAACGAGGAGTAAACTCGATTCAGTAAGGGACTTTGTCCACTAAGATGGTCTTGGCAGCAATGCCTTGGTATTATGGAAATCATATCAAGTGATTAATGGTTTAACACAATTACATTTTTTATTCCCATTCTATTTTATCATGATTGATGGTCTATTATGATCTATTCCTTGCGTACTGCCATGTTTTATTTCATTGCTCAATATTTTGAGGTTTAAACATTATGTTCATGTTTTGAAGTTCAAATGTATATGGTTTGTTTTATTTTTTCCATGCTTACCCTTACTGAGAATTTGATCTCACCCTTTATATGTTTTCTTTTCCCAGGATATAAAGAAAGGTTTTAGGTAATAAAAAAAGTGGAAGATCTTTGTGGGAGATGTTTAAGATCTTTCACCAAGATTAGAAGATTATATCCTGAGTTTCCAGAGACACTAAACTATTACGGTCCTTTAGTGTTTGTTTTTGTTATAGATTAGGTAGTACGCAAATGTAATGTAATATCCATGTATGTCAGGATTTGGTCTCTACATTTGGTATCAGAGACAAAGGAGGTAGGAATGAATCTGATCCTTGGGAACTCTCACATGTGAACGTTGGACGAAGCATGGATCTCCGCCCAAGGGCTTCATGACGAAATGGCTGCCACTGGGGATGGTGGTGTGTCTCACCCAGGGCATGTAGTCGCCCATGGAGTGCCCTGATAGCTATCAATTATAGTCCACTGGAAGTAATTCCAAACAGCTACAAATAATATTAATGATAATATGGAAGTAATATAACCCAGTGAAAATAAATTGAGTTATGAAATTATTTATCACTTGTTAACTCTTATTTCAAATCTCCTTAGATGAAATAATTCCAAATTTAAAATTAAAATACCCTAAATAATTATTTATCCTTGATATTACAATTCAAAGGGTAATTATGTAAACCATATAAACTAAATTAGGTGCATAACCTTACAACAAGCATCAATGAAATGAAAATGAGATGAAATCCCATACTTTATGCTCACTTTTGGTTGAACATGCTTTGAAATCATTTATAGTGGTTTTAAATATGTTATTATATTATTAAAGAATCATATTAATATTTATAATATCATATATTATCCTTTTATAACATCTTATTATGTGTTTATTAATAATCATTCATTATTTTCATTGTTTTGCGTATTAGTTGTCATGTTTTCTCAAACAAGTTTCATCATGAAAGCTTCAGATCTTGGGAAAATTATTATTTTATACTATCTTTTAATAATAATAAATAAAATGTTATTATATTTTTACATCAATTTTACTTTTTAAAAAATCATGTTTCATGGTTATGAAAAATAAAGTACGTTAAAATCATGGAGACTGTATTTCGTACGTACGCATGAGTTAAGTTTCCATTTTTCAATGATCATTATAGAAAGGACGTAAATAATATTTTACCTTTAAAAATTATATTATTATCATATATAACATATTATATACTTATATATATCATCAATGTGTTTTTATTTTTAAAATAGAGGCACATCGATTCATTAAGGCGGTAGTTCACACGTACACGAATGATGTTATCATCTTTACATGAGTGAAAAGAAAAAAAAGAAAATGAAATGTGTTATGTTTAAAGAATAATAAATATATAATTAATATAACAATTTGGTCATGCATATCACATAAAATAATTAACTTTATCTTTATTAGCTTCCATGTGAAGCATTAGTGAAAGACAAATCACATCGTTTCGTGAGGCTGTAATATGTCGTACACACGAGCGGTGTTATCATATCTCCTTTATAATTAAAGGTAAAGAGATATATATGATATATTTATTCCACATAGATAAATATTTTATAAATATAATACATATAATTTAGATATATCATCACACACAACCTTGAGATGTGGAAATGGAAAAATGAACGACATCAGTTAGTGATATGGTTGTCAAACATACAAATGAAAAAAGATTTCATAACCCATTTGATGGAAGTGGGGATTCTTACAGGACATGTGTGAATGATAAAAAAATCACATTATGTGTAATATAATGGGGTTAATATATAACTATTGTATAATAAAAATTTATGGAGGTGGAGAAAGAAGTAAAATAAAGATTCTCATTGAAGAACATTATCTCTTCTCCAAGTATCCTTATTTAGTTTTATCAAAAGATATACTAGGTTGGATTTATAAAAAAATCATTATATGATTAGGGTAGGGAATTTTGGAAGTTATTTTCCAAAAAAAGTGGTTCTAATGTGTGAATAAGAGAGTATAGGATGTGGGCTTGTGTAAGTGGAGGAGAGGGCACACTTGGTATTTTTTAAAAGAATTCAGTGATCCCACATTTTCCTTATGTAAAAATGGTGGAATATGGTCCATTATAGAGCCTTATAGGGTTAATGATAAAAATATTTCCATTCAATAGTTTTGATACAATTTTATAGATTATTTTTACCTTTATCATTTTAGTTTAACCCTTACATAAACCAAGTTTTACCTTAACCACGGTAAATAATTTTAACTATTTTTACTATTAATTTTGGTCAAAAATTAAGTTTAAAATTATAAAAATTATAAATTTTTAATTCCAAATATAGAATACTTTTTTAAAAATTAAATTTACAAAATTTTAAAATTTTAATTAAAATTTAATCATGCAGACATGAAGAGAATTCTGGTTTTTTATGTGAAAATGTTTAAAAGTTTATAATGTTTTTTATATAAGGATTTAATATAAAAATTATTATATTAGACTAAATTTGATTAATTTATATAAAATTAAACTAATTTTACTTTAAAATAAATTCAAAATATAGTTTATCATTATAAATTATTTAAATGAAAATGCAATTCTTAATAAAAATGCGGTATTTTTCAATATTCATCAGAAAATGAACCTTCTCATAAATATCCCAAAAAATAAACCTAATATATTTATTATACTAGAATTTAAAAAATTAATTTTATTTTTACATATAAATTTTCTAAAGTTTTATAAAATTTAAATTTAATTATGTGTGGAAGATATAACTAAACCATCTTTTAAAAAAGTATTATTTTTTAGAAACCATTTCTTTTTCATTTCAATGATTCTCATTTACTTTATAATATATAAAAAATTAAAGACATGTGAAAATTATATATTTTAATAATTTATTTAATATTATTCATTACATATATTCCAATATCTATATGATGACTATCATATTAAATAATAATATTAATAGTATATTGTTGTTTTCTAAAACTCGATCTTACATGTAATGTAGGATGTTAAAGAAACTTGTTGTTTATTGTATCATAAGCTATTGAAGAAATTAAATTTATTATAAAGTAAATATATTATAAATTATTGTGGTGTTATATTCTTTCTAATCTAGGTCTTTTATGTCACATATTCTATTGAATAAAATGTTATTTTTTTAAAGATTTTGGGGTGTTTTAGTTTTAAAAGGAATCTTATTTTTGTTTTATGAACATTTTTATTTTTTACATTTTACAAAAATTATGAAACTAATGTTTTTTATCATATACTAATTTATTTATTTTAATTCCATCATGGATGATCAATGATAGGAATCTTTATTTTCATTTTTCTATGGTTATTTTCAAAGAAATTTGTTTCCATAATATTTTCAAAAAAATTATTTTTTAAATAATTGATTTAGAAATGAAATGGATATTTTCATCAAGAATTATTTAATGATGTTTTAATATCCTTTCTATTAATTAATGATAAACACCCATGATTTCACTTATTCTGTACTGGGATATTATCCAAGGATATTAGCCTAATTATTTGTCTAGATTGTTTATATTTATGGTGAATAGATTTTTTTCAAACTTGTTTCTTTTATATGGGTTTTACTATGGTTAGATGATGAAATTTTTATGAAACTTGTTATTTTCTATGGGTTATAAATTGATGAACAATTTATGAAACTCCTTTATTTTCATAGTTTCTAGTAGGATAAATGTTTTATAATATTGTAAAACATAGATGTATCAATTTAATTATGTGACTGGCGGGACCTATATCTCCCTATAATTCATTGCATAAAGATTGATATCTCTTGATATGAATTACACAGGAATATGGATTGAACATGGTTCAATAATATACTTTGTCCACTATAATAGTTATGGGAGTGAAGAGTGACAACTAAGATGGTTTGGGGAGTGAACCTAATACATTATGTTAGACTTGTGCATGAACCTTGAATACTATGGTGGTTTAGTTAGTAAACCCAATCCATTATGATATTCATGTATGTGATTCCTTTATTCTCCCAGGTTCCCATATCATTAGGCTCATATTACGCTTTTTGATCATTGATATATCATTTTTTTACCCTTATTGGGAATCTATTATAAACCATTCTTATGTTTTATTTCCTCATGTAATATTTATATGAGATAAAGAGATGATTGAAATTGGTAGGATTGTATTGGTGACCTTGAAATTGAATATTTTATTACAAAATGATTTATTTCATCTTCGATTATGTTTATTAAATTTTTCAATACATATAATACGTTCAATAGTTTTTTAACTTATTTTAGGAATAATGATTTAATTAATTTTTGGAATCATATGTGTTTTCATGTGAGGTTAACTTGAAATTTATAGATGTAATAATGGGTTTATGAATTTAAGATTTATCATAAGTTCAAAGGAACCAACAGTCCATTTTTTATTTTTATTTTTTATCGGATTTTTATGTGAAACATTTACTGGTTTTTATGAGGTACTCTATTAATGTTAAAATAATCTTTAGGGTAGTATATGATTTTATGTTAAGTTAATTATGGACTACTATATTATTGGATATAGATAATATCTACCATTGAAAATTTAGCCATTGTCAATGTGATATTTTCAGATAAATTAATGCTCAAGTTAGTAATTTTCTTTTAGGATAGTATATAAATTTTATTCATGATATTTTGGAAAGGTTCCCTATATTACAAGATTATATAGTGATTTATCATGGTGATTAATGATATTTGGGAGGTGTGAAATGGGGTTGAGGTAAATGTAACCCTTATGTTTAAAAGGTGATTTGAAATAAAATATTGTTTGGGAATAATGAAATTAAATATTTAAATCAGTAAGATGAATAGTATATCCTTTGAGATAAAAAAATTTTAATATTGACGTTATTGAGATAATTAATGATTTGGAAATTAATGTTTCATTTCATGAAATGATGGTTTATTCATTTTGATAATTATCTTACACTCACCTTTTTTGTTAATTCTTTAAGTTAGGGGTAATTTATTGATATATTTGTTTGATCTATTAGAAGTTGATTTTAGTGCTACAAACCAACAGAAAATCATGTTGAATTCTCGTCATTTAGTGAAACATATTAGATTATTGTGAAAATTGATTAATGTATGAAATTATACATATCAATAAAAAATATTTCCTTTTTTTATTCTATATGGTAAAGTAATGATTCAACTATAGGAAAATGATCTTAAGATCAAAATGTTGTCTTATAGACTAAAATTTGGAAGAATTGATGGCATTTTAACCCCTCACGCATTCATGGTTTTGTGATTGATAACACTATCCATGCCATGTTCTCGATAACTATATATTTGAACTTAGTCACTAGCTTTCTCAACTATGTCCATATTTTCTATGCTCAAAAATTATCTGTAATTTGGGAACCTGGTTTTATGTTTTTCTAGATGACTTGAAAATATTATATTCTCTATTATCATGAGGAAGTTCTACTAACCATTTATATGATGTGATAATTCTATAATGGAATTTCCAAAAGAAAAACCCATTATTACCAAGAACGAGTTCAAATTTTTAGGAAAAATTTTATTAAAGTTGGGTATAAGGTAACACCGTGATATTATTAAATAAAATGTATTCTATATCGTATATGACACATAACACTAAACTTAAATGAACCGTGGAGTATTATTACATAAATATAATTGTCATAACCTATTTATTAAATTATTAGGTATAGATAAGATTAAATAAATTATTAGGTATATATAAATATACTACTAAATATAAATTTATTTATTAATTATTATTAAATAATCATTCAATTTTTAATAGAGAAGTATTTTTCTTAAAAATATATTTCCTTCAAAAATGATTTTAATTGATTTTCTAAGAAAGAATTATATTTCATTCATGAAACTTTTAAAAACTTTATTTCATTATAATGGATAAATATTTTAAACAATAATATAAAAATTATCTCATGGTTAATTTCTATGATTTTTCTGAAAATATTGCCTTTCTAGTGAATAGTTACAAATTCAGATTTTTATTGAAAACTAAATTTTTGTTTCCTGCATGAAAAAAAGATTTATTTTATTTTAAAATAGTTTAAAATTAAATATATTTCTATTATATTTTATATAATATAATTAAACTCATTGGAATCAATTTTATTTTTTTATTTGGTATAAAATCATTTTTTATCAATAAAAGTGGATTTTTCTGAAGAAAAAAATTGTTTTTTACACAGTATATTTTTATCGTAATAAATTTAATTTAACATACATAGTTAATGATTAAAAAAATATTTTTATTATATATTCAATATAAATCTTTTAAATTTATCTAATTTTTTTACTATGCATGGGATATGAATAAATTTAGTTTTATGCTTAAAAATGTATTTTTTATAGAAGGGGTCTTCATAAAATTTTACAAATTTATTTAAAATTAATTTCTGAAAATTATAAGTATTTAATTTGATAAAATATATTACATATATTTAATCAGTAAGTTTAAAATTTGTAACTATTCCCCTTTAATTTTTTGTCAATATGAATAGTAATTGTGGTAAAATTTATCACCTCGATTAAGGGTGTTTTGGGTTAATACATGTTAATACTTTGTGATAAGGCCATAATTTTTCAAATTAATAATTATTGTATGAATTTAATTAGTTAATTATCTTCATATTCTATAAAGTTTTTTTGTAATTTTCAATTTTCTATGAAAGTAACCTATATAATATTTAAAGCAAAGGTAATTACAAAGTATTACTCTCTTATTTTTAAAAATATCTTACGTGTCGACATAAGTATAAAAAAATGTTGTGAAAGAATATATATATTTGGATATTAATGAATTTATTTCATGATGGAAATATATTTTAATTTTTATAAATTTTAAAATAATTTCAATTCTTATGGAACACCGATGCAGTATTTATTCAATAATTATTAAAAATAAAAAATGATTTTAGAAATATTAAAATTAATTTAATTTGAGTGATTTAAAGTGTTATATTAATTTTATAAATTAATATGAAATATTATTGTCGTGTTAAATGATTATATTTGAATTCAGTCTTTTTTATTTATGTCTTTTATGTCAGATTAGTTGAATCATTATAAAATTGACATTAATGATATTTATCAAAATAATATTTTCTTAAATTATTTAAAAATCATAAAAATTATAAAAATTATACAATATGGCTAATATATGGTCTAAAATATTAACCTATTACCATTTATGAGTTATTTTTCAACTTATATGTAAAATTATAGCCTTTTTGGAGTGAAAACTATGTCATTGTGGTTCATGTTAAAATGGTTTAACTAAGGGGTTAGACCAAAAGTTATAGTTTAAAACACCACATAAACATGTAAAATATTTATTGGATGATATTATTTAAACCCCATACTATATTATATTTGAATACCTATCCTTTTGGAGGCCTTTTTACAAGATAATGACTTTATTATATTTTAATGTTTTAATAAATTTCAATAGTTCCCCTCGCCTCAATTATAAATGGGAACCTCCTCCCCTCACTTATTCACACATTTTTAACATCATATATCAACCATAACCTATATAAATCACTTATTTAATTAGTTATACACATTATAGGGTAGTTTTTATTTCCAAAATAAACCCTAATATCATTAAGAGGATATCTAAAGGTATCCTTTCAAAGGAGAGGTACCCGCCTTAACCAGTCACTTTCTTTTTAATTCTTCTTTTACCAAAACTAAATATATTATATTCTTCATAAATTTATTAAATAATTATAAAAAAAATATATTTAAATATTAATATGATTATTAAAATACCATTATTTACAATCATTCCATTACATAGGAAATGTAATAATGGCTTGTGTGTAACAACTACTTATCGTCTCCACATAGAGATACAGTTCATTTATCATCACCATATTTTATAGGCCTGTATTTTGATAGGATTAATTTTTATATATTAAAACTATGAAATAATTATATATCTTTAATGTTAATATCATATATACCTTATTACCTTCCAACCCTTTTAGAAATGATAACATCGTCCGTGCATACGTGTTGATTACCACCTCTAAAGCAATGTGATTCGTTTTACATTTACATTTTACATGGATCGTAATAAGTTTGGAATTAATAAATAAATATGATAAATATTATTTAGTTATTATTATATAAATTTTATTTATTATTTACTTTTTTTCCTCACTTCAAAAATGAAAACGGTGTTCATGTGTACATACGACCTATCGACTCTATAAACAGTGTAAATCCTTTTTTAGCTATATATTTTATGAATGAATTTATATATTTATATATTTAATATATATTATATTTATATAATTATTAAAATTATTTAGATTATGTGAATATGTACAAATTAAAAGTACCAAAACTACCTAACAAAAACATGTATGAAAAACAAAGCAGATATCACCCAGAATGGTGAATTTAATAATGATTTATTAAGAAATGAGAAATAAAAGGTAATAATTAAATAATTTATGGTACGATAAATTTTATTATAGTTCTTTAATAGATTTATAATAAATATATATTTATTATACATGTGTTTCTAATGAATACAAAGGTATTGAGAGATAAGGTAAGGGACTTCCATCTCACTTTTATTTTCATGGGACACATGCCATATGCACAACTTATTTATTTTATTTTGTGTATATACTACCCATGAATTTATTATATGATAATTATTTTGGAATTTATGGGATTTTTAAAATACATATGAGGATATTTTTTATGGTACTTATGATTCAAACGATACCAACGTGGTAAGGGGCTTACATCACAATCTCATTATTTATCAGGAATGTTTAGGATTATGTTTTTGAAAATTAATTATTATGATCTAACTATTAATAAAATCATGAATTTTACTATCATCTAGTTATATATTTATAAAGCATGTTTTCCTTTCACATTACTCACCTCAATAAATTAAAAAAATTAAGTAAATTTGATTTTATTTCTTTCTTCATTTGAAAACACATTTTAATTTCATATCTATGTTTTATAAAAATGGATTACATAAGGTTTTAAATATTATCATATGATTTTTTAAATTCATTTTCACTATTTTTACTTTTTAAAAAATTAAAAATTAACCTTCTTCTAGTTTTCCAAATTATGTTTTTTTGGATTTTTATAAAATATGAAATTAATGTTTCTTAACTAATATTGCATGATCATAATTTCAACTTGTCATGACCACTAAATGACTTGATGATTCATTTATATGTTTCCATGTTTATTTTCAAAGAATTTCTTTTATAATATTTGTGAGGCTTTATATATTAAATATGTGATTTCAAAATGGAAATGGTATTTTCCTCAAGAATTTTTCAATGATGTTTTAAAAGTATTTATGCTAATTAGAGAAACAAAACTTGATATAACTAATTAATTATTGTGTATATTGTCTAAGTATACCATAAATATACTTTCTTTGTATGGTATATATCTATGAGGACCTGATTTTTTTGAAAAATGTTTCTTTTCTTCGGGTTATACTATGATGAAATCATGAAATTTTAATAACCCCATTTCTTTTCTATGGGTTATGCTATGATGAAATGTTTGTGAAATCAATTTCCTTTCATGGTTTCTGATACAATGAATATTTTATGATCCTTTTATCAAAATATGTGTGATTTTCATTATTTTATGGGTGAGACCAATATGTCCTTGAATTTCATTAGGTAACGATTGACATCTCATGAGATAAAGAGGATAGGAATAGTGAGTGAACCCATTTTAGTAAGTTACTTTTTCCGATTTAGTATTCATGGGAGTAAACCATGACTACTATAATGGTTTGGGGATTTAACAAAATACACTATGACAGTCTTGGGAGTTAACCTTGAATATTTCGATGATTTATGCAGTGAACCCAACAGACTATGATAGTCTTGTAAATGAGACTATATTTCTGTGGAAATTATTTTCTATGCTTATGTGTATTCCATAATTTTATATATTACACCAATTTTATGCTCTCATGGATCATATTATTTGATTACTTCTTGACTCATGTCTTATGAACTTACATGCATTATTTCTTAACTCGTGTTTTTGATCTATAATATATAGGGTATGTATTTCAAATGTTTATATCATGTTCTAATACCCATATTCTCATGTTTGTATCATGCGATCATTGATATCTTTTTTATTTACCCTTACTAAGAATCTGAGCTAACCCTTTCTTATGTTTCCTTTATCGATGTTTTGATGAAGGTTTTTAGGAATTATTTTTCTGTGAATGGTTCTGGTTATGATGAACTAAATGATAAACTCTTATGAACTAGTTGTTAAAGTGTCCATGTTTCCAGATATAATAAACCTATATGATTCTAGTCTGGATCATTAAGATAAGTGATGGATATTCAAGTAATAATTTGTAATTACTCTATACGAAAAGTATGGGTTTCAATAGGATAACCCATTGGGGGATATATATGTTCAATCCCATGAGACCTGTATAAGGTGTAGAACCCTAAGAGAGATCCTTAACTATTGTGATATAGGAACCAATGGGATTTTAAATTTTTTGTAAGTCTAGATAGTATCATATAAGCATGGAAAGTGAATCCATGTGGTAATGAGTAAGGCCATGGGCCTTAAGTTATCTCCCTTAAGACCAAATGTATGATGAATAATTATTAGTAGAAACTAAAATGTGGGTGTGTAGAGAGTTATGGTATCATTGGAACATAGATTTGGGATCTAGATATGGACCTATATGAGGAATATGAGTGGGACTCATTAGATTCATCATTAAGACGGTGGACGATATCGAGCAGGGATATTCTTGTATTTCATTGATGACCCATGTGAAATTTGAGAACTGAAGGATTTGATTATATTCCTTTGAGAAATGTATTTTGAAGTCTGTATAAGGATGGGAGGTGAGCCTCTCTGATGAGAGGACACATTGGAAATGGATTATAGCATCATGTAATGATTGATCTAATCTTATTCATTCCCAAGAGTCATCATAGATGGGATGAACACCACATTGTATGAGAAACACATGTGTAATTTTGGAAATTGAATAGAATTTAACTTGAGGAATGGTGTGGGTGGTATATAGTGTGGAGAAAAACATTGAATATTGGAGTGTGTAACCCACATTATGGGTGAATTTTGAGGATAATGTTCTTAGTAAGTCGGGGATGGGTAGTGATTACTGTTTCATGTTGGTGTTTGGGTATAAGTGGGTTGGTGATGTCTATATTTGTTTTGGTAATCAGAAATATATAGACTATATAGATTGGATGTTTTGGGTAAGTGGGTTAATGGTGAGGATACTCTTATATTGGGGAGCATCAAATCAATCTCATATGTATGACCCTCATGTTATAAGTTTCATAGTGTGGTCAAACTAGTTGAAGGATGATTGATATAGATCTGGGATATTGGTGAGTATATAGATATTATTTATATAGTTCTTTAGTAAATATTAGGATTCAGTATTGGGTATGGTTTCAGATAGGGATCTTGAATTATATTTGGGCTCAAGGTGACATTTGGAGGAAACTGATAGTGAGTTGTATTAGAGATGAAATGGTAAAAAAGGGTGGGGTGTAATGAAAGTTTTTTTAGTTGAGGATCAAACCGTGATATTTAATTGAGTTTTAGGTTTTGAATATTCCATAAGAATTTGTAGGATTAAACAATGTCTCCAAAAATCGAAACATTGTGATCGGGAGATGTAAATATGTGTTGATAGGTGAGGATGAGAATTTTTAGGAAAACTTTTGGCATACAAGTATTGAATAGTTTTATTTCATTTATTCGGATAGAGGTTGATAGAATCTTCAACGAGATTTTTATTCAGGAAGTTTCCAGTGTGCTTTAAGAATCAAATGAGGCTTTTCAGAAAAAATTATTGTATATGAATTTTGTGTGTGTTTGTTTGAGCCTCGTCTATTTGAATTAAAAATCAAAAATTAAGAGTGGTATCATATTTTTATATATGTATGTAAAGTTATAAACATTCCAAGATTATTATCTAGGATTATAATTCTTATTGGGTTAATGTTGTAACAACATAGACTAGGTCAGGTTATGAACCTGTGTAAATTTTTGGAACCTATTTTACTTTTTAATAAAATAAAAAAACTTGTTTTAAATTTGTATAATTTATTATTTTTTGGGTGTAATTACTGGGTATGGAATAATAGTAAAATGGGTTGAACCTTTGGTTATAAATTTGTATTGGGGTCTTATATAGGTATTAGGAGTGTCGAAAAAATGTTGGGAATTGAGTCTTGGGAGATAACCAAGCTCGTAGATACTTTTCTATTGTTATTTTTAACTATAGGTGAAATTCATAAAGGACTACAGGGGATGAAATATTTTTTAAATGATTTTGGATTAATTTTTGAATAATTTATAGTTTCATTGATATCTAAAAAAAAGATAACTTCTATAAAAAGGAGTCACCCTATCATGAGTTACTCTTTTTTATGGGTACCCCCCATATATAAGAGTATCCCATTATGTGTCGAAAAAATTAATTAAGTATAGGAAACCTTGTATACATAACTTTTGGTAAATTTTAAAGGGTGATGTGTAAAATTAAAACCCTAATGAATAAAACTAACTTATAATCAAATGAATTTGTAATAAGTTTTCATTTAGAATGAAAATAGATAATTTTTTATATTTTTGGAAGGTTTTCCAACATATGTTAGAATCTTCTTCATTTTGGGAATTGACTAATTGTCGATATTACTATGATTCAAATGAGTAACCCAAAATATAAGGGTTATAATTTTGTAATATTATGAAATTAACTTGTGGTGTATAAAAGTAAAACTGAGATATGAAAGGGTATTGATTGTGAAAAAGGGTTTGGTTAAGAGGAACTTTCATGGATATGTATGGGTACATGTATTTTAGAAATCTAATCACAATGTTTTAGGGTTACTTATATCATATTAATAAGATACATCATGTATGATAAGAATAATTGATGTGGTTTCCCTATATGTAAGGGTCTTATTTTTCAAAACATTATCCAAGGATTAGAACCTGTTAATGCTTAACAGTCCTTGGGGTGATACGTAACTATCAAGATGACTCTGAAAAATTAATTTTCGTAAAAAAGGTATTTATTTTCTAAAATTTTAATAAATTTTTAAAATAATTCTCCAAAATTTATTTATTTTATTTTCATCTAGAATAATATAAATATTCCTATAATTATTTCTCTTATTCCCCAATACTTCTAAGTGTGAGATACTAATTTATTCTTATCTAATTTGTGTTTCATTTTTTCTAGGTGAAATATAATAGTAAATTAATCACATTGTATTTAATCTTTCTAATATTATCCCATCCCTTTATATCCATTTATTTTGGATTATCCAAGATAAGTTTTTGTGACAATTCTACCAATTCAATGTGGAATACTCTTGATATGAATGGGATTTGGTTTCTCTTGGATAAAGGGGTCCGAGGAAAATGAACACACTTTTTTCATTGGATTCATTAAGGTTTGACACTAACTTGAATTATTTATATATTTTAGTTTATTTTATTTAAATTGATGGATTATTTGATATTATAAATTAGATCTTTTATATGGTGAAATTTTGGGTGGATGTTGGGGGTGATTTACACCCCTTTACTCAAGGTTTTAGTCATAGAATATTGCCTCGTGAGTGGTTCCTGTATTATTCCATATATTTTAATTATTGAATTAATATTTTATATTGTATAAATTAATTATAATCTATTTATAATTAATTATTAATATTTTTATGGACATAGGTGTTCATGCTGATAGGTGGTGGTCATTTGGGATTAGATGAGCTTAAGTGAGGCTGGTAGTGATTTCATAAAATGAAATAACTCAAAATAAGGTTGGTGGTCCATAAATATGTCCCTAATGTGTATACATTTGGTATGTGAATGTGATATGTGGTTTCACCACTTGTGTAATATCAAACATATATTGAAAATGAATTTTATTTCTTTAAATTTATATGATTATAATGGAACTATATTGGGCCACAAATATCCCTTGAACACTAGCATGATGCATCGATCATCAATGGTCATATAATTGACCATTAATGTGTGTTATGTGATATATAGACCATAAAGAGGTATGAAATCGTTAATAAAGTGTAGTAAAACTTTATATAGGTTACCTAAGATTCCTATGGGTTGGTAAATGTGATGAGACAAAAATGATTGGCCTAGTGGTATGTCATTTTTAACATCATGATACTTTAGAGCGTCTTAAATAGTTGGTCGGTGTGAGGGGTGAGTGTTACTCCTCTACATGTATGTGTGCCTTCCCTAGTAGGTATACCTAGAAATGAATTAAGGGTATATTAAGTGAGAGGACCAACCTAGCTTGACTATGGATGTGAGATGGTCTTTATATAATCTCAATGGTTTGAGGTTTATATTGTATCACTAGTTGAAAAAAAGAAAGTTAGACTTATAGGGTTTCTAGATCGAGATATGATGTAGGGAGATATAGTGGGTGATCGAGTCTCTATAAATCATAAGGAGGATATCAATGGAGGCTAGTATGTAAATATACACAAGTAGGTTTAGCTATGTGAATGGGTTTTTTGCTTGAGAGGTTGACCTAGAAAATATATATTTGGTGTGGGTGAGTGGCCAGCCCATGTGATGTGATATATAATGGCTATACTCAGTGTAAACTAGTCCCCCAAATGATTATAATAATATATAGTTCAAGGGTGGTATGCATAACCATGGGTGTGTATGATTTATGATGATTCAAAGGTGGTATGTGCACCCTTGGGTGAGAGTGTTATATGGAAATTATATGGTGGGATGTGGACCGCTGGTTTGGTATGCTTTATAACAGTTTTAGGGTTGGATATATCCCTGGATTGTATGTTATTTTATGTTTATGGGGGGATATATCACCCTATATCTATGATTTATGATAGTTACATGTTGCGATAAGGCCCCCAATTTGTAAGTTATATGAAATTTTTAGGGGTGGATGTGGCCCCCTTAGTAAAGACATTTTCAAATGTTTCAGAGAATGATGTGGTTCACCCATTGTGGTTATATTATGAAATGGTGTTGTGATAGAATGTAGTTTCCCCTAGGTAGATATGTATCACGATAAATGAAATATATAAACAGAATATTTACATATGGTAAAACTTAGGTGTCACCTTATAAACCATGGATCAACATTGATTTATTTTATTACACTTATATACTTTATTTTATTAGTTTAGCATATCACAATGGGAATACATTGTATTTACTATTTATTTTAGTGTCTCTATTTATGGTGACCTTATGAATGTTTCTCAAAACATTATTTGGTGTATTTGGAAATTTAATAACCATGAAATACCACATGATCATTGATATAGGTAGGTAAAAGGACCAGTTTTTTATGATTGAGATATAGAGCTTTGTGGGAGTCTAGAGATAGGACAGGGATGGGACTCAGGACTAGGTTGTCGAAGTTTTGGTTTTTCTTATTTTAGTCTGTTATATATGTGATCTTCCTATGGGAGATATTTTGAATATCTACCTAACCCCTAGGATATTTAGGTAGTTAATTTTTCTATATCATGTGATATATTATTTATTCCTAATGGTGTTGTTTTTAATATTCATTTTAAAATTTTGGTATTGTGATGACTACTTGTATATTGTTTTCCACTATTGTTTTGACAATGATATCAAGTTATAGATTCCCCATGGTTTCAACTTATAAAATCACTACTGGTTTAAATCCACTAGATTATATATAGATATACCAATGGTTACATAGAGAATAGGTCTAGCAAATATAGAGTGAACCAGAGCAGGATTTATAGCTGATTCCATTAAAAGTTTTATAGGAATAACAAAAGTAGGTTATATAAGAACCTCAATGGTTGGATAGTATTAACTATGAGACTGAGAAATATTTATTTCTTGAAGAAAATTTTGAAGAATTAGTGTTCATAGATAAATGAACCTAGTAATTTTCGATAGTCTTTTTAGATTTTTTGATTCCAAAAATTAGTCAAATAGCATGAAATTCGATATGGACTCCAAGTGAATAAATGAAATTTAAAATCATGTGGATGAACTTGTGGGGGTGATAAAAATAGTTTTTAGTGGGGTGTTTAGTTATGAAAAAACATGAACAATATAGTATCTACCTATAAATATCATCTGGTGGAAAAGGGTTATAAACAAATTCATGGTATAGACTTTGAACATACCTTTTCACCAATTATAATGAAAAAGTCCATTTAGATATTTCTAGACATTGTAGCTCATTATGATTATGAGATATATAAAATTTATTTCAAAACCACTTTGATTAACGGTAGATTAGTCAATGATATATATATAATACAACCCTATGGTTTTTAAGTACCAAATTTTCTTGCTAAAGTTTTCAAGTTTCAACAATCCATTTATGGATTAAAATAGGGTTCTCATAGTTATAACATTATTTTGGTGATGTCATCAAATAGTTTGGTTTCACTAATAATGTGGATGATTATTGGGTATATTAGAGGATTAGTGTGACTGTTGTAGCATTTCTAGTATTGTATATTTGGTATACTACTTATCAAAAATGATATTTCAACTTTACATTCTATAAAAGTGTGGTTAGGAATGTTCATCAAGTTAAAATACATGGGTGAGGTAGCCTATATATTGGGCATGAATATCTATATGTGTAGATCAGAAAAATCTGTTGGACTAAGTAAAAACATATATAATGGTAAATTAATAATGTTTTTTAGCATGGAGAACTCTATGAATTGGTTTTTACCAGTCTCTCGTAGTATAAATTGAAGGAAGATTCATGATCCTTGTAAAGAGTAATATATGATGGATAAGATTCCTTATATATATACCATGGGATAAATTATGTATACCATGTTATGAACTAAACCCATTATCAGATATTCTTTGATTATACCAATTATTTAGAAATCTAATCCAAATGAGGGTCACTGGATTGATATAAATAATATCTTTAAGTATTTAAGAAAAAGTAATAATATTTTTTCAGTATTTATAGGAGTCTATGAGCTCATTATAAGGGGTTACACTTAAAATAGTTCAAAATCTATAAATAAAGGTATAAGATCTCAATCTCGATTAGTCTTTTGGATAAATGGTGAATCTATTGGATTAATGGGTTCCAAACAATCCACCATGGCGGAATCAAAAACAAAAGTAGAGTACATAACTGAATTGGATGTTATAAATGAAGATGTTTGGATCAATAAGTATATCATTGATCTTTGGTTGATTCCTAGAATTGAGGGATCAATTAAGATTTATTGTAACAATGATGGGAAAACTTTTTGGGCCAAGGAACCTTAGTCCCACTAAAGGACCAAACACGTCATTCACAAATACCTTATCATTCAATACATCATTGAGGTAGGTAATGTAAAGATCTATTGGTTGGATACATAAGAGAATATAGTAGATATAATAGCAAGAAATTTAATATATTAAATTCATGAGGTTCATGTAAATTCCCTAGGTATTAGATACATGAGATAAAAAATTTAATGATTATTGTCAATGGGGTTGTGTCATAGTTTTATAATGAATAAACTATTCTTTATCATTCACTTATATTTATTGAATATATTATATGAATATAGTAATAATAAAATTCACTCAAAGTATGACTTTAATATATCCCTAATCAATGGTTATAATGGAGTATTACGGGTTTTGATAATATGTTATGATTAGAGTGGGAAGAATATTGTATGTGATATAAATTGTAGACACTTGAGATAATAAGTAGAGAATTGTTACTAGATTTACCTATGAAATTATATCACAAAAAATGTTATATAATCATTGATATACTTAAGGGTTTGTGGTAATTATGAATCCACGTTAACTGTGTTTGGAAAATACTCATAATGTGAAGTTTTATACTTTTATGTATTTCTTATGTTATCCATGAGGTTGATCAAATTATCTGGTGGTTGGGTGTATTTTTTATCATGTTTTTAGTTCAGTTTAACTTGATGGGATTTTTTCACTTGTATGGTAAGAAAATACATTTGGTACTTCAACTGAGTAGTTAATGAAATATTTTTCCCTAATTATATAATTTACATGTGATGTGTTTATCTATTAGAATGATTTATATGTGATACAATAATTTTATATGATCAATCTACTTAGAGAATTGAAAATGTATGAGTAGTCAAAAACATGATTTTATAGTTTCATATATATTTTTCAAATGATTTCATGAAAAAAGGCATTATATAAGAATATAAATTATATATATGAAATATCTTAGTGTGAACAATTCCACGTGGAGATATGAATGTGTTTGATCAAGATCACACTAGAACCGTATATAGCTTGAATAGGACTGAGGTTTTACTACATGTCTCTATTTTCTTACATTAACAAATTAGGGAATTCATACTTGTTGTTATTACTACAGAGGCTCATGGGTTCATAGAATTAGGATTTGGAATAATCATTCAAATTTTGGTCAATGTTTTTGTTCCAAAAGGAAGATAGTTTGATAAAACCACATACAAAGGGGTTTTGATAGATTCACAAAGAGTTTTTATGTTCTCAAAAAATTTTGTATAGGATTTTAGTCTAAGTGATATTTTAATGGATATGCAATAAATGGATAAATTGTAATGTATGTTTCATCTGTATCAAAATATAAGGTATACATGTGATTCTTATCAGAGGATATTATGGTCATATCATTAAATTAATTTAAATGAAAATGATTCATATATCATTTTGAATGATCTAACTTATGATATGAGATATTGGGTACGCTATTAATCTATCTATTTCCATTGATTCTGAATCAAATTTTTGATTCATTTATTGTATGGAAAAATTATAATATTAAAATTTTTGAATATTTTAATACACCAATGAGAGTATTTTATGTTAATATACTCAAGTAGAAAAATAAGATTCTACATATAAATTTCAAAGTCAGTTTTTCCAAAAATGATGTTACAATTCTTGAAGAGATAATTTTAACATCAGTTTTAATTAAACCAATATTAAACCTCATCATGAAACACTTTGGATGTAAATTTTACAAAAACCGACACCAAAGTTATTTTTTACTTTTGAAAACTATTTTATGTAAAACTGACATTAAAACATTTATTTAAAAGTTTTGATGTTAGTTATGACTAAAAGAAATAAAACACTTTTCATAAACTTTTGGTTCCCATTTTAATAAAAATTGATGTCAAAATAATTTAAAAATTATAATTTCATGGGTTTTTAACACCCTGAGTTTTTATTATATATTTATCTTTAAGTAAATTTGGTTTTCTTGATATCTTTTTTTATACGTAATATCGAGTTTAAAAGAACTGTGTTATACTATGGAAATATTGTAATTTAATGTAAAAATTACTATCTAGACATTATATTTGATTTAATGAATAATAATCACTAAATTATAAAAAAATATGGTTTAAAGATAAATAAAATTAATTCACTGGTTATCAACTGGTAAAAAATGAAAAAAATTATTTTAAAGTAAAAAAATATATTTTTCTAAAAATTATTTTTATGTATGAAATGTATTTTTATCTTAATAAAATAAAATAATCACTATTTATAAATAGGTTTAATGAAATATAAGGATTATATATCCAATAAAATTTTTTAATTTACATATAATGGTTTTTATAAAGCATGTAATAAGAATCAATCAAATTTTTTGCTTAAATGTATTTTTCAAAAAATTGGTTGTCATCGCATTTTGTATGATTATTTTAAAATAAATCTCTATAAATTATTAGAATTGATACATGAAAAATGTGTCCCATATTTTCAATCAGTAGGTTCAATGTTTTCGAATAGTTATTTTTTTATTTTTTTCCATTATGAATAGTAACTTTGCTAAATATTTGTCACCTCAATAAGGGTAAAATAGGTAAAATGGGGTTAAAACATTGGGATAAGGCTATAGAATTGTCCTAAAACATTAATTTCTCATATTTTATGGCCTGAGTTTGACCATTCTCATCCAAATTTCTAAAATACTTCAACTTAGATCCATTTATCATTGATTATGGGATTTATATTATTTTTGGAAAAGAATAAATATAAAATTTCACTCTCATAAATTTAATATCTCTTTTATTTTTTTCATACGGATAAAAAGAGGCTTAGTTCAGATATAAATGTTTATTTTAAATAAGAATTAATTTTTTCATCATGGAAATTTATTAATAGTTTTTATTGTTTGAATAATTACATTAAATGCTTATGTAACACCAATATAGTGATTGTTTATGTAGTATAAAAATTAGGTAATTGATTGAAAACTATAAAAATAATTTTGTTTTAGAAATTTCTACTTTCCCATGAATTTTATAGATAAATATAAAATATTTGAGATGTTTTAAAGTTTTAAATTATAATTACAGAGCTTTCATATAGATTTCGAAGTCAAATTAAATAAATAGTTCCAAAAATGATATAAATGATGTTTTATAAAAAATAATATTTTATTAAATGATTTTAAAGTCATATAAATCATATCTTCACCCAATTAAATATTATATAGTTCAAAATATCAATCATTGTCCATTTTTAGTTACTTTTTATTTAATGATAATATTCTTTACCCTTAAAGAGTATAAAAATTGATATTATGGTAATTATAAAAAGGTTTAATAGTAGTTAAAACTAATATATAAACATAAAAATATAACTAAATCATTTTTTAATTTTATTACATGAGATTATTTCAACACATAACCATATTATCTTATTATTATATCAATTTTGATCCTTTTTCAGGAAAATTAATTTATATTAATATAATTCTTTAAGTTATTCAAAGAGTGTCTCACCCCTCACTTATTAAACGGAACCTCCTCTCCGGGATTTTTTTTAAAAAATATGTTTTTTACAAAAAAAATTATAAATAATGGTTAGGTTATTTTTTTAAAAAAAATAAACTCTAAAAGCAGTAGGGAATTTGTCGCCATAACATTTCGGGCGAAAGGCGGAAACTCAATTGCCTCCTTTCTACTAAAACCAAAACAAATTAGTATTTTTTTTTGTTTTAAAAAAAAATTTATTTTTATTTTTGTTTTGTTTTGTTTATATATATATATATATATATAAACAAAGAAAAATTAAAATAAAATTAAAATTAAAATTTTCAGCTGAATTTATCTGCTATTTAAAATATAGCAGTATTCCCATTACAATAGTCTGGATTCTGACAGAATATTTCACCCAGGGCTCCCTTTTATTAGAGGTCTTGCCTTGGAAATCATTCTAAATTTCCGATATGGGATTCTATTTCCCTATTTCCTGTGCAGAACATTATGCATTTCCGATGTGGGATTCTGTTTCAAGTGCGTGACTTTGAAAGACTATAAAATATAAACTATAAGACCAATATAAATGAATCTTAAAACATGGATTAAACATATATTACAAATTTACTAATTAATTATTGAATAATTAATTACTAATTATTAATAATTACTAATTAACTAACTCATTATTAAATAATTAATAATTATATTACTAATTAACTAATTATATTACTGATTAAAAAATTAATTATTAATAATTACAAATTAACCAATTATTTATTATATAATTAATAGTTATATAACAAATCATTATATTAGTAATTAATAATTAATCATTAATCATTATAATGAATAATTATAATTAATAATTATAAAGAATCATTATATTACTAATTAATTAATTAATTATTATATAATAATTTTTAATAATTACTAATTTATAATTATACTAAATAATTATATTAATAATTAACTAATTAACTATTATATAATTGATACTTAAATTAACAATTAACTAATTATTTGTTATATAATAATTTTTAATAAATACTAATTCATAATTATAACAAATAATCATAACAAATAATTATAATTTATAATTATATTACTAATTAAATAATTATAAAAAGGATCTCTACTCAATCTTTCTGAAAAAAGTAACTAATTAACTATCATATAATTAATACTTATAGTACTAATTAACTAATTAGTTCCTATATAATTAATGATTAATAATTACTAATTACCTAATTACAAATTATATAATTAATAATTATAGTGTTAATTAACTAATTTATTATTATATAATTAATAATTATATTACTAAGTAACTAATTAATTATTAAGTAATTAATAATTATATTACTAATTAACAAATTATATTACTATTTAACTAATTAATTATTATATAATTAATTAATAATAATTACTAATTAAGTAACTAATTATTATAAAATTAATATTTTTATAATTGATAATTATATTTTTAAATATTAATTAATAATTAATAATTAATAATTAATAATTATAATTAGTAATTATAATGAATAATTATAATTAGTAATTATAATGAATAATTAGAATTAATAATTATAATGAATAATGATAATTTAAAATTATATTACTAATTAACTAATTAACTAGATATACTGATAAATTATATTACTAATTAATTGGTTAGTTATTATATAATTAATTATTAATAATTACTAATTACCTTATTAATTATTATATAATTAATTATTAATAATATTAATTTAATAATTTAATAATTTATTATATGTTTAATCCATGTTTTAACTTTAAATTATATCGGTCTTATAGTTTATATTTTATAATCTTTCAAAGCCACATACTTGAATCATTTTTAAGTTTCAAGTAGGAGGTTTTGAAAGCTTATAAATTATTTTTCATTAAAAAAAATTTATGAAATTATTTTTATTTTCAACTATTTTTTATATGTTTAATTAAAGTTTTAAGTTTCATTTATATCTGTCTTATAGTTTATATTTTATAGGATTTCAAAGTCACGTGCTCAAAATATTTTTAAGTTTCATGTAGGGGTCTTTGAAAACTTATAAATTATTTTCTATAAACATTTTTTATCAAATTCTTTTTATTTTAAACTATTTGTTATATGTTTAATCCATGTATTAAGTTTCATTTATATTGTTCTTGTACTTTATATTTTATAGGCTTTTAAGGTCAAGTAATTTAATCTTTTTAAGTTTCAAGTAAGTTGTTTTGAATGCTTATAAATTATTTTTTATCACCATTTCTTATGAAACTATTTTTTTCACCTATTTTTGTATATGTTTAATCCATTTTTTAAGTTTCATTTATATTGGACTTATAGTTTATATTTTATGGTCTTTCAAAGTCACATACTTGAAATAGAATCCCACATCGAAAATGCAGAAAATTCTTCGCCGGAAATGGAGAATCAGAATCTCACATCAAAAATACCGAATGATTTCCAGGGTAAGCTCTCTTATAAAAGGGAGATTTGGGTGACAGTTTTTGTTAGAATCTAGACTGTTGTAATGACAATACTGCTTGATTTTAAATAGAAGATAAATTCTACTGATTCTTTTTTATTTTATTTTTTTTTGTTTATATATATATACACACACATATAGACAAAACAAAACAGAAATAATAATAAAATTGAAAAAAATAATAATAATTTTTTTGAGTTTTAGTGGAAAGGCGGCATCACGGATTCCTCCTTTCACGTGACGCCGATGGGGGCATCTGCGATACCACCTTTGAGGTGCAGTTTTAAAAATATACTAAACCGAGATGTTTTTAAAAAATATTTTTTTAAAAAAACGTATTAAAATAAAAAAACTCTCTTCTCCTTCAACCATTAAAATGTTTGAATCCTCTATCTCTACCAATACACATCCTAATATCATACTATCTTCCTTTACCATATCCTAGATCATTTTTTCTCTCAAAAATAACATCTATTCAACTATTATAGTGTAATACAAATAAGGTTTTCCAATTAAGCAGTGTAACTCTTAACTGAGAATATTAAATTTTATTTTTTAATATTCCTAATATAAATATATGATGTCTAATCTATTATAATGAATTTATTATATTCAATTTACATAATTCTTATGATGATGATGGGACAAACATTTTCCACCTATATTTGATCCATTGGAAAATGATAATGTCACTCAAGTATACCTATGGACTACCACCTCCATGAAGTGCAATGATTCGTTTTCTGCTTCCATTTTTCAATGATGGTAATAATGACACATTTAATTAATATATATGACATATATGATATATTTTTAATGTCCTAGATTTTCTGAAAGGTGCATATGTTTATTCTTTATTTAAATTTAATTGTTTAGCCTGAATAATGATGTATAAGTTAGTCAAAAAGGTCTATGGGGTGTCAGGGGCTTCTTCGTATCCTAATTCAATGTCTCTGATTTTACATGTATTATTTTTAAATATTATATAGAATTATTTTGAAAACTAGGCGCGAAGACGACGCATAATTCCGAGGCCCAGTGAGCCGGGAATGGTGGTTTGAACTTTTTATAAGTTAAGTGAGTCGACAGTTGTGCATGGTTGTGGAAGTTTCACAACGGATGCCCGGATTAAAAATGTGAGAGAACCATTGCATCTGGGATGACTAATTTACTTAAGAATGACCGTAACCTCGACCGGTGGGGGTCGAGGGAAAAAGTTATGTTTCTGACATTTTAAGTAAAATAAAATAAATTCACAAAGTTTTTTTTGGAAATATTCGCTGCAGTGCAGTGAAGGGGCAGTTGTTTCAGTCATTAATTTCATGTCATAATGACTCCAAAATAGCAACGCTGACTCATTAATGTCGCAGCGTGACCGGATGTGAAATATGTTTCCCTTTTTATTAGGATAATCGAATCTTACTCATTGGCGACGATTAAGAGAAACCTCTGGAGAATCTGCCAAGCATTGGAGAAAACTCTCAACGATGAACAATGACAGATCGAATTTGATTTTCACTGCACCAAAAAAGTTGAAGGATCTTGATGTCAATGGTATAATGACCCTTTTTTCAATGGTCTATCCTTTCTTAAAGGTAGGGGTTGTTATTTTTTTTGTTTCCCCCATTTTTAAATTTAAACTATGAACGCAGATCAAAAATGAACATATTGATCTGTGGATTGATGCGTTCTTGCAGGAGGGATTTTATTTGGGATGATTATGGGGAATTAATCCACGTTGATTATTGTTGTTTATTTCTGCTTCGTTTAAGTCTATTAATGGGAGAGGATCAATGTCGTGAAGAACGACGGTGGAGGTTCGTTCCTCAAATTTATTTTATTGGATTTCTCCTCGTTTTCTTTCGCGTGTTCTTCACGTTCTTCACGGGGCGATGACCAACAGATTGTTGCATGTCTATTTTGCGACCCAATGATCCCATATTAAATAATCTACACCACAGTGACCTTGCAGAGGTGCGGCGACAATGGAAGATGGCGAATCAGACCGGATCAGGAAGGGTCGGTCTTCGAGCGTTCTTCACCCGGGGAGATCAAAGCATGTTTTTGGGGCTGATCGGAGGTCCGGAAACACTGAAAAAAGTTTCATGGAGTTGGGGAAACCAAACTTGGGAGTTTCATGGCGATCGGACAGCCGGATCGACGATTGGGGCATCACGGGAGGCACGTCGGTGAAGGGCATCGTTTCTGGAAATTTCCAGAATACACGGTGTGTACTTCCAAAGAACACACCGTGTAGTACTGGTGGCAGCAGCTAGGGTTTCAGAGGCTAGAGAAGAATCACACGGCATGTGACCTTGGTCACACAACGTTTTAGACTTCCCTCGAAGCTCGTCGTGTACTTTGGGAAGTACACGGACACAGGTTGGACTACACGGCTTCAGACGGCACGGACTGTACTGCATGGCAGAGGTGGCTACGTGAAACTCGGCGTGTATCCAGGGGGTACACAGACATGGGATGGAGTACATGACTGTTTACTCCATCACACGGCCAGGCAAGGCCCGTAACGCGGGTCACCCCGTGTAACGATTACACGGGTTAGTGTACACGGGTTGATGACCGTGTATGGGAACATGGCCAATGTACATGGAGCCAACCTCAGTCACTCGGACACAGCGTGTACATTGTACTACATGCCGTGTACTCAATTTTTCTACACGACCATCCTTATGACACGGGCTGTTGTACACGGGCAGTACCCAGGGTCAGACAACATGGCGTGTAACTTTTCTACACACCTTCTACTTTTTGGAAAACGTCATGGTCCTCTTATTCACCACATCGTGGACATCTTTCATTTGGGTTAGTGCCCCTTCTTCTCGTTCCCTTGAAGGTCTGGCATTGTTTCCTTCTTACAGGAGTATGATCCCTTCAGTAATACTTTCTGGGATATAGTCAGGCATCAATCTGAGAGGCCCGGATCGAGATACTCTTTCCATTATTGACCCTAGGTAATGTCCGGCATCGACATGACCAACTCCATCGGGCGTTGATCCTCTATCTAGCAGGTGAATTTCGGATGAGTCGCGGTATCCTTCATGGCCCTAGTAGTGATCCTCAACTATGTATCGTGATCTTTCCCACTCAGGTCTGTCTCTCTCGTAATGAGTTCATCTATCCACTGTAACCTTCTCACTCAGGAGTGTGTCTCCCGTAATGAGTGTAACTACCTCTCGTGACATTTCCTGACGAACAGTACTTCTCAGATGGACGTCATCAGAGCTATAAGACTCGTGGAGTGTGTTCTCCAGGAATGAGTGCTTCATGGAATCTTCGAACTGAACCCCTTGCTTGGGGGGTATGCGGTTGTGTGACTTGTCCCTAGACTACGGGTCTGGGTTTTTAGTATATTGGGTTTCTACTATATGTTCTGTAGACATATACTGTTCATAGCTGATTGTACCTTTACTTTGTGTACTTCTTTGTGGTTTTCGGGGTCCTCTATTGAGTATTGTTATACCCACCCCTTCATGGGCTTTGCCTACACGTGTCGTGTCTTGTGCAGACGAGCAGCCTTTTGATGGATTCCAGGGCGGACTAGGATATGACCGACATTTCTGAGTTCCCTACAGGCTAAGGCATTCCTACGGCTATGAGAATCAGTCCCAGTACCTTTTGTCTTTATAGGTTAGTCATTGCAGTTTTCATACTTTTGTTTTGGTGGGCGTGTATTCTGGCACAGTTTACATTTATTACTTTACCTTCCATCGTAATCTGTTGGTTGGGTTTAGTTTTATGCATGCATTTTGTTCCTTAGTGTTTTTACATTTCATCATTTGTGGGATTGTAGATGTGTGCATGTGTACAGGTACTTAGGCAATGCATCCCATGATTAGTAATATGCCTACAAGGTGATAGTCACCATCCCCTAGCCTATTGGAGGCGGGATTGAGGAGTCACAGCACGGGCCCCACTGGGACGGGTCATGACAGAGTGGTATAAGAGGTGGTCGGTTCTACCTTAGGACCAAGAGTCTGTGGGATTGCTTTGGGGCAATAGTGTTTAGTGTTTCGAGTTTGGATTTCAGGCGAGAGACTCCAGTGTTGGTGTGGCGGCCGATATATCGATACACTAGGACTTTGATAACCTGCTTTTCGACTCGATACATGAAAACACTAGTTGAGGGAAGTAAAATAATGGTACACGCATCATATAGGAATGGGTTTTGTTTTCCATGTCATTTGTGTCATCTATCCAGATATACTCATTGAACATGGTACATCTTCTTTCCTTACAGGATGCCTCCGTGACAAATACCCGCTAGGATTCAACGGCGTGATCATAGGGATGGCCCCCTCAGTGACGAGGCTTTGATACAGGGACCATTTCTCCAGGCGTTTCCACCAGGTGGTGCACCAGTTATGCCTCCACTAGTGGATAAACTCGTGGAACCAGCGGTTCCGACCGATGAGGAGCGCGGGCTTAGCGCGCTCCATGAGTTCTAGAGACAGAGACCCCTCTGGTTCTGAGGAGAGCCTAAACCTCAGGCGGCTGAGGACTTACTTGAGGTGGTGACTAGAGTTTTCCGTCTAGTGAGGACACTAGCAGACCAGATGGTGATCCTAGGAGCGAGCCTTCTTTAGGGTTCGACGGAACGATGGTGGAGTCTGATACACAGACTCCTGACGAGGAGACTCTTTCATGGATGGAGTTTGAGCGACTCTTCAGGGAGGAGTTCTCTCCAGTTAAGCTAAGAGATGTTGGCATCCAGTAGCTTCTTCAGCTCTAGCAGGGTAGTATGACAGTAGCTGACTATTCATCGAGGTTCACCAACCTCGCCCGGTACTCGATGGATATGGTTAGGGATTAGTACTTCAGAGCTCGAACCTTCAAGTGAGGTTTGCGATGAGACATCCAAGATAGTGTTGTGTCTCTATGCATTTCAACTTATGTTGGAGTGCTCGATCAGGCCTTGGTGATCGAGAGCTTATTGGTGGAGCAGAGACTGCCGATGATGGTCAGCACCAGGCAGACAGGTGCGGAGACCCTGGCAGTAGGGATCCGATGTCAAGCTCAGGGATCTGAACGTGGGAAACATCATAGGAGGACCCAGGACAGAGGATTGATAGTCCAGGGCTCTCAGGATGGATCCAGTCAGCCTAGGGAGAAGGAATGTTATGAGTGTGATGGTAGGGGACATCTCAATAGAGATTGTCCAACCCATCGAGCTACTAATAGGGAAGCGGTGGATGGACCACCGAGGAAGAGGCAGAGAGTGGAGCAGATAGACCCGCCAGCTAGCGTACATGGCAGAGGAGAAGGGAGAGCTGCGGGTGGTGTCATACGCTTTGACTTACTTCCACCACCACCCCCAGGAGGTCTGCACCAGGCTCAGGGTGCTGGGGGACAGGGGCGGGGACATCTTCATGCGGTCCTGGCATATGACCCAGGGGCTCCAGGGATGATTTGAGGTACGATATGTGTCTTTTATACCTTATTTGTCGTACTTATAGACACAGGTTTTGGTCATTCCTTCATATCCACATGTCTTGTACGAAATGTCGAGATTCAGGTAGAACCATTGACTAGATCCTTATGCTTAGAGACACCAACATAAGAAAAAACTTGAGGATCACGCACCTTTGCAGACAGTGTGATCTTGCCCTTGGAGGTGAGAGTTTTGGTTGGAACCTCTTGGTAGTAGAATAGAGGCCTTACAATTTCATTCTCGATATGGATTGGTTATCTTCGGTCCATGCCCAGATTGAATGTTTTAGGCGAAGAGTGTGGTATGTCCGCTGTGATGGAACGAGGTTTTCCTTTGTCAGAGAAAGGGAAACCCAGGAAGTGAAGAATGGGCTTATGCATAGGTGGGTGTAGCCAATCGCTCATGATTTGGCTAGCCTTGCCCTCTAAGCAATGGATTTTGTGAGATCCATGTTCCCAGCAGTAGTGGTGGAATATGAGGATGCCTTTCTTGAAGATGTACCAGGATTACCTCCCTACTAGGAAATCGACTTCTGCATTGACTTACACCCCGGGATGACACTGATTTCCTCATCAGCATATTGGATGGCTCACGTAGAGATTCATGATATGAGGGTTCAGTTGGAGGATTTTCAAATCAAGGGTTTTGTGAGACCAAGCTTTTCACCCCGGGCGGGCCCAGTCTTGTTTTCCAAGAAGTTAGACGAGAGTCTGAGGTTGTGTGTGGATTACCGGTGCCTGAACCAGGTGATGGTGAAGAACAAGTATCCACTTCCAAGGATCGATGACCTCTTCGATCAGCTAATAGGGGCACAATGGTTCTCAAAGGTTGACCTTCGATCAGGCTATCACCAGTTACGAGTACGGGACGAGGATATACCGAAGACAGATTTCAAATGCCACTGCTGTCACTATGAGTACTTGGTGAAGCCTTCTGGTGTGACGAATGCCCCTGCAGTGTTCATGGGACTGATGAACCATATTTTCTAGCCATACATGGACCAGTTTTTGGTGGTCTTCATCGACGACATCCATGTGTACTCAAGGTCAGAAGAGGAGCATGCGAGACAGTCGTGGATGGTTCTAGAGGTACTTCGGGAGCACCAGATTTATGGGAAACTCTCAAAGTGCCAGTTCTGGATTTATGAGGTCCAATTTCTGGGACATGTCATCTCAGAAGATGGAGTAGTTGTAGACCCATCCAAGGTGGTGGCTTTGTTATCATGGGAGCCACCTTAGAATGTGATGGAGGTGTGGAGCTTCCTTGGGTTGGCATGATATTATCGGAGATTCATTACTGGTTTCTCCTGGATATCAGCACCGATGACGGCCTTGACCAGGATGGGGCAAACCTTTGTGTGGAAGGAGAAGTGCACGTAGCCTTTTAAGCATTTGAGACAGAGTTTGATGAGAGCCCCATACTTGAGATTGCCGGAGGAGGGTGTTGAGTATATAGTTTTATGTGACGCATCAGGGACCGGGCTTGGTTGTGTATTGATGTAGAAGCAGGAGGTTATTGTGTATGGTTCGCGCCATCTTATACCACATGAGAAAAACTATGTGACCCATGATCTCGAGTTGGCAGCGGTAGACTTCGCATTGAAGATGTGGCGACACTACCTTATGGGAGAGCGGTTTATCATCTAATCTGACCATAAGAGCCTCAAGTATATCTTCTCACAGAAGGATCTGAATATGAGGTAGAGGAATTGGCTAGAGTTCCACCATGATTATGATTTCGAGATCATCTATACTCATGGGAAGTGGAACAAGGTGGAAGATGCTCTTAGAAGAAGGTCAAGATCATAGCTATTGATTGAGGCGAGAGAGAAGTTAGCCGCGTTGCAGTTGTCCTTCGTGGATGGAAAGGATATTGCTTACCTATAGTCGATGGTTGTCGCCCCTCCACTCTTACAACAGGTTAGGGAGGCACATCTACGAGATGTTGACTGCATGGCCTTACGTGCTTAGTTATCCAAAGATCATGTTCTTGATGGATATTCTCAAGGTGGGGAGAACGTACTTCTTTTTAGAGGATGCACGGTTGTACCAGTGGTATTGCAGGAGGAGGTCCTAAGGGAGTTTCATACATCCCCATTGGAAGTACATCCTAAAGTGACAAAGAAGTACCAGGACCTCCTACAATAGTTCTGGTGGTTAGGCATAAAGAAGGAAGTAGCAGAGTTCATTTCTCGATGCCTTACATGCCAGCACGTGAAGGCCGAGCACCAGGTTCCAGCGGGATTAGCTCACCCCCTGGAAGTTCCATAGTGGAAGTGGGATAGAATATCAATGGACTTCGTGACAGGATTAACACGGATGTCAAGGGGCATGATTTCATCTGGGTGATCATTGAACAGCTCACCAAGTCGGCCCACTTCCTAGCTATCAGGGAGCAGAGTACCATAGAGAGCTTGGGATGCCTCTATGTGTAGGAGATAGTTCGGCTTCATGGAGTCCCCTTGACAATAGACTCGGAACAAGACACCCATTTCACATTCTGGTTGTGGAAGGGATTGCAGGAGGCTTTTGGGACTCATCTATGCTTGAGAACAGTGTTTTATCCCCAGACTGATGGTCAGACGGAGAGGACTATTCATGTTCTGGAGGATATGTTGTGAGCCTGTGTCTTGGAATTTGGTCGCAGTTCGGAGGACCACCTACCACTGGTGGAGTTTGTATTCATCAATATCTACCACTCAACCATTGGTATGGCACCGTTCAAGGACTTTTATGGGAGACCCTATCGGTCACCGCTCTGCTAGACCGACCCTAAAGAGTTAGCACTCATGGGTCCAGAGTTAGTGCGAGCTACCACCGAGAAGGTGCAGATCATCCGGGAGTGGATGAAGACAGTATAGAGCCATAAAAAGTCTTATGCTGATAGACGACGGAGACCTCTGGAGTTCGATCTGGGAGACCGCATCTTTCTTCAGGTCTCACCTCGATGAGGGTTAAAGAGATTTGGCCAAGGTGGCAAGCTATCTCTTAGGTTCATCGGACCTTTTGAGATACTGTTCAGAGTTGGAGAGGTGGCGTACCGCCTAGGTCTACCGCCACTGTTGCATTGGGTACATGATGTCTTCCACATGTCGCAGTTTGAGGAGGTACGTGCATGACCCATCACACGTCATCGACTGGGGTGAGCTGGACATTGAGGATGGAGTGACCTTTGCTGAGTACCCAGTGGAGATCGAGGATCGGCAGGAGAGGATCCTTTGTGGGCGATCGATTCCCTTGGTGTGCGTCTGGTGTCAGCACGGGAATTTTCAGGAGAGCACATGGGAGCGGGAGACCTAGATCTGTGCCCAGTACCCACATCTTTTTTAGTAGCCTTTGTTTTCGATTTTCGGGGATGTAAAGCCCTAAGGTGGGGAGAATGTAATGTATCGGATTTTCTTTATATTATTTTTAAATATTACAAGGAATTATTCCGAAAATTGGGCTCGAAGACGGAAAATCATTCTGAGGTCCAGTGAGCCCGGAATAGTGGTTTGAATGTTTTTTAAGTTAAGTGAGTTGGCACTTGTGCGCGGTTGTGGAAGTTTCCAAACAGATGCCCAGATTAAAAATATGAGGAACCTTTGCATCTAGGATGATGACTTACCTAAGAATGAGCCTAACCTCGAACGGCATGGGTTGAGGGAAAAAGTTGATTTTTGGACACTTTAAGTAAAATAAAATAAAATAAATTCGCAAAGTTTATTTTATTTCTTTTTGGAAATATCCGACGTAACGCAGTGACGGGGCAGCTGTTTCAGTCATTAATTTCATGTCATAATGACTCAAAAACAGCAATGTTGACTCATTAATTCTGCAGTATGACGAGATGTCAAATACGTTTCCCTTTTTATTAGGATAATCAAATTTTTATTGTTGGTGACGATTGAGAGAAACCTCTAGAGAATCCGTGGAGCGTTGGAGAAAAATCTCAATGACAAACAATGACGGATAAAAGTTGAGTTTCACTACGCCAACGAAACTGAAGGATCTTGACAACGGCGGCAGTGTGACCCTATCATCAATGGTCGATCATTTCTTAAAGTTAGGGGTTGTTATTTTTTTCCGTTTCTCCTGTTTTTAAATTTAAATGACGAACGTGGATCAACCACGAACATATTGATCTGCGAATTCGTGTGTTCTTGCAGGAGGGGTTTTATTTGGGATGGTTATGGGGAATTAATCCACATTGATTATTATTGTTGATTTCTGCTCCATTTAATTTTATTAATGGGATTGGATCAAAGTCGTGACGAACGACGGTGGAGGTTCGTTAATCAAATTTGTTTTATTGGATTTCTCCCCTTTTTCTTTTGCTTGTTCTTCACATTCTTCTCAGGGCGATGAACAACGGATTTTTGCATGTCCATTTTGCAACGCAATGATCCCAAATTAAATAATCGACACCAGAGTGATCTTGCGAAGATGCGACGAAGATAGCGAACGACGAATCGTACCGGATCGGGAAGGGTTGTTCTCCGAGCATTCCACATGCAGAAAGATAAAAGCATGTTTTTGGGGCCAATCGGAGGTTCTGAAACACCAGAAGAAGCTTCATATCATTGGGCCAACCAAAACCCAGGAGTTTCATGGTGATCGGACAGTCGGATCGATGATTGGGGCAGCACGGGAGGCGTGCCGGCGAAGATAGTCGTTTCTGAAAATTTCTAGAATACACGGTGTGTACATCCAAACAACATGCCATGTAGTAGTAGAGGAAGTGGCAGATAGGGTTTTGGGGGCCATAAAAAATCACACGGCATGTGACCCTGGTCACACGGCGTGTTAAATTTCCCCTGAAGATCAGCGTGTACTTTGGTAAGTACACGGACACGGGTTGGACTACACATCTTTGGATGACACGGTGTGTACAGCATGGCAGAGGTAGCTACGCGGAACTTGGCATGTATCCAGGGGGTACACGAGCACGGGATGGAGTACACGACCGTGTACTCCATCCCCTGGCCAGGCATGGCCAGTAATGCGGGTCACCCCTTGTACCGATTACATGGGTTAGTGTACACGGGTTAATGACCGTGTACGGCCACAAAGCCAGCATACACGGAGCCAACCCCAGTCACTCAGACATGGCGTGTACATTTTACAACACGCTATGTACTTAGTTTTCCTACACGACCAGCCTTATGAAATGGGTTGTTGTACACGGGCAGTACCTGGGGTCAGACTACACATCGTGTAACTTTTCAACACTTCGTGTACTTTTTGGAAAGCAGCACAATCCTCTTTTTCACCGCATCTTGGACATATTTTGTCTGGATTAGTGCCCCTTCTTCTCGTTCCCCTGAAGTTCGGGCATTGTTTCATTTTTACAGGAGTATGATCCCATCAGTAGGACTTTCTTTGACAGAGTCAGGCATCCATTCGAGAGGCCCGGATTGAGATCCTCTATCCATTCTTGACCCTAGGTAGAGTCCGGAATCAACATAACCAACTCCACCGGGCATCGATCTTCTACCTAGCAGGTGAATTATGGATGATTCACGGTATCCGCCATGGCCCTGGTAGTGATCCTCATCTGTGTATCGTGATCTTTCCCACTCATGAGTGTGTCTCCCCTAACGAGTTCATCTATCCACCGTAACCTTCTCACTCGAGAGTGTGTCTCCTGTAATGAGTGTAACTACCTCTCGTGACATTTCCTGATGAATAGTACTTCTTGGATAGACATCATCAGATCTATAATACTCAAGGAGTGTGTTCTCCCGGAACGAGTGCTTCGTGGAATCTTCGAACTGAACCCCTAGCTGGGGGTATGCGGTTGTGTCACTTGTCTCTAGACTATGGGTCTGGGTTTTGAGTATATCTGGTTTGTGTTATATGTTATGTAGACATATTCTTCTCATAGCTGATTGTACCTTTGCTTTGTGTACTTATTTGTGGTTTTCGGGGTCATCTACTGAGTATTGTTATACTCACCCCTGCACGGGCTTTTCCCGCACATGTCATGCCTTGTGCAGACGAGCATCCTTTTGACGGAGTCTAGGGTGGACTAGGACAGGACCAAGCTTTCTGAGTTCCCTATAGGCTGAGTCGTTCCTACGGCTACGACCAGCAGTCCCAGTACCTTTTGTGTTTACAGGTTGGACTTTGCATTTTTCAAACTTTTGTTTTGGTGGGCTTGTATTCTGGCCCAGTTTACTTTTAGTACATTACCTTCTGTCGTAATCTGTTGGTTGGGTTTAGATGTATTCATGAATTTTGTTCCTTAGTGTTTTTACATTTCAACATTTGTGGGCTTGGAGATGTGTGTGTGTGTATATGTAATTAGGAAATGCCTCCCATGATTAGTAATATGCCTACTCGGTACTAGTCACCAGCCCCTAGCCTATTAGAGGTGGGCTTGGGGAGTCACGGCGTGGGCCCCACTGGGATGGGTCGTGAAACCTAGAGACCTGAAGTTTGAAGAGGCATATCGAGCTTCATAGTTATGAGCAAATGTGCTACCTAGCATGCATGGGACACATAACTATGTGTCTTAAAATATTGGGGAGAAAGGCATAACCCATTTTTTCTAAAACTATGCAAGGGAGCCCACACGCCTTTGCAACATGTCACAGAAAAGTTACAAAGCTATTTTTCACAGCCATTGCACAGTTACCCTAACTATGTGCTTAACCCATGTGGGGTTCCCCTTTGAGAAACATCTAGTGCACGTTTGTCACAATGCTTGGCCAACCATGTGTCTAAATTGTGTTCCCCTATCTTTGTGTGTGAAATTTCACTTTTTCCCTTAAATTTTTTAAAATCCTCAACCCTCCATCCTCACTTAATTCTTTCTAGTGGACTAGAACTGCAACCATGTGTGAGGTCCCTCCTCTTCTCCTCCTCAGTTCTTCGATATCTCCCCCACTAGTCACCAAATTGGACACTGTTGGATCCATCATAAATTTTGAGGTAATATATACATTCCAAATGATTTTATTTATCATTTCTATTCTGCTAGGTTTATCTATTGTGGTGCATTCTCCTTTCCCCCATTTCTGGGGAAATTGAAAATTATTCCTATATCTCATATTCTATCTCGATTCCAATGATGCAATTGTATGAGGGAATCACAATGGGAATATGATATGTGGTCTAGGTTCCTTCCCCATGATTCATTAATTTTATAATATGCATGATTGTGATACGATACAGACTCTTCCAATAACAGTTCTAATTTTTTAAATAAATTTAATTGGTTTTTTACAATTACCATTACAAACATTTCTAATAGATAATAACTATCGAGGATTATCTCCTTGAATTAAACCACCACAATGGGTGTGTTCCACTAAAGATTCCTTTTTTACCTTTGTTATAAATTGAAAAAACCCCTCTTGATTGGGGATTTCATATGATTAATGCCTTGAGTTGTATGTTGAATTGAATAGGGTTATGAACCATGGCATTGGCCCCTACATTTCATGTTATAAATGAAGTATTTGAAATATGTGATTTGGAAAAGTGCTCATGTATCACACCTTGTGTTATAGATGGATTGTTTAATTAAATTCCATGACCTATTTCATAACCATATTGATAATGTTTTCTATGTTAAATTTCATATCTTTTTGGAAGTCAAAACATGTCGTCGCCTTAGTTTTGAGGGTGATACAAGGGGTTCTGACTTAAGGACCCCTTGGACGGTCTCATCATTCCTTATTGTTATAATTTTTTAATGAATTATAGACGCACTGGGGGAGAAACAGGGTATGTCTAGGATAGGAATGCCCTAGTTTTCCATTTTTCCTCAAAACTAGTGACACTACTTCCCTAAGGAAGACCCTATAGATAGTCTCAGTAGCATGATGGTTTTACCATTCTATGAAAAAAACTCAGTACCCTATGTGATATATCGCAGATGGACTTGAAGGTTAGTTTCTGAAATTACCTCACCTTTCCTTGTGTGACACTTGTGAATTCATACATAGGTTACCTTGGATGAAATCCAATGGAATTGGTTATATATAGATCCTTAGAGAGATACTTGGGGTCCCACTCATACTAACTTGTATGGGCTCAGTATGCTTCTTCTTAAACTCAAAGATCATCTTAAATTAATAAATTATGCATTGGAATTAGAAATTCAAGGATGCTTCTGCCAAGAAGAATCACAATCTTGAAGATAGTTTATCTATTTATTTATTACACTACTTAATTTAATTATGCAGGTTACCTTAGTTCAGACACATCCAATTTAAGTTGAAGAAGGTAGATTAGGATAGGTATCCCAAGTGGAACCCAAACCAAAGTACTTATTTATTTAATTTTGTCTTTCATTTATTATAAATGGAATACTCTTCATTTTATATTGCATGTGATTGATTTCTCTAGACACCTTTGGTGGGGGCCTACTGAGTATATCTCACACCTTTCTTAGGATAACCTTTGTACCCAAGAAGACATCATGAGTGCAGGTATAGATAAAGGTAAGCGGCTAGCTTTCGATGCAAGATTCATAGTTTAGGGACTGGGTTTGGGGGTAGAGGACCAATCTTATGCTCATGATTCTAGAAGTATATCTCTTTTGTAATTTTTTATTTTTTATTAGCATGTGTTATATGCATGTATCCCATATTACCACTCGCTCTTTTTTTTATCTACTTGGGAATCATCATAATATAGTATCTACTTATTATTTTGCTTCTTCTAGTTATTTACTTATCTTGAATGATTTTTTATTATTATTATTACACTATTTATCTATTGATACTACATCCTCTACGATGGGTTACTTGTTTGATCATATAGTGTATTATTTTTTTGATTCTTATTATCTATGTGTGTGTGTGTTTATTATTGCTCTCTAATCTGATCAGTGATAGAATATTATTCTCACAGACACACCCTAGGCCATTACTTCTAGTTGATAGCCAATAGGATTCGGGAAGGTGTTCTTCAGGTCTAATGGACCTCCTTCTAAGGGAATGATTAAGTGGAATCCAGGTAAGGGTGCTAAAAAGTGGTATCAGATCCCCTTTTCTTTTTTTATTACTATTTGGTTATAAACTTGATACTGGGAATAAATGGGATTTGTTAATGGGAGTATTCTTAGGTTTAGGTAGCTCATGTATAGGAGAAACACAAATTACATAGGTTGGGATAAAGCTATTATTTGTTTTTACTTTTAAAGTTTCACGTATTTCACCATTGGGTGATGCACCTGCATTGTTATATTATTACTATTGTTTGAATTATTAATATCATGGGTTTAGTTACCCAGTCCTGATGATATGTGGCCATATTAGAAGTCATGCATCATATTCCGCACCATATGATTAAAATTACTTGCATTATGGCATGTCATATATTCTTTCCTACGTGAATTTCTTGTATTTCATGTGCTTATTGAGTTGTGATATTTGAAATTCTTTGAAGCACTATAAAACATAACTAATATTTAAATTTCCTAGATTAACCTAATAGTGTTTTATTGAATAAGTTATAGTTGACAACTTAAGTAGTCATTTATGGATCATTGAGCCATAAACCATGGGTCACATGGGCTGCAACATATTTTTGTAAGGATTTAGTGGGAGACACATTTTAATTTATAAGGTGTACGGGCCCTTATAAATTAGAATTGGTGATACATACAGTTCATCCAGCGAAAGTAATTTTAAATACATAATTGAATGAAAAATTAAAATTAATTTAAACTTTAAAATAAAATTTCCATCATATATATGTGATACAAGACCTTGACCCTGGCCTGAATGAGTAGTGTGAAGTAGGCTATGTCTCCTGATATTTATATGTATTCTTATTATCTTGACCTAGCTACATGAGTAGGTTATGGGTTGTGTTTCACTTATAGGAAGGTCGTGTGCATGTTCCTTCTTTTTTCTCCTTCCTTTTCTATTATAAATCTTATCTGAGGAATAATCTTGGAAATTATAGAGCTATTACACCATGACATTTTCATTTTTTACACCCAGAAAGTGGCAATGAGAATACTCTGGATGATGTGGGCCATGATCCACCCATTGTACCTCATGTGGTTCCACCTAAGGAATCTCATCCTAATCTTCCACTGGGAAATGATGCTTAGTTTTGTGAAAGTTTCATTTGATTTAGGAAGTATATACAGGGAGCTCCCCAACCTACCCCTTCTATGATAGTGATAACCTCGAGAGTTAGATTAGTAGCATACTCCCATCTTCTTAGGGGATGGTAGACCTCAGGCCACTGTTTCATGGCTAGAGTCCATGATTTCTATCTTCAATCACATTGAGACATCCCCATAGTAGAGGGTCAATATCACTACTTATATGCCTCGTGACTCCGAAAAGGATAGTGGGATGTTCTTACTCAGGTTGGCATACATCAATTTATGGTCTTGGTGGACTTTTTGAGAGCCTTCTTAGACAACTTCTTGAAGCAGACCTTGAGAAAAAACTATGCTCGGGAGTTCCTGAACCTTTACGAAAGTGACATGATGGTGATGTATTATTCATATTACGTCACTAAATTGAATAAAGTTTTACCAACCTTATTCGGTTACATTCTAAAAAATACAAGAAGATTCGATGATGTGCTTACATATGACATTTGATCATAGGTGGAAATCTTTCAGCTGACCACCATTTTGGAGATAGTGAACTAGGACCTCATCACTAATTGAAACCTAAGAGAATCTAGAAATGTGAGCCAATTTAGTTAATCTTCTAGGTAGAGAAGTGGGTTATCATGTGGTAGGAAATTTTCTTTAAAGGGTACATGTGGGGATAGTACTAGTAAGGTGGAATGAACTGACAGCTATGTGGTGTGTCACCGGTGTGGCATGCTAGGCTATAAAAATATCGAGGTTATGAGGAACCGGATCGATTATCAGGGTAGCGGTAGGGTGGTTCACCTAATCCATTTCAACTAATCCTTTCCTCCATTTCCTAATAAATATTTTTATATTCCAAAACTACTCGCTACTAAAGGTTTAGTGACTTCACCCCTGGATGGGATTATTTTTTCTACTGGTCTTCCAAGATAAGAAGGTAGTCACGTTCGAGGTAGTCATACCTCAAAGCTTCAATATTATCATAGTTGAACTACTCATACTACTCAGGAAGTATATTAGGTTTGTGGTTATTGACATGTTTATGTTATGTAGCCTATTCACAAAGAGAAGAGTCCAAATCCATATATAGTTAGAGATATTATTATATAAGACTCCACTCTTGTCTCGACCATTTTTGATAAAGGTGAATCGTACTCTTTTATATCTACTGCAACTATGGGATGTTTGGGACTATTGATAGAGTTTTCTAGAAGCATTATGACTGTTGACACATTTTTAGGAGTTTGAGCTGAGTTTATACACTAGTACATGGTCTTCCCCCCTGAGATATGTGGGTACCATTTTCTATGGAGTTTCTTCATCCTTGAGATGATTGGATTCAACGTCATTCTCAGTATGGATTGGATTGGGGCCTATCAAGATTTTGTGGATTTATATCATTTATGGGTATCATTTATATCACTTGAAGATAGAACACATATCCATAAGGGTGAATGGGATATCTAGGAAAGTCAAGTTGGACCCAAGCATACGAGGCTTGGTGGAGTGATAGCCCAGATGGCCAATCAGTTTATAAAAAATCAGAGAATAGAGCTTGTGGAATTTTTTCCTATAGTGGATAGTTTTAGGGATGACTTTCATGATTATTTCTCTTCCTTACCCCCTAGGATTTATTTTTAGTTTACCATAGAGATAGTTTCTGGTGTGGAAATAGTGTACATTTCTCCATATAAGATGGAACCTACAGAGCTCTAGGAACTTAAGAAATAGCTTTAAGACCAAGAAGAAAAGGGTTTTATTTTCCCTCGCACTTCATCATAGGGTTCACCAATCTTTTTCTATAAAAAGGTACATGGTACCCTTAGATTTTGTGTAGATTACCACCAAATGAACCAACTCACAATGAAGAACCAGTATCCACTACCTCATATTGATGACCACTTCAACTATCTCTAAAGAGTAACTATTTTTTCTATAATATATTTGAGGTTGGTCTACCATCAAGTGCATGTAAGGCCATTAGACATACCATAGATAGGGTTTCCCTGTAGGTATGGCTTATAGAAGTATATGGTCATGTTTTTCAGTCTTAAGAACACATTGGAAGTCTTTATAGCTTTGATGAATCAGTTTTTTCACCCACAACAAGATTATTTTGTGGTGGTCTCCATAGATGACATATTAATGTATTATCACACTAGACATGACCATTAGAAACATATTTAGATCATAGTGAATACATTAAAAGAGTACTATCTATATGTAAAGCTCTAAAAATACCACTTTTGGATCAGTAATGTTCACTTCTTAGGTCATATTATTTCTGATGAAGGCGTATTAGTTAACCTAGATAAGGTGAGTGCCATGATTTCCCAGAAGCATCCCAAGAATGTGTTTGGCATATGATGCTTATTGGGGATAGCTGTCTATTATAGGAAATTCGCCTACGATATTTAATGCCTAATAGTGCCTCTTGGATGTTTGGTCATGAATTGTGTGAAATTCTACTAGAATGAATCATGTGAGATAGATTTTCATGAGTTAATGTGAAGACTAACTTCAACATCGATCCTGATTCTACCTAATATGGGATGATGTTGTACTATTTATTGTAACGCTTTAGGAATCAAACTGGGTGTAGTACTGATGTAGATATATTTGGTTGTAGCATAAGGGTCCAGCTAGTTGAGACCTCATGAGAAGAATTATCCTATGCGCAAACTTGATCTTGCGATTTTTTTTCATTCTATACATTTTTTGAAGGCATTTCTTATTGAGTAAGAGATTATTTGTTTACAATGATCATAAAAGTCCCAAATAAATCTCCACACAATGATACTTAAATTTGAGGTAACACAAGTGGTTTGAGTACCCGAAATCCTTCAACCTTGAGATTGCTTACACACCCAAAAAGGGTAATGTCATAGTTGATGCCTTGAGATATAATACTCAAACACAAGCCATCAAGGAGACTAGTAGTGAATGAAAGATGATGGATCTATTTTTTGAGTTGTAAATGGTGGTTCTGGAAAAGTACAGGCAACTAGTTTTATTAGGTCTAGCAGTGACATCGTCTCTTTTGGAGTAGTTCCGAATGATGCAGCTCACTAATTATGATGGAATTTTCTTAAGGGAGAGCATCATAGGTGAATTCCCATATCCCAGTTGGTTTGATTATTTAAATTATGTCCTAATATTATGTGGGTGTGTTTGGTTACCTTCATATATAAAGGAAGATATGATATAGGAATATATGGCCTTTGTTTGGAAAGACCACTCTGGTCTTAAAAAGATGTACTGATACATGTTTCATCAATATTGTTGTCTAGGTATGAAGAAGTAGATTGTGGGTTTTATCACACAGTTCTCTACTATCCATCATGTGAAGGTAGATCACCAATGACCTGCTGGAATCTTATAGCTCTTATCCATTCTTGAGTTGAAATGGAATGATGTCACCAAGGATTTTATGAAGGGATTGTAGAGATCTCCTCGAGGCAGTGATGTATTATGGGTGATCATAGATATGTTGACCAAGGTATAACACTTCCTACTGATCGAGGAGACTTTCTCTATTGATGAACTAGGGAGATTATATATCTGAGAGATATTGCACCTTCATATTTTACCTCATTTTATCATCTCAGAATGAGACACCCATTTCACCTTGTGGTTCTGGAAAGGGTTGTAGAATATACTAGGTTCACATGTTCTCTTGAGTACAACATATAACCCTCAGACCAATAGGAATTTTGAGCAAACGATAAAAGTGTTAGAGGATATTATCTAGGTGTGTATCCTAAATTTCTTAGGTTCATGGGAGAAACATATACTTCTTGTTGAGTTTTACTACAAAAAAATATTTCAATTCATGATTCAAATGGATATCCATGACTCCCCTAATGGTGGGTCATTCTGTTCACCTTTGTACTGGTTATAGGTAGGTGAGGTATCACTACTAGGTCCCCATCTCATTCAAGGGTCTTTAGAGAAAGTTTAGTTGATCTATAAGTGTATGGATATAGGTCAATCTATGAAGAAGTCATATACTGATCATCATCATATACTTATAGAATTTAATGTGTCACATAGTATATTTTTGTGTGTTTCACCCAAGTTGAGTCATAAACGAATTTGGATAAAGGTTATGTTATCACCATAGTATGTTAGGACTTTTGAGATAGTGGAGAGAGTCAGGTTGGTAACCTATTGGTTTAAATTACCTCAGTGGTATTGTTCTATGTATGGAATATTCTATGTATTATAGATTTTTTTCTATCATAGAATCCAATTCATTTATTTGATCGTGAGGATATTTTGATAGAAACAGAAGTACCCTTCAAGAATAATCCAGTATGTATCATTCATAAGAGCATTAAGGCTCTCCGTGATAGTTCAGTTCCCCTATTACGGGTGTTATGGTATCATGTACATGTGTAGTACATGACATGGGGGTGGTAGGATGATGTATGAGCATAATGGTTGAAACTCTTCTTTGAATTTGTTTCACCACCCTTAAAAGGGAAACTCGAGGATAAGTTATCTTTAGGAGGGGAGGATGTAACATCATAGAGTTTTCCAAAGGTTCAGACTATTTTTTGATTAAATTCCTCTGTTTCTCCCTAATAATGATGACTAATGGAGTCAAGGGGGTCTCAGGGGATTCTGGGACCTTTTCAAATCCCTAAGACCTAAAGTTTGTAGTGGAAGACTAGGCCACATGGTTAGTAGAAATTGTGTCTCCTAGACCACATGGCTTACCTAATTATGCGGCTTGAGATAGTGGTGAACAAGGCTATGCACGGTTTCTTTGACACCCTGCAAGGGAACCCAAATTCCCATTAACCTTGTCTCGTAAAATGTGATGATCTATTTTTCATGGAATGTGCATGGTTACCCCAACCATGCGCCTAACCCACGTGCGTGCCCCTTTTATAAAAACATGAGACACGATTGGCGCACAGTTTGGCCCACCGTGCAACTATACCCTATAACCCTGTCTATGTGGGTGAAATTTTATTTTTCCCCTTAAATGTTTTAAAATCCATAACCACCTTCCTCTCTTATTTTTATCTAGTAGACTATCTCTTCTCACATGTGTGATATCCCTCCTATTCTCCTCCTAGGTTTCAAGTTATCTCCTCTATCTGATCATAAAATCACTCACTTTCAAATTTTTTGGAAAGATTGATGAAATCTATAAATTCATCATACTTATATTTCTCATTTCTCTTATCCTATATTGTTCTATTTTGGTTCTAGATCACTTGCCTCATTTTCAGGGCATTTGAAAATTCTTCCAATATATCTCATGCTGAATTAATTAAGAGGTCAACATTGAATGATGTACGAACTGTGGGACTAAATTAGGTGGTCTAGGTTATTTCCCCATGTTTTTTTATTTTTTATAATATGGTTTGTCATGATATGCTTCAGAATAATCTAGAAACACTTATTATTTACTTAATAAATTTAATTGGTCATTTTATATGCCTTTTATGAACCAAGCTAGTGGAAAATTATTACTAAGGTTGATCGCCTTGAATTAAACCACCCCAACGGGTGTGTAACTACTTAGAGTCATTTTTCCTTTTATGATAAATTAGTAAAAACCCCTTGAGGGGTGTTTACTTATGATTAATTCCTTGAGTTGTAAGTTGGATTTAAACGGGTGATGAACCATGGGTTTAGACCCTACCTCTCCTTCCATAAATGAATTGGTTGAACTATTTGAATTGGAAAAGTTCTTATGAATAATACATTATGTCATAAATGGATTGTTTAATTAAATCCCACGACCTATTTAATGACCATGTTGAAAATTTTTCCCATGTTAAATTTCATGTCTTTTCTGAATCCAAAACATGCCTTCACTTTAGTTTTGAGGGTGATACAATTGATTCTGACTTAAGGAGCCCTAGGATGAGATCATCCTTCCATATAGATATAATTTATTAATGTATTTTAAACACATTGGGGGAGACAGTAGTTATTTCTGGGACAGGATATTTGTGCATTTTTTTTCTCTAGAACAATGACATTGGTTCTCTAGGAGAGACCCCATGGATGGGATCAGTAGCAAGATAGTTGTAACATGCTACGATTGAGACTCGGGCCCCTACATAAGATACCAGGGATGCACTTATATGTTACTTCCTAATATTACCTCCCCATTCTTGGAGTGACACTTGGTATTTCATACATGGGTTTCCTCAGACAAACCCTTATAGCATTGGTTATATATAGTCTTATAGTGATACTTTGGGTCCCACTCAGACTATTTTGGATAGGATCAGGGTGTTAATACTTAAATACAAAGATCTACCTTCATTAATAAATAAAACCTTGGAATTATAAATTTAGCGATGTGGCTCCCAATGCAAATCCCAAGCTTGGTTATATTCCATCATTGTACACATTAAACTACTGAATTTACCTGTATAGGTTACCTTAGTTCATACACATCTGGCTTAGGCTGAAGTAGGAAGAGTGGGAAAGGTATTCTGAGTGGAACCTGGACCAATTTACTTATTTATTTAATTATGTGCTGCATTTATAATAAATATAACACTATTCATTTTATATTGCATGAGATGGATTGATATAGAAACCATTTGTGGTGGCCTACTGAGTATATCTCACACCCTTCTTGTGACACCCTTAGAAACCAAGTAGACTTCAAGCTTATAGGTATTGATAGAGGGAAGAAACTAGCTTGTAATGCTTGATTTATAGTTCTATTATGGAGTTCAGGGGTAGAGGACTGAGCCTGTTCCCTTGATATAAGTAATTGTTGTCTTTTGGAATTTTTTTATTTTCAATGATCATTTGGTTTATGCATGTATCCCTTATTAGTACTTACTAATTTGTTTACAATGACTTAGGAATCATCATCATATTATATCTACTTATTATTAATATTCTACTAGTTATTTATTTATCTTGCATGATTGTTTAATATTGTTCTTCTTCTATTTGTCAGCTGATATTGCTTCTACTATGGAAAGTTAATAATCTGGTCGAATAGTTTCTTTTTCTGATGCTTCTAACTATATATAAATATATATATATATATATTTGATCCACTCTGATCAGTAAGGTAATATTCTTCCCATGGACACACCCTAGGTCCTCGCTGCTAGTTGGAAGCCTCTGGAATTCGGGGTGGCACGCTTGAGGTCTTGTGCCCCGCCATCATGGGACACTATTAAGTGTCATCTAGGGTGGGATTATATAATAATAATGATTTTAGTAACATTAATTAGTATTTACCTTTTTTTCATTCCATCGATCGAAACATGGAAACATCAATCATGCATACGTATGGACTACCATCCCCACAAAGTAATACAATTCATTTTTCATCACCACTTTATATGAAGAGATATAAAAATATATATAATGATTACATATGAAACTCATGACATGATTATAATTTTTTAGATGATGGAATCATTATCAATGTATAAGGATTGATATCGGAAAACCAAAACATGAATGAAAAACAAAGTAGTTATCCCACAAAACAGTGATTTTTATAAAAAAAATGTTAACAAATGGGTGATAATATGTTATAAGTAAATCATATATGGTATGAAACAAATAAAAACCTAATATTTTAAAAGAATAATATTATTTTTAATATTGTTTATGTCCTGAAAAACTGAACCAAAATGAATCACAATATAATATTTAAACATGACTGTTATAAACTAGGCATTAAAATTGGAATTATGTATAATAATAACAAATTTTTGATAATTTTGTGCAAATATATTACATAATTCAAATATATTTTTAAATAAGGACAAAATATTTAGTAATTTTTTTATATTCTTCAAAAATATATTTTTCTTCAAAAATGTTTTTATAGCTTCATGTGAGAAAATAACATAATTAATTTATTTAAATTTTAGAAATTTTATAATAAAAATTAACTTCATTTTTAAATAATCCTATAAATAAATAAATTATGGTGTAAATTTTGGATTATTCTGAAAAGAATGATTTTTTTGGGTGAATAGTGAAAATATAGTTTTTTGTAAAATTGTCATGTCTCGTCAATAGGTTAAGTAATTTTATATTATCATTATGATTTTAATTTTATTTCAAAGTAACATAATTATAGTTTTTTTATATTTAATCTAATTAACTAAATTTTAATAATTATTATACCATATTTTGGTATTAGTTTATTTTTAGGCTTTAAAATGTATTTTTGGGAAAACTATTTTTTAGTACATAATGTATCTTCATTTTAATTAATTAAATTAAACCCTAATTAGGAATGATTTAAAAAAAATATAGATTATATTTGTTCATATATATTAATTTAAATTCATATAATGATGATTACTAGTCATAGTGTTAATATAAAATCATATTTTCTTTGAAAATTCATTTTCTTGTAAACCTGTTTTTCACCATGTTTTGGAAGTTCGTTTTCAAATTAAATGATACACTTTTGTTAATTTAATTTAATAAAATTAATTATATATTTTTAATCATAATAATTAATATTATTCAATATGGTAAACTTAATTTTTGGTCATAATGAATAGTAAAAACAGTAAAAATTAATTACTCTAGTTAAAGTTAAAATGGTGTTTTGTGAGTTACAGGCGCTTGTGTTAAAATTAATTTTACACACACATGGATTTTTTATTTGAAAATTTTGATTTATTATTAAGAATAATTGGATCCAAATTATCTATTAAGGATCATTTTATTTTATTCTTAAAGTATAAATTACATAAGATAAAAAACTAGTTACTATGGAAAAAAAATGAAATGGTAAAAGTGAATAACCTTAGTGGTAAAAGGGAAACATGTTTAAAACATATTTTTTAGTGGTGGAGGTATGGATAGAAATTATATTACATCCACCTCATTATTTATCAATTTTGGATTCACTTGGGTTGAGACTGACTTCCCATTATTGAATAGTTATGGGTATTTACAAAAATTCCACCCCTCCTCTATTATAAAAGGTCACCCCCTCCCCTCACTTCTTCATAACTATCAATCCATTTATATGAAAAAAATTCATAAATATAATCTCCCCAAAATCCTTATCCACATTCTATAGTTTTCTTCCCAAAATAATTACATTGGGGTCCTTAATATAAGATCTTAAGGAGGTTTTTCAAAGCAATAGTAATAGTCTTCACCAAGATCTTTATTTTTACTTGTTATTTTACAACCTTAAATTATATCTTAAAAATAAAAATATAATAACACAAGTATATATCATATAAAAATATTTTATTATGTTGATGTCATAATATTCATCTATCTCCATCGAATTGGAAACAATTCATCGCTCGAGTATATGGTGAACTACTTCCTTATGAAACGATATAATTTATTTTTCAATTTTAAAATCACATGGATAGTCATAATGATGTAAATAATTAATATATAAGATAATTATGACCTAGTATTTATTATATAAAATTAATATATCATCCACGTAATACATCACTCATTATGTAAATGATAACATCTCTTAAGCATGTGTATGGCCTACAGTCTCCATAAAGAGTTGTGATCCATTCTCCATGTTAAAATTTTTATAATTATTCTAAAGGTGTATCAATTGAATAAATATGATATTTATAACTTTAATGCATTATGAATATTATGGAACTATATCATGTTCATAAGAATCTGAACTTCCATGAAAAAACAAGTATGAGAAAACAAAACAATTAACACAAGAAACATCAGTAATATTGAAATATTATTATTGAATGAGTGATAAGAAGTTATAAAAAGATCATATATGTAACGAAATAACTCATATACCATCTCAATACTAACACTCAGTGTGATCATCCACATTCTTGAAGTCCATTCTTGATCCCCATAGGCTGGGGACTAGTACCATGGCATCAACCAACAACCTGAGGGGATGATTTTGCACAAACTAAAGTGAAAACATTGCATATATACACATGATAGTGAGAAATAGTTGATGATATAAATATATTCCACAATAGATAAATAAAAATAGAATAGATATAACCAAAAAAGTTATCAAACAATCTCTAATATACAAGTACAACTGTAAAGGAAAAAACAAAGAAAAATACTCTAACACCTCTAAGTGATAGTGTGGGTAAACTCCCACCATCTTGCCACCAGTAGCCCAAAACCTAGGTAATAGAAAAATTCACCGCCTTATTGTGGGGCCTTATATTTCCCTCCATCAAAATATGTAACCAGGTCTACACATTACCAAAGTGGTGTGTAGGGTGTGATATAAAAGGATCAATAGGGTCTCACCCAAATGTTTCTTAACAATTATTTGTATAATAATCCAAACATGATTTTTTTTAAAGAAAATAAGGCATAATAATAGTTTAACACTTTTTATATCAAAATCATGGAAGACTGTTTAATTTCCCCTATTTCCAAATAAACCATGTAAATCAATCCCAAATAATTTCATATACATATATTGAAACATATATATAAATTCAAATAAAATCATGTATCACATATCATATAAAACCCTTGTAAGTACAATCAAAACATAGCAACCCAAAATAGCCTAAATCGGCTAAAAGCATAGCTAACATCATGCCAAGTATCAAACTAGATCATGATAGATAGGACACTCATACCTAACCTATAAAATCATGTACATATTAAGATACTAGACATATTAATTGAGTCTATATAGCAAAGGAACACCTTAGAAATAGACCCCCAACAGGTCTAACAAGTTTCTAGAACTACAGGCCTAGGGAGCATAGTAAATCCCCCTGAGAAATCCCTCGATAGTGGATGAGACCTATTATTACACCTTCCACCAAAGTACCTAAGACTTACAATGTTATATATTTTCCAAATAAATTCAATAAATTATTTTTATCAAAACATTATTTAAAACTCAATTTCACAAACCATTTCACAATGCATTGAAAACCCTTTTTGTGTTTACCAAAACCAAGGGAAACCCAAATTTTATAAAAACTCATTTCCACACAAAAAAAATTAAATCATTTAATCATTTAATTTAATTTATAAAAAAATTAAAATAACCAATGCAATGTAGTTCACCAACACAGGATAGAGACATGACCACCTATCGCAAAACTTGGGTTGCACACACCCGCACCTGGATCAACCAACAAGGAAGAACATACAATAAAAAAAGGCCCTAGAACCAATACCCACATCTCATAATTGATTTTATTTTGAAAATGGGTCATATTATATGAGTAAAAAACACATACCTCAAAAACTCACACATGTATCACTATATCTGATAAGAAAACGACCCTCAAAACGAGATCACACAGTGGATATTGATAGAAACAAGAGGAAACGTCACCATAGTGTCAATGGATCTGATAATGCAACACAAAAGAGATACCAAAATTACAGTAAATAAATAAGTAGAAAGTATTACTCACCTGAATAGATAAAACCCAACCACAGTAGTGATAAATCACTAAACAAAGAGATTCGGAATGAACAGAGTCTCCTAAAATCACTAGATGAGAGCACTAGGTCTAGAGGGATGAAGATTGTGGAAGAATAAAGTAAATCCGAGTCGTGAAACTCCCTAAATATATAAATAATGACATTTACATGGTGTGTAACTCATTTACACATAATTTAATCAATAGTGTCTTAATATACCGAAAAAACTCATTGTCTTTTTATTAAAAACCTAGTTTTTAACATTACAAGTCATGTAAATTGTACACATCATGTAATACCTTTATAGAGTGTACGTGTTTCATGAAATATTATTTTTAGGAAGTATATGTTCTGTATTCCCATTCTCTGAAATTTATTTCTCCTTCAGACTATAGATACTCTATTTTTAGAAAAAAAAACAAAACACATCGAGAGTTCTCCAAACTCAAGGAGAACCACATTAATCAATTAAACATATATATTGAAAACCCATTAATCAAAACAAACACACATCCCTAAAACATAGATAATTTTTCTTAAAAAATATTCAACATCCTCATGAGTCCCATGACACACCCAATTAAAGAGGAAAATAAGAAAATAAATTTTAATTTTCTAAAAAAGGTAACAGGATGTTACAAACTCTGCACCATAAGTCTTTTGGTCCTCAGGAAGTCATATAGTATAATGAAGTATGGTAAAGAGGTGAGTCCACTTATCCCTCATCAAAAAATCACACTTCTATGTCTCATGAGAATCTAATTCATTCCCCCATAACACTCTAACTAATGGAGTTGACTTCCCATACAAGAATTTCACTTGAGAGTCCACGATCACTACTAAATTCTCAACAATAGAAACATCTAGATCTAAATCAATTTCTTCCCAACTCAAAATGGGAGAGAGATCAGGATGATATTTCATTAGTTGTGATATATGGAAAAAACAATAATTCATATCAAATGCACCAGTAATTACAACTGATAATAAACTTTCTAAAGATGATTGGGGCATCAAATTGATTAACATATCTCATAGACAACCATCCCTATTTTCTAATATTATAGTGACCCAATTGAGAAGAAACATTCAAGAAAATATGGTCACCTATAGAAAACAAAAAAGGATAATTTATCTAATCCAAATAATATTTATGTCAACTCTGATCTATTATAATATGTTGATGTATATCCTATATCCTCACAAACATCTCATAAAAAAACATTATCCCACTAAAAAGCTTCCTCACCGCTTCCCAATAAAGAGGTTGTCTATATATGTGATCATACAAAGCCATTAAATGATCCATTATGATTTTTATTGATGGATATTATTATAAGAAAATTCAACTAATACCATTTGACTATTTCAAGATCCACTGAAATCCAAGACACAGGAATAGGGAATATACTACCAGATATGAATAGCATGATTCATCTTACCATCTTTTGGGGATGATAATTAGTGTGAAACCTAACATGATTACCCATTTCCACTTGGAGAGTCTTATAGAACATTAATGTAGACCAGGGATTCCATTATAAAACAAAGTCATAATTAACACTATGAAACCTCACAATATATTTCATATTCAACATTAGGGGTGACCTTGATTGGAATTAAATGTTTTTATTTTTTCAACCGATCAATCACCACCTAAATAGCATTCCTCCTTAAATTAGTCTATGTTAATACAAAATAATATTTGGATATATCATTACATTTTAATACTTACCCCATAATAGGATAGAGAAAACCAAAAGGTTTCAGATTATTTGTCTTTAACTACTAGTGGGTATAACAGCAATACACATAATCAACAATGTCATTCTTTATAAACGACCACCAGAATTGTTATATCATGTCATAATACATCTTCATGGATCTTAGATGAATGGAACACAAATAAATAATACAATCAAACAAAAAATTTCTACTCGCTAATGCTAGGATAACATACCAAACCCCAAAGTTGGGAATCCTATCTAAAGAGAGAGAACAACAAGAAATAGTATCGTCATCACATAGGGTTTCTTTAATTCCTCCGAACTCAACATCCTACTGCTAACTCTATAGAACATACTCAAGGAGAGATTAGGATTGCTAAATCCTTTACAAAATCATTCTTGAAAATCCTCCTAGGAATCTGGGTGAAAATGAGAAAAAAAATCCCCATAAGGTTCCACTCTTCCATTGATTCCAGAAAATCTTATGATGGCACTTTTCTGCTAAGATCATCTATGAAAAAATTCCATTTCCCCAAGGTGTAGGTGAAGTATAAATAAAATTTCATAAGTTATTACACCCACCACCTCTATCTAAGATTAAATGTTTTATGAGAAAAGATATATCTCAAACTCTTGTGGTCAAAAATGACTGTGAAGTATCCCAAAAAATATAATTTTGTCGAAACTTATGTGTATATATAACCACAAAAATCTCTAAATCGTGAGTAGGATAATTAATCTCATTAAATAAAAGATTTGTAGAGTTCTAATCTACCACATGATAATCCTACATGATCACAAAACCATAACTAGTTCTAGAATCATCACAAAAGACCATATACCCCATACTAATATTTGGTAAGATCAAAATAGGAGCTGATGTCGAAAGTTGTTTCAACTCATAAAAAGAATACTGGAACATTAAATTCATGTAAATTTAACCACCTTCCTAATAAGTGAAGTAAAATGTGATTTTATCTTCATGAAATACTTTACGAACCATCAATAGTATCTAGTAAGACCAAGGAATCCTTGAATCTCAAAGAAATTTTATGGTTCTTCTCATGGAAATAATTCTTTCACCTTCTCAAGATCAAATAAAAACCCATAGTCAGAAATCTTGTTCCCAAAGCACATCTCTTATTTAATCCAGAAATTAATTTTTTAAATATTTCTATACAAACAATGACCCCTTGGTATTTCTAAAACAAAACATAGATAGTTCTAGTGCTTTCACTAAAATCTTGAAAAAACTAAAATATCATCCACAAACACTCCAAAAAAGTGTTGATATTTTTATGGAATAATCAATTCATCAAGATATAAAAAATTAAGGGGAGTTAGTTAGACCCAATAGCTTCAAAATATATTCATAATGGCCATAACTACACCTCAAATCTGACTTAGGTATATCACACTTTGAACCAAAAGTTGATGATAACCCGACTGAAGATCTATCTTTGAAAACCATTTTCCCATTTAAATGATCAAAAAATTATCAACACAAGGAAAAGGATACTTATTCTTAACTTTAACTCATTTCAACTTCTGATAGTCCACACACAATCGGCGTGAGCCATCTACCTTCTTAGAAAATACAACTTTGGATGCCCAAGGTGAAACACTAGGGTGAACAATACCATTCACCACTAGATTGTCTAACTAAAATATTGATCTCTTTCAGCTCTGTTGGTTCTATATGATAAAGAAGATATCAAAATAGGTTGTCTACCTAAAAGTAGTTCAATTGAAATATTAAACTCCCTATATAGAATAAATCAATAAAAATCATTAAGGAAAATGTTAGGAAAATACCGAACAAAAATGTGAAGATCAAAAACTGAAGAAACATCATTAGGCACAACTACTACAACAGATAACTAACTCATAAAATCCTTATGGGAAGATCATGAATGACCATAACTTATATACCACTCTCCCCAAAACACCCCTGAGATCTCATCAATCAAATGAAATAAGACGCACTGATGATAATAATCAATCTAATCATGATGGTAAACAATAGAATCCATCCTGATGATGACTTCAAATAGATCTCGATCAAGAATGAGAAAATATCAGACTAAATTTACATTATATATCGATAGTACATGAAAAGGATACTAAAAACCATACTATTTACTCTTCCCAAGTGGTTCTGTTAACTCCATAACAACGAAAATGAGTTTTTTTATGGTTAATAATATAAAAACGTTACATATATAAATGAGTGGGAAGCACTAATATCAAATAGAGAAACTTCTATTAAATATTCCATAAATATGTTACCACTAAATTTAATTTAACCCACATCTACCTATGTTATAAACTCATCTAATACATGAAGGTGATTCACCCATCATGTATGTGGGTGGATCCCTATAGTATTTGAAGTATATGACTTAAACACTGTATCCTTTGGATAAAATGATCCCTTACTATATTGAGGTGTAGAAATATCCTGATAGAAACATTGTGGATGACCATATCACCAAAAACTATTGAACATATTTGCAGGTGAAGTAAAATAATTTCAAGTGGTTCCAACCTTTCCACACTAATAGAAAGTCAAATGAAAAATACTTTTAACAACTGGAGGTTTCAAAGAAGCCTACTATCAATAACCACCTTCGCCACTTCTATAATGTTCTTTCTATTTTCACTTCTTCCTTAGTGCTCTACTAAACATTCTTCTAGGTGGAAGATAAGAAGAAAAAATATAAAACTAATCTGTTATATTCATCTCATTCATCATAGACATGTCTACCATATTTTCATTGGTCAAAATCTTTAGCATAAATATTTATGGTATGATATTAGGTCGCAAACCCTATAGGTACTTTTGAGCTTTCATCTGGTTAGTCTTCACAACCTCTGGTGCCAAATTAACCAACTCAGAAAACCGATTAGTGTATACTGATGCTGAACACTCTCCCTTTAACAGAGAAAGAAACTCCAAATATTTCTAGAATAATATTGTCTTAAAATCCTTCCAATCAAGTCCCATGTGTTTATCCACACGTACCATGGAATCCCACCAATGCCTTATGGGACCCTCTAGTATGAATTCTTCTCACTCCACCTTTATAATCTTAGGTGGATCCAGAATGTTGAAAATATGATTTATTTTTTCAAGCCTATACTTTACCTATTAAGGTTCATTCATAGCTTCATAGGATAGTAGTTTTTCACACAAGAACTCTCATGATCTATCAATTTCTCGAGAAACTCTTGGTTGTACATCCAAAACTGGGTTATGAACTTTTGGTACGTTCTAGTTAAGATAAAGAACTACCTACATGATAGCCTTGATAAAAAACAGATCAAAGGGTGGATTCCCTTGAGGAGAATCAGCTGCACCCTCATGTGAAACACATGATAAATGTCTTGGATGTATACTATTACACACTGAAATAAAAGAAATGATCATACACAAAATAATCTTAACTCAAACCAAAAAACCCTTAATCCAAAATTTAGATTAACATCAAAAATTGAAATTGGAGACACACATCCCAACATATCATGGTAACTTGAGTCAGTTCATGTAAAGAGTTATCTAGACACTCACTAAAACCTACATCTCAAGTCCCAACAATCCAATCTATAGTCTATCAAATATTAAAAGACAAGGAATCTTATAGGAAAAACCCTAACATGGGGCCTCTGATACCACTTTGTAATCAAGAAACCCAGATACCCACTCTATATTGGGATAAGAGTCGATTCTCCACATACTTGAAGGGTGTTCCCGATCCCCATGGGCTGGAAACTAGTACACATGCATCAAATAACAACTTGTGGGAATGAATTCTCCCAACCTAAAATCAAAACATGTTATATATACACATGACAAAGAGAAACATCAAAAGATATAAATATATTCCATAACAGATAAAACACAATGAAATTAATATAATTGAAAAAGTTAGAAAATAATAACTATGAGTCTTGTCCAACTATAAAGGATAAGAAAAAAAGATAGCTACTCCAACAGCTCTATGTGATTGTGCAAGTAAACTCCCACCATATCATCACTAGCTACCAAAACCCCATCTAACAAAAAATATCACCACCTCACTATGGTGCCTTGCCTTTCCCTATATCGAAATACATAATCAGGTCTACAAATAACTGAAGGGATGCATAGGTTTTGAGCTAAGCTTCTTGATAGGGTCTCGACTAGGTGTTCCATAACAAGTATCTGTATAAAAATCCAAGCATTCTAAACATGAAGAAAACAATGTATGATAAAATTTAAAAGTTTTTATATAAAAATCCTGGAAAATAGTTTAATTTCTATTTTTTCTACATTTATAAATAAAAGAGGTAAATCATCCCAAAATCATTTCATATACATGTATTGAAAAAGATATATCAAATCAAACCAAAGCATGTATCATTTCTCATATCAAATCTATGGAATTACAATCAAAGCTATACAAGCCAAAATAACCCATATCGGCCAAAAGCATAAGTAATATCACTTCAACGATCACACTAGGTTAGGATAGCTAGGACACCAATACCTAACATAGAAAATTTCATATGAATCAATAAAATATACAAATGTATTAAGTCTAAAAAGAATGGGAACACCCAAGAAAGTGAACCCTCCAAGAGGTCAAACAAGTCCCTAGGACTATGGAGTAGAGGAAATCACCATGACAAAACCATCTGATATTGGATGAGACCTATTATTATAACATCCATAAAATTACACAATTATTACCATTTTCTCTATTTTCTAAATAAATTCATCAAAGCATTTTCATCAAACCGTGATTTAAAAACCTATTTCACAGGGCTTCCAAAACCCCTTTTTTAATTTACTAAAACTAGGAGAAAATCATATTTTATAAAAAAACCCATTTCCACACATGTAAATAAAATCAGTAAATCATTTCATTTCATTTATAAAAAAATTTAAAATAAACATAATAATGAAATGCACCAACACATGATAGAGATGGAACCACCAACCTCAAAACTTAGGTCACACATGCCCTCAACTAGATCCCCCAACATGGAAGAACACACAACTATAATAGAGGCCCTATAATCAATCCAAACATCTCATAATTGATTCAATTTTGAAAAAGAGTTGGTGAGGAAAAGGAAACATTACATACCTAAAGAATTCACACCCATTGCACCACAACCAATAAGGAAATAGCCCCGGAATGAGATCACACATTGGATATTGAGAGAAACAGGAATAAACATCACCATGGGTCAATGGATCTAATAATGAAATGCAATGATTATACCACGATAAAAGGAAATGAATAATATGAAAAGATTACTCACCCTAAGAGATACAACCAAACCACAATAGTGATCAATCAATTAATGAAGTGATTAGGAACGAGCCTCTAAAAACACTATAAGAAATATTGAGGTCAATAGGGAAGAAGTTTGTGAATAATAAAAAAAATATCAATTATTAAGACACAAAAATACCCATATCCTAACATTTACATAGCTAGTAACCCATTTTCACATCATATAATCCACGGTGTTTGAATATGCTAAAAAACTCATTGTCTTTTTATTAAAAACCCAATTTTTAACATAAGATGGAATGTAACCTATACACAGAATGTACTCCCTTCATGCTATTTACATGGTTTATATCATCTTCCCTATATCAATTACACATTGTGTAATCCTATTACTTGGCATGTATTTCTCCTACAGATAGTTTAAATACTTGTTTTTAGTAGAAAACCCAAAACACCTCATGCGTTCTGCAAACTTGAGGAGAGACCCATTAATCCATTACATGTTTATACCTAGATTACATTAATTCGAACAAACATACATCCTTAAAATTTAGGTCATTTTTCTAGTTAAGTATCTCCATCTTTGGGAGTCTCAAGAGTCATCCAATTAAAGATGAAAAAAAAGAGAATTACCTGAAATTTGGTAATAAGATGTTACAATATATAACATTATAAATATAAATATGATCCTAGTATGAATTAATAACATTCGTAAAACCATTATACATAAGGTTAATGCACATCCAACTAAAGGTAAACGTGAGGCATGTGATCTCGTATCAATTTTCCTTCATTGAGGTGTATATAATGATATGAACCAATTTATTTATTTGGTGTATATACTAACTATTTACATGTTATATCATGCATCATTCATACTTCATGGTATTTTAAGGTGAAATTCAAATTATTTCTCCCAAGGGTATTTGAGTCAAAATTTATAAATTTACAAGGGGTTTCATAACTCAATTCCTTTTCAGTGGGTTGTATTACTTATCATTTTCATTGAAATTACAATATTATGTGTGTAATTAATTTTGATTATTTTATATTTTATTTACACTATTTTTATTCTTATTTACGATTTATATAGATAAAAAATTCATTCATTCATAATTACTTCAATAGCATGATCACTCTAAGAGATTTCATCTCACTTTCCACTTCCTTAAGACATATTTGGTATTATGAACCTATTTATTTTTATGAGGTGTATCTACTACCCCTTTCATATGTTATATAATAAATCATTCAATTTTAATGGTATTTTATGTTTAATTTGAAGTTATTTCTTTCATGGGTGTTATGATTCTAAAGTTACCATCTCAGTAAGGGTTTATGCTTGAATGTCATTTTAATCAGGATTTTTTATGCTTTAATTTGTATTGAAGGAAATTATTTTTTAATTTTATAATAAAAACATTTAATTTTTTTATCCTTTTTTTATTCATGAAATTTTTACATAATAGTATTGTTTTTTGTATTTGGTACTTAAGGTGGTTGAGAAATGTGTTTTAAGAAAATCCATATGTGTTTCTCTTTTTAGTGAAAAATATTTTTTCTTTCGTATACATGTTTTCTAAAAAATCAATAATATATTTATTCTTATCCTATGGTTTTTTAAAGACACTTTTACCCATGAATCCACTTTTACAAAATGGTTTATAAGGAATTGTATTTTTTTTCATAATAATGTACTTTTTGATTTTTTACTAAAAATGTGAAAGGAATCATTATTTTAACATATACAATATGAACATGATTTTCCTTCCATCAGGACAAATAATTTCATTGATGCTTTATTTAAAATTTTACATGGATATTTTAAATGAAAATATTTTCCCTAATATTATATAATGTTTTCATTTTAAAAAGTTGTTTTCAAAATGAAAAAGGGTATTTTTCTCAAGAGTTTCTTAACGATATTTCAATAGTATTTCTATTCATCGATGAAAACAACCTTTTATTTACTAAAATAGGGATATGTTGTAATGGTACCATCCTTATTGTGTTTATAGATGTTTTATAATCAGTCTGAATATAGAAAGTATTTACATTCGCTTTCTTGGTTACTTTTGTAGTCATTAATTTTATATTGAAATATTAACTATATTGTGATCATTAAAAAATATATTTCTCTTAAATATCCATATTATTTGTACCATGGATATGACTATTTCTTAAACCATATACTATTTTTAAATATTCTTTTTTTACTATGAAAATTATTTTATTGAATCAATAAATATTGATAATAGATATTTTTTACCCAATAACAATATTTATTGATAAAGAATATTGTTTATGAATTTAATTGATCATTAAATATATGATGAATGGTTTGGAAAAGTTTTTATAGGTGGGTATGTTTTATAGATATTACCTTAATGCATTTATAGACTCATGATATAAATCATTTAGCTTGAGAAATTAAATATGTTTTTGGTATATACCTACCCACTGATTAAACTATTTTGGAAAAAGGTATTAACGGTATAAATATCATGATGTTTAAGATCATGAAATATAATATTAACCCTTTTATTTATTTATAATTTACTTGTTATTACCAATGATATATTTGTATTAGTATTATCTAGTGGTGCATTCTTATGCTCAAGTTATTGATTAAATTTCACGTGTTTGTATTTATTTACTTTTCATATTGATTATGATTTATTGATTATGATTTATTGATTTTTGATAACTTCTATTGTATATAACCATTACATAGCATTTGATATCACCATTATTTTTTCCCTTACCCAGAAGATATAAAGAAGGAATCCTTGAATGAGTTCAAGGGAGCAGGATGTTTATGTTCACTATGTATTGTAATTTATGTTTTCCAATGTAATGTGAGATTTCAGTATGTATCTAGTTTACCAAGAATACTAAATTATTTGTCCATTCAGGATATGATCACTTGTATCTTATTCCAAAGTAGTAACGTAACCACCAGCTCATGGCTACTGGGGTCATGGGATTTATAGTTTTTATTAGAGGTAGCTTATTAGAAACATTGGGAACTATATTTTGGAAAATATAGATTAGGGCACATAAACTTATGGATTACATTAAGGATATGTATAATAATATGATAGCATCCTAATTATTTGGAAAGATAGAGATTATGTGGTTTTCCTAGATTTACATCTATGTCGGGATATTATAAGTGGACATGGTTTTTGAACAAATTAATTTAGAGGTAATAACCCTAAAAATATTTGTTCAAGTATATATAGATTATCATTCGAGTTCACGATGAGTGTAACCTTACTGTATACCTATTTTGACACTCTCATGGTATATTCTCGGGTTAATTCACATTTTCCCTATAAACCATCATGATGAATTTTTGAATATAAAATATGGAAACCTATGATATTTCATAGATATATTCGATAAAATTAAAGTGTATTGGGTTGATAAGTCTATTTTAGATCAAAAGATTAAAGGCATAGATAAACATTTTAAGGTTATATGAGATGGGACTTTATCATGGTTAAGGATATTTTGGAATACATTTATGGGAAAAAACCCTTTGGTTTAGTATATGTTTTAGTTAAAAGGGTTACTTGAGGAATAATTATTTTTTATTTTGTGGCGATAAGTATAAAGATAATGAAACTTTTTATGGTTAATACTATCATTGATGTCAAAGTAATAATAGTCAATTATGATTATATTATTTTGTGGGAAAAATAATTTGAAAGTAAAAATATTTATTAAAAAATTATTTGATGAATAGTTTTGTTTGTAATAAGTTCTTCATATTTTTGGGAACATTAAAGGAAGTATATAAATATTGTTTTAGGAAAAAAACAACTCATATGTTGAGAAAAAACACATTACATATGTAAAGGCCATAGGGATTGAACCCAAAACTAAAGGGTGATAAGGGTGCACACCTACCACTAGCTTACATATTGTCCCAGTTAATATAACATTATTATTACATAAATAATTTGATGTATAAATTCCTATCGAATGGATTAAGTTTATATTTGGGTGTTATTGTTGTTGTTTATTAAATTAATTTATTAATTGGATAACTTATGATGGCCATTTTGGTTTTGGTAAATATTCATAGAAATATATAAATAATTTTTAATCTTTTTGGTTCTTGTGTTTTGTTAAAATTTACTTTTAGTGCATCAGACATAAAATATTCATTATGGATATTCATTTCTTGGACTAAGAGATGAATTGGAAATTGATCGAATCATAACCAAAGGATAAAATTGTGTTTATAAAATAGAAATATATAAATTAAGTACATTTCCTTGGTCTATATAGTTAAATAATTCAACAAATATATTATAGAAACCTTGAAACAAAAATTTTATCTTATTACAATAATTACAGATGAATTTATGATCTTTTCACACATTATGGATTCATGGTTTTGTGGTTTTTAACTCTATCATATCCATGTTATCTATCACTCTCTACTACTCCTGGGTTGTTATTTTTCTCCTCCATGTCCATATTTTCACCTCTCATTAATGTTCTCTTATTTGGAAGAATAGTTTTTTTATTCTATATGAGCTTCATATTTTTCATTCTTTTTTTTAAGAGTAAGTTATATTTAACCTTTTACAATCTTGTTTATTATTTCAGAAATGAAATTTTAAATGTAAAATCCCTGATTTATGAGAATAAGTTCAAATTCATAGGATGTAATTTATATAAGGTGGAAAGAATTTAACACCATCAAATTTTAAATGAACAATATGTTTGATAGCATATACGACACACAACACTGAAACTAAATGAACTACAATATACTATTTAAACCTGACCAGTATAACCAAGTAATTAAAATTATTGATATGAATAGGAATAAAAAATTATAATTATGTATAAATATTTAAGATGAATAAAATATATTTCTAAATAAGGACTCAATTTCCAGTAATGTCTTTACATGCCTCAAAATATATTTTTTTTCAAAAATGTTTTTTTATTTATGAGAGAAAATATTACAATTGATTTCTTTAAATTTTAGAAATATTATTGTAAAAAAGGAACATAATTTCTAAATTAATAATATAAAAATTAACTAATGGTGAAATTTTATATTTTGTCTAAAAAAGAGTTATTTTTCTGTGCATAAAGAAAAATACCACTTTTTGTAAAACTATCATCACATTTTCAAAAAAATAAGTAATTATAAATTATAAATATGATTTTAATTTTATTTAAAATTAAAATAGGTATTATTTAGTTTTATTTAATCATTATTATACCTTAATTTTGTATAAGTTAATTTTTAGGCATAAAAACACATTTTTTCTGGAAACTTCTTTTAAGTGAATAATATTTATCCATTTTAATTAATTAAAATAAACAATAATGATGGATGATTTAAATTGAATTTATAGATTATATATCTATATATTTAAATTTAAATTCTTATAGTTAGTATTACTAGTCATATAGTTATTATAAAATAATCTTTCCTTGAAAATGTATTTTCTTTAAAATCGGTTTTGCGAACCATTTTGTTGGTTCATTATTAAATTAAATTCTTCCACTTATGTGAATATAATTTGATACAATTTGTCACATATTTTTAATCATAATATTTAAAATTATTTCACAATGTTAACTAATTTTATGTACATAATTAATAGTAAAAATGAAAATATTATTTTCTAGGGTTAAGCTTAAAATGTGTTTTTTCCTATTAAATGAGCTCCTATTAAAATTAATTTTCCACACATATGGAATTTTTTTTGATAAATTTTATTTAATTTTAAGAATAATTGGGAAAATTTTATCAAATATGTTTCATTTTATTTTAGGATTAAAGGTTAAATTACCTAGGTTAAAAAACAAGTTACTATGGTGAAAAGTAATGTGGTAAATCTGAGTAACCATAGAGTCAAATAGAAAAACATGTTTAAAACATTTTTATTTTTAGTAGTGGAGGTTTTTAAAGACCATATCATAACTTCACCCTAATATTTATAAATTATTTAGGAACTTGGTTTGAGAGTGACTTCCCATTATTGATTTGTTCTGGGTATTTACAAATATGTCACTCCTCCTCGATTATAAAAGGGAACCCCCTATCATCACATATTCACACCTCGAAACTAATTAATATATAATAAACCATACCAAAATATCTAGAAAAAATACTAATTTACATTATAAATATTTCTTGATTCCTAAAAGACCAACCCAAAGGTCTTTACTAAGAGATCCAACTGAGGTTTCTCTAAATGTAGGTAATCATCTTCACCGAACTCTTTTTTTTTAATTATTATTTTAACACCTTCAATTATATATTAAAAATCATAATATAATATCAAAATTATATTACATATAATTATATTTTATTATATTTATTTCAAAATATCTATCCATCTCTGTCAAATTGGAAACAAGCCATCACCCGTGTGTACAGAGGACTACCACTGTGCGAACTGATGTAATCTTTTCATAATTCACTCACATGGATCATAATAATGAATAAAATAATTAATATATATGGTAATTATGAATATATATTGATTGTGTAAAATTAATATATCAATTATGTCCTTACCCTTCGACCCATTAAGGAAATGATAATGTTGCTCGTGTGAATGTGTATACCACCGTCTCCACGAAGTGACGTGATACATTCTCCAGGTTCAAATTTAAATTACTATTATGAAAATGAATATAATAAATAAATATAATATTTATAAATTTAATATTATTTTATATATGAGGTAATTATAACATATTCACAATAATAGGAGCTTTTGTGACAAACATGCATTAGAAAACAAAATAGTTAACACCTTAAATAATGGTAATAATGAAATATTATTAAAAAATGAGTGATAAGAAGTTATAATAAAATCATATATGATATTATAGATAATAATATGGTTCTATTATAAATTAATAAAATGTTTAAAAACATTTTTTATATGTTTAAATTAGATTCATCTAAAGGGAAATGTGTGGTAAGGGAGTACGTCTCAATTTTCATACATTGAGGAGTATTTTAATGTTATACACCAATTTACTTTATATGTTTTATATAATTCCATTTTAAATGTAATATCATGAATAATACATAATTAATAGTATTTTAAGTTACTATTTAAATTACTTCATCCAATGGTATTTGACTTAAAATTTACAAATAGGTAAGTGGTTTTGAAACTCAATTTCTTTTCATTGGCTTAAATTACTTCTTCACTGACATAGATATTATAATATTATGTGTTTAATGACTTGATTATTTTTTGGTTTATTTATAATTTTTTTTATTAAGATTTCATACACATAATGAATTCATTTATTAATCATCACATCAATGGAATGATCATTGTAAGTGATTTTGTCTCAATTTAATCTCCATTGATACATATTTGGTATTATAACCTTATTCATTTTTATAAAAGGTATATAATACCCTTAGATATGTTATATCATGAATATATTTATATTAATGGTTTCCAATTTTCATTTTAAGTTATTTCTTAAATGGTGTATATGATTAAATACTTACCAAACTGGTAAACATTTATAGTTTAATCTCATTTTAGTCAAGAATTTTTATGCCTGAATTTCTATTGAGGAAATTATTTGATCATTATCTAATAAACCTATTTAGTTTTATTTTCATCTAGTTATTCAAGAAATTTTCAATTAATAGTACCATTTTTCTCTATTTGGTACTTAAAATTATCAAGAAAATATTTTTAAGAAAAGCCAATTTTATTTCCCTTTTCGATGGAAAATTATTTTTGTTCTATATCCATGTTTTTTTCAAAATGTTTTCAAGAATTTATTTATTACTACCCTGGGATTTTTTAATTAAATCTTTAACAATGTATGATTTTTTACAGAATGGATTATAAAAATATTCATGTTTTTTATGAACAAGTTAATTTTTTATATTTCATCAAAAATTTGAAAGGAATCTTTGTTTTTACATTCTCACAATGAATGGGATTTTATTACTATCATGTATACTCATTTCTTCGATGATTATTGTATATATTTACAAGATTATTTTCAAAGAAATCATTTTTTCGAATATTTTTTGAATTTTTAGTTTTAAAAATATGTCTTCAAAGTGAAAGGGTATTTTCCTCATGAATGAATTAATAAACTTTTTATAGTATTTGTATTAAGTAACTAAAAATTGGATTTTTTTTATATTCTGGAAGTCATATTATGGACTAGCGATAACCTATAAACCATGTGGCATCCCAAATAACTACCACATCCTAGTTAAAAATTCAAAATTCAAAAGTTACACAACATATGATAATTACACATAATGATCTCCCATGTCACCCTATCAACATCCGTCATCATTCGCCTTCGATATCCATTACTACATCAACATCACCTTCCAAATACCACAAAAACCTGTCACCAGATATTTTCATAAACCATCAAACCTAGAAACCTGGCGATCATTAAACCACACCTCAAAAAACATCAGTGTTACCACTGATCCTTATTCGATAAGGATAGTGGAAGAAGAATGTAAGGTCAGAGAAGTAGTAGAGTGGCTGAGTATACCAGATGAATACCGTCACCCATGAGGAAGAGAACCCAGGAACTATAAATGCATGGGAAGACTGACCCTGGTAGCACCAAGAGGATCATCGACTGCTGAATCATGAAACCCAAAAACTATTTAAAAAGCATCCCTAAATATAACCTGGAGAGGCTCTAAGTATCGTGAGGGAATATCCATGGAGGGATCGACTGATAACAACAATATTACACAACCATAATCATGATCCTAGGAGAACAAGAAGAAAAGATAATGACCCAAAAAAATCAGAGGATTTACATGATGAAAGAAAGAAGGAGGAGGTGAGGGGAGGGGAAGAAAAATTAAGAGCAAGTACACTACAAATATTCTCCATCAACTCTGAATTATTGGGTTTCAAGATAAAACCCTAGGCAGAGTTGTGGAAGAGAGGAGAACCCGGTGAGAATGGAGACATCCCATTTTGAAGGTTCTATAGTATTTTTATTAATCAATGGAAAGAACCATTAATTTTACTTATACTACACTACTTATATGTTATAATGGTTCCATAATTATTATTTCATTGTATATTTTAAGATTATTTTGACTAGATAAATTATTTTAATTAAATTTCTTGATTAATTTTGTATTTGATAATTTTCTACTGAAACATAAAGATTCTTATAATCAGTGGGAATTGAATTTTTCTTAAATATTCATATATTAACAATATGATTTTTTCTTAAGCATATACCATTTTTAAATATGGTTTTTCTAAGAAAATTAATTGATAGAGTATAGAAATATTGAAAATCTATATTTTTTACTCAATAGGGATATTTATTGTTAAGGAATATTGTTTATGAATTGAATAGATCATTAAATATATGTTAAATGCATTGGACATGAATTGATGGGTGGGGATTAGTTATATATACCTCATCAATGCATCGATTGTATCATGGGATGAATCAGTTGTATAGAAAATTTAAATGGGTTTGTTTCATATACCTACCCATCAATTTAAATATCTTAGTGTAAAGTCTTGATGGTATATATATCATGATATTTGAGATAATGATGTCAAATATTAAGTATTTCCTTCATTGATAATTTATTTTTTATTATCAATGAGATTTTGGTATTAGTATTATCCATAGATTCATTATATTGGTTAAGTTATTGATTAAATGCAATGGATTTTTTGTTATTTTCCTTGTCATATTGATTATTATTTATTGATTTTTCTTTATTACTTCAGGATATCTTATGTTCTATGTAACCCTTACTGAGTTTTTGAGGTCACCCATGTTTTGTTTCCTTTCCCCAAGATATAAAGAAGAAAACATTGAATTATTTCAAGGACATAAGATTTTTAAATTCACTATGTATTATATTTTATGTTTCCAAATTTAATGTTAGATTTAAGTATGTATCTATTTTCTCAAGACTAATAAATTATTTATCCATTTGGGATGTGATTACTCGCATTTTATTCCAAAGTAGTAAAGTAAGAATCGCCTCTATGCTACTATGATTAAGTTATTTACAATATATATGAGAATTTTTTAGGGAGAAATTTATAATAAATCCATATTTATTATACGATAGGTTTGAATAGGTATAAAGAAATAAGAGACTTGAGGTAATGGATTTACGTCTCCATCATATTTTATTCAAGATTATTTTTGCTTGAATTTTCATTGTGGAAATTATTTTGTGATTATCTAATAAATTACATTAATTTTTATTTTCCTCAATTTATTTCTGGGGAATGACTTTTTTTCCTTTAATTTTCCACAATTTAAGCACTCTAGATACTAAAAGATTGTTTTTAAGTAAAATTGACTATGTTTAACCATTAAGTCGAGAATATTTCACTTTCATGACCATGTTTATTTTAAATGTTTTCAAGAATGTTTTTCATTATTCTATAATTAATATTAAAATTAATTTTTACTCATGTTTGGATCTATATAAAAAACTCCAAGTAATATTCTTATAATTTTATGAATTAGTTATTTTGACTTTTTACTGAATATTTTGATAGAAAATTTGTTTTAACATATTCAGCATTAAAGAAATTTCTCACCGTCATGACTAAAAAATGTTTTGAATATTACCCTAAAAGTTTATATGTTTATTTTAAAATAAACTTTTGTCCTTAATACTCTAGGAATATTTGGATTTTAAATAAGTTATTTCCATATTAAAATGGTATTTTTATCAAGAAATGACCTAGGGGTCATTAAAAGGTATTTTCATTAAAGATGGTATCCTTTTATGTTAGTTATAAGTTTTTGGTGATATGATATAATGATATCATCCATATTATTTCACTATATTTTTTATGATTATAATGATGAAATGTTTACAAAACTTGTTTATTTTCCATGGGTTATTCTATGATGTATTTATGAACATTTTATAAAACCTATTTTCTTTGCACAGGTAATAATATGATGATAAGGTGAATGTTTTATGATATTATAGAACACATATATATGGATTCCATTATGGTATTACTAGTCCTGAAATTATATAGCCCACCAATGCATTGGTTACTGTTTTATAACTCATGATATAATTCTGGGATATGAGATTGTGTGCTAAATCCACTATGGAATATAAGTAGGAATTCTTGATCCACTATAGGAAAAATGTGATGATTTATAATACACTATGAAGAAATGGTTATGATTCCTAAATTGTAATGATATGGAAAATAGGTTTTGATTCCTGATCCACTATGATTTGATGGCCTCTGTAGTTTACCTTGACATATGAAATGGTTTTTATGCCTATGATGGTGACACGCATTAATGACATGATTATGATTTTAACTTATTGTTAAATATTTATTTATGATTTTTTCCCAATATTATTATTCATTTCTCTTGAGATGATAAAATTTTAGGTCGTGACTCATGATTTTGATCCATGATAGATTGGGCATGAAATTTTTCAGTTATGGTCATGAACACATACCCTTATTCTTATCTTATTTTTTCTTATGATCATCAATTGATATCACCAATGATTGCCCTTATTGAGAATATGAGATATTTATTTCTAATGTTCACTTTCCACATGTTATGAAGAAATATTTTAAGTATGGTATGTCATGGAGGGTACAAAGTGAGAAACACTTTCTGAGGGATGATGCATAAAGTTCCTACATAGAATTTTTATTGATCTCGCCTCCAAATACACTAAACATTTTTTGTTCCATAATATATCTCAATTTTATTTATTTAATATTAACTTAAAATAATTTTATATTTATTTATGAAAATATTGGGTCATTATAGTTTGTATCATAGCATGGTTTTCTTAAATATTGGAGATTTGGGTTACAAAACTATGGTTAAATCCTTAGGGAAAAGTCTAAGTATGTCATAACATCCTAATTTTTTGGTAAGGACCATTTATAACATAGGTTTAACCTATGATTCCAGAGATTGATATAGAGTTATATTCTAGACATCCTATGAACGACATTTCATGAATATATGATTGCTCACTCTAGTTATTATAACTTGATTCTTACACATTACTTTTTGGTTTTAGTCAATGGGTGGAACCAAAAGCCATCATGATAAATATTAATGTGATGTAAAATACAATGTTTTTCCACCTAAGTAATAAAATTATATTAGATCTAGAATACAAAATCTTATTGGTATGCTCATGAAACTTTCTTAGACCATGAATCCTAATAAGCTTCTAAATAATCAAAGGAGGGAACAATGATTGGTTGAGTATTTCATGATGGAATATCCACCTTATTTTAGTGATTCTTCTAATCCAATAGTGGTTGAGTGCTGTATTATAACAATTAAGAAAATATTTTCAACTCTCTATGATCAAAACATTAAAAATTTGTCCAAACTATGTATAATTTTGATGTAAAAGCTTGTTAATGGTAAAATATTATTAAGAATACGAGGCAATATGAAAAAATTGACTCCATGGAATAATATTATTTCAATAAGAATTCTTTCAATTATTACTTCTCTCAAATTCTACGAATAAAAAGGATAATAAATTATTTGATCTTAAGTAGAATTATAAAGATTCCATTGGTACCAATGAATAAAATTTTAAAATACTAACATGGTATTCTTCATATTTAATCATCATCCATGAAAGTAAAATTGATCAATTATTTAGTGTCTTAAAAACAAATATATGAAATTTAGTGTTTATAAGAGACTTTAGTGGATAAAAAGAAGTGGTTTGATGTTATCTCAAGGTTGAAATGGAAATTTAATATTTCCAATATTCCTATGGTTTTGAAAATAAAAATAATATTTAGTCTCATGAAAATTTAGTGAATAACATGGTGGGAAGAAATTATATCCATCAACAAGCCATAAATGTGGGAAAACATCAAGAAAATTTCATAAATGGAACTATGAGGTTACTTAAATGTGTAAAGGTTGGTCATAAATCCTGTGAATATCAAATAGATATAAGTTGTACAATTAAAGAATTTGAGGAAAAGAAGACAGTATCTAATGCACCACCCACACTCCAATGATTAAAATTAAAGGAGTATGGGAAATATAAAAACCGTTGTATGAATCAAAAGGTTTATGATGATGATGATCAGTGACAACAGCCTTTTAATCCCAAAGAAAAAATAGAAATTTCATGTGATCATGGCTATTGAATTGGGTTACAAGAATGACGTAGTTAACGGTACACTTATCTTCCACTTCATAATAGCTAATGTCTTGTTTAATTATATTTATTACCACTCTTTAATATTTAAATAATTTGTTAAGGGTATCAAATTACCACATCAATTATTAAATATTGATTTCATGATAAAAACCATTAATGATATGATGGTCACATCGAAATTTTATACTTCATCTCTAATAGAAGTTTGTAGGAACATACTTCCTATAAATTTTTAAATTATTCCTATATTTGAATTTTATGTGATTTTAATAATGGATTGTATTTCTTTGTATTTATCTCATATCAATTTCCAAGAAAGTCAATTCACATTTTATATTTGTAATAATCTAATGATCATTTATCAGTTTGAGTATGAATATAGACTTCCAGAATAAATTACATCAATCTTGTGGGTATTAATTCCTATCCATAATGGGTATCTATCTCATTTGGTTTTAGAGAAACTAAACATTAAGGATATTCCAATTTTATGGGAGTTCATTGAATCATTTCAAAAAAATATCAGTTTACCTCTGAATCATGATGTTGAGTTTCTAATAGAACATAAACTAATTTTTTCACCTATTTAAAAACACCTTATAGAATGGCCCTAATTGAGATACCAGAATTGAAGAATAAATTTCATGAGAATATTTATTAGGTATTCCTATGCCAGATTGCATCACCTTGGGGTTCAAATGTTCTTTTTTTAGAAATAAATTTGGTTCAATGGGTCTTTTCATTGATTATTTGGAACTTAATAAGATCACTATCAATAACAAGTATCCCCTAACCAATATTGATGATTTATTTGATCTATTATAAGGATCTCAATAATTTTCCAAGACTTAACACAACCCTGGATATCATCAATTGAGGGTTAAAAAGATGGATATAACCAATACAGCCTTCTATATAAGGTATGAGAATTATGAATTTATATTATTTCCATTTGGTCTTAAAAATTTCCTTGGTATCTTCATAGATTTAATGAATAGAGTTTTTCAAGATTACCATGACCAATTTTTTGTAGTATTTATAGATGATATTAATGTATGTTATAAGAGTATTTAATAACATTATGATGTCTCGATAATTGTACTCAAGACCCTAATGAAGAAGAATCTATATAAAAAAATTACCAAGTTTCAATATTGGATTGAAAAAAGTTTCCTTATTTGGTCATATAATCTCATGTGATAGTATTTCAATGGATCTCTCAAAGGTATATTTTATTTCGAAAAGGCCTAGACCACTCATAGTAACTTAAATCTATAGTTTTCTTGGGTTAGATGGATAATATCAAATATTATGAGAGATTTGTCACAAATATCCAATCCAATCACCAAGTTGACTCGGAATGGGGTTATATTCTTGTGGATAGATGAATGTAAATATAATTTTATAGATTTTAATAGAAGATTGATAAGTGAACCTATGATCACAATACCCTATAGTAGAGAAGGGTTTGGGACATATAATTATGAATAAAATAATAAATTTTGATGTTTCCTCATATAGAATGGTACGGTGATAGAATATGGATCATACTAATTGAAAATACTTGCGAAAAATTACATGATTCGTGATTTGGAGATGGTAATAATAATTTTTCATTAAATATATCGAGAAAGTATAGTTATGGTAAAATTTTTGACATATATAAGGATCATAAATGTTTGAATTATATTTTTACACCAAGATAGTTGAATATGAACCAGAGAAGATGGTTGTAATTGATTAAATATTATGATAGTTCAGTACATTACAACCATGGTAAGGAAAACAAGGTGGATAATACTTTGAGTCTAAAGGACCATGAAATTATTTCTATGATAATGATTGAATTTGGTCCAGTACTTATATATTTATAGAATATAGGATTTTAAATCATTTGGAAAGGAGATATATCCTATATTTCTCATAATAATGTTCAGCCATCCATTCTAGTGAAGATTAGAGAGTTGTATCGAGAAGATGTAAAAATAAAGAATAAAGTAAGGAGTGTTCCTAAGTTTAACAATGATAGTTATTAGATGATAATTTTTAGGTATAGAGTATGTGTCATGTAAATACCGTAATTGAAGAAATAATGTTTAGATTAATATCATAGTTCATCATTATCAATATATACAAGAAGTAAAAGGATGTATAGAGATCAGAAATAATATTTCTAATGGGACAACATGAAAAGGGATATTGTAGATTTTGTATCTTGATGCCTTGTATTTCCCCAAGATAATGTCGAGAGATAGAAGTTTGAGGGTATTTTACAACTATTACACATACTTTAATGGAAATGGTAAAACATTACCATTTATTTCATAGTTGGACTACCCAAAACATCTAAAGAGAATAATGCAATTTTTCTTATAGGTGATAACTTTACTAATTCATTACACTTAATTAAAATCCTATAAAATTTCAATCGTGTTCAAATTCCTTGGATATACATTCAGTAAGTGGTAATATTTCATGGATTACAATATTATATTGTATCTAATCATGGTCTGAGGGTTACCTCAATGTTAAACGGAGTTATTTTGTAGTATCTAGATATATAGTTGAGTTTTAGTGCAATATATGATCCTGATATATATGGTTAGTCTGATATGACCATTAAAACCCTAGATTACATGTTGAGATCTTTCTCTACAAATTACAAATTTGGTTCCAATCAACACCTTCCTTTTGGTAAAATTTTCTTACAATAATAGATTTCACTCGAGCATTCAAATGGATCCCTATGAATACCTCTATTGTAAGAGTTTTATAACTCTAACTTATTGTAATAAAGTTGTAGAAATTAATATATTAGTATGTGATCTAGTTGAACATATGGAATAGGAGGTTAGATCCCTTCATTAGTAAAAAATATAATCTCATAGTTTACATAAAATTTATACTGACAACTATTATTGAGATCAGTAGTCTGAAGTTGGTAAAAATGTATTCCTATGAATATCCACGTAGAATAATGTTTTGAGATTTTGAAATAATGGGAATATAATCCCTATATATATTTGTCTCTTTAAAGTTATTGATCTTATTGTGATGGTAGCTGGTCATTTTGTTCGTCTATTGGATCTCTCTCATATTCATGATATGTTCCACATATCTCTCTTGAGGAAGTACATACCTGATCCTTCACATGTACTAAACTCAAAGGTCATAACAATAAATAAATATATATCTTATCAGGAATAACTTGTGATGATTTTGGTTCATAGAGAAAAATTACTACAAGACAACACCACTAACATTGTTATAGTTTTTTGGTGAAACCATAAATTAGGGGAAGCAACATGGGATCCCAAGGATTTGATGAGGAATAATTATCCACAATTATTTATTTTAGAGTGATGTAATTTCAAGGGAGAAATTATTTTAATGGGGGTAGAATGTAATACGGTAAGATTTTAGGAAATATTTCTCTATAAATAAATTTGATTTCTTGGATAGCTTTCTTTACATGAAACACCCAGTTTAAACGAACCTCGTTATACTATTGAAATTTTATTAATGTGATAGTTAATGCCAAGATATTAGATTTTTGTGTATGAATATGACCAAATAAATTATGAAATATTTATGGTATACACATGTATTAAATTAATTTATTAATTTTTAATTGATTATAAATTAATATAAATTCATTTTAAAGAAAAAAGATGATTTTGTTTTGAAAAATTATTTTTAAACATGGAATGGGTTTTAATCTTTATAAAATAAGTTAATAACAATTCGGGAATAATTTTAATTATTTTTTAATATTCCATATTCAATAAAATTTTAAATATTCATCTAATGATTTTAATTGAACATGTAATAATTATATATTTGTTTTTATGCTAAAAACGTATTTTTCTAAAAAAATTGTTTTCATCTTGTTTGGAACGGCCATTTTAAAAATAATTTATACCAAGTATATGAATTATATATGAAAACATGGATCCTATATTTTTAATCTGGGTGACAAAATTTGGTAAATATGTCCCTTTTATTTTTTTCATTATTAATAGTAATGTTGGAAAATATTTGTCACATTAGTTAGAGTAAAACGGACAAAAAAAGTTAATACTTTTGGTATAAGGAATTAACATTTCTCTAGAACTTTCTTTTATCATATTATATGAGTGTGTTTATTCCATTCTCATACAATTTTGTAAAATATGTCCACTTGGTGCCATTTTTCTTTTATTATGACCTATATATTATTTTAAGAAAAGGATAAAAACCAAATGTCACTCTCTTGACAGTAAGAACTCTAATATTATTTATTAAGGATTAAAAGTGGTTGATTTCAGTTTTTAATGTTTATATAAAATCCTAATAAATTTTTTTCTCATGGTAATTTGATTATAAATTGTATGTATCTTAAATATTTACGCATCACCACCACAGTGCTTATGCAAGCAACCGAGAAATCAAGTAAATGATTATAAAAAATATAAAATATTTTTTTATTGAGTTATAGTATCCCACTAATTTTATATACAAATATAACATATTAATTATTTGTAAAAGTTTTATTTTTTAATTAATTTTATTTCATGTTGTTCTCAAATTTAAATTAAATGAATAGTTCCAAAATTAAAACTAATGATATTTAATAATGAATAATACATATTAAATAACATAAAATTCATAAAAACCAATATTTATTCAACTGAAAGGAATATAGTTAAAAATATCTACTATATTCAATTTCTCTATCACTTTTACTTTTATATTAATATTATTAACACTTAACGAGAAGAAAACATTGATATTTCGGTGATTATCAAAAGGGTTAACATGGGGTAAAAATTAAGAGAAAAGTGAAAAAAACATAAACAAAACTTGTTAAAATTTTATTTAATAATATTATTTCAAATAAGGATCATATTAGATTCTAATTATATCAATTTGGATCAATTTTTACATGAAAATATATTTATATTAATTTAATACTTTAAGTATTTACAATATTACCCCTCCCCTCACTTATAAAAGGGTACCACCTCTCCTTCATTATTCAAAATATTTGAGAATTATATACCATCCAATATCTACCCTAATATCATATTATATTCCTTCATCACATTGGATAGCTTTTATTCTTCCCAAAATAACATCCTTTCAAATCTTAAGGTGTATTCCAATGAAGGTTTTTAAACAAAGACGTATAACTATTAACCAAGAGTTATCAATTTTATTTATTATTAGACCACATCTAAATCTATGTTATCCACTATAAAATAACTAATTAAGTATTTTAAATATACTTAATTTTATTTATGATGATGTAACAACCATTATCAACCTTCTTCACATCTGTTATAAAATGACAATGTTGCTTGTGTGTATGTGTGGACTACCACCTTCATAAATTAATGTGATTTGTTTATTAAAATTTTTGTATGGATTTTAATAAGGATAAGTTTAGTGAATATATATTATATATATTATATAATAATTATTCTATAAAGGAGAATTATTTTTTACCTTTCTTTCATTCCATCCATTGAAAAATGGAAACAGCACTCATGGTTACGTACAGACTACTATCTTCATGAAGTGATGTAATTCATTTTTCATCACCCATTTATAGTAATAGGCATAAAATTATATATAATTATTACATATTATACTCATTAAATCATAAAAAATTATGTAAATTATGTAACCATGATCAAATTTTAAGTATCGGCACTTTAGAACCAAAACATGCATGAAAGAAAAATTAGTTCTCACCTGGGACAGTGGTTTTAATAACAAATTGACAATAAATGGGTGATAAGTTGTCTTATGTAAATCATATATGGTTTGATATATATGAGGATAGATCTTGAATACATGTAAAATAAATACATATTTATAATAGAGGAGGTCCAAATGCATGTGAAGAAGGATGAGACATAAAGTATAGGATTTATAACTCAACCCAATTTTAATTGGGATTGTTTATGCTTGAATTTCCATTAAAAATTATATGATCCTTATCTAATAAAAAACATTAATTTTTAGTCTCATATAGTTATTTTTGGGGATTACATTTATTTTATTTTCCTCACTTTAGGTACTCAAGAGACCAAAATAATGATTTTAAGGAAAACTAATTATGTTTTACTATTTAGTCAGGAGTCTTCTTTTCATTTATAACTATGATTTCTTGAAAGAAAATCCATAATTTATTTTATTATTCTCCAATAATTTATAAAATTCATTTTTACCAATGTTTTACTTTATTTAAAATTATTTCAAATCAATCTTCTTATCATTTTCCGAATGAGGTACTGTTACATTTTTACCAAAATTTTGAATGGAATCCTGCACATGAGCCTCATATCAGTTGGTGAGGACTCCTTAAGTGCATCCAGATAACCCGGGATCAAATCCCGGTGGAGGCTTATTTCTGGTATTGTAGCAGTATTGTAGCAGGTACTGTAGTAGGTATTGTGCAGTACTGTATCAGGTATTATAGCGGGAACTGTAGCAGGCATTGTTTTTCACTGTAGCAGCTGGGAATATTCACCTGTTTGGGTCTTCGGGCCACCGATTTGGTCCCTGGGTCCATTAAGGCCTTCGGGACACCCAGGCCTTCGTGTCAGTAAGGCCTTCGGGCCACCTCAAGGCCTTTGGGCCACCTTAAGTGCAGATGAAACCAGACAACCTACAAGGAACAAGCTTCAGAAGGAGGATGGGCAAGGATATTTCACCATAGCAGAAGCTAAATGTATTCCAAGAATGAGAGGGTATGGAACTTGCCATCAGGAAAAGCATGTGTATGCACAAGAAATCATAGTCGAATATCCATGTGAAGGTGGAGGGATGATTTCACGATGAAGATGCTGGGGAGGAGCAGTTCCAAGTAGTTAGTCTGGGTTGTATGTAATGTTTGAAGCCTATGGGCAATGAATTCCTCTAAGGCCTATGGGCCATGTAATACTTATGCCTATGGGCCTTGTAAGGGTTTCACCTCACCCCTTGAACGGTGGATTAACAAAAAAAAAAAAAAAAAAAAGGTCTTCAGGCCATTGGAGAATGGAATCTTGGTTTTAATGTATTCAACATGAATTTAATTTCCCACTGTCATAGTTGCTCAATGTTTTAAAGCTTCCCCAAGAATTTTTCATTTTTCTTTTAAAATAAAAATTTTTCCTTGATATTTTACAATATATTTGGATTTTAAATAAGTAATTTTAAAATGAAAAATATATTTTCCTCTATATATATTCCTGGGGTGTTTTAAAGTAATTTCCATCTAAGATGATATCCTTTAATATTATTTACGATTTAATGGGGATATGATCTTATAATTCCATCTTTTTTATTTATATAGATAGATTATAATTAATATGACGATATGTTTAGGAAGACTATTTTTAAAAGGGTTATGGTATTATCAATTTATGAAATGCTTTTGAAAAATTATTTCGTTTCATGGGTTATGATATGATGATAAGATGAATGTTTTATGATTTTATGGAACACATATATATGGTTTTTATTTTGTTATTAGTGGCCCTGAAATTATATATCCCTCCAATGCAATAGATAAAGTTTTATATCTCATGAGATAATTATGTGAATCTAGATGATATGCTCAATCCACTATGAGAAATAGATAGGGATACCCAACCTATTATAGAAAATAAAAGGTGATTCTTAATCCACTATGAGGAAAAAGTGATGATGAATGATCTGTTATGATATGGTAAATTGGTGTTGATTCCTAATCCACTATTATTTGATAGACTTTGTAGTTAAACTTGACATATAAAATGGTTTTTTTCATATGATGCTGATACACTTTTATGACATGCTTGTGATCTAAACTCATGGTTCACGGTTGATTTATAATGTTTTCTCACTCTTAGGATTAATGTGTTTTGAAAATGATAATGTTTTATACAATTAATCATGATTTTGATCTATGATATATTTGTAATGAAATTATTAAGTTATGAACATTAACACATACCCTTGTGTTTATCATATTTTTATTATGATCATCGATTATTATATCTGAAATTTATGCTTACTGAGTATCTGAACTCATCCATTCTTATATTTACATTCCCTAGTTTATAAATAAATTTTTTAAATAGGGTATTTTAATAAGGGTATAATGTTTTAATAACTTAATAAGAGATGATGTACAATTTACCTAGATAATATGTTTATTTATCTAGTCTCCAATGGAATTAAAAATTATGGTTGTGGAGTGGATCATAATGTTATGTATGGAATATTCATCTAATAATATGTGATACTTATGTATGAAAATATTGTGTCACTATAGGTTCCCCTTAATTCATCTTTCAATTATTCTTATAAACCCTAATAGGTGTGACTCGTGACTCTTGTCCCCTCTTCATCATCCTTAATATTCCTTATTTGATCTATGTTTTTAATTTTTTCATCATGTTCATATCCATTGCATCCTTCCCCCTCATCCATTTCATCATTAATCTCTCCAATCACCATTCCATTTATATTTTATGAGTTTCCATATGTTTGGATTTTATATCTATTTTTAGATGTAATATTTCATTTCTCTCAATTTTATGTTAATAAATATTCATTTTGGGTCTATTTGCCACTGATTTTCATCTTGAATCTGAATATTTTATAATTTATATTTTTTATTTTTAAAAATATTAATTATGTAGTGATTGTCCATAAGTAATATTCATTCATTTATTTATTTATATATACATATTTTTCAATTATAAATTATTATATGGGTTTTATTATAGCATAATAACATTTATCAGATCAAGTAGAAGCAATTAAAACCCTTGTATGAGGATCTTCATGAAAGATAATATGAAATATGTGATAAAAATATGGTGAATAGTAATAAAAATAAATGTTTTACTATAAATATAAGAGAATATATAACATATTCAAACTTCATCCTATAGGTTTTATAAAGTTCACTTTTTAGAAAAAATCTTCCCACTTTTATCTGGTATATACGTGCTAAACTAAATCACATGTCTTACATACAGGAATCTCCATTATCCCATTATGTTCAATAATATTGAAATGAAAAGGAAAATGAGAGAAATAGATAGATATGTATATTTGGTTTCTAATGAGTCGATGTCTGAATATCAACACACCCCTACTTTCATCTAATGGCAGTGATTTATATAACTCTTGAGGAAACTCCAAAGGTGTTTCCAGTATTAACTCATGCATTAGAAACATGTATAAATGTCATTCTTGGTTAATGAATCATATAAATTTACTCTATATACATTTTACATAAATATTAAATGATTTAATTTAATGATAACTTACATGGGTGAAATCGTTTGGTTGTCTAATACACACAAAATAATATACACAATGCATGAAAATCGTATTTTTTGGAACCTGAAAAATAACTCGTAAATATATATTATATAAATATTCCTTTAGGGAATATATTCTTTAATCTCTCACATACACTAAATACTAATATACTTTTTTTCATTTCACTTTATATTGTATCATATATAATAACTTCTGAAATCATATCCAAAACTCCTTTTGTAAATCTTTCAAAACACTTTAGGAAATATATCATTAACTCTACTATGTATCACATCATATGAAATATCATGTGAATACCCAACCAATTTTTTTTTGAATTAACTATATTAAAATTTTAAATTATCCCTCTGATTAAAATTCAATCCCCATTCAATAAACCACAAAGTGTGACCCCAATGGAATTTAGAGCATTATCAACAAATAAAAATCTATGGATCCATATATGTATGAAAAATTGGCCTCAATGAGAGCATAAAAACTACTCAAGCTATAAAGGGATCTAGAATTGTCTCCCTCATACACTGGTATCTATATACCTATGTCCACCAATCTGAATCATATGCAAATGTCAATTCTCCCTTCTCTCAAAGAATCAAGTGACCAAGTCACACAGAGTACATCAGTCCCATATAGCCAACTCATCTTTTCAATATTATATATGTATAGAATTATCTGATCAATTAATAAGTCATGTTTCATTCATCCTTATGAATAATCACATCATGTGTCCCTTTTTGAGATAGATATACAATATATATATTGGTTTCATACCCCCAAAATCTATCACAATCGAGTGCCCATATTTTCTACACATCGTATGAGAAAAAAAATCCCATCTTGGTTAAACTAGAATAGACAATATGATCAACAACATACCCAAACACCACCATATTATCTAATTTATTATGTAGTCTTATGTAAGTATGGTATCAAATTATGAATTTTATCATTCTTGGAATCTCACCTAACTTAGGTAGTGGGGAATCGAATATTATTTGTGCACCCCTAGATTACCAAAGACATATGTATAACACTCCGTGTGGTATACTTATTAGGGAATCTAGTTCACACAAGGAATCATATTCTTTATCTTGTGTCACATGATCATATTCTGTATCTCTTCACAATAATCCTAGTCAAGGTAACCTTAATATTACATCATAACCTATAACACACTATGATAAACATAGATTAGGGATAAAATCAAAGTCATACTTTCAGAGGTCAAATATCATTACACTTCATGAAATGTATATCTGTATATACATTTTTTCAACCAAAATTAAAAAAATGATAAAATGTAGGTTTCCTTTAATATGATACATTTTAATATTTATAGATAATTTAATAATGCTTAATATCCTCAACATAATCATTGATTTAACATATCATATATGATAAATTGTTTTATCATCCTTATGTTTTCTACATTTTCTAGATTTTGTTAACACACTACATAACATGGAATTCATATAAAATACGTATATGACCATCTGATAAAACACTCTCACTAACTCTTGTGAGAAAAATCTGTAGATAAAACTTGTTGGAATAATAATGATATTTTGGAACCATATTCTTAACTATTAAAATTCTTGAACATATTCAAACTCCTAAACTTTATAACACTATATCATATGATGTTAACTTCTATTTTAAACTTAGAAATCATTTTATATTCATCATCATAATCTCTAGAACTCAATTCCATCAATGTTTTTCTTTATAATAATGTAACTATTTAATTTACTATAAATAAGTCATACTAAACTATTTTAATAAAAAATAAAAAATCACTTTAATATGGAAAATAAATAAACTCTTTATATTTATCATTACCATCACATCCAAAAATATTTTAGGCTGAAGTGATAACACTTTTCATTTTGACTTGTATAATCCTTAAAGAAATAGTTTCTTTCATTTATCATGAAAACTAAATTTAAATCTTTAAATTTTTATTTTTCATTTCATAACCTAAACTCTTTAATGATATTAAGTGAAAACATTAATAATAAAGTGGCATTATCCTTTATGAAATTTTGATTTCCACTTTTAAATGGTAACTAAATGTAACACTTTAAATTTTTCATTACCATCACATATCCTACAAATTTTAGGATATTAAGTAAATAAACTTTAAATTTAAATTGGTGTCATCCTTTATTTGTTAAGTTTTTTACTTCTTTAAATACAAAAAATCTTCTACTAACCTCTTAGAAACTATATTATTTTTAGAATATCATTCTAAGAAACATAAACCCTTTTTCTATTAGGAAATATGATTTATTTCCTTTTATTGGTAATATATTAAAAATAAACTATTATTTTTTAATCGTGAATGTATTCTATATGTTTGGAAGATTTTTATTTGAAAAGAATACTTCATTAAAATATAACACTGATGGGTGGTAGTAACACATTCCTTCAATTTAAAAAAATATTTGGATAGGTATTTAATCCTAGATAAAACTATATAAAACATATCTTTTTTTAATGCCTATTATATATATTTTTGAATCATAAACCTTGTGTATACAATTAATCATCTCATACTAGTTTATAACAACTTTTTTTAATAAAAAAAACTTCTCTTATCACATAATGTATAATAGATGAAGATACACATATTTTACTTATATTCATTTGATCTTGATAAAACACCTTACATTCAAATCCATGATGTAGTAACTATTTAATACATCTCATGAATATAAAGAACAAGTTAAATCAATTCACCATTTTATTTTTACCACCAATATATTTAAAACACTTTTTAAAATATAAATTCAGTATCACATACCTTTCCAAATGGATGAATTAATTTCTAGGAAATATATACCTAATATTGAAATTATATTGAGTTTGAAAAAATCCTTTATGTATATCCTGGATAATCCAATCACATGGAATTATTATTCCTTCTTCTTAAAAACTATATGTTTTAATGACCTTGATTGGCTTCTTGAATAAACATTTTTGAACTAAATTTTCTTCACGTAGTTTTAAATTTTACCCAACTTTACTATCAATATAATACCATAATATAGCTATTATATTCCCAGTTCATCCATTATAACACTTTGAGAATATCAGATAAAATTTTCTTGAATCCGTTCATATTATTGGAAAATTTATATAGATAAAAATAATATAAATTCCAAAACAAGAACAATCTATTTTTCATCTTAAGTGATTAAAACCTTGCATGAAACGAATTATTCTACCATAATCATCTAGATTAAATTTTTGAACAATTTTAACACTTAGTTACTAAATAATGAATTATTATGAAACATTGAATTTTATGTAAAAAAAATTTTAGATCACCAATATTTTTTAATAACCCTTCTTATGTCACCAATCTAAGGTGTAGCTTATGATAGTCAGAGTAGGCCACTCAAGAAAGGGGTGAGTTAAGTTCCTATAAAAGTTTTCTATTGATAATTATTTATTTGAAATTCTCCCAATTTAATAACAATTAATCTAGTTAACCAACGTATTAAATTTTTAAAAGATTTGAGAGTTTAAAAGATTCCTCAAATATTGATTAATTATTAGATAAATAAATTTATGAAGATATTTAAACATTTTAAATTGGTCTACTAAAACAAATTATAAAACAAATACTATATATGATTAAATATCAAAGTAAAGTAATTTTTTTGTTTTAGTAAACAAAGACAGACAGGAAAAAAGAACTTGAACACAGTGGATAAAAACAAGGGGTTCAGTCTCAAGAAGAGACATTATCCTCTCCACTAAGTGATTTACTACCACTAATCAGTTCATATTAATACACATTATCCAACACCCTAGATTAGGGTTTACAAGAGCATACAAAGCTTTTCAAGTTTAATTGGGCCTCTACCACAGGTATTCGTGGGAAACTAAAACAATCAGGTCACATAGGTATCTCTTCTACATTTATACGTTGGAGTAAAATGGTTTAAGAGAGTGGTAATGAGAGGATATCTTGTATACCCTAGTTTAGAATAAGATACAGTGTGTGCTTGTAATATAGATACACACATTGTTCAAAGAGTATTGAAATAGTACACAATATAGCAGAAATGATAAGAATGTGTTTAGAATTATTTTCATGATGTTATTGATGCTTTGGAAATTCTTTGATGTAGCATATGTCAATCTCAATACCACTTCTGGAAGAAAATACCAAAAGCATAGTATTGTGAAGGCTATGTGTTTTGGTTTCTAGGAAAAATGAGATATTCTATTAAGATATCCTTTTATATGTTAATTTCTAAATAGATATTCACACTTTGGTGTAGAGAAAGTTCTGTTCTTGTTTTCTACAAGTAGAATAAGTGTTGTTGATATAATTATTGGTTTTTTATTACATCATGCAACATCTTTATCTAATTTTCACTCCACCCTTTTAATTTTATCTCAGGTGCTTCTCTTTTAGCTGACAGGGAGAATGATCTCCACATCTCATACCACATACTATCTATTGAAATGTCTGTAAAAGATCATTAATAATATCAGTCCCACTTAATAACTAAAATATTACCATTAGAACTAATTTTTAATTTAATTTACAAATAAATTATTGAGTCTATAATAGTTTCATAGATGTTATGACTTGGGAGTAGTGTCTTGTAATGGTGTTAATTGAATGGTGTCACTAGAACAGTGACAATGGAACAGTATCACTAGAATGGTGTCACTAGAACAATGTCACTGGAATGGTGTCAGTTCCTTTGTGAATATTCTCAAATAGGTGTCTCGATACAATGGTTTCTGGTCCTTTATAAACATTCTGAACTGGTAGGTTACTGAACTGGTGACTCATACTTTACCAATTTTCAGACTAAATAGTGATTGTGAGTCCTCTGACCGGTAACTGTGAGTTCACCTTGTTGGTGGCTCATACATAGCCGAATATTTTCAACCTATATCATGAAATAATACTTAACATAATAGATTTAGATTCTTCATAAGAATGTCGAAACATAATTAAGCATTATTAAACATTATTTTTTAACATTAAAACTAGAGGAGTTAGATAATATCCCCCATTTTGATGATCAAAAATCAAGGAATTTACAATCCATATATATTGCTCACAGTAAAGGATCAAAAATTTTCTTAACATATCAGAATGATTATGTGAGATTAATACATAAACAGAACCCAATTAAATTTAGATTAGATATAATTCCTGAGTTCTCCCCTTTAATACTATAATGATTGTTAATTGAGTGAAAGTAAAATGACATCACAGAGTTCTCCCCAATTTGGTATTATCAAAAAGAAAATAGAAAAATGAAAACAAAGAAGAAATATTAAAATGCATCAACAAGTGAATAAATGAGAGAACATTTCATTGAATAAAATAGATAGAACATGTCATTTAATACATCAATACAGTACAATGACAAAAATCACATCTCATCACTATCAAAAAACATCCAATTACTTCATCTCTAAGTCCACCACCTCTTTGCCTTTAGAAGAGACATCAAGTTTAGAGGATGTAGGTGCAGAAGTGGTAGTTATGGAAGAGACAGAGACAATAGAGAGATAAGGGAGAGGCATCCCTTCAAAAAATAGAAGGTGAAAAGATTGGTCTGGATGAAGAAGAAGTCAGAGGCTTCTCTTTAATTACTAGTCTGATCTAGCTCAGAGCTTGAGTAGGGGTCATGGTCACAGGAGAAAAATAGGTTGAGGAATGAGTGGTAGAAGGAAGTGGGTCACTTATAATAGGAGAATTTTTAGTATCAACTATGTTTGTGACATGACGTTGTAGATAAGGATTCAATAGATTTATGAAATCCTTGATGATCTCACCACTCTACTCTATATCGTTCTCAAAATCATCATTATTTTAAAAACACTTCCCAATAGTAAGAGAAAAATCCTTCAACATCTTGACTTTCTCCTTGAAAGCATAATTCACTAGAGGTATCTTCAAATTCTCCCCCAAATATTTGTAATGAATTTTTAGTGGGTTCTTGTTATAAATATTTGTAAAATAGGAATCCAATTTATTTGAAATATTAGCTTGAGCATTAGTGGTAGTCTTAGAGTAAAATTTTACCATATCTGAAACATTCTCATAGTAATTTTCAATCTTACTTTGTCATTCTTGAATTAGACCACAAATCAATGATTGAAACTCTTCTCTAATCACTGATCTAATTAAATCATTTTCAAAATGCTGATAGGTCTGTGATAAAGATGATTGAGTTGGAGCAGTTGAGGTGAAGGTATTCAGCTTTCGCAAAACTACCTTCAGAGAGCCTTTATATTCATCTGTTAGTCGATTGATTGAAGCCACAATCCCATGAATTTCGTTTTTTGTTTTGGTGTTGTTCTTGATGACTTATTCAACCAATGAAACCAAATTAGGTTGAATCTAAGATACAACCCTTTTTGAGATCATTTCAACATCACCATGATGGAGACTAACAACTAGAGCTGGAGTAGGAATAGATTACAAATCCTTCCTTATCTCCTCAACCAAATATTTTAAAGACATCAACTCATTATTCAACTATTTATTTTCAATCCTTTCCTCTTGTATCCCATGAAGAATTCTAGGTTGAGTTTTCAATATACACTTTTCCAAAAGCTTCTAATATATATTTCACTGAAATTAGTCACAGGATCAGGTTGTGACGTCATAAGCTTTCCAAATCCAGATAACAGATTTTCTCCAAAATATTTAAAATCTTTACAAGTAAAATAGTTTGGTTTTCTTATGCGGGAGTATGAATAGGTACATGCTATGGAATAGAAAACACTTCTTTGGTTGTGATAGGTTTGAGTTGAAACATTGTTGAATGTTCTATTTCCCTAACCAAGGAATTCATAGAATCGTCAACATTAAAAAATATTGGAAACCTAAAACAGGTATCCACTGAACTTGAATCAATAGGATTTGTAACTTCAAACCTTTCCAAAATGGGGTTTTTCACCCCTGAACTGATGCTTCCCTTAGATAATTATGTGAATCCATCATGTGAACTCTTTCCAAATCTTCTATTATATGTTGGTACCTCTCAGTCTCAGCCATATCGACTTCTAACTGATCATCTTATTAAACACTTATTCTAGTAGATACATGTATTATATTTCATATACTTTATCACTTAGGACTTTTTCTTTGTCGTTTCCTCTTCTATTAGCTTCATCTATAAAAACTTCTCCTTCTATCTACTTTTCCTTTTCAACAAATTCTTCCATATTCGCTTTTTTTATCAATATCATCACCATGAGATGCATTATCTTCACTTTTTTCTCCATTACCATTATACTTTGTATCATAATTAGCTTTCTCTCCTTAATATGAATATTCTACTATTTCATCAGATTCTCAGAAAGGTTCCTTGATATCCTTAGGTCTTGAAGGATGTTCAACAAGATTATAATCCTCGTAAAACTTTTCATTGTCTATAACCCATGACTTCTTCTATAGATTGTAATTAATTTACATTTGTTTTCATATATCCTTAGACAAAAAAAATTCATAGTCCTCAATAGTTTCCTCATCTTTCCCTACTAGTACTTTTTCTTGAAGAATTTTAGAGATAGATCTTAAATAGAACAAGGAAGTGGACTTAGAGGAAGTTCTGATCCAGTCACACATACGAAGAATAAGATTCTTTCACAAATTTATCTTATGGCCATTCTTTAATAGGTGCAACAAGAATACATCTTTTTATTTTAGAGTAGTATAGTCACCTTTCCCTGGATGGATTAGGTGCTGAGTGAACTTTAACAATATCCTAGTTTCTCTATCCAACTTATCAGAAATTGGTTTTCTCTTCTTTTTGTATCCTGTTAAAACACCCAAAGCCTCTTCTAGGATAAAAATACCTCTTGATGATAGGAGGGCTTATTTGATGATCCTAAAAGATACCTTAATAAGTTACTCCTAAATAAATATCCCACATCCTTGAAGAAAAAGAAAATCCTTTTCCATTTACCCAACTCCTAACCACAAATTCATCCTTTTTATTTACTGAAAACTAAACATGTTGTTAAAACTAAAAAATAAGCTTTGGATATATGCATCTCTTTTCATTTTTAACCCAGTCTAGCCATCCCTACTCTTCCAAAACATTAATAAGAAATAACTTACTCAACATAAGACAATTCATACATACTTCCTTTTTCGGCACAACTACACAATTTTGAAGTAGAACAAAAGGTTTCAGAGAGAAGGGTTTCAATTTCATGTGTAGAGAGAAAAATTGAAGTGTTGAAGTTATTCAAATTGACTGATTTCATCATTTAGGGATTTGAAGAGTCGCAAATCAAAAATGTGGTAAAAATAAAATAATATATTTAAAACAATGCAGAAATATTTCTAAATATAGAAAGTTGGGTCACAAAGGTGAGTCTAGACAGTGAGTTAGTAGTAGTGAGACATAAAATTGTGAGACATAAAATGGTTTGACATCAAATAGTGAGACATCAAATGGTTAATCAAAGTTTATCATTCCCAATTCATGTATGATATAACTCATTATTTTATAACATAATGGCTTAGTAAAAATATCAACAATATAATGTTCTTTTTTAATGAATTCTAAAGTAATATCACCTTTTTGACAATGATATCTAAAAAAGTGATGACTTGCATCTATATGTTTTTTTCTTGGGTGAGAAACTAGATTCTAATGGATTTTAATAGAACTTATGTTATCGCAGCTTATATGGACATGTCTAAATTGATATCTATAATCTATAAAAGTTTGTTTTATCCACAAAATATGATCACAACAACTACCATCAGCTATGTATTCTACTTCAGTAGTAGATAATGCAACAAGATTTTTCTTCTTAATACACCATGATACTAGTTACTTTCTCAAAAAGTGACATGTTCCATAGGTGATTTTTCTATCTAAATTGAAACCACAAAAATCAGTATTAGAATAATAGACTAAGTCAAATGATTTTCCTCTAGGATAGAATAGTCATAAGTTGGTAGTATGTTTGACGTATTTGAAAATTCTTTTAATAGTAGTTAAATGATATTATTTAAGATTTTCTTGAAAATGGGAACACATACATACAGTAGACATAATATAATGATGGAAATAATTCAAGTTCATTAGAATTCCAATCATTACTCTTGAAGTGGTTTGATAAACATATTTACCATTTTCATCAAGATCCAACTTACAGGTTGTACTCATAGAATTATCACTCATTTTAATGCTATCCAAACCAAAACGTTTTAGAATATCTTTAGTATATTTAATTTGATTTAAAATAATAACTTCTTTATTTTCAATGATTTGAAATCCAAGAAAGAATTTGAGTTCACCTATTAAAATCATTTCAAATTCATTTTGCATCATTTATGAAAAATAAACACATAAATAATTTTTTGAAGATCCAAAAAAAATATCATCAATATATATTTGTATTAACAAAACATCTTTATAAATTCTTTTTATAAAAAGATTAGGATCATATATACCTTTTGTAAAAATGTTAGAAATAAGAAAAGTATGTAGTCGATAATACCAAGATCTTGGAGCATGTTTTAAACCAAATAATGCCTTTATTAATTTAAAAACCTGATTTGGAAAAGGAGGGTTTGTAAAACTAGGGGGTTTTTCAACAAAAACATCCTCAAATATATACCAATTTAGGAATTCACCATTGGCATCCATTTGATATTTCTTGAAATTTAGATGTGTTGCATATGCTAGTAGGATTCTAATGGCTTCAAGTCAAGAAAATGGTGCAAAAATTTCATCAAATTCAATGCCTTCTTCTTGACAATATCCTTGTGTAACAAATCTATCTTTATTTCTTACAATAGTTCCAACTTCATCTAATTTATTTCTAAACACCCACTTAGTGCCCTTAGTCAAGGTTTCTTTAGGTCTATCCACTAGTTTCAAAACTTTATTTCTTTCAAAATGATTCAATTATTCTTGTATAGAAATTAACAAAAATTAATCATTGATTGAATCATTTATGTTATTAGGTTCAAGCTGTGATGAAAAGTCTTGATGTTCAACCTGGTTTCTAAGAGAAGTTCGATCTTGATTTCATTTTTATTAGTATCTAACTACAACATCTAATGGATGGTTCTTAATAGCTCTTGTAGGTCTAGAAAAAGAAGGGATGGTAATTTCATCTTCTTCAATGGGATCGGGTTTATCATGACTATAGTCTAGAGAATTTACCGAACTGGATGATTTAACAGGTTTCTTAACAGCAGGATCATAAGATTTTGTAGTTATGTCCAGATTAGATAGATCATCCTTAATATTTTCTAGGGAGGTCTTGGGTTCATATGGATTTATATCATCAAATTTTACATCTACAGATTCTTCCCCACACTTGGTTCTTTTATTAAAGACTCTATAGGATTGGTTATAGATTGAGTAGTCTAAAAATATTCCTTCATCACTTTTGGAGGAAAACTTTTCAATATTATCCTTAGTGTTAAGAATATAAACATTATAACCAAAAACATTAAAGTATATGACTTTGGGTTTCCTATTGTTCTATAAATCATAAGGTGTTTTCTTAATAATAGGTCTGATTAAGAATCTATTAATTCTATAACTAGCTATATTGATAGCTTCAGCCGAAAAATAAATAGGAAAATCATATTCATTAAGCATAGTTCAAGAAATTTCTTATAAGGTTTTTTTCCTTCTTTCTACAACACTATTCTGTTGGGGTGTCCTAGGAGCATAGAATTTATTACTATAGCCATTTTTTGAACAAAAATATTAAAATTATTAGTTTTCAAACTCACATCGATGGTCACTCCTTATGGTTTTAATCCTAAAACCATTTAGGTTTTCTAATATTCTAGCGTACTTAGTGAAATGAGATAAAGCTTCAATTTTGTGAGAAAGAAAGAAATTCCATGTACATCTAGAGTATTCATTTACTAGAACATGAACATAGTGCTTACCATTAAGACTTGAAACTCTAGATGTTCCAAAAAAATCCATTTAAGTCAACTCAAGATGTTGGGAAGTTGAAACTTCTTTCTTTGGTTTGAAAGATATTTTGTGTTGTTTTCCTTTTTTACAAGGATTATAGACTTTATTATTTTGAAATTATATTTTGGTTATATCCTTGACTAACCCTTTCCTTGTAGGCTTCCTAAGTGAGTGACTATTACAATGTCCTAGTCTCCTTTTCCAAATCCAATACTCTTTGAAAAGAACTCAAACAAGAAACATTTTGAGAAATTATGGAATCTAAATTAATAGCATAAAAATTTTCATTTCAAAAAGCCGTAAAAACTAAAGAAAATTTATAATTAAACACATTACATACATCATTTAAAAATTTAACATTAAAACAATCATCACATAACTAAGAGATTATAAGATGATTATATTTTAATCAATTAATAAAAAGATCTTTGGAAATTAAAATTGAATTGGAGTTACCAACTAGGTTGAGGCCAATTATTTTTCCTTTTGAATTATCACCAAAGGTAACATGCCCATCATAAATATTTATAAAATAATTGAATTGTGAATAATATCTTATCATTTGTCTTGAACATCCATTATCCAAGTAATATAGACTTCTATAAGATCTCCTCAAACATATTTCCAACAATGAAAATTCCATCAAGAAAAGACTTTGGTACCCAGATTTGTTTTTGTCCAGTAATATTAGTAATAAGTGATTTGGGAACCCATACTTTCTTAATGGGTCTCCTATAAGTAGTTTTTAGAGTTTTTGAAAAATAAACATTATTTGTTCAAGAAAAATTGCAGGTAGTAGAAGGTTTTCCAGTTTTAAAACTAATAGAAAAATTATCAGTTCTGGATATAAAAATTGATATTCTAGATTTGGTTACAAAATTATTTTTAGCTATATTCTTCTGTCTAGGTTAGTATCTTATACCAGTAGTACACCTATGAGCTACTTGTTTACCAAGAATTTGTTTTATAATGTTCTTTCCATTATTAAACTTTTCGAAATCCTTTTTCAATTACTCATTTGATAATTTTAGTTCACTTTTCTCTTTAATAAATTGGGCATTTTTTCCTTTTTCTATAGTAAGATTATATTTGATAGTAGAGGTGAGATTGTAACAGCCCAAGATTTTATGAAAAATATTCTTTTTTATTTTACTAATGTCTTGTGTTATACGCTACACCAAAAGGAGCTTTCATAACACGCATCCTTGACTTGCCTTGCATTACACGCAATCGCAACCTTCCTCGATAGCGTGTGTGGTACGTAATCCTGAGTTTCACGAAACAATGATATGCTATTAAAATATTATTAAAACTAGCTGTTATGAATAGTAATAACCACTTTTTAAAATTCTGTAAATCTTATATTTCAAAATGAACTTCATTTTTGGATTCGGAGTATCGAATTTTGCCTAAGGTGAAATTTTGGTACATTTCGGATAACTTTCATATTCTGATGAATAGTGAAAATTACTAAATTATAATCAAAAAACAACTTTTTTAATCGAAATAATTAATAGTGATAAATTATTAATTTGAGTAGTTTTAAAGTATATTTAGAATATATTTTTACAATTTAATACAATGTTGGTCATTGGATGTAATTTCACATTTAAACTAGACATAAACAAGTGTCAATCTTTTGATAGATATTGTTTCTTAAAAACACGCTATTTGTTTTAACAGCGGGATTTAATTATAAAATTAATTAATGCAACTTTTATGTTATGAATTTGGTAAAATAGACTTCATTTTTGAATTCGGAATATGAAATATAGCTTGGGATGAAATTTTGGCATTGTTCTGAAAAACATCAATTTTTGATGAATAGTGAAACTACTAAGTGGTAGGTTAAAAACTGAATTTTGCATAAAACTTAATTTTACCGCTTCTGTGAATAGAATTTCGAAAATCCGAGAGACACGGTTAATATCAAGGACTAAAATGTGATTCAATGAGATGAAAATAATTTTTTGGTGAATAATAACTTTTTACTTTTTTTTTACAACGGTAAATAGTAAATAGGGTAACTAAGGGTAAATATGATATTAATATTACCCTAACACATGTCCTAATTCTATTGGATAAGTGTAATTCGACCAAAAACAAACTTAGGAATAAAATATGACCATTTAGGCCCACTTGGATTAGATTAGGACATTTATTATTAATTTATTTAAAGAAGGGTTAAAATAGTTAAAATCAAAGTTTAATAAGTAAATCATTTTTAATATGGGGTTATACATAAGATAAATTCGACTATAAATATTCATTAGAAATATAAAAAGATTTCCTACATGATGGTATTTTATTTGTAATTTTTAGACATCAAATAATATAATTTATTTATGACACAAAGATGATGCAGTAATTATCTTATTTATGAAATATTGACATAATTGATAATATAAATACCAAAATAAATGTAATTTAAGACTTTTTATGAATTCCACTAATTTTCTAGGTTACTATGATATATTAGTGTTGATTTAATCAACTTGGTTAGAACATATAATTCTGTTATGACTTTCACAAAAATCATATATCAAATAGTGTCAAAATTGACACAAAATAGTTTTTAAATCAAATATTATATTATTAATTGTTATTTTATTCCTAAAAATCTAAGGTTCGGCCAAATGACTTAGATAAGGATATATTTATTAATAATATACAATTTGGGGTTCGTTTGGCATGTTATAGTAAGTTTATTAACCATATAGTGAAAGAAAACAAAAAGACACGGTAAAAGTTAAATTATTTAACTTAGAGTTAAATCTAATTGATAAGGATAAAATAATACCCTAAACTTGTCTAAATCCTATTGGTTGATAGGATTTCGACCCATCCCCACTTTATCTTAGAAATAAGACCCTTTGGAACCATTATAAACCGATTTTGACTTTAATATAAAATAATATTTTGAGATATTCCTAAGGTGCCCCTCTCCTCCCCTATAAAAGGACACCTCCTCCCCCTCCTCCTCACACCAATTTGAGCACTCAAGCTCGGCCAAACCCTGCCAAAATCTCTTCTCCACTTCCCTAGAAACATCCTAGAGGTTCTGGTCTTCCTCAAAGACCAATTCTAGTGCCCTAATAGGAGGTCTCAAAGCGGCACTTCAAAGAAGAGGTAATTACCGTTACCAATTCTTTCATCTTTATTTCTTCTTCCACTTCTTCTTCTTAGGTTGTTTCATTATGAAGTAATAACATCAGTATCACTCATATACTGATATGTTATTATAAGTATGAAACAAACCTATTTCACCATCTATCCATCCTACGGAAAAAGAAATCACCGCGCGTGCGTACGTACGGAATACCGTCTCCACGCCGTGGTGTAATCTATTTTCCACCACCACCTTACATGGATGGGTATAATGGTGTAAAGAATAACTATACATAGTTATTACAACATCATATTGATTCTGATATATTGTATAATCCACTCCAATTCAATTCAATATTTATAGAAATGATATCATCGCTCGTGCGTACGTACGGAATACCGTCTCCACGACGCGATGAGATTCATTCTCCATGTTAACCATTTAAGAATGATTATAATGTATATATAAGAAATAATAATGAAATATATGACATTATAAAGCTACTGGATTTATGTATATATATACATATGTATGTCATCTACTTACTTCCATTTCAAGACAATAAGGAAAGGAAAACAGCGTTCATGCGTACGTACGGACTACCGTCTCCATGAACGGTGTTTTTCATTTTATTTATCTACCTATTATATATATATATATATACTGAATATATATGATATATAAATCATATTTTATATTCTTTAAGTAAGTAAATCATGATATAAGTAATAATGATGTCAAGAACAACAAGTCAAAACACCTACGATAAATGAAACGATTTTACCCAAAACGCTTCTTTAACATGGAATTTACAAAAGAACGGGTAATATAATGTCATAAGTGAACCATATATGATATCATAACAATGAATATGATTCTTTAATAAGTTAATAACATGATTTAAATCATTATACAGGAGGTTCGGACACTTACAAAGCAAGTCGGACCTAAGGTAAGGGAAAATATCACAATCTCACTTTTATCCGAGATTGTTTTTACTTTGGTAATTACTGGGGTGTATTTTATCATCCACATCCATGTTCCCTCGATATGTAATATTATTTCCTTCCTTCTACAATAGTTTATATCCAATTTTACCCTTCGGTAAGTTTTTTGTAAAAGATATGAAAGGAATCTTTTGTCTTTTTTCGTACGAGGTACTTTTTGACTTTTCCGACAAAAGTACGAAGAATGTTTTTTTTAACTTATACGGCACGAACGGATTTTTACGGTTTTATAAAGCCTTATTTTCATGAAGCTTCCTCCAAAAGATTTCATGACTATTTTTAATAAAATCTCTTTCTTTTAAAATTGCATGATGTTTTGTGAAAAGAAATTGATTTTAAAGAAGAAAGGATATTTTCCTCAAGAATTCATTTCAAGTGTTTTATCAAAAGTATTTTCCATCTAAGATAATAAAGGGTTCTATTTATATCCATATTTTTACATTGATTTGACTATGTTGTGATGGAATTATGTTTATGAATGCCTTTATCTTATATGAATGGTTTTATGATGTCATGTTGTTTAAGAATCCCATTTTTATTACATGGGTTATGAAATGATGTATGATTTATGATTTTGTGGCACACATAAGAATGGTATCATTAAGAGATGTGTGGGACCTATATCTCCCTCCAATGCATTGGGTAAAGATTTTATATCTCATGAGATAGACATGGCTGGAATGGTAGGTTATACCGGTTCAGTGAAACAGGACTGAAACGAGGATTACTCGATTCAGAAAGGGACTTTGTCCACTAAGATAGTCTTGGCAATGAGTCTTGACTAACAAGAAATGATTCTCTATGATTATGTGTGTATGCCACAATGAGTAATGTTTTAAGTTATGATTTCATTTTCACTTCTATGATTTATCCCATGTTATGATATTATGAGCTCTTTTGCAGGTTAAGATTTCCAAAAGCTATGTTCTTATGTATATGATGTGATTGATATTTATTTTGTTTACCCTTACTGAGCATTTGAGCTCACCCTTTTATGTTTTCTTTTCCCCAGGATATAAATAAAGGTTTTAGGTAAAAAAAAGATCTTTATGGGAGATGTTGAAGATCTTTCACCACGTTTAGAAGATTACGTTCCGAGTTTCCAAAGACACTAAACTATTACGATCCTTATGTGTGTGTTTTTGTTATGTACTAAGTATTCCGCAAAAGAAATGTAATGTCAATGTACGTCAAGATACGGGTCTCTATAGTTGGTATCAGAGGAAAGGTTTAGTCAACCTTTGGAAACTAGGACGCGAAAACGTTAGTGAGATCCCTAGAGATATTTCTAAGGTATGTCTAGGGATGTCCCTAAGGATAAGTATACGTATAGGATATAGTCCTATAACTACGGTAACGATCTTAGAATTTAACCTAAGATGTTAGATATTGAGGGTGCTCCCCCTTTACTATGTTGTCTTCCCTAGCATGATTTCGCCTCTCACAAAATTCTTTTTGTGTTTTAGTTAATGGAGGGAACCAGAAGGAATTCGGTTAACATTGAATCCAATGGGCAAATTGGTGACTATGAGAAACAAAATTGTGTAATGCCTAAAGATAAAGATATTGTGATTATGCCGAATCAGTCATCGCGGTATATGATTAACAAGGTGAAATTTAGCGGTATGACAAATTCATCAAAGAAGAGGAAGATACACTATTATGCATGTTCGCATGTTGAGGAGCATAAAGAAAGGAGGATTGAGATTTCTAAAGAAGGGAAGAAGAACCTTGAGGAATACCTCAAATGGAGGGACCGATGTTATCTGTGTGGAGAAAAGGGTCATAGAGTGACAGATTGTTATGGAGTTCAATGTCTTATATGTGGAGAACATGGGCATTACCCAACTCAATGCCCTGACCTAAAAAGATACTTCTAAATCAAGGAAGGACTTATTCCAGGACAGTCATTGAAGTGGATGGACTGAAGTGTTTATGTATTGGTATTCAAGAAAAATGTTGTTGAGGTACTTTTATGGTGTATTGGAATATTTATGTATTGGTCTAAATGTGGTATTCGAAGTGATTGAGGTATTTTTGGAAAAAAGATGATATGCGCATAATGAAGGGAAAATGAGAAAATGAAATATTTGATAGTATTCATGAGCTCATGATTGATATAAGGACTAAGTGATATCATGGTTTGAGTATATAGAATTCTGAGGATTTTGGTATATGGAAAGTGTTAACTTTTAACTGCATTCATGTTTTCACTAAGGTATTCAATAGAATACATGATTAAGGACTTTGAATGTTTGGAATGTGACCAACAAAACATATCTTATGATATATGGGGATTGACGATGGTGTTAAATCTCTGGTAATCATTTTCACTATGTTATGAGAGTGGACTGTAGTATTATAGATAAGCCTAAAGATTGGAATGGATTATGTTTGACATAAGTTAGTATTGTTTGTTTTTTCAATATTATTGATAGGATGTTAGAGTAATATAGTTTTGGAAAAAGGACAACCTGCAGGATGGGCGACAGCCCATCGCTTCGGACAAGGCTGTGGGAATCGAACACACAACTGAAGTGCGACTGACCTTTATCGCCTACCACTGACCTACAAGAAGTCCCTGTTTAGTAGAAACTAGTTTTATTAAGCAGTATGATATATGAAGTATAAGTCCATTTTAGGAACCATATATGATTTATCTCACTATAGATCGACTTATGTATATAAGTTTTGCTAACCTTTTGTTTGAGACAGATGGAATGACCTGTCATTCTATCACATGATCTGCTAACACTTCATGAATAACAAATTCAACTTCATTTATTTAAGAGATGAAGTGGAAATTGTTAAAGGCACGAACAATAGTGAGATTGTACCAAAATAAAGAAAGTATTTATTCTAATTCAAATTCTTTAACTTTAGGGAAACGATCTTGAAAACCAAAAATGTTGTCCTAGTGATCTTATATCTGATGAATCAGATGGTACCTTATATCATCACAAATCTATGGATTTGTGATTACTGGCTTTTCCATAGCCATGTTCTCTACCACTCTCCATCAGAACATGATGGTTAGATTTCTCTTCCATATCCATATTTTCACCTATGTGGAAACCCAGTGATTAGTTTATTTGGGTAATCGTTACATTTCATACTTTAGTTTTTAAAGCCATGTTTTGGTATTCCCTTTTACGATGTGGGTTTATATTAAAGAAACTTTCGAATAGTAAACCATTTATAACCCCGACGAATTTTGAGGGCGAAATTCATTTTAAGGGGGGTAGAATGTAACAGCCCAAGATTTTATGAAAAATATTCTTTTTTATTTTACTAATGTCTTGTGTTATACGCTACACCAAAAGGAGCTTGCATAACACGCATCCTTGACTTGCCTTGCATTACACGCAATCGCAACCTTCCTCGATAGCGTGTGTGGTACGTAATCCTGAGTTTCACGAAACAATGATATGCTATTAAAATATTATTAAAACTAGCCGTTATGAATAGTAATAACCACTTTTTAAAATTCTGTAAATCTTATATTTCAAAATGAACTTCATTTTTGGATTTGGAGTATCGAATTTAGCCTAAGGTGAAATTTTGGTACATTTCGGATAACTTTCATATTCTGATGAATAGTGAAAATTACTAAATTATAATCAAAAAACAACTTTTTTAATCGAAATAATTAATAGTGATAAATTATTAATTTGAGTAGTTTTAAAGTATATTTAGAATATATTTTTACAATTTAATACAATGTTGGTCATTGGATGTAATTTCACATTTAAACTAGACATAAACAAGTGTCAATCTTTTGATAGATATTGTTTCTTAAAAACACGCTATTTGTTTTAACAGCGGGATTTAATTATAAAATTAATTAATGCAACTTTTATGTTATGAATTTGGTAAAATAGACTTCATTTTTGAATTCTGAATATGAAATATAGCTTGGGATGAAATTTTGGCATTGTTCTGAAAAACATCAATTTTTGATGAATAGTGAAACTACTAAGTGGTAGGTTAAAAACTGAATTTTGCATAAAACTTAATTTTACCGCTTCTGTGAATAGAATTTCGAAAATCCGAGAGACACGGTTAATATCAAGGACTAAAATGTGATTCAATGAGATGAAAATAATTTTTTGGTGAATAGTAACTTTTTACTTTTTTTTACCACGGTAAATAGTAAATAGGGTAACTAAGGGTAAATATGATATTAATATTACCCTAACACATGTCCTAATTCTATTGGACAAGTGTAATTCGACCAAAAACAAACTTAGGAATAAAATATGACCATTTAGGCCCACTTGGATTAGATTAGGACATTTATTATTAATTTATTTAAAGAAGGGTTAAAATAGTTAAAATCAAAGTTTAATAAGTAAATCATTTTTAATATGGGGTTATACATAAGATAAATTCGACTATAAATATTCATTAGAAAGATAAAAAGATTACCTACATGATGGTATTTTATTTGTAATTTTTAGACATCAAATAATATAATTTATTTATGACACAAAGATGATGCAGTAATTATCTTATTTATGAAATATTGACATAATTGATAATATAAATACCAAAATAAATGTAATTTAAGACTTTTTATGAATTCCACTAATTTTATAGGTTACTATGATATATTAGTGTTGATTTAATCAACTTGGTTAGAACATATAATTCTGTTATGACTTTCACAAAAATCATATATCAAATAGTGTCAAAATTGACACAAAATAGTTTTTAAATCAAATATTATATTATTAATTGTTATTTTATTCCTAAAAATCTAAGGTTCGGCCAAATGACTTAGATAATGATATATTTATTAATAATATACAATTTGGGGTTCGTTTGGCATGTTATAGTAAGTTTATTAACCATATAGTGAAAGAAAACAAAAAGACACGGTAAAAGTTAAATTATTTAACTTAGAGTTAAATCTAATTGATAAGGATAAAATAATACCCTAAACTTGTCTAAATCCTATTGGTTGATAGGATTTCGACCCATCCCCACTTTAGCTTAGAAATAAGACCCTTTGGAACCATTATAAACCGATTTTGACTTTAATATAAAATAATATTTTGAGATATTCCTAAGGTGCCCCTCTCCTCCCCTATAAAAGGACACCTCCTCCCCCTCCTCCTCACACCAATTTGAGCACTCAAGCTCGGCCAAACCCTGCCAAAATCTCTTCTCCACTTCCCTAGAAACATCCTAGAGGTTCTGGTCTTCCTCAAAGACCAATTCTAGTGCCCTAATAGGAGGTCTCAAAGCGGCACTTCAAAGAAGAGGTAATTACCGTTACCAATTCTTTCATCTTTATTTCTTCTTCCACTTCTTCTTCTTAGGTTGTTTCATTATGAAGTAATAACATCAGTATCACTCATATACTGATATGTTATTATAAGTATGAAACAAACCTATTTCACCATCTATCCATCCTACGGAAAAAGAAATCACCGCGCGTGCGTACGTACGGAATACCGTCTCCACGCCGTGGTGTAATCTATTTTCCACCACCACCTTACATGGATGGGTATAATGGTGTAAAGAATAACTATACATAGTTATTACAACATCATATTGATTCTGATATATTGTATAATCCACTCCAATTCAATTCAATATTTATAGAAATGATATCATCGCTCGTGCGTACGTACGGAATACCGTCTCCACGACGCGATGAGATTCATTCTCCATGTTAACCATTTAAGAATGATTATAATGTATATATGAGAAATAATAATGAAATATATGACATTATAAAGCTACTGTATTTATGTATATATATACATATGTATGTCATCTACTTACTTCCATTTCAAGACAATAAGGAAAGGAAAACAGCGTTCATGCGTACGTACGGACTACCGTCTCCATGAACGGTGTTTTTCATTTTATTTATCTACCTATTATATATATATATATACTGAATATATATGATATATAAATCATATTTTATATTCTGGAAGTAATTAAATCATGATATAAGTAATAATGATGTCAAGAACAACAAGTCAAAACACCTACGATAAATGAAACGATTTTACCCAAAACGCTTCTTTAACATGGAATTTACAAAAGAACGGGTAATATAATGTCATAAGTGAACCATATATGATATCATAACAATGAATATGATTCTTTAATAAGTCAATAACATGATTTAAATCATTATACAGGAGGTTCGGACACTTACAAAGCAAGTCGGACCTAAGGTAAGGGAAAATATCACAATCTCACTTTTATCCGAGATTGTTTTTACTTTGGTAATTACTGGGGTGTATTTTATCATCCACATCCATGTTCCCTCGATATGTAATATTATTTCCTTCCTTCTACAATAGTTTATATCCAATTTTACCCTTCGGTAAGTTTTTTGTAAAAGATATGAAAGGAATCTTTTGTCTTTTTTCGTACGAGGTACTTTTTGACTTTTCCGACAAAAGTACGAAGAATGTTTTTTTAACTTATACGGCACGAACGGATTTTTACGGTTTTATAAAGACTTATTTTCATGAAGCTTCCTCCAAAAGATTTCATGAATATTTTTAATAAAATCTCTTTCTTTTAAAATTGCATGATGTTTTGTGAAAAGAAATTGATTTTAAAGAAGAAAGGATATTTTCCTCAAGAATTCATTTCAAGTGTTTTATCAAAAGTATTTTCCATCTAAGATAATAAAGGGTTCTGTTTCTATCCATATTTTTACATTGATTTGACTATGTTGTGATGGAATTATGTTTATGAATTCCTTTATCTTATATGAATGGTTTTATGATGTCATGTTGTTTAAGAATCCCATTTTTATTACATGGGTTATGAAATGATGTATGATTTATGATTTTGTGGCACACATAAGAATGGTATCATTAAGAGATGGGTGGGACATATATCTCCCTCCAATTCATTGGGTAAAGATTTTATATCTCATGAGATAGACATGGCTGGAATGGTAGGTTATACCGGTTCAGTGAAACAGGACTGAAACGAGGATTACTCGATTCAGAAAGGGACTTTGTCCACTAAGATAGTCTTGGCAATGAGTCTTGACTAACAAGAAATGATTCTCTATGATTATGTGTGTATGCCACAATGAGTAATGTTTTAAGTTATGATTTCATTTTCACTTCTATGATTTATCCCACGTTATGATATTATGAGCTCTTTTGCAGGTTAAGATTTCCAAAAGCTATGTTCTTATGTATATGATGTGATTGATATTTCTTTTGTTTACCCTTACTGAGCATTTGAGCTCACCCTTTTATGTTTTCTTTTCCCCAGGATATAAATAAAGGTTTTAGGTAAAAAAAAGATCTTTATGGGAGATGTTGAAGATCTTTCACCACGTTTAGAAGATTACGTTCCGAGTTTCCAAAGACACTAAACTATTACGATCCTTATGTGTGTGTTTTTGTTATGTACTAAGTATTCCGCAAAAGAAATGTAATGTCAATGTACGTCAAGATACGGGTCTCTATAGTTGGTATCAGAGGAAAGGTTTAGTCAACCTTTGGAAACTAGGACGCGAAAACGTTAGTGAGATCCCTAGAGATATTTCTAAGGTATGTCTAGGGATGTCCCTAAGGATAAGTATACGTATAGGATATAGTCCTATAACTACGGTAACGATCTTAGAATTTAACCTAAGATGTTAGATATTGAGGGTGCTCCCCCTTTACTATGTTGTCTTCCCTAGCATGATTTCGCCTCTCACAAAATTCTTTTTGTGTTTTAGTTAATGGAGGGAACCAGAAGGAATTCGGTTAACATTGAATCCAATGGGCAAATTGGTGACTATGAGCAACAAAATTGTGTAATGCCTAAAGATAAAGATATTGTGATTATGCCGAATCAGTCATCGCGGTATATGATTAACAAGGTGAAATTTAGCGGTATGACAAATTCATCAAAGAAGAGGAAGATACACTATTATGCATGTTCGCATGTTGAGGAGCATAAAGAAAGGAGGATTGAGATTTCTAAAGAAGGGAAGAAGAACCTTGAGGAATACCTCAAATGGAGGGACCGATGTTATCTGTGTGGAGAAAAGGGTCATAGAGTGACAGATTGTTATGGAGTTCAATGTCTTATTTGTGGAGAACATGGGCATTACCCAACTCAATGCCCTGACCTAAAAAGATACTTCTAAATCAAGGAAGGACTTATTCCAGGACAGTCATTGAAGTGGATGGACTGAAGTGTTTATGTATTGGTATTCAAGAAAAATGTTGTTGAGGTACTTTTATGGTGTATTGGAATATTTATGTATTGGTCTAAATGTGGTATTCGAAGTGATTGAGGTATTTTTGGAAAAAAGATGATATGCGCATAATGAAGGGAAAATGAGAAAATGAAATATTTGATAGTATTCATGAGCTCATGATTGATATAAGGACTAAGTGATATCATGGTTTGAGTATATAGAATTCTGAGGATTTTGGTATATGGAAAGTGTTAACTTTTAACTGCATTCATGTTTTCACTAAGGTATTCAATAGAATACATGATTAAGGACTTTGAATGTTTGGAATGTGACCAACAAAACATATCTTATGATATATGGGGATCGACGATGGTGTTAAATCTCTGGTAATCATTTTCACTATGTTATGAGAGTGGACTGCAGTATTATAGATAAGCCTAAAGATTGGAATGGATTATGTTTGACATAAGTTAGTATTGTTTGTTTTTTCAATATTATTGATAGGATGTTAGAGTAATATAGTTTTGGAAAAAGGACAACCTGCAGGACGGGCGACAGCCCATCGCTTCGGACAAGGCTGTGGGAATCGAACACACAACTGAAGTGCGACTGACCTTTATCGCCTACCACTGACCTACAAGAAGTCCCTGTTTAGTAGAAACTAGTTTTATTAAGCAGTATGATATATGAAGTATAAGTCCATTTTAGGAACCATATATGATTTATCTCACTATAGATCGACTTATGTATATAAGTTTTGCTAACCTTTTGTTTGAGACAGATGGAATGACCTGTCATTCTATCACATGATCTGCTAACACTTCATGAATAACAAATTCAACTTCATTTATTTAAGAGATGAAGTGGAAATTGTTAAAGGCACGAACAATAGTGAGATTGTACCAAAATAAAGAAAGTATTTATTCTAATTCAAATTCTTTAACTTTAGGGAAACGATCTTGAAAACCAAAAATGTTGTCCTAGTGATCTTATATCTGATGAATCAGATGGTACCTTATATCATCACAAATCTATGGATTTGTGATTACTGGCTTTTCCATAGCCATGTTCTCTACCACTCTCCATCAGAACATGATGGTTAGATTTCTCTTCCATATCCATATTTTCACCTATGTGGAAACCCAGTGATTAGTTTATTTGGGTAATCGTTACATTTCATACTTTAGTTTTTAAAGCCAAGTTTTGGTATTCCCTTTTACGATGTGGGTTTATATTAAAGAAACTTTCGAATAGTAAACCATTTATAACCCCGACGAATTTCGAGGGAGAAATTCATTTTAAGGGGGGTAGAATGTAACAGCCCAAGATTTTATGAAAAATATTCTTTTTTATTTTACTAATGTCTTGTGTTATACGCTACACCAAAAGGAGCTTGCATAACACGCATCCTTGACTTGCCTTGCATTACACGCAATCACAACCTTCCTCGATAGCGTGTGTGGTACGTAATCCTGAGTTTCACGAAACAATGATATGCTATTAAAATATTATTAAAACTAGCCGTTATGAATAGTAATAACCACTTTTTAAAATTCTGTAAATCTTATATTTCAAAATGAACTTCATTTTTGGATTCGGAGTATCGAATTTAGCCTAAGGTGAAATTTTGGTACATTTCGGATAACTTTCATATTCTGATGAATAGTGAAAATTACTAAATTATAATCAAAAAACAACTTTTTTAATCGAAATAATTAATAGTGATAAATTATTAATTTGAGTAGTTTCAAAGTATATTTAGAATATATTTTTACAATTTAATACAATGTTGGTCATTGGATGTAATTTCACATTTAAACTAGACATAAACAAGTGTCAATCTTTTGATAGATATTGTTTCTTAAAAACACGCTATTTGTTTTAACAGCGGGATTTAATTATAAAATTAATTAATGCAACTTTTATGTTATGAATTTGGTAAAATAGACTTCATTTTTGAATTCTGAATATGAAATATAGCTTGGGATGAAATTTTGGCATTGTTCTGAAAAACATCAATTTTTGATGAATAGTGAAACTACTAAGTGGTAGGTTAAAAACTGAATTTTGCATAAAACTTAATTTTACCGCTTCTGTGAATAGAATTTCGAAAATCCGAGAGACACGGTTAATATCAAGGACTAAAATGTGATTCAATGAGATGAAAATAATTTTTTGGTGAATAGTAACTTTTTACTTTTTTTTACCACGGTAAATAGTAAATAGGGTAACTAAGGGTAAATATGATATTAATATTACCCTAAAACATGTCCTAATTCTATTGGACAAGTGTAATTCGACCAAAAACAAACTTAGGAATAAAATATGACCATTTAGGCCCACTTGGATTAGATTAGGACATTTATTATTAATTTATTTAAAGAAGGGTTAAAATAGTTAAAATCAAAGTTTAATAAGTAAATCATTTTTAATATGGGGTTATACATAAGATAAATTCGACAATAAATATTCATTAGAAAGATAAAACGATTTCCTACATGATGGTATTTTATTTGTAATTTTTAGACATCAAATAATATAATTTATTTATGACACAATGATGATGCAGTAATTATCTTATTTATGAAATATTGACATAATTGATAATATAAATACCAAAATAAATGTAATTTAAGACTTTTTATGAATTCCACTAATTTTCTAGGTTACTATGATATATTAGTGTTGATTTAATCAACTTGTTTAGAACATATAATTCTGTTATGACTTTCACAAAAATCATATATCAAATAGTGTCAAAATTGACACAAAATAGTTTTTAAATCAAATATTATATTATTAATTGTTATTTTATTCCTAAAAATCTAAGGTTCGGCCAAATGACTTAGATGAGGATATATTTATTAATAATATACAATTTGGGGTTCGTTTGGCATGTTATAGTAAGTTTATTAACCATATAGTGAAAGAAAACAAAAAGACACGGTAAAAGTTAAATTATTTAACTTAGAGTTAAATCTAATTGATAAGGATAAAATAATACCCTAAACTTGTCTAAATCCTATTGGTTGATAGGATTTAGACCCATCCCCACTTTAGCTTAGAAATAAGACCCTTTGGAACCATTATAAACCGATTTTGACTTTAATATAAAATAATATTTTGAGATATTCCTAAGGTGCCCCTCTCCTCCCCTATAAAAGGACACCTCCTCCCCCTCCTCCTCACACCAATTTGAGCACTCAAGCTCGGCCAAACCCTGCCAAAATCTCTTCTCCACTTCCCTAGAAACATCCTAGAGGTTCTGGTCTTCCTCAAAGACCAATTCTAGTGCCCTAATAGGAGGTCTCAAAGCGGCACTTCAAAGAAGAGGTAATTACCGTTACCAATTCTTTCATCTTTATTTCTTCTTCCACTTCTTCTTCTTAGGTTGTTTCATTATGAAGTAATAACATCAGTATCACTCATATACTGATATGTTATTATAAGTATGAAACAAACCTATTTCACCATCAATCCATCCTACGGAAAAAGAAATCACAGCGCGTGCGTACGTACGGAATACCGTCTCCACGCCGTGGTGTAATCTATTTTCCACCACCACCTTACATGGATGGGTATAATGGTGTAAAGAATAACTATACATAGTTATTACAACATCATATTGATTCTGATATATTGTATAATCCACTCCAATTCAATTCAATATTTATAGAAATGATATCATCGCTCGTGCGTACGTACGGAAAACCGTCTCCACGACGCGATGAGATTCATTCTCCATGTTAACCATTTAAGAATGATTATAATGTATATATAAGAAATAATAATGAAATATATGACATTATAAAGCTACTGTATTTATGTATATATATACATATGTATGTCATCTACTTACTTCCATTTCAAGACAATAAGGAAAGGAAAACAGCGTTCATGCGTACGTACGGACTACCGTCTCCATGAACGGTGTTTTTCATTTTATTTATCTACCTATTATATATATATATACTGAATATATATGATATATAAATCATATTTTATATTCTGGAAGTAAGTAAATCATGATATAAGTAATAATGATGTCAAGAACAACAAGTCAAAACACCTACGATAAATGAAACGATTTTACCGAAAACGCTTCTTTAACATGGAATTTACAAAAGAACGGGTAATATAATGTCATAAGTGAACCATATATGATATCATAACAATGAATATGATTCTTTAATAAGTCAATAACATGATTTAAATCATTATACAGGAGGTTCGGACACTTACAAAGCAAGTCGGACCTAAGGTAAGGGAAAATATCACAATCTCACTTTTATCCGAGATTGTTTTTACTTTGGTAATTACTGGGGTGTATTTTATCATCCACATCCATGTTCCCTCGATATGTAATATTATTTCCTTCCTTATACAATAGTTTATATCCAATTTTACCCTTCGGTAAGTTTTTTGTAAAAGATATGAAAGGAATCTTTTGTCTTTTTTCGTACGAGGTACTTTTTGACTTTTCCGACAAAAGTACGAAGAATGTTTTTTTTAACTTATACGGCACGAACGGATTTTTACGGTTTTATAAAGCCTTATTTTAATGAAGCTTCCTCCAAAAGATTTCATGACTATTTTTAATAAAATCTCTTTCTTTTAAAATTGCATGATGTTTTGTGAAAAGAAATTGATTTTAAAGAAGAAAGGATATTTTCCTCAAGAATTCATTTCAAGTGTTTTATCAAAAGTATTTTCCATATAAGATAATAAAGGGTTCTGTTTCTATCCATATTTTTACATTGATTTGACTATGTTGTGATGGAATTATGTTTATGAATTCCTTTATCTTATATGAATGGTTTTATGATCTCATGTTGTTTAAGAATCTCATTTTTATTACATGGGTTATGAAATGATGTATGATTTATGATTTTGTGGCACACATAAGAATGGTATCATTAAGAGATGGGTGGGACCTATATCTCCCTCCAATGCATTGGGTAAAGATTTTATATCTCATGAGATAGACATGGCTGGAATGGTAGGTTATACCGGTTCAGTGAAACAGGACTGAAACGAGGATTACTCGATTCAGAAAGGGACTTTGTCCACTAAGATAGTCTTGGCAATGAGTCTTGACTAACAAGAAATGATTCTCTATGATTATGTGTGTATGCCACAATGAGTAATGTTTTAAGTTATGATTTCATTTTCACTTCTATGATTTATCCCACGTTATGATATTATGAGCTCTTTTGCAGGTTAAGATTTCCAAAAGCTATGTTCTTATGTATATGATGTGATTGATATTTCTTTTGTTTACCCTTACTGAGCATTTGAGCTCACCCTTTTATGTTTTCTTTTCCCCAGGATATAAAGAAAGGTTTTAGGTAAAAAAAAGATCTTTATGGGAGATGTTGAAGATCTTTCACCACGTTTAGAAGATTACGTTCCGAGTTTCCAAAGACACTAAACTATTACGATCCTTATGTGTGTGTTTTTGTCATGTACTAAGTATTCCGCAAAAGAAATGTAATGTCAATGTACGTCAAGATACGGGGCTCTACAGAGATCATGACGTTTCTTCCAAATTTTATACTTATCTTTTAACTCATTTCGTGTATCTTCAATCATTTGAAAGTATACAAACCTTTATTCATTGGTCATGTTTTCATAATCAGATTCATATCTATACTTATAATAATTTTGGGAAGGAGACTAAAGGGTTACATTAGATGTTTCTTTCATTAAATACATATTATATTTATTATCCTTTTCATAATGTGATGACTCTAAGTCACTGGATCTATCCTCAGAATAACTCTAGGTGTCCTACATTTCCTTCTTGTGTCTTTTAACCTGTTCCTCATATTTCTTATTATATTTTAACTTAGGACAGTCATCCTTTACATGTACTCTTATTTTACATTCATAAAAAACTATTTCATTTTAGTTATCACTTATTTTCTAATCCTTTTTCCATTTTCCCTTATTATCATATTTACCTTTGTATATAGGCTTCCTAAACAACATATTTATTTTTTAGAACATCTTAAATCCTCTGTCCAACTGATTCATCTCCTCATCAATTTCATATAGCGATTCTTCATTACTTGATCTATCAGAATGAGTTTGTGCCTTCTCCTTTTCATTGTGTTTAGGAGTAGTAGTCTTGAAATCCACTGACTTTCTATTTGGTCCATCCTCTTCTTCTTTTTTGACATTTAATTCTTCCTCATAAATAACCATCTTTCCTATTATCTCCTTGAATGACAACTTAATAATATCATAGGATTATCTAATGGATACTAAGGTTTCTCTCTTCCTTTTGGGTAGACATCTAAGTAGTCACATTATTTGTTTATTGGAATCCACTAGCTTCCCAATAGTGCTCATTGTATTGACTGTCTCATTGAACCTAAGATACATATTAAAAATGTGTTCATTAGACTTCATCTTAAAGTTATCATATTTAATAGTATAGGTATTTAGTCTGTTTTCTTTAACATTAGGGGTTACATCGTGTGAAACAGCTAAGGTATCCCAAATTTCATAGGTAGATTTACTTAGATAAATTCTATTAAATTCTTCATCCACTAAAGCACAAAATAAGACATTCATATCTTTAAAATTATTATTATAAGTATATTTTATGGATTCACTGCATGTAGTTCTTTGAGTATCTAGTATGTTATGTTTATCTTCTATTACAGTCCAAATATCAAACCCCATTCTTTCTAAGTTAATTTTCAAATTTATTTTCGAATGGGAATAATTTTTACCATTAAGGTAAGGAGGTTTTTTGGTAGAATCACCTTCTTTTATAATACTAATAATAAATAATAAACACTAGATTTTAAAGATCTAAAAATTTAGAACTAATAGAAATTTACAAATCATTAAAACACAACTAAAATCATAGTTGAAAAGATTTGAAAATATCTGTTTAAAAACATCCTTTGATACCAAAAGTTGGTCGGAGTAGAACACTCAAGAAGGGGTGAATTGAGTTCCTATAAAAAAAATATCTTAAAATTTATTTATTCTAAAGTCCCCCAATTTAAAATGAAATAGGACAGTTATCCAAAGTAGCATATCTCTAAAATATTTGAGAGTTTCAATTATTCCTCGAAGATTAATTAATTTTCATTTAAATAAATTTATGAAGTTACTTCATCTTTTGAAATCTGTCTACTAAAGAAAATTCTAGAACAAAAACTATCTAAGATTAACTATCAAATCAAAGTAATTTTTTCTAGTTTACATAAACAAATACATACATGAAAATAGAACTTAAACACCGTGGATAATAACAAGAGGTTCAGTCTCAATAGATACTTAGTCCTCCCAACTAGGTGATCACCTACCACCTAAAATTTTATATGAATAAACATGATCCACACCTTGGATCAGGGATTACAATGGCATACAAAGTTCTACATGTCTAAATAGACCTCTAACACAGGTATTCATGGGAAACTAAAACAACTGAGTCACACAAGGACCTCTTCCACAGTGGTACATAAGAGTAAAATGGTGTAAGAGAGTGTTAATGAGAGGATATCTTGTATCCTTCAGTTTAGTAGAGGATACAATGGGTATTTTTAATATAGATATGCACACTACTCGAAAATTATTGAAATAGTACACAACATAGTAGAAATGATAAAAATGGGTTTATAATGCTCTGAGTGATGTTCAAGATGCTTTGGGACTTCTGGGGTGTAGCATATGTGAATCTCGAGTCCCCTAAAGTAATAAGATACCAAAACTATAGTATCGTTAAAGCTCTGCATTCTAGTTTTCAGAAAAAATGATATGTTCTATGAAGATATCCTTTACTAGGTTTGTTTTTTTAGGGACGTTCACACTTTGGTGCTGATCAAGTTCTCTTGTTCACAAAAAGAAAAAGAAGTGTCATGTCTCTACTTCTTGGATTTTTATTACACCGTGCATCATGTCTATCTGCTTCGCATGCCACCCTTTTAATTTAATATTGAGTTCTTCTCCTTTTTTCAACATGGAGCATGATCTCTACACCTCATACCTTGTATTGTCTACTGACATGCCTACAAAAGATCATTAATAATATCAGTGTAATTTAATTACTCAAATATGACTATTATAACTAGTTTTGAATTTAATTTAAAAAGAAATAACTGATTACGGAATGGTGGTATAGAACCAGTGAATTAGGAGTGGTGTCTTGGAATGGTTTTACTAGAATGGTGTCACTGGAATGTTGTAACTGGAATGGTGTCACTGGAATGGTGTCCCTGGAACGGTGTCACTAAAATAGTGTCACTAGAATGGTGTCATTGGATTGATTTCGATTCCTTTGTGAATATTCTGAAATAAGTGGCTTGATACAACGGTGTCTGGTCCTTTGTAAATATTTTGAACCAGTAGGTTACTGAACAGGTGACTCATACTTTACCAATTTTCAAACTAAACAGTGATTGTGAGTCCTCTAATTGGGGACTGTAAGGTCACTGTAATTATGACTCATACATAGGGAAATATTTTCAACTGGTCTTATGAAATAATACCTAACAGAATAGATTTATATTATCCATAATCATATTGAAACATAATTAAACATGCTTTTTTGATAATTAGAACTAGATAAGTCTAACATCTTACATTATTCTTCTCTGTTCAAGGATTGATCAAAAAATTTAGCTTGATGATAATGATTATTATATAATCCATAATGGAAGTTTTTATTACATGTGTATCGTGTTTTATTAACCATTTAGTATGGGCATTTATTAAATGGGGTCCCATAAAAATAATGACCAGATTTTAAAATACATCATATCCATTAGTAGTCCAAGATACATATTTCACTAATATCATGTTCATTTTAGTGTTTCTATCATTATTTAACTATTTAGGTAGGGAATCATCCCAATCATATCATTTATGAATCTTGGATATCTGAGTGGAAAAACCTTTTTCTAATCCATCATATAAATAAACTCAACTCTATTACATTAGTAACCTAATCCTATTAGAGTCTCCCAGCTAGTGTAACCCAATCAAAAATCCAAAAATAAGAAAACAAAGGATAATCTAGGAAAACCCAGCTTTAGCCTTCCCTACCGAACAAGAAATCTATAGTCACTTATTACTTTATTTCCATACAAAATATAATCTAGGGTAACTCAACTTTAATATTACCTAAATCATTGGACAATCAAGGTCTTGTTAAGTTCCACTTTAGAAGGAAGCTAACACTTAGTATTGTAAGGTGATTTTAATCTCACTATATTATCACATTTTATTACCTTTTTATACAATTTACTTCTAGTAATTTAGTTTTTAATCATATTCGCTCCACGTAATCAATATGTTTAAACCAAATTTATGTGTAACTCTTTACACAACACACAAATTTGTGTAACTTACTGAAAAGAAAAATGAAGTTAACAATATTTATACATATCTAGATACATCATATTAATAAGGTTTATGAAAAAAAATTATGTAAGTGTATAGATTTATATGAGATTGACAATCTCTACATGATTAATACAAGAGATATGGATAGCTAACCCCATTCACTAGCCTAAACAAGGCATAATCCTCTTGGTAGGTAGGTAGTCTGCCCCCAGGTCCTTATACCCAAGCATACCTTACTCAAGATTTAATCCAATTTATCATGACTCTAAAACATAATATGAACAAACTATATTAAACAAATAAATTCAATTTCATAACATTAGATACAAACTAAGTTCAAGGAAGATGAAAAATTAAACTCATTCAACAAATATTACAATCATGTAATGCAAGGATCTATCTAGAAGCAGTTTAACAAATCAACTAAATAATACAAATATTGAAATTAATTAAAAAAATTTATAGATATGAATATTAAATGGAATAAAATTTTAAAAAAATAAAAAATCCAAATATTTAAACATCATATAAAAATTTATGAATAATTCGTAAAAAAAAGATAATTTTAAACCCTTTTATAATTCCTACATTAACATTATGTAAATTAAATCATTTTTAATATAAATATTTTATATTTATTCCAATACAAATAATTGAATATTTAATATTATATGGAAATTATATTTTAAATATATGATATTATATGAATTATAACCAATTTATAATTCAATTTCATTTACATAAACATTTAGCATAATTTAAATATCATAAACTTATTGCAGTTATGGTCTTGGTTTGGTGGTTAAGGAAACTCTATGTAACACCCCAAGGTTTTCTAAAAATAAATTTAAATGCATGAAATTTTGTTTAAAGAATATATTTATAACTAGGCTTAAAACATAATTTTACTACTTCTATGTTTTCAATTTTAAAAAACGGTCATCTGCAATTGTGTTCAGTAAGTTATTTGAAGTCTAATGGAATGAACTTGTTTTTTTTTTGTGAATTCTAATATACCCTTATGAATGGTAATATAAATAGTAATATGACCATAATGAATAGTAAATTTTATTATTATTATTTTTTTCTTAAGGATTGAAGATAATTGCATTTTGGTTAATTTTTCAATGTGATATAAATGCAATTATAGATTGAAAATTGTTAATTTTTGAATTAAATATGATTTTATTTAAAAATTAAATTAATGATATTTAGAAACAAAAATTAAAAAAATGGACTTCATTTTTTAATTCTACATGTTGATAAATGGTTATGGTGAATTTTGGGGATTTTTATAAAACAATTGATTTTTTTATTAATAGTACAAATATAGTTTTGAGTTTTGGTGTGTTAATGACATCATTAATGATGTAATAATGATGTAATAAATATGTTCAACTTCTATATAGTAAAATAATATGTTATTTTTCCCAAGTGGATGATACCTTGGTCAAATACCATGGGCATGCCCATGGTTTTGCAAATACCACTAATGAGGTGTCCCTTAGAAATAATTAAAATAATCCCTCACTTTTGCTATAAATACCAACCCATTCCTTCATTAAATTCATTCCCAATTCTTCTTCAACAAATATATTTCCACCTTACCTTCCTATTATTCCTCCAAATTTTTCCTTGATACCCTATGGTCCCAACCATCAAGTTCTAGGAGTTACTCTACAAGGTAAGAAAATTCTCAATTTCTTTCTTTTTCCATTCAAGTTCTTTTTTATGTGGTATAACTTTCATGTTTCCAAACGATGTTCTTATTTTCTTCTTATTATTAATCTATTCTATATTATGATTCATTTCTAGATGGGTTTCCCTTGTCCCCTATTTTTTTTAATATTTTCTAAAACCATGTTGCATAGTCATTCGGCTGCCAAAATTTTGTAAGGGATTTATCAATTATTATTTTATTTTGAGTTACTTTATTTTCTTATTATTTCCTCATATCCTATTACCCAAGATGAATGAAGGCTCAATAAATATTTTATATTCTGGATTTTCTCATGTTCATGTAAATATCATCATCATTCTTCTTCTCCTCTCCCACTTATTCAAGGAATAAAAACATTGTTCGTGATGTTTCGAATTACCGACATCGTGGAAGATGTGGTTGCAATTCTAATTAATTCTTTTAATTATTGTCATGAAACTATTTTTATGGTTGAACTAGGTTATAATATTGGTGTTATGTCTCATCCGTGGTTCTAGAATTATTTTTTACTCATGGTTTTAATTTATAAGACAAAATTAGGTCGTTATTATCAAAGAACCACTAAAATGATCTAAACGAACATCATTAATGTTTTCACTTATGAATAATCATCATATCAAACATAAAAATGATAATTTGTATAAATTATGGTAATAGAAATATTTAAATACCTTTCCATTCCAATTCTAGATTTTCACTTCCAATCAACAAGAACAATCCATCATGAACCGATCATGGAAATCATTTAAAGAACTAACCAAAATAGTGCAAGGAACAAAATACTAACAATTAAAGGGTGAAATGATGGAATTAAATGATAATATAAGGTATTAAAAGATGTATAAGATTATATAATAAATTAATAACACTCTTTTAACTATTATATAAGAGGTTTAAACAAGTTGAAAGTAAGACGAACCCGAGGAAAGGGAATTCTTAACCTGATTTCCATCCTTTGAGTTAACCTTCTACTTCATTATTTATGTGGTATTAAAATTTATTGGATGATGGGTTTTATTTGTATTATGTTTAATTATATCTAATTATAGTTTATATACATATTTCATCCACTCTATTAAGTCTCGCTTCAATTATACAATTTATGTAAGGGGCTTTTCTTTTAAAATTCTCTTTTAAAATTATATTTTACAAAATTCAAAAGAAATGTTTTTATGATATTATTCATGTTTTATGATTATTTTTTGGTTCTTGGGAATTTTTTTATGATTAATTGTGGTACCTATATCTCCCTTTAATGCATTGGGTATGTGTATGTTGAAGGTCGGATGTATGGTTACTCCAAGTGTAATTGCGATGGTTACACAAATTGTAAGGTAATTGTGAGGGTTACAAATTATACAATAGTTGAGAGGGTTACAAGGTTATGTAAGTAATGCCCCAAGATACCTTTATGATTATGTTTATGTTCTCATGTTTTGTGTGGATATTTTTTAAATATCATGTTTCACAAAGTAAGTATATATGGGTGACAAGCATGTCTTTTGAAAAAAATTTCATATGTTACAAGTATTCATGGACTAATGTGTTATTTGCTTATTTTACATCTTTTACTGAGTTTTATATACTCATCCCAAGTTTTTTTAAATGATTTCCACAGGTCTTAAGGATCTTTAATACAAGGAATCCAAGTTAAATGTTTGAATAAATTTCAAAGAAATCATGTTTTAAGCTTTAATGTTTTATATTTTGAAAAAAATGGAAACTATTTTTATGGTATTCACTTTGTAACAATGTTTAAGGTGACGAATGTATTAATTTATTATGTATGAATTCTATAAACATATAAACTTATAAAGATACATAATGTAAAAGGAAATTATTTCTTTTATAAAATCAAGATTATGTAATGTAATAAGGCTGGGTCCTTATAGTTGGTATCAGATGATGGTTTAGATAACTTTAGGGGTTAAGATGATGTTAAAAGAATACCGTAAATGATTTTTACTCTATGATTAATTTTAAATGTTAAAGAATTTAAATATTACCATGTTTCTTCATCTAATATATGTTTTTTCATAATTTTTTTCGTAGAAGAAATAGGGAAGCTAAAGAGGAGAGGCACCGACAGAATGACATCCTTCTGAATATGCTGCCCGAAATGGTAGGGATTGGAACCAAATAGTTTTTGATAGGAATGGATCATCTAATGCAAGAAATAAATGGTGGTGGAATCCATGCAAGAGAACAAATAGAGGTACCAAAATGGAACATTTCAATAGTGGAACATTTTATGAGACAACAACCTCCTGCTTCCAATGGATCTTCTGACCCAATAACAGCTGAAGGACGGATTAAATCCCTTGAAAAGATATTCAATGTTATGGGATGTTCAAATAATCAAAAGGTAAGTCTTTCCATTTATCATTTTTAAGGTGAAGCTGATCAGTAGTGGTCAATGGTAAATAATATCAGAGATAGAGAGGATATTAATGCCTTAGAGTGGGATGAATTTAAAAGTCTTTTCCTTGAAAAATATTTTCCTAAGGTTGTGTGACATAGGATGGAGAATAAATTCCTTAAATTTAAGAAAATGGAGGAAGATTCATTGGTTGTGTATGAAGAAAACTTCACACGACTTTCTAGGTAGGCTCCAAATATTATTCTGGTTCTTGATAGAAAAATCAACTGCTTTTACTCAGGATTTAAGCCAAGTTATCGAAGGGCATTGGCCTCCCGTGAATTAAAAAGTTATGATAAACTTGTTCGATGTGCTGAGAATGTAGAGATGAATTTTTTTAATGATCATGTGCATTTTGGAAATAATGAGAAGAAGAGGTCAAAATGGAAAGTGATGGGTAAGAATCAACAAAATAAATTTGATGGTAAGAAAATCCAGTTTCTAGTTTGTGAAAAGTGTGGAAAGAAGCACCTTGGGAAATGTCTTAGAAAAACTAGGAAGTGTTTTAAATGTGGTAAGTTTGGAAATATGGCCTGAGATTGTAATGAAAATGATCCTAAGACTAATCTTGATAAGAAAACTGATAAGTGTTTTAAATGCACTGAGATGGGTCATTATGCAAATGTCTTCCCCAACAGAGATCCAAATGATGAAAAGAAGCGAGACTATAAGAAGAAAGATGTAGTGAGATCCTTTTTCGACTACGTCAGTAGATATCGGTCCATAAAACAAAGTTATATCAGGTAATCTATTCTTTTACTCATATTTTTCAAAACATTTATTTGATACGGGGTCTACAAATTCCTTCATATTTGAGAAATGTTTGGGTAAATTGAAAATATCACCTCAATAAATGAAACCAAAACATGTTGTTGAAACACCAGGGGGAAATATTATAGAAAATGGGGATTATAGGAATCTTTCTATTGTGTTATATGGAAAGAATTTAGCTTCAAACCATGTTGTTTTTTCCTTAGTCGAGTTTGATGTTATTATGGAATGGATTGGTTTTCTATTTATCATGCTGATATTGACAGTAGAGCTAAAGAAGTTTTTTTCAGAAATAGTTTCAGTTTGTATACAAGAATGAACCCAAAAATTTATAACATATTAGGAAGCTGATAAATTGTTTAAATATGGAAATAAAAGTTATCTTGCTCATATTTTTGAAAACAAGGGAACTGTTCAGATTGATGATGTGGATGTGGTAACTGAATACCTTGATTTTTTTCTTGATGAGTTACCTAGTGTCATACCTTATAGGGAGGTCAAATTCACAATTAACTCAGTTGCTGATGCTAAGCCAATTTTAAAACCCTTATATCATATGGCTCAAATAGAACTTCTTGAATTGAAAAATCAGTTGTAGTATTTGCTTGATAAAGGATTCATTATTCCTAGAACATTACCATGGGGAGCTCTAATTTTGTTTGTTAAAAATAAATATGGTTCCATGAGACTTTTCATTGATTATAGAGCTTTGAATAACATCACTGTAAAAAACAATTTTCATTTTCCTCACATCGATGACTTGTTTGATCAACTCTAGGGAGCTGAGTACTTTTCCAAGATTTAGTTGAGATCCAAATACCATCAGCTAAAGGAGAAGGAAGATGCATCCTGAAAATAGACTTTCGTACTAGATATGGGTATTATGAATTTGTGGTTAGGCCATTTGGGTTAACTAATACACTTGTTGTATTCATGAATCTGATGAATAAAATATTTCATGAGTTCCTGGATAAGTTTGTCGTTGTGTTTATTGATGGAATTCTAGTATTTTCTAAAAATAAATAAAAGCATGAAAAACATTTAAGGGTTGTTTTATAACCATTAAAAAAATTGTATGGAAAATTCAGAAAATGTGATATTTGGTTGCAACAGATTTCCTTTCTTGGGAACATTTTAAATAAGGATGGAATAATAGTTGATCCTGTAAAAAAAGTTGTTGATGAATGACCAAGACCTACAAATGTTATAGAGATTTGTTGGTTTCTTGAACTAGTAGGTTATTACTGACGTTTTGTTAAGAACATTGCATGGTTATCTAGATTGATAAATAAGTTAACACAAAAAGGGGTTAAATTTTTTTGGACAGAAGAATGTGATGTTTGTTTTCAGTAACTGATGAAGAGATTGGTGAATGCTCTAGTTTTGGCCTTGCCTTCCCAAAATGGTGAGTTTTCCATCTATAGTGATTCTTCTTGGAAGGAAATTGGTTTTGTTTTATTACAAAATGGTCAGGTAATTGCTTATGCTTCATTACAACTAAAACCTCATGAGTTAAATTATCCCACAAATGATTTGTAATTGGAATCTGTGTTTTTTTCTTTGAAAATTTGGCGGCATCATTTATACGGAGTCAAATGTCAAATATATACAGACCATAAAAGTTTGAAGTATATATTCACTCAGAATGAATTAAACATGAGGTAGAGAAGATGGATTGAACTGATAATGGATTATGATTGCATAATTAATTACCATATCTAAAAAGCTAACAATGTGGCGGATGCCTTGAGTCAGAAACATCATGCATCATTAACCATGTTACGTTTGGAACAGGATCCCTTGATTAATGATTTGATGAATTTTGCCTTAGAAGTTGTTGGTGCAGTGAATACATCTATTTTGTCTTAGGTATCAGTGCAGTCATCATTACCAGGCAGAATTATGCAAGCACATAAGGAAGACCATGAGCTATAGAAAAAGGTATAATTGGTTAAAATAGGTATGTTTCCATAATTTAATCCGGATAAATATTGTATTTTAATATTTTTAAAACAGTTGTGTGTGCCTTGTGATTCACAGTTGAAGAAATACTTGTTGTGTGAAGCTCATAGTTCTCTATTTTTAGTTCATCCTGGTAGTACTAAGATGTACAGAGACCTTCGGGAGTATTATTGATGGGATGGAATGAAAATAGATGTTGGTGATTTTACTGTGAAATGTTTGACATGTCAATAGGTTAAAGTAGAACGGCAGTTACCGAAGGGGATGATTCAACCTTTGAAAATGATAGAGGGGAAATGGGAGAATGTATCCATGGAATTTTTGGTGGGACTATTAAAGACTTCTCGAGGTAACAATGCAATTTGGGTTATTGTTGATCAGCTGACAAAATCTGCACATTTTCATTCTATTCGAGATACAATGTCTTTAGATCAGCTTTCTCGACTTTACCTAAAGGTGATTTTTAGGTTACATGGAGTTCCTCTTTCCATTTTATCTGATCAAGATCCAAGGTTCACTTCTAACTTTTGGAAGGAACTTCAGAATTTGTGGGGCACCAAATTAAATTTCAGTACATCTTTTCATCCTCAATCAGAAGGGGAGTCAGAATAAATGATTCAGACTTTGGAGGATATGCTTCAATCTTTTTCAATGGACTACCAGGGAAGTTAGGATCAGCATCTTTCCTTAGTTGAATTTTCTTATAATAATAGTTTTCATTCTAGTATACAGATGGCACCTTTTGAGACAATTTATGGGAAGCGGTGTCGAACTCCAGAGTTTTGGGATAAAGTCGGTGAAAGAAAGTTGATGGGGCCAGAATTAGTAGAGGAAGTGGCTAAGAAATTGAAGATGATCCAGCAGCACATGTAGACAGCTCAGATCATGAAGAAACGTTATGTAGATAATAGAAGGAAAGACTTCTCTTTAGATGTAGGTCACCATGTTCTCCTTAAAATCACTCCTTGTAAAAGTGTGAGGAATTTCGGTAATAAAGGGAATCAAAGTCCACAGTTCATCCATCCTTTTGAAATACTATATAATGTTGGAATAGTTTTATACCAAGTAGCTTTTCCTCTGAGTTTGTCTCAGGTACACAATGTTTTTCATGTTTCAATGTTGAGGAAGAATGTGTCATATTCATCACTTTTCTTTATCCTAGAAGCAATTCAGCTGGAAGAGAACCTTTCTTATGAAGAGAAACCAGTTCGGATTTTTGATCGAAGGGAACATGTATTTCAGAATAAGGTAATCCACCAGGTAAAGGTTTTTTGAAGAAACCACATTTTAGAAGAAGCAACATGGGAGTCTAAAAATGCTATGAGGTAAAGGTACCCTCACTTGTTTAAAAAGTAAATAATATTGGGTGGACGCAATTTCCCAAAGGTGGGGATAATGTAACACCCCAAGGTTTTCTAAAAATAAATTGAAATTCATGAATTTTTTTTAAAGTAGATATTTATAACTAGTAATTAAAAATAATTTTACTACTTCTATGTTTTGAATTTTGAAAAATGGTCATCTACAATTATGTTTGTAATTAATTTGGTGACTAATGGAACCAACATATTTTTTTGGTGAATAGTAACATACCCTTAAGAATAGTAATATGAATAGTAATATGACCATAATTAATAGTAAATTTTATTATTATTTTATTTTATTAAGTCTTGAAGATAATGACATTTTGGTTAATTTTTCAATGTGATATAAAAGCAGTTATAGTTTTAAAATTTTTATTTTCTGAATTAAGTATGATTTTATTTAAAAATTAAATTAATTGTATTTAGAAAATTATTTTTAGAAAATGGGCTTCATTTTTGAATTCTTCACGTCGATAAATGGTTAGGGTGAATTTTGGGGATTTTTCTGAAATAGTTGATTTTTCAGTGAATAGTAAAAATATAGTTTTGAGTTTTGATGTGTCAATGACATCATTAATGATGTAATAATGATGTAATAAATTTGTTCTACTTCTGTACAGTAAAATAATATGTGAGTTTTCCCAAGTAGCTAATACCTTGGTAAAATACCATGGGCAAACCCAGGGTTTTGAAAATACCACTAATGAGGTGTCCCTTGGAAATTATTAAAATAATCCCTCGATTTTGCTATAAATACCAACCAATTCCTTCCTTAAATTCATTCCCAAATTATTCCTCAACAAATCTCTAGCCTCCTTACCTCCCTATTATTCCTCCAAAGTTTTCCTCAGACCCCAAAGGTCCCAAACTTCAAGTTCTATTAGTTACTCTACAAGGTAAGAAAATTATCAATTTCTTTCTTTTTCCTTTCTAGTTCTTTTTTATATGGTATAACATTCAAGTTTCCGTAGCATATTCTTATTTCCTACTTATTATTGATTTATTCTGTATTATTATTCATTTCTATATGGGTGACCCTTGTCCCCTCTCTTTTTAATATTTTCTAAAACCATGTCGCATAGTCGTTAGGCTGCCGAATTTTACAACGAGATTTCTCAATTATTCTTTTATTTTGAGTTCATTTATTTCATTATTATTTCCTCATATACTCTTAAAAAAGAGGAATTAAATAAAAAAAAATCATTTATATTCCAGATATTCTCATTTTCATGTAAAATTCATCATCATTCTTCTTCTCCTCTCCCACTTATTCAAGGAATAAAAACATTGTCTGTGATGTGTCGAATTAATGACATCGTGGACAATGTGATTTCAATTGGCATTAATTCTCTCAAGTCTGGTCATTAAAATATTTTCATGGTTGAACTAGGCTATAATATATGTTTTATGTCTCATCCGTGTTTCTGGAATTTTTTTGTACTCAAGTTTTTAATTTGTAAGTCAAAATGAGGTCGTTATTATAAAAAAACCACTAAAATGATCTAAACGAACATCGTTAATGTTTTAACTTATTAATCATCATCATATCAAACATCAAAATAATAATTTGTATAAATTATGGTACTTTAAATATTTAAATACCTTTCCATTACAATTCTATAATTTTACTTCCAAATGACTAGAAAAACCCATCATGAACCGATCATGGAAATCATGTAAAGAACTCACCCAAAACAGTGTAAGGAACAAAATACTAAAAATTAAAGAGTGAAATAATGTAATGAAATGATAATATAATGTATTATAATGATGTATATGATTCTTTCATATATTAATAACACTTATTTAACTATTATACCGGAGGTTTAAATGAGTTGGAAGTAAGACAAACCCGAGGTAAGGGAATTCTTAACCTGATTTCCATCCTTTGGGTTAACCTTCTACTTCGTTATTTATATGGTATTAGAATTGATAGTGTGATGAGTTTTTTTCATATTATATTTAATTATGTCTAATTATATTGTATATACCTATTTCATCTACTCTATTAAGTCTTTCTTCAATTATACAATTTATGTAAGGGGATTTTCTTGTAAAATCCTCTTTTAAAATTCTATTTTACAAAATTCAAAATCAATGTTTTTATGCTATTATTAATATTGTATGATTATTTTATGGTTCTTGGGAATTTTTTATGATTAAGGGTGGGACCTATATCTCCCTCCAATGCATTGGGTATGTGTATGTTTAAGGTCTGTCGTATGATTACTCCAAGTGTAACTGTGGTGGTTACACAAATTGTACGGTAATCGTGAGGGTTACAAATTATAAGGTAGTCGAGAGGGTTACAAGATTATGTAAGTAATGACCCAAGATACCTTTATGATTGTGTTTATGTTCTCATGTTTTGTGGGGATCTTGTATAAATACCATGTTTTATGAAGTAAGTATATATGGGTGACAAGCATGTATTTAAAAATGTTTTCATACGTTATAAGTATTCATAGACTAATATGCACTTTCCATATTTTACATCACTTACTGAGCTTTTTGTGCTCATCCTAGGTTTTTTTAAATGATTTTCAAAGGTTTTGAGGTTTTTTAAGACAATTAAGGAAGCCAAGTTATGTTTTTGAAGAATTGTCAAAGAAATCATGTTTTAAGCTTTAATATTTTATATTTTGGAAAAAATAAAAATTGTTTTTACGGTATCCAATATGTAACAATGTGTAAGGATATGAATGTACTAATGTATTATGTCCCAATTCTCTAAATATATAAACTTGAAAATATCCTCAATGTAAAAGTAAATGATTTTTTTGTCTAAAATCAAGATTATGTAATGAAATAAGGTCGGGTCCTTATACCCTATGATCTTGTATCAACTATAGTTCTATCCCTGGTAGCCTCAAATATTTGGGGATTGATTGCAAAGGGGTATGTTTTGGATGGTTCCTCTTCATTCAGGTGATGTTTGGTGAGGCGTTTGTCTATCATGGAGGTATTGAAGGTTGGTGATGGGACTTGATGGAGGCGGGTTGTGCGATTGAAAGTGGAGAAGAATGTGCAGTGTTTTAGGCAGATGGTCTTCGGTCAACTGGTGGGGGAATTGTTGGGCATGTATTGTCGCAACAATAATCTATAATCAATGATGATTTTGATGCTCACAAATACCCTTATTTTTTTTCTAATGATGTTTTTATAAGTAAGTTTTTCCGGAATTTTTTTCATATCAAAGGAACTCTAACGTTATGGGATTTACTCTAGAAACATTGTTTTCATTCCAATGTTATGTAGCTATGAACAGTGTGGATATAGATCATTATCCCCATGCTATATTGAAAAGGTTATGTTTCAAATGTATAGTGAACAGTGTGCATATGAATCATCATCCCTACACTATTCTAAGAAAATCATGTGTGGATCAGCAACCCTGTGTTGGAATCTAGAAATACTATTCATAAACCTTACATCTAAGAAATATAGTAAAATATGGTTCGTCAACCCTATGTAACATCCCTACATTATGCGTATGAACATATGGAAGATGAATGCTATGTTCCATCCCTATGTTACACAAATGAAAGTATGGTTAGTAAACTGTATGTTGGTAAAATAACCCTATGCTACATAGCTTAACCTTACGTTGTGTTCTCAACGATAGTGATCTGTAAAGCCGCGTTGCTTATTCAAATCAGATGGAATGATTTAATCAAAGTTAATGACTAATTCAAAGATTTTTATGATCTATTTCGAAGAACCCTTTTTCTCGTAGAACTGATTTGATACTTAAGGGTAGTTCTGTTTAAGATTTCAATTCTCGCGATTAATAAGGAAAGAATTTCGGATCTGGAAATATCAAAAGAAATCACTTGCTCTATTTAGTCTTTACAGAGCTGAGAAAAATTAAGAATGTATGTATGTGTGAATAGTTGTTGATAATGATAGTTTTTTAAGTGATTCTATTATATTTGATAAAATCTCGATCATCTTCAAAAGGGGGAAGCCTTCAAAGTACTGATCATTCTCAATCTCGTTTTTCTTACATGAAGTTGCAAATTTATTGAAGATCATTGTGCAACAAGGATATCTTCAGACAATTATTTCTCAAAAAAAAATCCTTTCTGAAGAAGAAGATCCATCAGTTGTCAGTTTCTTACCTCTACAACTGTGAAGATCAACCTTACTATTTTATGAATCAATTACTATTTATTAGAGTTTTGATTGCTCTTACTCAGTTATGGTGGAGTATCAGCTTCTTGGTCTAAGCTGTGGATATTGGTTCTTTGTTACAGAACCAGAAGACTTTTTTGTTTTAGTCTTATGTATATAGGTGTCAAGTGCCTACACTCAGTTGTGGATTTAAGGTCTTGTGATAAGAGGACATGTTCTAGTGAAATCACCATGCTCATAGAGAGAGTTATTGGTGGAGTGGACTAGGGGTTCTTTCTGCCCCAAACCACTATAAAAATCCGTGTTCATTACTTCTTCATATTCGTTGAACTTTTTTATACAGAAGAACAACACTGAAAATATTCTTATTTTTTAGAGCGATTCAAATAACAGAATTGTGGAAGGTAATTTGAAAATACACAATTCACCCCCTTCTAGTGTTCCTTTGTACATTCCAACCTAACAGTTGTTATCAGATGATAGATTTTTGGATAAATCTATAGCAAGATGAAGAGTATAACATCTGTACAAAGAAGATGGCAATGAATAATTCTAGAGAAGGAATGTTAATGGTGTGTGCTCCATATTTCAATGGTGAAAACTATGGATGCTGGAAGTCAAGGATGATTATATATCTAAATAATCTTGGATACAAATTCTATTAAAAAATCCAATTTCATTATAAGATTCCTGAGAAACCAGAGACTTGGGATGCAGCTATTGAAGCAGATTAGGATATGAATTCAAAAAAAATGAATGCTATTATTTGTGGTCTTGGACCAGATGAATTCAACCATACATCGCACTGCCCAAAATCCTATTAAATGTGTAAAATGATTGTAGTAACCTCTTAAGGTACTAAAAATGTTAGAAAAATGAGATATGCAATAGTAAAATTAAAATTCGATTCTTTTAGAATGTTTGATGGAGATATAATTACACGGATGAATGTAAGGCTGACCAAAATTGTTACTAATGTTACATCCTTGGGTGAGCATATCGATCAACCTGATGAATCCTTAAAAGTACTAAGAGTACTACCCGTGAAATGGAATGGAATATCAACTGCAATTCCACAATCATCTCCTTTCAAAAATTTAAGAATGAAAGAATTTATTGGGACTCTGATGATGTATAAATCATAAATTCAAGAAGAATATAAATATCATAATGTTATTATGAAAAGAGAAAATACTGGATTGAAAGTGACATCTCAGAACTAATGCATAAATCCAGAATAAGAAAAAATAGATAATAATTCAGACTCCTCAGATTCTGAAATTGAACTAGATCAATTATCCAGAAAGTTCAGCAAGTTCTACAAAAAGAAAAGAGGCTTTAGGAAAGCTTACAAGAAGTATGGGAGAGAATAAATAGAAGTTCGATGCTATGAATGAAAAATATTGTGAAATATTAGAACTGATTTTCCTCAATTTAAATAAGAAAGAAAAGGACCAGAAAAGAAATATCAGAAAAATATAGATTATTGAGTGAAAAGGGAAATATAAATGAAGGCTACATGGAGTGTATTTGAAGACTCCAACAGCACCTTAGTAGCTGATTCAAAAAATAACTATAGAATCTAAAATCCAACCTGTTCTTTATGTCTAAATAATAAGAAGAGGTACAATCCTATTATTCCTCTAATTTTGATTTTGGTAGTTGTTTAAATGAAAAGGTAGCTGCCAATTGCTTAATGCTAGAGAAAAAATATGATTCCTTAATAAAAAAGAACAAATATTTAAAGAATATTCACAAATTAGTATTAGGAGAAAGAACAACTTTACTCAAACAATATCAAGAGTTGAATAAAAAAATCAATTCATCTACAACAAACAATCTTGATCATGAAATCATGATCAAATATTTATAGGATGAAGTAGAAAATACAAAAGTGTTTCTCTCTTTTTTACTAAAGGAGAAAATATTTTGAATGAAATTCTTGGAAATAATGTAATCAAAAAGGAAATTTTTGGTATAGTAATTTAGGGTGAAAACCCCAAGATTTATAAGAATTATTTTGTTCCTAACTCAAAAAGTGTAACTTGTAATTATTGTGCAACAAAAGATCATATATCAAAAATATTGTTACTTAAGAAATCCATAGATAAGTGGAATTTAAATGGATTTTATTTAAAAACTATTATATGAAATAAATGATATAAGTTATGGAAAAACAAAGAAGATCTGGGCACCCAGAACTCTACTAGAAAACACTGCTGGACCCAAGATGATGTGGGTACCAAAACAAACTCTTGTCTAATTGATTTTGAAGAAAATGGATCATAGAACCAAAAAATTTGTTTGGTGTATGGAAAGTGGGTGCTCAAGGAACATGAGTGGAAACTCAGCAAACTTTAGTACACTAACTGAAATAGATGGAGGTCTAGTTACCATTGGCGAGAATGCCAAAGGAAAGATAATTGGACTTGGAAATGTTGGTGATCCAAAAACTATCTCAATCAAAAAGGTACTATATGTACAAGTGCTGAAGCATAACCTGATAAGTATTTCTCAACTCTGTGATGATGGATACTATGTTGATTTCTCAAAAAATTATTTTTTTGTATTTAAAGATGATATGCTTAAATTTAAAGAACCTAGAAATGATAATGTTTATACATTGGATTTAAATTCCTTGTATAAATAGAAAGTGAATTGTTTGAATTCTAAGGTAAATGAGTCATAGATTTGGAATTGAAGACTTGGTCATTATAATATATATTATATATATAAATTATCTAAGAAGCAATTAATTTATAATTTTCCTAGTCTTAAATATGATAGTGATATATTCTATGATGAATGTAAAATTGGAAAACAGCACAAGTCTTCTTTCAAATCATTTAACAAAATAGCTACATTTAGACCTTTAGAACTTATCCATATATATTTTTTTGGACCATAAAGAATATCTAGTTTGTCTGGTAAATTATATGTATATGTTTTATTTGATTTTTATTCATGATTTACATGGGTTTATTATCTAAAACTCAAAATTGAAGTGTTCACTATTTTTAAAAGTTTTTGAAAAATTTGTTCAAAATGAAAAGGGTCTTAAAATAATTTCATTAAGAAGTGATCATCGTGGAGAATTTGAGAATCAGGAATTCAATTCCTTTTTATCAAATATAGGTATTAAACACATATACTCTGCACTAAGAACACCTCAAAAAATGAAATTATTGAAAGAAGAAATAGAACTATCCAATAAATATCTAGGACAATGCTAAGTGAATACAGTCTTCCTACCTACTTATGGGCAGAAGTTGTAGGAACAGCTTGCTATATAATGAATAGAGTATTAATTAGACCAAATTTCAAAAAGACACCCTATAAACTTTGGAATAATAGAAAGCCTAAACTAAATTACTTTAAAGTTTCTGGATGCAATGTGTATATCATGAACACTGAGGATAATCTCGGTAAGTTTGATCCAAAATCTAAAGAAGGAATATTTTTAGGATATTCTGCTACTTATAAAGCTTATAGAGTATTCAATAAAAATTAAAGGATTTTTGAAGAATCATTTCATGTGATGTTTGATGAAACTTTACCTTTCAATAAAGAGAAAGATTAAACTGATGGAATTATTGGCTCTAATGATAACATGAGACTAGAAAACCTAAAAGATGATTTTAAAAATAATAAAACTCACTCAAGTTCAGAAGAATATAAAACTAATAAACCAATTTGTTTTTTACTTAGACAGACTAGAACCTAAAATAATCATCCCTTAGAAACTATTATATGAGACATAGACATAGGAATTAGAACTAGAACAAGTGTAGGAAACATACTAGAATTCTATGCCTTTCTATCTCAATTAGAACCTAAGTTTATACAAGAATCCATAGAATATGAAAGTTGAAATTTAGCAATGCAGGAAGAGATAAACCAATTTAAGATGAATGAAGTTTGGAAGATAGTTGAAAGACCTTTAAATCATCCAGTTATAGGAAATAAATGGGTCTTTATAAAAACACAGGATGATCAAGGAATAATAACTAGAAACAATGCCGGATTAGTATCTAAAGGATACAATCAAAAAGAAGGTTTAGATTTTGATTAAACCTTTTCCCTGATAGCTAGATTAGAAGCCATTATAATTATTTTAGCCTATGTATCTCATATTAATTTAACATTATATCAGATAGATGTAAAATCAACCTTTTTAAATGGTTATTTAATGGAGGATGTCTATGTTGAACAACCTCCTGGTTTTAAAAATTCTCAAAAACCAGATTCTGTTTTTAAACTTACTAAAGATATCTATGGCCTTAAACAAGAACCTAGATCTTGGTATGAAATATTAAGTTATTTTCTTTTGAAAATTGATTTTTCTATTGGTCTAGAAGACCCAAAACTTTTTAAGAAAACAATTTTTTCTAATATTTTATTAGTTCCAATATATGTTGATGGTGTAACTTTGGTTCAACTAATAAAAATATTTGTAATGATTTTTCAAATATAATGTAAAAATAATTTGAAATGAGTATGATGGGAGAATATAATTTCTTTTTAGGACTTAAAATTTGCCTAAAATATTTTGGAAATGTTTTAAATCAAAGAAAATATATTATTGATTTACTAAAAGAGATTGGACTTGAAAACAGTAAGACATATACAACTCCTACGAGTACTAATGTAATACTTGATTTGGATAAAGCTGGAAAACCAGTGGATAACAAGTTATATAGAGGTATGATTGGAATTTTATTGTATATTTTTTTAGTAGGCCAGACATTATGTATTCATTATGTCTTTATGAAATATTTCAATCAAATCATAAAGAATCATATCTTATTGTTGTTAAAATAATTTTTAGATACCTAAAAGGAACTATTTTCCAATCTCTTCTTTACCCCAAAACTTATGATTTTAATTTAATTTCATATTCAGATGCTGATTTTGGTGGCCTTATATTAGATAGAAAAAGCATATCAGGAACCTGTCACTTTTTAGAAAATTCTTTATTATCATAGTCAAGTAAGAAATGAAACTCAGTTGCTCTGTCAATAGTTGAGGCAGAATATGTATTTGTAGGAAGCTGTTGTGAACAAGTGTTATAAATGAAAAACACTCTACTAGACTTTGGACTACAGTTTAATAGTACAAATATTATATGTGACAATACTAGTGCTATATATATTTCAAGAATCCTATAAGTCACTTGAGGACTAAGCACATTGATATAAGGCATCATTTTCTAAGAGACCATGTCCTTAAAAAGGATATATCATTGGAATTTGTTAAAACTGAATATAAATTAGATGACATTTTCACTAAACCACTTCCTAGTGAAAGTTTTGACTTTATTAAGGGGGAGTTAGGAGTACTTAATTTTATGTAAATATTTACTTTCATTTACTCTGTTTTTAAGTGCTCGTTTAGTTTTTCTTTAATAGACTCTAAAACTGTCCAGATATTTATTTAATTAAATTATTTTGGAAAATGTAACAGTAATTTTCTTTTTAAAAAATTTAATAAAATAAAACATTTTTTAAATTAATGAGTATCATCTCAATTGGAGAGAGAAACCCATTTGCATTCTACTTCTCTCATTATTCTCTCTCACATATCCTATTAGTTAATCGAGCACACTGTCTCTCGAAATCCTCTCACAAATCCTTCAAACCCTAAACCTTCAAACCTTCAAACTAGAAACCTTAGGAAGATAGATAGCTCAAAGAGATCAGATGATGCAGAGTTGGAGCTCTCTCTCTATCTTCATAATAAATCCAAAAGAATTCTTACAAGAAAGGTAATTGATTTTATCTATCTGGATTCAACAAATCTTTATCTCAATAAATAAATAAGGTTTCAAGGGATATAGTTTATATTTATAAAAGATAACACACTGGTTGTGTATGATTTAGATGTTAAGGAATTTTGTTAAAATGATTCTTTCTATTTCAGTTTTGAGGAAGATGTAGGGATTTCTAAAATTCATGATAAATAATTCTCTAATTATTTGTTTGAGATAATAGAAGAACTACATTGTCCCCAAGAGTGGGAGTTCCATTTTGATTTAAAAAATATGGGTGATGGTAAGTATCCCTCAAAGGATATAATGTTTTCATTATTCCGAACAAGAACCATCAAGAAGATCATGTCCAAGGAACTGAATCTTGATATGTGAGTTATGATGAAGTTCATACAGTCAGCTATACTTCCCAGGATGGTAGAGTTTGAGAAGGTTCTATATCCGAATATGTATGTGATGTTTTTATTTTTGAACAACATCAAGTTCAATTTATGTCAGTTCATGCTGAGGTATTTAAGACATTGTTGTCATCATAAAGAAAATATGGGATATTATACCTATGGTAGAATTCTCACTCTACTTTTAAGGAAAAAAGTAAAGCTGGACAACATGTTTTGTGAACAGAGGTGCCACTATTCAAATACTTTGACTACTAATGTGGTCTAGAGGTTGGGATTTGTATGGAAAAATTCATGAAATAGTTTATTACATGTTGGTGTTGAGGAACAGTAAAAGTTGTTGGTTGCTGCTCAGGGGGGAAAGGAATTATTCCATCAATTGGCTCTGTGAGACAGATACCATAGGAGGCCAGCGGATCAAGACCACAAGAATAATTAATTCATTTCTAGCTAAGAAAAACAACAGTTGTAATACCAGTTGTAGTGGATAAAGTACTATAAGTACCAGAACCTGAGGCATAACAAGTTGAGCAGGTTTTAGAAGTTGAGAAAGAGGCTCAAAGCCATGAAAATCCAAGTGATGTTATCCCAAACCCTACTGATCTTTCCATGATTATTCCAGATTCAATAGCCACAGGTGAATCTATTCAAAGGAAAATTCTCGAAGAGAATCGAGAGCTAAGAATGGATGTGGTTGTTTCTTAACACACAGGAGAACAATCTGAATCTTCTGAATCAGAGTCCAATGCTCAGGTAATCTGTATTCAATTATTAGATACTCATAATGCCTTCCTAAGGGAATAATTAGAAGTAGAAAAGAAAAAATTTGTGGAATAAAAATTGGCTACCATGCCCAGAGCAAAATTTGAAGCTCAGAAGCTTCACTTAGAATAGTTCATAGAAAATATCATTTATATGGGAGATCTTAGGGAATTAATAAAGATGTTATCTGGAGAGATATTTTCTATGAAAGGTGAAGCTGTGAAGAAATATAATTTTGGAAATTTCATGAAAATGGTGTTGAGGGAATTTCAATATCATAAGGAAAGTTAAAGTGCCTCTTCTTCATCTCAGCAAACCTCTGCAGATCTTATTAAAAGTTTTGAAGCCATTACAATGGTGTTGGTTGATTTGAACGACAGACCACACACTCCCCAGTGTGACAGTACACCTTTTATTGTGCTGATTGACAATCAAAGGCACCTGGTGAGCTACCTTACTTTAATTGATTCATGGATGGGCTTGGTGGTGACTTAACCTAAGGAAGTGTAAAATTATTTAATTCAGTAAGAGGAGGAAATTAATGACTTCCTAAAGATCAATCTTTTTGAAAGCTTAAAGGTTGTACTAGACTCAAAGAGGATTATTCAAAAATGGATAAAGGCATTCAAAAACCACTTCCAGAGTCAACTAATGAAGATCATAGAGCTTACCAGTGCAGTTGAAGCCATTTCTCATACACCTACTGAACCCACAGTGTATCGGGAACATGATGAAAGCCCCTCCTTTTAACCCTCTATTTGCTAGTCATGGATTATACATAAACTCAAACATTACATTAATGTTATAATTTTATATTTTTTCTTTGAAAATGTGATGATTTTCTTTACTTTTAATTCTTAACTGCCAATTCTACATTTGTTTCTCTTAATAGTCTTAGTAATAATTCCATTATAGTTCAGTGCTACATTAAAGTGGTACATATCCTTTGTTCTATTGAACCTTATTTTTTGTATCAAAAAAAGGGGGAGATAGAGATGAAATAGGGAGATAGTTGGAAAGGGGATATGGAGATAGATATGGGAGATTGAGATACATATTTGAAAAGGATTTATAATGAATATCAAGTTATTTTTTCAATGAAAATCACAAACTTATTTTACAATATTTACTTGAATCTTGTACTTAAGTCTATGGATTATTTTATGGGTTTTGTGATCATCAAAAAGGGGGAGACTATTGGGCATGTATTATCACAACAATACTCTATAATAAATGATAATTTTGATGCTCACAAATACTCATGTTTGTTTTCTAATGAAGTTTTTAGGAGTAAGTTTTTCAGGAATGTTATTCATATCAAAGGAACTCTAACGTTATGAGATTTACTCTAGAAACACTATTTCGATTCCTATATTACACTCTTGGGAACAGTTTATGTATGGATCATTATCCCTATGATATGTTGAAAAGTTTCTATTTCAAACGTACAGTTAAGAGTGCAATTTTGGCCCAGCGGCCTGAAAGCGCAATACTCCCAGCCAGAAAGCCTGAGCGGCCCGGCCCGGCAAAGCCCATGTCGGGCTAGGCTGGGCTCAGGTCGTACGTACATCGGGATGGGCATCGTCTTATCCAAGAAGGCTCGCGGGTTAGGCCGGGCCGGCCCAACCCATAGGCCCGCGTGAATCCTAGCCCGTGCGAAACTCGTCTGTAAAAAAAAATATAACGAGAAACTGCTGGTAAGGAGATTCAATCCCCCTACCTCAAGCTTCCAAGGTTGCACCTGAACCAACTGGTCCAGGGGTTGTACCGGTTATATTATCACCAGACTATATATATATATATATATATATATATATATCACTATATATTAACAAAAAATAATGTATATAATAATGTATATATATACATAAAATTATTATTATATATAATTATAATTTCTGTGTGTAATATATACAACGATATATAATTATATATATATAAAAATAATGTGTGTATATAAACAAAACCATTAATAATATATATATATATATGATTTTATATAATATATATATATAAACAAAGCTATTAATATATATATTTATCAATGGTTTAATGTTATATATATATAAAAACCTGTTGTATATTAATAAAAAAATAACACACTCACCTAATGATGTTCATGCACGTCCCTTAACCTCCTTAATTTTTTTAAGTATGTTTCAACTTTCATATATTATATATATTATACATACATAAATATATTTAGAAAAAAAATTAACTCACCCACTATGGTGCACCCCCCAACCCCTAATTATTATTTTTATATTTTTCTCATATTATAAATATATATATTTATATATATATCAATAATTTAGCATTATATTTATATATATAATAACTTATTATATATTAACAAAAAATATAACATACTCACCCAATGATGTTCGCGCACACCCCCAACCTCATTAATTTTTTTTAATTATGATGAAGCTTGCATATTATATATATGTATATATAGATATATAAAAAAATCTATTAATAATATATATCAATGATATATATAAATATATAAACCAAGCCATTAATAATATATATAGCTATTAATAATATATATCAATTAAGTGTGGTTTTTAAAAATCCATTAATAATATATATATATATAAGTGATTTAATATAATATATATATATATACACAAAGCTATTAATAATATATATATATATATATCAATCATTTAACATTATATATACATATATAAAATAACTTATTATATATTAACAAAAAAATTAACCACCCACCCAATGATGCTCGCACAACCCCCAACCTCATTATTTTTTTTAAATTTGATGAAACTTGCCTATATTATATATACTATATATACATATATAAATCTATTTAGAAAAAAAAATTAACTCATCCACTGTTGCGCACCCCCCCCCCCCAACTTCTCATTATTTATTTGTACATAATATATATATATATATATATATATTCATATATATAAATATATTTAGAAAAAATAATATATCCACCCACTATAAAATGTCAATAAAATAGAAAATAAACGTTTTCACAAAAAAAATGTTTAACATTCAATAAAAATACAAATAAAAAAATATATGTTTAAAAAATATTTAAAAAAATGTTTTAAATTAAACAAACACTTAAAAATACTTTTCATAAATAAGTTAAAAAATAAATTTATAAAAATATTGTAAATAAATGATAAAAAAATGTTTAAATAACAATTCCTTTAACTCACCCATTGCTGCACACCCCCAATCCCTCATTAATTTTTTTTTCAATTGGCACATAATATATATAAATTCATAGGCATATATAAATTTATTTAGAAAAAAATATCATATCGACCCACTATAAAATGTTAATAAAAAATGTTTTTACATAAATCATGTTAAATGTATAAAAAAACTTGCATTCAAAAAAACATTTTAAATTAAACATTTAAAAATAAATGTAAAAAATGTTTGTAACAAGTGTTAAAAAATGGTTCAAAAAAAGGTTTTTAAAAAAATTAAACAATTTTTTTAAAAAATATTTTTAAAACAATCATTTTAATTTTTTTTTAAAACAAACACTTAAAAAAACTATTTACATTAAAATTTGAAATAAAAGGTTAAATGTTTTTAAAAAATACTTGTAAAAAGAATGAATTTAAAAAAAATTAAGAAAACATTTTAAATTAATCATTTAACAATAAATGTAAAAAATTATTGAAACAGATGTTAAAAAATGGTTAAAAGAAAAAGTTTTAAATAAAAAAATATCACTTAAAAGAATTATAAATAATTTAAAAAAAATGTCAAAAAATATTTAAATAAATGTTAAAAAACGTTTAAATAAAAATGCTTTAAACTCACCCACTGTTGTGCACTCCCCAAATCATCATTAATTTGTTTTTAAAATTTTCGCATAATATAATTATACTCACAATATATTAATCAATTTAGTCAAAAAATAACATATTCATCCACTGTAAAATGTTAATAAAAAATAAAATAAACGTTAATACAAAAAAAATTCATTTAAAAATAAATGCGAAAAAATATTTTAAATAAATGTTAAAAAATTATTTAAACAAAAATGTTTAAAAAAAGTTTTAAAATAAAAAATTGTTTTTAAAATAATAAAATCCCACCATGGACCAACTCAAAAAATCCCGACCCGACCCGAAAACACATGAACCGCCCTGATGGTTTGGACCGACTTGAGGTCGGGCTTGGGCCACCTCATGGGGTTTTTCAGGCTAGCACGGCCTGGCCTAAATAGTGGTCAGTGGCCCTATTTTTTACAAGGAAGGTCCGGGCTAGGCCAGGCCAAAATTAAACCCTTACATACAGAGAAAAATGCATGTATGGATCATCATCCCTACGCTATTCTAAGAAGATCGGGTATGGATCAGCAACCCTACGTTGGAATCTAGTAATATTGATCATAAACCTTACATTCATGAAATATATGAGACTATGGTTCTTCAATCCTATGTGAAATCCCTACGTTACAGAGATGAACGTATGGAAGATGAATGCTACGTTCCATCCCTACGTTACGCAAATGAAAGTATGGTTAGTAAATTGTACATTGGTAAAAGAACCCTACGCTACGCATCTTGACCCTAAGTTATATTCTCAATGGTAGTGATCTGTGAAGCCTCGTTTATTATTCAAATCAATTAGAATGATTTAACCAGAGTTAATGATTTATTCAAATATCGTTATGATCTGTTTCGAAGAACCTTTTTTCGGAGAACTGTTTCAATTCTTAAGGGAAGTTCCATTTAAGATTTTAATTCTTTCAATTAATCAGGCAATAATTTCGGATCTGGAAATATCGAAGGAAATCACTTTCTATATTTATTCTTTACAGATACAAGAAATTTTATGAATGTATGTTTGTGAGAATCTTTTTTGATAGTAATAATTTTTAAGTGTTGTTATTATAGTTGATCAAATCTCAATCATCTGTGAAAGTGGTGAAGCCTTCAAAGTACTAATCATTCTCAACCTCTTTTTTCTTACATGAAGTTTCAATTTTATTGAAGATCATTTTGCAACAATGATCTATTCATACTATTATTTCACAAAGAAATTATTTTCTGAAAGAGAAGATCCATCAATTGTTTGTTGCATACTGCTACAATTGTGAAGAACAACCTTACTATTTTATGAATCAATTCCTATTGATTGGAGTTTTTACTACTCGTACTCGGTTGAGGTGGAGTATCAGCTTCTCTATCCAAGATAAGGATAATGGTTATCTGTTATAAAACCAAAATACTTTTTTGTTGTAGTATTATTTGTAAACGTGTCAACTGTCTGCACTCAGTTGTGGATTGAAGGTCTTGTGATAAGAGGACTTGTTTTAGTGAAATCACAAAGCTCGTAGAGAGAGTGATTGGTGGAGTGTAATAGGGAATCATTGTTCCTAGAACCACTATAAAAATCTATGTTCTTTACTTCTCCATATTCATTTCACTTTTTCATACAGAATAACAGCAGTGAAAATCTTCGTATTTTTCAGAGGGATTCAAAAATCTGAATTGTGGAAAGTAATTTGAAAATACACAATTTAACCCCCTCTTGTGTTGCTTTGTACATTCCAACCTAATAGGAATGATGATGGCGGACTAGTTCCTAGAAACCACTAGGTGTCAAAGGTGATAGGATGTGGCTGAGGGCGGTCTCAGTCGGCAGGCAACCTCCATGATGGGGAGTGCAGGAGGGGTCTCTAGAGGGGTGAGCTAGTGGGACTTTAGATGAAAAAAATGATGTCAGGTGGTGGGGAGAGTAACATTGTCGAAGGAGAAGGAAATATTTTGGGCCTCATTATCCTATAGTTCATATCTAGATGTGGGATTTAGATAAGCAGCTGATATCTTTACAAGGATTCAGATTGGATGAATGAGAGGGTATGGCTTCTGTCATTGGTACTAGGCACTATACATGGTGCATTGCTAGTTGTGTATCTTTGCAAGGTTGGATGTTTTTTTAATGTATAATATGCTAGGTAGGACTATTCCTTGTGGTTTCATGGTATTAAGGGACTTATGGTTTGGGTATTAGCACTAAGTGTCTTTGAGGTTACGATCCATGTAAGGTTAACCCTCAAACCAGTTAAAAAGGGGGAAATAAATAAAAATTAAAAAGTCCATCTGGATTGGTGGTAAATATAATTTACTAATTTATTATTTAAACCTTAATCATATTAGTTATCAAAACATTCTTATTGTGGCTTAAATAATATCTAGATAAGGCCGCCTTTTATTTTTTACAATTAAAAATAATTAATTATGAACAAATAATAATTTAAATATAAAAATTTTATATTATGGTATTATTTCACAATTTATATCCCTTTATAAATTATTTCTTATGGTCTCTAAACAAGAACTTTTATTTATATATCATAATAATTGACATATAATTTGGTAAAAGGTATTTCAAATGTTAACATTTAATATTGGAGAATATCTATTTTTTATACAAATTTATTTAATTTAATAATAAACTTTTTATAATTATTTTATTTAGTTGTAAATTCCTTATAATTAAATATTCCCAAAACACATTTTATAAGGATTTATTATCATTTTATAGACAAATAAAACCATTTTATATGTTAAATACTATTTTTAACAATTTTATGTTTTCCCTTATATAGGAAGTCATTCCTACATAAGGATATCTTCCCTTTATCCTTACATAGAAAATTTTCATAAGGGTACTCTAGTTATGAATCCCATTCATGATATTAGATTTCCATGACCCTTATTTAGCATATATTTTACTTTTTTTTTTCAGGCTACAAAGTACACTTGCTTTACGTGAATTCTATACGTAAGGGTAAGTATCGATAAACCTATATACGAACTTATGGAACCGTTGTTTGAGGGTATTACCTACACGTAACTGGATCACATTAGGGTACAAGATTTAAATATCCTTTTTAAATCAACAATTACCTTTATGAAAGATTCCACAAATAGGTAATAAATTTTAAACCTTTATAAAATTAGTGTGTGTTTTAAGGATAAGTTACAATGTACCTTTACATAGCCTTAGGAACATAATGTTTACCCTTCACATACAAGTAAGACATGGGTTACCTTTATGTGAATATTCACGTATAGGTATTATCCTTATTACCCTTACAGAATTGATATTTTAAGGGTAAGTAATTATTTACCCTTATGTAACTCATCTATGTAAATGTATAACCTCGATTACCCTTATGTAGAATAACTATGTAAGGGTAATCCATTTTAAAATTTTGATTTTTAGAAAACAAACCTGTAACTCTATTTTTTAGTTTTATATTTTATTCCATCCCAAGTTTCATAAAACTTATCCATGGATATCTCTAATACCAATGAAGGGTTTTTTAGACTCTAGTAATATTTATCAGATCAAGAATGATTGAATAAAACCCTATTTAGAGTATCTTCATGAAATATAATATAAAATATTAAATAAAAAATAAAATGAATAATATTGTAAATAAACGGTTTATCATGCACTGAAGATCATCTTCAGTATCTTCAAACTCCATCACATGAGTTTGATAAAGTTCACTAAGTTAAAAATCATCCCACCTCTTTAGGGTTTCCATGGTATGAAATGAATCACATTTCATTCATCTAAAATTCTACTTTCTCCCATGATGTGTTAGCATCTCAACATGAAAAAAAGAATAAAAATAAAAGATTCGGGTCTCTATGAGCCATTGACCAAATATTTACACACCCTTACTTCCAACACATATAATTGAAAAATATAACACCCATGGACGCTCTAAATGTGTTTTCTCATTAACTTAATCATTAAAATACATGTATAAATGTCATGGTCGGTTCATGAATTGTATGGATTTACTCCATTTTCATTTTATATAAATATGAAATGATTTCATTTTATGATATCTTATGTGGATATATTGGTTTGAGTGTCCACTACACATGAAATAATATACCCAGTGAATGAAAATCAAAATTTTTGTGCAAATCAAAATATGAACCATAAATATATTATATATAAATATAGATTTAGGGTATATCACCTTCATTATTGTGATTATAGTTAGTTTGAGAGTATAAATTCTTTGTGCTTATAATTTTTTATTGTGATATAAACTTTTATTAATTATAATTATTTTTATTTATAATATTTTATAATTATAATTTTTCTATCATTATAAATTTATTATTGTTAACATTATTGATAAGTAATTAATGAATGGTAGATATTTTAATATTGAGTTGAATTTTTTGATATTAGAGATTTTAAGATCATCTTGATAGCTGATATTTACATAATAATGGATATAATATTTAATGATTAGGTTACATGTTTTGATATTAGATATTTATAGATTATATTGATATCTAAGATCATTTTTTTATCAGTCTTTTGACTTTCATAAACTCATCTATGGTAGGCGTATCTAAACATTTCTTATTATTTTTTATAATTGACTATTTTTATTAAATATTTATCAATAAAAGTTTAATTGATTATTTTTATTATATGTTTTTATGTTTTAAATCCAACTGTTTATATATATATTTTTAAATGTTATCTAGTTTAATATATTTACCTTTTATATTGTGATATTAATTAATTAATGTATCATAAATGGATAAATGTATGAAGAACCACTAATGAACATAAAAAATGAGTTGATGATTTCTTGTAATTTCCTTAACAAAATATTGAAAATAAAGATATAATATTATGTCCATGTGTGATGTTTTTTAATATAATAACTTTAGATTCTAAATAAATTAAAATTTTTCTGATTTTATGTGGTTTTAATCATAATTATGAATATTGGATCTAGTATGGTGAAATAAAAAAGAATAGTTAACAACTAATATTGATAAATATATTCATCATGACATAGAGGATCATATTGAATAATTATTTCATGGTGTAGGAATTAAAACAATTGAAAAAAACAAACTATTGAATGATTATTTGGAAATGTTGAGAAACCACTATTCTTAGGTTACACTAAATTTTCAGTGTTACCATCCATTTATAGAGTAGTTAAATTGATAGAAATAAATGTGCATATTGAAAAACGTTTCCCTAAATTGATTAAACTTTTAAAATAGATACATTAAGAAGGCAATAGGATTCCATATTCTAATTATGTTGCAATGAAAATTTTATGCCTGATGGGATTGGGGTACAGATGAAGACATGTTTTCCCCTAATTATTTTGTGTTGTATAGGAAGGAATATGAATATTTATCCTAATTTTCTAAATTTGGGATTTCAAAATATAAGATGGATGAAAAAATAAAATTTGATTCAATATCAAGTATAGGAACCAAACCTCCCGCTAAATAAATTTGGAATCCTTCAATAATTATTCATTTGAATCATCTTTTTGGAAATTCAAATTATGTTAAAAGAATAAGATGAAATAAAAATCATCACATATTTGATGGAAACTTACATTACCCTACTGATTCACCACAGTGGGAGAGGTTTGATAAAAAATCCTAATTTTGGAAGCGAATCTAGAAATCTCAAATGTTATTGTGTATAGATGGAATGAATATGTATTTGTGCCACAGTAGCCAACATAGTTCATGGACTATTATATTAGTACTTTATAAGTTTTACCCAATGATATATATGAGTAAAAAATACAATATGATGAATATAATGATTCATGGAAAAACTACAAGGAAACAATATTGATGTGAATAATTCATCGTTGGTTTATGATTTTAAATTTCTATAGGATATAGGTGTTATAATTTTCGACGTATACATGAAATAATATGTTCTTTTATGTGTTATGATAATATTCACTAAAAATGACTTTCTTATTTAGGGAAACTTATCTGGATATAGAATTAAGTAACATAAATCCTGTCCAATTTGTAAAGAAGATAATTCATATTACCAATTTCATAATGGAATAAAAACAATGTAAAAGGGATTAAAATGGTTGAAAAATTCATTCAATGGTTTAAAAGGGTATAATCACCCACATGACCATTTTCAACTGAAGAATATTACAATAAGATGAAAAATATTTATTTCACATTTAGAAGGAAAGAAAGTTATTGTTTTCAAAAAAAATACCTATAAGAAATATTCTATATTATTTGAACCACCTTATTAGAGATTTTTATAAGTAGAACATAACATTTAAGTTATTCTTGTTGAGAAAAACATATGTGATATTTGTATTGGGACATTGTTAGATATAAAAAAATTAAAAAATATTGATTGAATGAAATATTAGATTTAATATCCATGGGAAAACATTTGGAGTTAGATCCCTCTTTGAAAGGAAACATAAAAAAATTACCACCATATTATCACACATTAATAGAGATTGATATGGTAAAAAAATTTCAATGTCTTCACGGTAATAAAGAACCCAATGGATATTCTTTGAATGTAAAGGATTTGATTCCATTAAAGGATTTTAAACTAATGAGTATGAAATCTCATGATCGTCATATATTGATATAACAATTGTTAACGGTCGCACTATTGGGTATAATGTCAACTCTTATAATAAATTCAATTATCAGGTTATGTTACTCTTTCTAATCCTAATTTTATGAATTCATAGATCCGGAGTTGATCAATGTGTTTGATAATGAAGCTAACATCATTATTTTTTAACTTGTAACGTATTCCCCATCAATTTTTTTGACATAATTGTTTATCTGGTGATTCATTTAGTGTGAGAGATAAGAATATATGGACCTAATAATTTATGTATGATTTATCCTTTTGAATGGTATATGAAAATATTGACGAGATATGTTAAAAATACATATTTATTAGAGGAATCTATTTTTAGAAAATATATATCAGATGAGGTAATTTAGTTCTATACTAATTATCCATATGAAGTGGGCCACATTGGTCTCCCTATATATCAACATATAATAGTTGATAGTGATGGTAGAGGTATTCATAGATTAAAGGTAAAGTTAATTTCACACTATGAAGTGGTGCAAGAACATTTATTCATTTTGGAAAATATAGATAAGGTTTAACCCTATATATCTTCACATATGACTAGATTGATGGTATGATATATGAAAAGAAAATAAAATTTGGTTAAATATTGAGAATAAAAATACATTTATTTAATGGGTTAAATAGAAATTTGACATGGATTTATCTTCCTAAGATAATTTTAAATGGACATTAGTGGTACTATGTCTTAATGTGATCACATAGTCTTGTTTTCATATTAACAGTTACACCTTTTAAAAAAAAATAGGATAGTAAGAGTACTATTCAAAATAGATGGGTAACAGTCATTGTTGAAACACTAAATTTTTCTTATGTAAAAGATAAAACCCCAATTTCTACATCATTGAAATATTTTAATGTTTTTGAGGATATATGTGAAATTTATTACAAATTTTTAAGTAACTTTGTTTAAGTTTAACAGGGTTGATAGTAATAGTAGTGTGAAATATAATGATTATAAAATTTAAATCATTGATTTGAAATGATTTAGTTGAAAAGAGGAACCATTTATCACAGTGAAATATGATAATAAGATATGTTATATTACTAACCTATTGAATGATTAGTGATCCTACTTTTTGAAAGGGAAAAGAAATCATTTGGGTGATCAGGATGATGATAATGTTATGGATTTATGTGAGATTTCCTCAACTATTATGATATTTCCTAATGATAAAAATTATTAAAATATAAACATAGTCCATGATATATGAAATAATCATGTTGAAGGGAAATAATAAAACACTCAATCACTCTCCTATTTATTCAAGTAAATATTTATTTTATTTTATATAGAATTTAAACATGTAAAAAACTATAGTTTTTAAATTTGGATGTTTCAAACTATATATATTTATCATTTCTATGATTTTTGTGTTCAATTTTATATTCAATGGTTATAGTTAAACATTTTTTATTCAGAAACCTGACACCATTATGTTTCAATGAAATATATACATATAAAAACACATTTTTTCTATATTTGATATTTAAATTTATAAATGTTGGTCATTTATATCATTATTGAATTAATTTTTATATTATTAGTTTAAGTTGATTATTTTTTTCGATAAGAATCATCACATAGTTATATTTTTATAAAACTAACCCATGTATTGATATTATTTTTTTACTTGGTTAATTTTGTATTAGTTGTTTTTTTATATTTATTTTTATAATAAAATACATGTATATAGAATATCATTACATTATACTATTTAAGTGATAGTCGCAGAGGAAGATGAACATTTACTGAGGCAAGTGTAAATTTTTTTCATATGAATAAATCTTCAATAATAAAATTAATTAATGAAAGTAAAATTAACTTTTTTTTAAAAAAAATTATAGGACCACTGGTGAGCTTCTTATAGAAATTCTTTTTCTTATTATTTAGAGAACACAGTTCTTTATGTTGGTAGAAGTGGTATTACATTTTTATTAAAACATTAACTTGATCGTAGGGATCATATGATACATATTGAATTTGATTAAAATAATAACCCATCTAGCAAAAATGTAATACATTTTAAGAGTTATATCTTCATGTATGGATATTTCATGATTAAAATTTTATATCCTGATTAGAAGTACATTGAATATATGATGAAATAAAATTTATAGGATTCTTTAATTGTAAAATATCTCAATTGATTTATTTTTATCTGATTATTTGAACATTATATATTCTATATGACTAATATTTAATATATTCAATTATAGATTACATTTAACATTTAAGAAATAGATGAAATTAGGAAAAGGTTTATATCATTAATTTTAGTTCTATGTAGAGATTATAAAATTAAATTGATAAAAAAATGATGATTTTTGGAATTTATAAAATGAAAAATCATTCCTTAGGTATGGTTTTTTTGAAAAAAAAAATATGGGAAATATTTTTCTCTATTCAACATGATGAAGCATTTTCTACATAAAACTTATTATATATTGTAAAAAAAATTACTACCGAGTTACTTATTCATTTATTTTTATGTAATAGGACTCCAAGAGATATCACCAAGAGATCTAGTTGTAAATGTATACCATCATACTTTATCATTTTGAGGGTATCATTTACTGGAATAGAAAATTATTTTAGATAATTTTTATTCATTAAAATAAAAAATATTTTAGAAGCATGGGAGTGGTCCAGTTTATTCCTCCATCTCTCCTCTCTCTCCATGAAAAATGGAAAAGGCTGAGAATTATAAAAAATAAATTCTTCTTATGGATAAATATAAAGAAGTATCTAACATAATTTTATGAAATTAATTTTTATTTTTATTAAATGTTAGTATTTTAAAATTAATAGCACGAGCATACTATTTTAATATATCATTTTAGGATTTCCTTTAGGAGAAAGTGACATGAGGTACTTTTATTCCTAAGTATAGGAGGTAAAATCTATCAAATAATTTAAGAATGGGAGAATTCCTAGGTAATATAAGAGGATATGCGGTTGGTGTCAGTATGAGGAATGTTTCTGGTCATCCAAGTCTGAAATCAAGATACATGAAAGAAGATTCCTTAAAATATTAGATTAAAAAACTAAAATAGACTATGGGTGATCAAATTAAATAAAATGTGTAGGATATATTTGAACAAATGATGAGATATCCATATCATGTATATCTTACCTACTCAGATCCTATACTACCTTGTTTACACCCAACAATATACTCTGAGTTTTATGTCGTGGATCCCCATGTCACATTATAGTGTAATAAGTGGTGCATATTATAACGGATTATTTACATCACTAGCCAATGAAGTTTGGTAATATAATAGTAATGGTGCATGATATTAGTTATCTAAATACTCTAGTGTTATTACCTATATAGGAGGTTTCTAGAGTTTATTTATTGGGACATTTTTTTTCTATTTTCAGTTAACATTCATCATCACTTGACATTTAAGGTATGTGCTTTTTTAATTTTATTTTCTTTGGACTGAAAATTAATTATTATATTTTACAAAATTTAATTTATATAAGAGTATAAAAATAAAAATAATTATTATTATGGAAATTAAGGGTTTAAGAACCAACACATTTCGATACTTCAAATATTTCTGATGGGATAAAAAGATTATCCTATATTTCTTCTATCTTGGATCCTTTTTATGAATTTTAATTGATGAATGATTTATGTAGAAGAGAATGTATATTAATAATATTAAACAAATGTCATGGATCTTGTTATTTTGTATCATATCACCATACATGTATTGTGGTTTTTTCACTTTATGTAAATTTTAATTTTAGTTTATCCATCTTTAAATTAATATAACTTATAGTGACTTAATTTATGAATTTTTAATTAGATATCACAAGATAATTTTGATTAAAAATGAGATCACTTTAATTTATGTTTTTATAGATCTATAATAAATTTCAACATTTATGATAAATTTGAATAATGATAATAGAGTTACATATATATGTGAATGATTAGAAAATGTGGATATTTGGTGCTGGTTTTTTACATTACTAGATGGGTAAGAAGACTAATATAATTATGACCTAATATTCATTATAATTTCATTAATTTTGAACATTTTATATTTTAGTTGTCATTAGATGTTATGAATATTCATCCCTCATGAAATCACAGTATATTGGATTTTCTCTATATTAGTTGTAGTTTATTAAATATTGGGGAAATTGTTAAAAAAAATTATCCTTTTTTATTAATTCATTAAACTTAAATATTCTTGATATATATTTTTTTAGTTGATATATGAAAATAAAGGTAATGGGAAAGGTTTATCAATGTTCACTTATCAATATAAAATAAAAGTAAAATTAAATATATTAAATATTGGTAAATAAATTTTTCATTAGAGAATAAGTTTTTGTATTAAATATATATATATATATATGTATATATATATATTGGTTTTTATTTTCAAATTAATTTTTCATAAATAGAGTTCCATCTTAAAAAATTAAATGTAGAATATAGTAATTATGTTTTAAGATTTATTTTTGAGAACATCACCACTCGGGCGATGACTAAATATATAATGTTAGTTCTATTATGAATTTTAGATTCTATATCAAAATATTATAGTTTTTTAATCTTATAACATTCATTATTATTGTATTTTTTCAATTATATTACATATTATATATAATAAGTCCTTACATACCTTTTAAATATTTTGTAAACTATTTTTTATATGGGTTTAATTTGTAAATTGAGTATCATGTGCATATTCCCCTTTTATTTATGGTTTAAACAATGAGAAATTAGAAATAAAATTTCTATTTTTTAATTTTTTTTACTAGTTTTTTTTTCTTGATATTTTTCACATGTTTTTGGGGAATGTATATATCTCTATTTAAAAAAATAGTACTTTTCACATCAGTTTTTACCCAAAACCCAATGTTGAAATAAACTTTCCACCTTTTATTTTTAAATAAATGAGGTGTAAAGAAAATAATTTTTCCAATATTTCAACATTTTTTAATGTAAAAACCTATTTGGAAAAATAAATATATTCATTTTTTCCTTCCACATTAGTTTCTATCAAAAAATAATCCATGAAATATTGTTATGACATCAATTGTAAAAAAACCATTATTATAACTATTATTTTTAACATTTCATGCATCGATGTCAGTTAAAAAATGACATCAAATTGTTATTTTATAATAGTGATATGTTTTATAAAAAATGTTGATAGTTGATTCTAAACCTCCTTTAATTAATAAAGTGTGTTTATATAAAGGATTGGATCCTTATGTTGTGTGTGTGTGTGTGTTGATGTTATAAATGAAAGTTGAAGCTCCACTCCTCCATATTCAACATTTTTCTTTGAGTAGAAGGGGATAGTATACCTTTTGATTATGAGGTGCCCTATTATAAAGTAAAAGGATTATAGTGGTCATTATACTATCATTGAAGGTGATATTCTTTAGGTTGTATCTAAATAATCTTCATCAAATAGACTCTATCGAGGCAGATCATATTACACATGAGGTGTGCATATTTATTTTATGTTCTTCATTTTCATGTTGATTTAATGATGATAGATCTAGAAATTTATTAGTTTTATTCATCTTCTAGGAAGTTGAAATTTTTCTATAAACCCATAAGAATTTTGTCTTTAATCTTATGGTAATTCTAACCACGTGTTATAGGCATCATTTTCCTATCAAAAACTCTAGCACACAGGAGGGATTTTCAAACCCACCTAGAGGCCTCCACGCATAGTTAGAGTTTCGAAAACCAACCTTAATTGATTTTATGAGGCATAAAACCTCAAGTGGAGTTTACAAAAACCAACGTTTCCTAACCAAACAAGGCCATCACACTTATGTGTAGTCACCCAAAAAAACCAATACCCCTAAATTAGTCGCATTAAACCCTCCAAATAATTAAAAATAAAAAAAATACATAGAAACATAACACACAATATTCAACCAACAACATTTTACAAAGTCATAAGCATAAATTTTCCAAATTCAATATTTTTGTGAAAACAATCACAACCTATAAAATCCACTTTTCTCATCATGTAAATCTACATACACCAAAACTAAGCATAAAAATATATCAAATATAATTTAAAATGCCTTCAAAATAAATTTGAAATATATATTTATAATATAACATGAAAGTACATATAAACTATCACATAATAGCATAAATTAGAAGTCACTTATGTTATATCACTTCCATAATTTTATTCCAACCTACCAAGAGTAAAAACTCTATATGATTTCATTATAACTAAAATCTACAATTTTCCTAAATTTTATTTCAAAAAAAATGTATTACTTATGTAAAAATGAATAAACATTTATCGTGACTCCTAAAAGATTAAATTAATGATGAAAAAACATGATTATGAATCATTTTATCCTCTTTAGTCTTCCTTGAACAAAATACCTATCAATTTAAAAGGTTTTTTATAGATAAGTTAAAATATCAAGTTAAACCCTTAAATAATACAAGAATAGAGAAAGAGAGATATATAATAAGGGGGAACATTACTTCAATATTAAACCTAAACCTTCAATGATTAAATAGGGAAGAAATATAGAGGGATTGGTCCATAAAAAATAACTTTAAAATCACCCATGTAAGTCTCTCACATGAGTTAGGGAAGGGATAGAGAAAAAAATGTGTTCATGGTTTAAAAAAATAGAAAATTTAAACAGGTTAAATTTATTGACTTCATGGTTCTAGGGATTGTTCATGGACTATGTAAACCCCAAAATCTAAAATTACTCGGTTGAATAGTCATAATACATAGTTATCTAGTACCATGGAAGGACCATTCCTTCCTCCCAAGATTCCCAATTCTTTTTCCAAACTTCTCTAAATCCTCCCAATTTCCCCCAAACACTACCTTATACTTCTCCAATACCTATAAATAAACCATAACACTACTAAGAATTGTTTATTAGTGACAAAATCAACTTTTTCATTTCTCTTAAAAAATTATGGTCATATAATTCTAAACACCTTAAATATTTTTCATACTCAAAAAATAGGGTACAAATCAATCCATTAACAAAAACCAAAATAGAGGGTTTTAAAAATCCCTCCACCATTATGATTTCACTATTTAAAAAGTTAGTATGCATATTTAACAAACAATTCTTATCTTTTAAGAATGACAATTGTCAATGTGCTCCCAACCATTAAGGATATCTATCAACTGTCAAAAGGTGTCTCATAGTATACAGTGAACATTGTATTTATTTTCATGATAACTAAAACATACACAACTCATACTATGACATGGTTCTACCTTAACATATTCACCTCAACCCATACAAAAACACACTCAAATTAATTCCCCCAATAAAAATCCAAACAAGTCCCACACAAATGTGATGTTCAGAAAATAGTTTAACCTTAACCCAACAAGTGCTTCCAATATAAACCTTTACATTTGAATTTAATGTGAATTAAAAAATCATGACATAAATTTATATAAAATTTTACACACAAAAAAATACTTACATCATTCAGCCTCATTGGTTGAAATAAAAACACTAAAAAAACTTAGAACCATAATTTTACACATCACTCCACTCAAAAGGGTTTGTGCCACTCATCCACCAAAACTCAAATTATTCATTCATACTACTGAAAATAACCCTTAATTAGACAAAAAAGTCCTAATAATTATTGTTAAAATATCATATAAGAAACTTCTAGAACCTTAAACTACTTCATAAAGATGTTATTCAACCTTCAAATACATTAAAAGTCATGTGTATTAATAAAAGCAAAAGAATATACCTTCTAAAATGAGCATGAGTCAAGATCCTTCACAAAACCTAAAAATCAACCACTAATACATTCATCAAATATGAAACCATTTTCTTCTAATAGAGACACTAACTGAAAACCCAGTTGTACTTCCCAAGAATCTGTTATACCTAAAGTCTATAATTTACTTCACACTAGTTAAGCATCTTCAAAGCAAAGGGAACCACCAAACTAATTTTTATAATATCCAAAACTATTATATTAACCTCATAAATAATTTAATTTTATACCAAACTAACTAAACACCATCCACCTAAAGAATTCAAAAACTATTTAAACACACATATATTGTTATACCATATAAAGAATCCTAGAAAATTCCATATTGAAACCAACTACTGCATATTATTCCAAAATCAACACTCACCCATCGCTAATAATATTGTTAATTAAACCACATTATATTTATTAAATAACACATGCATCAAATAATAATTAATACACCTTGGTATGTATTCACATAACTTTAATGAACCACTATGTTACCATCTCTTATTCAATTTGGCATGAAAAACAACCGATTTCTATGATGAAAATAACTATAAAACAACTGAAACATAACCCCCAAAGACAATAAAATAAACCATTACCTTGACCACATGCCACTATATAGAAAGACAACCCAATAAAAAAGGGGTCACTCATATTCCATCTAACAATGCCTTTATATGCATAACAGCAAATGTAAAACAATTACCCAAACCCTCTTAACTAATGAAAACTATCATGGACCATTTAAAAAATAACCAAGAACTCTCATATGATTTAATAAAAAAAACTATTCATATAGATCACATAAATGGGAAAATACTTCTTTGGTGGTATCTATAAATAAAAAAAATCAATAGAAAAAAGGGGAAAATTCTTACTCCACAATCTAGAGGAAAATATTAAATAAAATCCTTCAATACATCAAAAGAAACTCTCTATATCACATAGAGTATCAACACTCAAGAATTTAGGTTGTATCAATAGGTAATTACTCTCATTCAAATCCATTAAAAAAGGTGACAAGTAATTCAATAATCCATATTTCATTACCTTGGGCTAACCACCCATTTACTAACATCTAATCCAAGGTGAAAACCCGCACCACACTGAGAAACCCAAATCACTACCAAGGAACATCAATGTTCCATAATATTCATTACTATTAAACTATAATTATAGCATCCAAATATCAAGACCATAAATAATTTCAACCATAATCATAGAAAAATAAAATTTTCCACCAAAATTCACATTTAGGAAAAACCATTTTGTCACTGATTTCAACTCTTTTTGACATTACTAAAGTCACTAATTATAATATCCCAATAAAACTTTTCAACTATTTAGGATCCATCATTCTGAAAACCACACTATTATAAAAACCTTCCAAGTTTAAAACAAAATAATACCATGGGTTTTAATAAAACCTTCAAATTTAACACATCCTCAGTTAAATAAAAATACACCAATTGCATAAAATCATTCCTTGGAAACCAATTCTTTGGGAAAGTCATGTTTAAACTAAAACATAATAACAACCCTAATTTTACACAAATATTCTAATACAAAAATAAATTTTAAAATTTACACTATGAAAAGAATATATAATCTATTTTAAAATAATAATAATTGTTAATAAAGAATGTATCCCCAAAAATAATTGTTGGGACCACATTGTGTATGAAAATTGTATTTGTTGTCAATAGTTGGTAATGATAGTCAAAATGAAGAAGGAGATGGAGAAGAACTCAAAAGTTAATGGAGATCGGCTGAAGTGAGGATGCCTAGAGAATTATTATGCAATCATAGCATTGGATGTCATGTTTGGGAAACTCTCCATGAAGACAATTCTGACGATTTTTGAAGTGATCCTAATTTCAAAGAACATGTGTCAAAGGTGACACATTGTTTACAACAATGAATAATAGTGAGGTATCATTCATCTGAGGATGACTTAAGAAGAATGAGGATTTCAATAAGACCATGAAATTCTTCATGATAGAAATCCATGCAAGATATTACTTGAAGAATAAAATAATATGATTTTGATGAAGTGTAGAATGATGGTTGAACAAGAAGAGAGAATGTAGAAGGGCTTGGAATTCTGAGGTAGCCATGCATTTTGCATTATATCCAAACCAGACGATGATTTAATGATATGTATTTCAAAAATATCATAAGTCAGGATAACATGTGATGCAAGCCTTATGATGGAAAGGGGGAGAAATGATGATGCCAGTCATATACAGTTTTGATTGGAAGGAGTGACGCTACTGGAAGATAGGGAATTTTTTGTACTTACCATTGTAATTTTGACGATGCTTGATCTGGTCTATCAAACGATACATATCACGATAGTGTAATTCGTGATAAAAGTTAAAGAATGGTTATGGGAAGCAGTGAAGAGAGAAATGAAAAATCAATGAACAATCTGGGGGCGGTATAAAAACACAGTTTAAGGTGGTGCCATTTTCTAGTGTTTGCTAAATTTTAGGGCCTGAAAATCGAGAGATGAAGATGTGTTTTTGGCAATGGATGGAGCATGCAATATTGAAGATGATTTAGATTTTTGCGTGCAAGGCATGATTCAAGGTCAAAACATCGAAAAATGACAAAGGCAAGGAGTGTGTGGAAATTTAGGCAAGTTGTGTGAAATATTAGTAGGATGCGCGAAATAACAGCGGGATGCGCGAAATAGGAGATGGATGTGTGAAATATCAGTAGGATGCGCGAAAAATAATGGTTGCGCAAAATATTGGTGTGGTGCGCGAAATAGAGGAATAATGTTTTTCACACAAGAGGTGTTTCAGGATCAGAATCTCGAAAATTGGAAAAGGAATGAGGTGTTCGAAATGTTGGAGCATTGCACGAAATACGATCTCACATGAATGGCTGGGTTTGTGCGCAATACGGAACGTGGTGTGGAATTTTGCGCTCAATTGGTACTTCATGCTTAGAATGATGAAAAATGGCAAAGTCATGAGGTACGCGAAAAATCTAGGTGGTGCACGAAAATAAAGGAAGGTGCACGCAATTAAATAAGTGAGAGACAGTTTTATGCGCTGGAAGGAGTTTTACGCGCTGGAAGGAGTTTTACGCGCAGGAAGAGGTTTTACGCGCAGGGTCAAAAATTCCTATAAATATGAAGTGACCCCCTCTCATTTTTAGTAGTCTCGACACTTAGACAAATATCAAGCTCTAACACATGGAAAAATTGAAGTATAGAGTATTGCATGAAAAGAAGTAGTGCAGCGCAAAAAAGAAGTGCTGCACGAAAAAGGGGAGTTCTGCGCGAAAAAGAAGAGTTGCGAAAAAAGGGTTTTTTGTGCCAAACGGTGTTTTTACACACAAGGCTTGAATTTTGCGTGCAAGCAACCTATAAGGTTGCACAAAAAATTTGAGGGTACCTCAAGCCTTCGATAGGTGTATAGCATTCTCGAAGCAGCTTTGTGAAGAAGAAAGAACTGTGAACCATTCAGTTTCACAAAGACAAGTTGAACCGCACTCAGACGAATGGTGTTTATCACCTTCATTGTACTTTTCAAAGTAAATAAGAACTAGATGTGAAATCGAACTCACATATGAACAAATGAATAAGGTAGTATACTGACACACTTACGTGTTGGTATTGAGAACTGAAGAAAGAGATTAAGACACTGCAATACCATTCCATATTCTACTGTGTCAAAGAAAAAGGAGAGAAGAAGAAGAATAATAGAGTATGCCCAATTGAATGCTGAAAATTGTTCTGGGTTGTTAGATTCAGATGATGCCAAGTGAACTGATCTTCACTTCCTGATTAATCACAATGGTATATGTGATTCTAGCCAATAAGATAAAATAAGTTTTAGTGCAATTGGTTGTTGCACTAAGAAGAATAAAGAAGAAGTCTAGTGCAGTTAGTGTTTCACTAGAGAAGTAGAGAAAGAAAGAATGAAGAATTTCTTGCCTAATGATTTGCAAGTAACCAAGTGAAGAGCAATAAAGAAGACCAAGAGTAGAACCTACCTTATTAAGAAGGAAGAAGACTGTCTCTATAGGTAGCATAAATAACCAGCTAGAGGCTGCAAGTTGGACTAGGCCATCACCAGTCCAGGGAAGAGGATTGTTTCCCACCCCCCTCCAAAGTGTAGAGACTCAAACTGTCTACAGGATTGTTTTCCTAGCCACTCCATTGTAATAGAATATCAATTTATAGTGTATAATCCATGTACTGTTCATACCCATGCATGGCAAGGACGTAGCTTCTCTTATTGAGTGATGGACCTTGTAAAAATATCATGTGCATATTTTTTACTGCTTTCTATTATTGCATGTGACAGGGAAAATAGAATAAGAGAATCAAGATCCTAACAGGTCAAGAGGTACAGGGATAAAAGTTGGAATTGGTTTAAAAAGTACCCAACACTGATTCGCCCCCCCTCTCAGTGTTAGACATATCCCAAATTGGTCCCCTCAATAATTGGAGAAATAAAATTAATTTCAAAAAAACATGTTTCTGCTACTATTTTAGAAACCAAATTCAACCCCTAAAAATGAAAAATCCCCTTTTTCCTGACTATTGATAAATGGTCTAAAATATAAAAACTAACTTTCATTCCCAAAATATCAAGTAGTATAAAAATTACTTACAAAAATAATTAATCAAAAATATCTTTATCGAAAACTAGTTTCATGCATTTAGAAAACTAAGTTTATCAACCAAGTGTTTTTAGAAATATCTATTCTAAACTAAAACGTGTATCCAGTTTTAAATCCATTTGAAAATCCACAATAAATATCATTTTTCAATCCATGTTTAAATCAAGAAATTTCAACAAAAAAATTTATTTAACATACTAACTTAACTGAAAAATATATTTTCATGAAAACACACATTCTAAAACAACTTTATTTTTCATTTTTTAAACCAAATAATCATTTCATCTAACCAAAAGTAAACTCAATAATTTTTTGCAATAGATTTGGAAAAATCAAGCATATTCATACCATAAAATGGATATGTGACATCATCCCAATTAAGTCACCATCAAATGAGCTATTTAACTATATTTATGTGGTCATTTATTGACTTTTATATTTTTAAATACTTGTCCCATTTTAAAAAACCTAACATCAACCAATAAGACTCAATACCAGTAATAAAGAAAACCTTTAGTGAAATTTAGACTAATTTCAGAGTAATTAAATAAAAACCATTAAAATGATGGTTTTTTAAGGATCAAATTACTCTCATTCTAAAAAAAGGAATCAATTCAAAACCATATTTCCCCAAATCAACATGAATGAACCTGAAACCATTTATAAATATAAAATAAATAAACTATTTTCCTTTTCCCTATCAATAAACTACAATTATCACTATAAAAATTGTTTGATGAGGATCTCTTAAAGAAAACTAATGTAATCCCTCATCTATTTTGTATCCATAGGCTATACTAAATCACTTGATGCTCAGGCAGTATTTTTCTAACATCCATGGTTTTCTAGTACTACATGTGGAAAATATTTATTGAATAGGAGGGATTTGGGAGGGTTACATAATTAGTATTGTCTTATCCAATCTTGAACCATCATTATTTCACAATGTATAACCCTTTATAAAGGCTTTGGAAACACTCTTTGAGTGATAATGATTTAACTCATAAATTACATTACATATGAGTTATACATTAATATTTTATGCATTCATCACATGAATAAACCATTGATTCTCCATAAATTACATCATATGTAACATTTTATTTATTATATTCAGTAGTGTAATATTTAAACATTAAAAATTAATATTTGGTTTCCTTTAATCAATCATAAGACCCTATATGTTATGCATAATTTGATACAACATATCATAAAAATTATGTAGGCCTGGTAATATATTCACATAGTAGTCTATGATTTTGATTAGTAAATGGTGTGATATATAATAATATATGATATAATTATTTCATATCATATGATATAATACATAATACATCAAATTTATAAAGTCTTTTGGGAATATCTCTCTCAATATCCCACTTTCATTAAAGCCTCCAAAACTAAGTATCATTTCACCTTATGTTTTATGATATAAAATAACTTGTGAAACCATATTAGAAACTCTGCTTACACATTTTCCAAATACCTTATTGGATTTTTAATCATATTCACCATGTATCTCATCATATGACACACCTTTTAAATATTCATATAAAACTATTTTTGGGTTATCCCTAAAACACCTTTATAGAGTCAATATAATTAAAAATCAATACCTTTTTTTAATAAACTACAAATTTTTACCCCATGGAACTTTATAAAAATGAAAATTATATATATAAATTCCTAAATATATAAATTTAATCAAATAGAATCCCCTAGAAAATCATATGTAATATTTAAGCTATAATGGGATCTAGATCCATCTCTATAAAACAAATGTATCTTTATTCTTGTGTCCACTGGATGCATCATATGAAAGGGTGAATTTTCAAATAATCCCTTTATCTAATATATAAATTAAATATAGAACATAAGGTATGTTAATCTCATAAATTCTACTTATATGTTCTGAATTATGAAAGTATAGACTGGCCATGTTAATCAATAAATCAAATGTTATTCCCCTTTATGGATGAGCACATCATATTCTCCTCATCCAATAAAAAATTATATCATGTGTATAATCTAGGTATGGTTATACACTTCCATAGTCTATCCCAAGAGAGGTCTTAGATTCCATTCATTCCATATGAGAGGATAAAATCCATCTGATTTAATCTCTGACCAAAAACATGATCAATACCATACCCAACCACCCATGATTAACTAATCCTAAAGGATTGCATAAGAAACCTATCAAAGTATCAAGTTTATAATACTAGGTATATCACTAACCTCAGTTATTGGTAAAGGAAACTATGAACCATGCACTCATAGTTTACCAACACAATATTATATAACACCCAATGTGGTATACTTCATGGGTCTTCCAGTGAAAAAAATATGTTTTGTGCCTCGTGGTAATATATCTTATCCTAATATAAGAATATTACTCACAATAACTTTAAAATATTTTCCCAAACAATAAACCTCCATGATGAACATCAGTTAGGGGTAACTCAATTGCTTACTTTAAGTGGTCAATTATCATTTCACTTTAATAATATATATATCCAACAAGAAATAATGATAAGGTGGAGAATATATTTTTATATAAGATGATACATTTTACTTTATTAAAAACATTAATAATACATCACAAAACCATAAATTATCACACGTATTATCATGTAATATATGATAGAAATCTGGATCAGCCTAATATTTTTTATACTGTAATGGTTTTGCTAAACTGATTACATCTCTATGTGGCTACCTTCATATCTCTATGTAAAAATATAAGAACCCCCACCCCATTCCCTATTAAAGTCCATTATTGATTAACAACTATAAAAAAAGTAAATTTGAAAAAAAAATTATAATTAGGAATCATATTATTAATGAATGACTATTTGAACATAGTAACCAAACTCCTTAACTTCACAACATAAAATGTTATACTATTAATAACTTCTATTTTATACTTAAATATTTTTTAAGTTCATCTCCATCATCATTCTTGGAACCTATTCAATAAAAAATTACCTTGAAATATTGTGGTAACATACAAAAATGTTTAGACTAATATTTTACTGATATACCCTAAACCCATTAAAATATTTAAGTTAATTTTACTTTGTATTTTGACTATTATAATAATTAATTTATTAACTACGAACTTATCAAAGTCCAAACAGAGTCTCATGGGTCTCTTAAGAATTGCATTCTTTAAAAAATATTTTTCAAAGATACACAAACTCTTTAATGTTAGGAAAGAAATCTTATTTCCTTTTAGTTTGAATATCTGAAAAGTAAACAACTAATATCCATATCTTATATCGTATTCTATGTGTTTGGATCATTAATATGAAAAGAATAATTATCATTGAGAAATATGCCACTAATGGTGGGATAAAACCCTTATATTTTAACAAACAATAGATAAACTCATTTACTTTATTTAAAAAAAATTATCATTTTATCCTTTACAAAAAATTTATATAAAATGATAAATCATAACCATATAAACCATCTCATTTTATTCATAATGACTATATATTAACAAATTTCTTTTATCATGGAAGGGAAATATGATCAAAAAAATTCCTTTATTTAGATCCATATGAGCTTGATATTTTCTAAAACATCTAAGTTCATGATTTATCAAACCTTTAATTCATCATTTGAATAAAAACTATAATATTCATCAATTTTTCCCTAATTTCAAACTCCTTCGTATTTACAAAACCTATAAAACATACTATTGGTTTTATATATCCTTCAAAATAAAAAATTATTTAAATAGCATGAATACCTAGCATGGAAATTCCATGGATTTTATGTAATCCTTCAAGTATACCATGTAATTATATCATATGGGAATATTACCCTCCTTCTTGAATCTTTATTTAGGTTTCAATTACCTTAGTTGGATTCTTGAAGAATCATTATGGGAATCTCTAACTATCTTTTCTTATTCTAGTTTTAACTCTTATCCACTTATACTATCAGTATAGTACCAAGAACTATAAATCTCATACCCAGTTCATTTATCTTTAAAAAATTAGAATATAAGGTAAAAATCTATTGAAATCATTCACATTGTTGGAATATTTCAAACAATGATTATAGAATGAAATCAATAACTGGCCCAATCCATAGAGTATACGTTCAGTCTCTCCAAGTCATTTACAAAATCAATAATATTTAATAAAGGAATTTAGACTAAAGTTCCTTTAGATATATATTGTGTATAATACCTTTGAAACCTTGAGTTAATTGTTCTATAACTCCCATAATAATCTATATTAACATGTTAAAAAATGTTAACATAGTGTTTCTTAGGAATTAGGTACTCTAATACATAGTATTTAAATTTCTATCCTAAGAATTATTTTTATGTTTCTATACCATTCTAAGGAGTTTCTTACATTAATATTCACTTTTTCTATAGAATTCATCTAAAATTAAATTTTATATGATGACAATTCTACTTATCAACAAAAAAATTTTTTATCATATGAGTATCATTTTTTACAACCATTTAATAAAAAATTTATTAAATGTTCCCCTACTAAAATTATGACCCCTCTTAAATATTCTATATCCATTTGTGGTCAAATATCCATATTTCACTAATAAATGAGTTTGCTTTAGTCTTTATCTCAATATTTAATTATTTAGGTTGTCCATCATGCCAATCATATCATATATAACTCTTGGATAGCTGAGTGGAAAAAAAAAATTCATTAAATTATATGGATAAACTCAAAACTATTCACTTGGTATCCTTCCTAAGGATTTCCTATCAAAATGTAACCAAAATAACCTTCCAAAAATGAGGCACCTAACTCTAAGGGTCTCCTCATTACCTTCTTCCTATAAACAGGATAATTCAGTGGCATTCAGATTTAGTATAAAACTACCTAGTTAAATGATCAAGATATTAAAAAGTTTGTTATTTTGAAGGAACATAAAAATTATTATTTTTAAGGGGATTTGGACAATATTATCTCATGGTATTACCAAAACATGTATGTATGCTTCTAATGATTTAGTTTGGAATGTCATTACCATAACTAAATCGATATGTCGAAACCATATTTATATGTGACATTTTACATAACTCATATCTTGTGTTACTAGACCAAATTGAAATCCATTTATATTCATAAATATCTAAATCATCTTATGAATAAGGAACAGAATACCCTTTCATGAAAATACTTTTAATCATATGTAATTAATAATCCCTGTATGAGTAATCTTATAGTGAATGATATTAAACCCAAACTCTTATAGATAATGAATAAGCCTCCAAGTTTGTGATAATTTTAAACCAATATTCTTTTATCCAAGGGTGCATTACTCAAGAGAGACATAAATTACATCATAATTATAACACCTAATATGTATAAATTTTAATTAACTACTTAATGCATGATCATAACTCAATACAAGACAAATTCAATGTAGAAAAAATATAAATCAATTATCATCCTCAGCAAGTAACTCCATATATGCATTTACGAAAAATTATAGAAGTAATTTAACAATTTAAACTAAATAATAGAACTATTAATAATTTAAATATTTTATATTTATGAAAAAAATGAATAAATTAAATAAATTTTAAAAAAATTAATTTAAATGTGAGATAATAAATTTATGAACAATTCATAAATAAAACAATTATAGACACTTTATAATATATCCATAAATTGTGAACATTAAATAATTAAATAAATATAAACACTTTATATTTATCTATAGTATGAACTATTTCATATTATCCACTATTATGGAATTTACTCAAATATATGATATTAAATGAAATACAAAAAAATTATAATCCAATTATATTATGTAAGGAACTTAGATAATCTAAATATTAAATATTTATCATTATTTAAACCTTGGTCAAATCAATTATCAAAATTTCATGTTGATATGGTTTAAATATTTTTCACAAATAAGGCTTTTAATTTAAACAATTTCAAATTCGTAATAATTATGAAAAAATTATAATTTAATTATAAACTTCTCTAGTATGAAAATAATATTTCACATCGGTATTTCAATGCTATTTTTAACATAACTAACATTAAAATGTATTGATAAATACTTTTAACATCGATAATAAAATAACTAATGTTAAAAGTTATTTGAATTAGATTTTAACATTGGGTAATCCATAACCAACATTAAAATCTTGTAAAAAATAAAATAGAAACAAGTTATCCATATTATTTTGATGTACTTTTTTCATATATTCTAGTACATGTGACTTGTGATTTATTACCATGCTCTATTAAGCAATAAACATCTCTATCTAATCAATTATTTACTTCTTTTTTGCATTGTTTATCATTTTTATTTCATCATTCTCCCTTTTCTAGGGATTCATTCATCTCACTAAAGTTGTGTTCCATTTATATCATTCACGTTTTAATATCATCATATTTTAATATCTATTTTATGCCACACTCTCTCATTTATTATAAATTGAATTCAATCAATTGTTATTTTCTCTCTCTTTGTAGTAAATTTACATCCTGAAACTTCATGCTTTGTAAGTTAAAATTTTAATGTTCAATTTTAAAATATTTATTAAATATTTTTTGGTTATAAGTTGCATTTATTCATTTATTTTTTAAAATATAAATCTTTTTGAACAATTAATTTTCCTAGTATAATTAGTTTAAGATTTATTTTTTGTCATTATAAATTTATTGTGATTTTGGAAAAATTTGTTTTGGATTGTAATTTTCTGTATCTATAATTTTTTATATTTATTAATTTTTTTTCATTATAATTGTTTTGTGGTTAAAAAATTTTGTTTATATATTTTTCAATTATAAATTCCTTTTTAAAATTATTCTTATCGTTATAATTTATTTTAGTTATTATTTTTTTTTATAAATTATTTTTTATCCATAAATTTTTTTTTAGTTATAAAATGTTTGTTATAAATTTATACAAGTTTTAATAATTAGATTTTCATATATTTTGAATGTATGAATTATATATTTTTTAAAATTTTTATATGTTTTAATATATTAATAAATTATATTTTAAATTTTGGCAATTGATGGATCATAATTTAAGAAGATTGACATCATTATTTATTTATGAAATTTACACATTTAAAAAAATTAACATAAATATTTAAATCTATATATGATGATCATTTATTAATTTTTTGAATTAATTTTTATATTTATTAGTTTTAGGATTATATTTTTTGGTTAACAATTCTGAAAACATTATTTTTTTGAAACTTACACATGTAATCATATTATTTTTTTACATATTTATTTTTTTATTCATGGTTTTTACATATTCACTTTTCTTTAACTGTATTTGTTAAGATAATAGATATAATTTTCTTATTGTTATTTAAAAACAATTTTTTTACTTTTAACAACCATTTTATTCTTATATTATGCAAGTACATTGAATTTCATTACCTTTATCTATTTAAATGATTGAAAAAAGGTTGTGGAAAATTTATTGAGGTATGTGTACATTTTTTTATTTTAATATATCTTTAATAATTAAATGATTTAATGAAATTAAACTTTTTTATAAAAATTATTTATACCGATACCGGTGAGTCTCCTAGGTGTGAGTCTTCTTATTCTTCTCAAAAGAAGATGATACCCAGAGTTGGTATATATGGGATTACACAATAACCAAAACTTTCACTTTCTCATGGGGAATTGAGGATATGAATGGAGTTTAATGATAATAATAACTCATGTGGAATATATTTAAATAAGTTTAGGAGTTAAATTTCCATGAATATTCATTATAAGATAAACATTTTATATCTTTTTTGGAATATAATCAACAAGTCAGCAAAATATTAGTTGTGGAAGTGTGTAACAATAAAATATCTCAACTAATTTAATTTTTTTTCCAATTCTTCAAATATTATTTATTCCAAAAATCTAAAATTTATTTTATTCGATTACAGAGGAAATTTTACTTTCATGAAAGGAAATAAATTAAGAATAGGTTCCAATATTTTTCTTCAGTTAGATGGAAATATTTTAGAACCAAATTTAACAAAAGTTTATGTTTTTGGGGGGATATGAAATGAAAACCCATGAATAAAGCTTTGGTTTTTAGATGCAGATACATGGGAACTTTTTATCACTAGTTGAAGGTAAAAAGAATTTATGGTGATAAAATTATTGTATATAAAATCAATTTGTAAAATTATTTTCTTTTTTTCACATAACTTATTCTTTTATTCTTATAAAACAAACCACCATGAGATTTCAAAAATATATCCAGTTTAAAATGTATATCCTCATACATTATCACATAGAGGTTATCATTTACTTGATGGGAAAGTGATTTTTGAAAAGTTTAAATCATTGAGATCTTTTTCCAATAATGGATCTAAAAATGTCAGGTTAAACCCTTTATTTCCCCAACCTAACATGACAAAATAGAAAAGGGTAGGGATAAAAAAAAGTGAAAGTTTCTTACAGATCCATCAATATAAGTATTTGAGAAAACTATAAGAAATCATTGATAATTTTTATAGAATATTATTATTATTTAAATTGATCACTAATATGTCATTTAATGATTCACTTATTGAGAAATTAATGAAAGTAAATTTTATACCTAGGGTTGGATAGAAATTTTAGCTACTACTTTAGGAAATCAAGAACACCCAGTCTTCATATGAGGATATGAGGTGGGTTTTTGTATTAGAAAAGTTTTTGGTAGTTCTAGTATGACATCAAGGGAGAAAAAAATACAAGAGAGAAATAACATCAAAGAATATTAAAATGAATACATAAACAACCATACATAATTTTGAGCCTGATATTATACTATGAGATTCATGTTGTGTATCCCCATGTACATATTGTCACATAAAGAATCATACATAATTTCAGAGATTATATACATCATCAACTTATGCATATTGGTCAATTAAGAGAAGTGGTACATTATATTTTTAACCCTACTACTCTAGTATTGTTACTTACCAAGGAGGAGACCAAAGTTAGATATAGCATAGGTAATTTTTTACTCTTTCCAACAAGCCTTCTTCTTCCACTGACATATGATGTATGTTTTATTTTTAATTTTTATTTATATTTTATTTCAAGTTACTTCTAATGTTTTATAACATTTAACTTAAATTAAAGTATCTAAAATCAATATAATATGTGAAAGAGAAACAAAATTTATGAGAATCAGCACATTTGGATACATAAAAGGTTATTTATGGGCTAACGCAATTAAATCAAAAAAATTATATGTTGGAGTTATATAATGTGTTTGAAATGACCGCTAATATATTTTAGAGAGACTATACATTAAGAATATTTCAAAATGATATCATTCATCTTATTAATGGTGAGGGTCTCTCTGTACTAGTGTTTTGGTTATTCATCATGTATGAAAATTTATATATGAGTTTATATTTCCTAAATAAATATATCTTATAGTGACTTAATTTATTAATTATCTAATTTGGTATCTCTATTCTCTTTGAATCCAAAATGTGAGAGTTTTTATTTATGGTTTTAAAGATCCATAATATAATTCAATGTTTGTTTCATATCTATGTAATGATGTTATAGCTCATTAAATATGTGAAATTTTTGAAAATATATTGATTTTTTATGGTTTTCCTCCATTACTTGATAGGTAAGAAGACTATTTTTAGGCCCCAACCTGATTCACCCAATAAATAGTAACTATCCTGGTTGGAAACATGCCCTCAAGAACATCTCCCTATACGCCAGGGGATACCGACTAGCAGTGAGGGTCTAAAGGTGGTATAATGGGGATACTATACCCTATTGATCAGTACTAAATACAGCATATGAAAAAATAAATGAAATTTATTATAATATAATCATAAATGACAAGAAATAACAAACATGAATATCTCACATCCTAAGATCCATACCTCTCATGGTTCATGCACATAGTTAGATAAACCATGCATAGAATATTCTCTTGGCATTGTCTGATGCCCCCATGCAATGCACAGTTACGACACGTGATTATAAAAACTCTATTTCAACCATGTGACTCTCTACATAGTTTTGAACCATAGTGAATGGTTCCCCAAAGCCACCTCATGGTTTTAAAAAACTATAATCCTTCAAAAAATATGCCATATGATTATGTGACATTGTAAGTACTAATCGCTTTCCAATTGTGTGCTCAAGCCTGTCTCTCCCAAAACTAATAACTTAAATACCAACACTCCTAAACATCTTCAAAGAACCCAAAATACCTCTCAAACATTAAACCACATCCAAAATAAACAATTTAAATAGTTCCAACTCTCAAAAATTACCTTTTAAAGCTCAATTTAAGATTTATAACATCCACCAAAGGAAAACTCACATTCCTTTGGAAATTTAAACCCATCTGAAACACGAGATCATACAACCTATCCACCTTAGAACTCATCATCACTAATAAGTAATGATGGATATCAAAATGAACTACCCAACCTTCTTGGGTTGTGGATTTCCAATCAAATAATGTTTTTCCATTTATAGATTCCCAATGCACCTTCAGCCCCCATTTAAAGCCTATGATTCTTAAACTAGTAAAACTATATCTAACAATTGTATCCATAAAGGAAATAATAATAAAGTTCATGATAAATCTTGTCTAACCTAATACACAATAACATATCCTTCCCATTTGTCGACATGCATAAAGTGCTCCTTAAAATAAGTTTTAAACCTTAACGACCAATTCTGAGTTATGGAACTTCCACCGTCGAAGTTTCCTATTAAAACATGCCATTAGTGTCCTAGAGATGCTCCTATAATGTTCATAATTTGATTAAAATAGTTGAATCCCAATCAAATATGTTTAACCAAGTCATGAAATCTCTTATTAGAATATCCATGGATGGCTCTTAGACTACACCCATGTCTTCCCAATAGCATGCATGATGTGGTTCCTCATTGGCTAGTTATGTCTTCTCAAGAAGACTCAAGTTGATATGACTCTAGCCAAATATTTGAAAAAACCACTCGATATCAATAGTAAACACATTTGAAACCATATTCTAATGCCTTTTATTCAAGGTATCACACGATCACTTTGAGCAGCCTCACCGAATCTATAATCAACTTATAGTAACGTATTCTGATCAAGCCATCTCTTGGTCATTTATGTTACCATGACATAGCATGAACACTACCGAAAACCCCAATTCATCCTCCATGAATCATCACATGATAACAACCAACTTATTCCAACTGAAACTAAAGTGTAACCTCAAAATAAAACTACTAGAGTCCAAATATATAATCTAAGGTGTTTCATAACCCAGAGTTTAATAATTAATTTTCAGTACATAGCCACGAAGTCTACAGATAAAAATCACTTACCGATCCAATAGAGATCTAGGTCCATGTAAATATTCAAGAATAAAACAGCTAGTATATTACCTAGAATTTACCAAGAAATCCAAATGAACATTGTTCCATTTATCTAATGTAATACAAGAGCCCAGACAAACATCTAATGATGGGTCTCAAAATCCCATGATCCTTCCTACAAGAGGGTCATAAACCAGTAACTAACATCCTACTCCCTACATTAGAAGCATCCAAGTCATCATACCAATGATCGAAAATTCTTGTTACCATATCCCATACTACATCCATCTTTGGACATAACAACAAGCATGTCTAAGAACCTTCTCAATCCCAAGCACTAATGAAAACATCATTTCTTTCCCATTCCAAAATTCAGAGAGTGATTCCCAAGGATTTTTCTAAAATTCAACTCAAAACAAGGTTCACCATCCTCAAAAGACAAAATGTGTACTCCCCGCATAATGAGTTACCTTATACCGCTCCTCGAGCACAACTCATAAGGAGTATCTCACATCACATTAAAGAATAAATTTAGGTAGATCATCATATAGATGAAACTCTTCCAGCATACTTAATATGATGTCGAGATATTGGGCATGATCACCTGTAAACTAGGAATACACTAATACTCCATCAATAAGAATTTTTTCTCTCCTAGATCCATGATCACATCAACTAAGCCTTATATTCATTCATCTAACCCCTAACACCACATCTCCTGACCATGTGTGCCAAGGACTAGTCATGGGTTAACTTTATTATGACACCCATTTTAATTAGAATTTATCCCCCATCACAGGGTCACTTATTAATGTTTTTAAAAAGCTCTAGGTCTCCATGCCCTCAAGCATCATATATTAAATTGTCACTCCTCAACCAACACATATCCACTCGCTAAAATTACATATCAAATGTTTCCATGTAGGACTGTTGTGAACTAAACTCTCTACTAAAATGTGTATAAAATACCATACCACTTGGTTTAAAACCTGACTCAAACTCTTAGGGTTTGTTCACTAACAAGGACAATATAACATTAAAACACAACATGATGGTTTTTTACCACACTAGAGGTTCCCTTATACATCCTCTTCAAAATCAGGCACCGTACCTATTCCATGATTTATCAAATGACCACCCACCTCATAGAGTCATTTATAAAATTAACATATCAACCACACCATCACTAGTCAATAAGGAAAAGAAAAAAAACAGTACTTCCCATCAAATCCTATCTTGATTCCAAAGAACCCTAGGTGATTACTTGAAAACCATAGTCATTCTCATGCCTAAATCATAAAACTCAATCACCTTCTACACATAGGTCTCGAAATGAGCATATTTCCAAGATCATCAACTAGAAAAGAATCCATAGACCTCAGGACAACCTTTCTTATAGGATTACCTTCACTAAATCAATGTTGTTGACCCTTAAAGTTGTATTTAAAACAAAGGACCTCTATGTATCCCACCTATCCCTACTGATCACATTTTAAAAAAAATCCACAAGGTCCATCTACTTAGACCTAATATATCTTAGATAAAAACCATATCCCACTTAGTGGTCACAATTACACTCCTTCCAATACACCTGTAAACTCGATCTAAAAAGGTAAAACTATAATTTGGTAAGTATATCATCAAACAACATGGGTGAAAACCTATCAAAAAAGTCATAATAACATCACCTACCAAGCATCAGCCTACCAAGACATAATCCTCTTTGAGTATCCCCTTAGGGGATTCTTCCATGGATAGACTCAATTATTAGGAAAAATATAATAAACTAACACTCATAAGGTATTTTCATAAGGCAATACCCCCTCAAGGATCAACTTACTCGACAACCACATGATTAATTGAGGTGTCATTTCATTATCTAAGAGTACTACCCAACTCAAATGATCCCACAAATGAAACCTAAATGGAACATATAATTTGATATTCTATGTAAGAATTTACTAATGCTTTTATCCTTGAGGGAGCTACCACCAGGGGATAACCCCTCACTTACTAAAGGAAAAAACTAAAGTTCAGCCTTATATGAGGTTTCAATCTAAAAATACCATTAGGGATTTATTTAAATAATTTCATAAGTTTAGGTTTATTTTAAATATTTAAGAGGTGCAAACATATGTAATGTCAAGTTAAATGAATAAATAAAATGTTTCTAAAACTATAATTAGAACTTTATTTAGCTGATCCCATGTTTTATTAGGAATATAATCTCATAATTTTCTTTTAAAACCATTATTTATTTATTTTTTAAGTTCTCAAAACTAGATTAGTTAAAGAAAATGTCATTTCAAAGGTATAGAGGAAAAGACTCTTATGTTTTAGCTTGAATTTAAATTAACTGACTCCCCATATCAATAAATCTTAGAAAGAAGGTAAAAAAATATTTTATCAATTAAAGGGGACTAGTTAGGTAATATTACACAATGCATTTATACAACATCATATGAGTGGATAATGACATTAAAATACCCATCCCTATTTATCATAAACATACCCCCCAAGGTGTTAAGAACCAAGGAATATAAAGATAAATGCGGCCTATAAGGGTACCATAATTGAAACTTGGGTTCATTTATATGGGTCGCCTCTTCCAATTTATTGAGGAAATACTCTATAAATTACAATTGGAACCCCATTTAAGTAAAACCCAATAACAGTTGATTTATTAAAGATTTTTCACACCCTTATTGAGTTTATCTCATAGGAATATAATGTTAAAACTCACCCATAAGGTCCAAGTGAAGAATATAAGGATTTAGTTATATGGTTAATCATTCCCAATTTATAAAAGTACCAGAATTTGTAAGTTGAAATTGACACATAATTTAATGGATATTCCTAACTAATAGTTTGAATTTATGAAAACAGTCTAATTTCTAACAATTTTTCAAAATTTAAATTTAAAATTAATTTCATTTATTTAATGAATTTATTGTTGGTTAAATATAATTAAATAGTAAATATATATAGGAAAACATCATTTAGGTTGATATAAACACTTTATTTAACTGACCATATATCATGACCACAGTGATGCATGTTATCATAGAGAAAATAATACATGTGAACATTGAAAGCTACTACATGATTAGAGAATACAGATATAAAATGAAATAAATCACACAAGTATGTATAAAAATAAGAATACTAATGACATGTGAATCCTATATGCAAAAAATAATGTATGAATATACTTCATCTCTTTCTATACCAAGCTAAGAGGTAAATAACATAAATCTATAGCTAGTATAAGTACATCAATCATTCAAGGTGAAATAATAATCAACTATAATAATGATCATCTTGAACTATACTCTCATCCTAGGAAACATTATCTTTACCTAATATGTTGGTTGCCCATTCCCATACATGAGCTATTTACCAAGTGTAAACACATTTCTAAACTCATCTCTACTAGACCAAAATACTAAGACAAAGAAAAACAAATCCTTTTATACCACTTTGTCACATCCTGGCCCGGTTCACTCAATCAACAGTAACCTAACAGGTTGGATACATGGCCTCAAGTGCACCTTCTCATACACCATAGGCTTCTAACTAGTAACGAGGGTCTAGAGATGAAACTATGGAGACAATATTCCCTATAGATCAGTAATAAATAAAATAGAGGCATAAATAAATGAAAATTATTATAAGATAATAATAACTGATAAGCAATAATAAATTGATAACCAAAAAAATATCCAACTATGAAACATCATATAATGCCATAAATACAAGGTATTCGGGATACTGAAGGTAAAATATATGAGAGGTGTAGACTTTAAAATGAATGAATAAATAAAATACCCAACTTTGGTAGGAATCCTAAGTACATGCTCAGTCCCCAGCTCCCATGTCAAGTCCTATTCCTTAAAGAGTAGCAACCAGAAGCCCAATCCAAGATCCTGACTTATAATCAAGTAATCTGTTTAGGTACCAGATGATGACCCGAATAGGGAGTGAGTAGAACTTAGTAATCCACCACAAATGGTGTCTAATTAAATCCCATATGTGAATATAATATAATGCAGTGTGTATATATATCAAAATTAAATCTATAAGTAAATATAAGCTAGGTCGAGCTCAGGCTCTTCAAGAGATACCTGTCCGACTCTACCTACTTTAACCTAAGCTAAAAATTCAAAGAATGTGATATCATACACACACACACACACAAATATATATATATATATATATATGATTTATAGTGAGAAATAAAGGTATATGAACAAGGATTCCATGTATAATGATGATCACATGGGGTTTCATAACTAAAAGAGGGTATCAACCCGAGCATATAATTCAAGAGGGAATGGAACATCATGTCCAATAATCTTAAATAAAATATAAGGAACACCTTGTATAATAATTTCAATAAATAATAAGAAATATCATGTATGTAAACAATAAGGAATTTCATGTCCTACGATTTTAATTAAATAATGAGGAACATCATGCCCTATGATGAGGAACATCATATCAAATGATTTCAATTAAAAAATGAGGAATGTTGTGTCCTATGTGGAGGAAATTCATGTCCTACATAACTTAACCCTTCATAATTAATACAATTTAAAATTCCTTATGATCCCATTCAAGGAATTTTTTATTGAAACCTATGTTTTTCTCAAGGAATGCCAAAATTAACATGAATGTTGCATTTAATATTTAAACATGGACCATGGGAAAATACATTACAAATTAAAATCCATTCTAAAAATAAGTATATTCTAAGAGATTATAAATATAATTTAAAAAATCCCATTTATTTTGTTTCATTCCCTTTATATTTATAAATAAAAAGGGTCCAAATAAGTATTTAACATTTTTACAATTCACTGAATTAGTACACTGCTTCTACTAACTAGTGTTAAGCTCCACACACCCTAAGGGTTTCTTAATCATAATAAGATAATGATATTTACAAGAATTTATTCATGTGGTGGTTATTCTTGAGTTCATTAACCTCCAACCATGTCAAAGGGTCAATTGGACGTCATGGTTATGGTCTAGGAAATTTAAATTTTGAATTATACATTATTTTAGAAACCCATAAAAAGTCTGCCATACAACATTATGTTTCATTTCATAAATGATAAAAATTTAAGGAAAAGGAATATAGACCACATATCTTATACTAATGAATCTTTACTCATCCATTATCATCCTTTGATTTGAGCTAAAATGAGAGAAATCCAAGAAATAGAAAAACACCCTAAAAATAGGGAATATTAGCTCACATAATTATAACATTTCTATAAAAGAAGGAAATAGAGAAAGGATGTAAGAGGAATTATAGACCCTTATATAGGATTTCAATGCATATAAAGGTGATCAAATTGTACTAATAATAAATTAGATCTACTCATGGAAGAGGGGGGATATGTGGGTGTGCATATAGAGGCTACTACTCAAATGGGGGAAGAAATAGAGTAAACCCCAATTTAATGTCAGATGGAAAAAATGATCATTTTTATTTTTTAAGAGGCTCATGGTTAGGAAACATAGTTAGTAAAATTGTACACCAACCTTGTATCTCCCACTACCAAAGAGCCACATATCGCATGGTTCATGCCCACAGTTGGAAAAACTATGCACAGACCCTTCCCATAGCACTATCTAAATCCCCCATTTGTGTCATGGTTACAGTGCATAATTAAAAAATGTGTAACCACATTTTTTGTTCTACACCATCTCTCATTATTCCCTAGATTCGTCATATAGTTTTAAAAAATTCTTCTTCTCTACAAAACAGGACACCTGGTTCTACTACACGACTATCAATAAACATGTGCCAACCATGTGCCCAAACCTATCTCCATTGAAAATATGATTTCAAGGTAAAATTCTCTTAAAACTCAACTAGGAACCCAAGGCACATCTAAAGTATTGAAAAATATTTAAAAACAATATTTTAAACAGTTAAAACTCTCAAAATTACCTCTTAAATCTTAATTTAAGATTTATCCATTCATTTTGATGGAAACTCAAATTCCTTTAGAAATTATTACCCATATAAACATGGGATATTACAACTATAATATAATTATTCAATATTATTCATTATAATAAAATTAATGTCAAAAAAATTATATTTTAGTAGTCAGTGGATGTTATTTGTATATTTCCAGCATAAATTCATAGCATATTAGTTATTCTCTTTACTAGGTAGATTTCAAGACAGTTTTAAAAACATGATGAATTCATAAGTTTTATTATATTAGGTTATCTTTTTAATTATAATGTCACATTGGTATATATGTTTTGGTAATTCAAATATGAATTTAGTGGTAATGAAAAGGGTTTAAAAATTTACATGGGTTAATAAATAATCCTAACAAATTTAAAAATATTAAAGTGTTGTTAAATAAATTTTATAATAGTTAATACTTTTTTTCTAACATATATAATTTTTTTTTTCAAAGTTTTGTTTCATAACCATGATGTTATCATTAAAAAGGAGGATGTTAATGTGCTAATTATATTTAAGTTTCATTAATGAGATTATCAAGATTGGAATGATGATATATTTTAATCATTTCAGTTCAATTATAACTCTAAACTTTTTCACCAATATGTTATATTATTTATTGTATAACATTCACTATTTTAATTTGTTTTTTATTATGTTACATCCGATATGAAACAAGAATTAAACCACATTCAAATATTACTTGAAAACTATTTTGTAGGTATGATTAATATTTATATATACATTTAAAATTTGAATATATCTTTATTTTTTTGTGGATAAAGTTTAAACAAAGTGTATTTTTTTGTGTATTTCCCTATTTTTTATTATATTATACTATATTATATTGGTTTTTATAATGGAATTTATGTTGCAAGTTTTGGGTTTTTTTATTTTATAATGTTTTAAAAAAAATGAGATTTTAACATCATTTTCTTAAACCAACATTTAAATCATGTTTCAACATAAGGTATTGTATAAACCAACAATGGAAGTGTAAAAGAAAAATCCATTTTCGCACTTTTAGTGTCGATTTATGCAAACAAAACTATGTTAAAACTCCTAAAAATAAATTTTTTTAACACTTTAAATGTCAATTTTTATATAAAATAATGTTGAAAATATTTTAAAATTCTAGTTTTAAATAACAGATGCCAAAAATATACTTTTTAATATAAGATGAATCCACATCATTTTATAACTAATGTTAAGACCCTTCTTTCCACCAGTTCTCTTTTATATTTTTTGTCTTATTTTTTAATTTATAAACACTTTATAAATTAATCATGTATCTTTCATATAAACATTTTATATTTAAATTATAAGGAATTTCATATAAATTTAAAAAGGTATTAAATATTAGAAGCTTATATTACAGAATATTTATTAAATAAATGTTTTATAAACATTTAATTAATGAATTTTAAACACTTTATAAAAAAATAATTTATAAAAATCTTTATAAAATAAATATATATTCCAAAATACCAATTTTTAATTAAAAAATATTTTATTAATTATTTAATTCAATTTAAAATTTAAATTTTGAAAAATAATTTTTTTCTACTATATCGTATTTACTAATATATGCATGTCATATTATATTATTAAAATTACACAGAACATAAACCCTTCATGTGCTATCAATCATGTTTTATGATTTGTATTCGTATCTTGTAATTTAATTTGGTGGTATGTATGACATTAACTTAGTGCACTGGTAGTCATAGCTTATGATTGGCCTTTTTGTAAGAATTACATAGTGGGTGGGGATCTTGGTAATATTAACCCATGGAATTCAAAAAAAATGAAGATTACAACATATGACTTGTATAACATTAAAACCATTGTCTCCTAGTATTTAATTTCTTATCATATATGTTCTATCATATATTTCATTTTATTCTCCATTTTACATATACAAAGAAGTGTTATCACTGGATATGACATCCCTATATTGTACACTATTTCATATTAAAACAGATGGATTTTTATTGGATCCTATTCTATGATATCTCATTTTATATAATTCTATACTATAATAGATTAAAATGTCAAATATATTAATACAATCCACAGTTCTAGAATTGTATTATATTTATTGATATCTATTAGATATCCATTTTTCAATAGAATATATGTATATTATCCCACGATATCTATTATGGAATACATGATTTCATCATTTTAAAAATTATTTCAAGAATTATAAAGCATGGTGAAGCTCTAATACCACGAATTGTGAGATCAAATGTCTCATATGAACACATCTAATATGACATCCATATAAACCTATCAAATCAATCTATTATCCTAACTCTTTAGGATATGAAACTCTTTTCATTGAAAATGGATCTCTTGAGTAGAGATCCACACTTCATCACCATTCATATATGAGATTTCCCATAAATCAGTCAACTCATTACCCATTAATCAGATACCACTGATGAGTTTATAAGGATCAAACAACACAAGATCACGGTAGATAAAGTAATTCACAGCCATATGTCCCAAGATTTCATTATGTGAAACTCAAAACCATGTATTAAAATTAAATAAAGAAATTGTGTACTGTTCATATATTAATCCTCTATTAATATCTTCACTATAATTGTTTGATGAAAATCCCTTAGAGGTAGGCAAAAACAACTCACTCCTCCATGATATAACCATAAGATATAATGAATCACCCAATGCTTGGGGGGGTTTTCCTCACATCCATGGTATTCTAGTTACTCCCCGAGAAAAGGATAATGGAATAAGAAAGCATCGACAGAGTGATAGAATCAATAATCGATTAGGTGGGATGGAACCTTCACTAACCTAGGGGGAATTCCCACTTATAAATCCCTCAAGGATGATCCTTGAGTGATAATTCAATAACTCATACTTTACATTACATATAAGTTAATTCTATGATCATTAATTCATTCATCACATGAATCCATTATTTAATCTCTATAAGTTATATACTCACTCACTCATAGTTACAAATTTTTATAAAAATAATAGAGAAACCATCAATTAAAAAACACAAGGGGTATTAAATGTTAGATCCCGAATGAATCTCTACAAAAAATGATCATACACTCTAGGAAGAGATATGTGGTTATAAAATATTTTTTATATCATCTTAAATCCCTTTAAAAGAAAGAATATTGACCACCATGTTCCCCTCATGCCACATATGTAAAATTTTCACTTCTTACTCTAGTAACCCACTTCAAGATATGATACAATTTTCAATGGAATAATTAGTTAGAAGGAGACCTAACTAGAATTTTTACATCAAGGTGAAGTCATTTTCCACCTAAAACAAATGAAAATTATAAATTCCGGACAATGTGAGTCTGATAATTAGGGTCCATGCCTCTAATATAAGTTATTTCTCTAGTCCATAATAAGCAGTGAAGTGAGATGGAATGAAACCCTACTATCACATATGATACCACATCCCCACATAATTCCTTAGTCATATGCTCCATCCATATTGAGTTTAAGACTAGCCTTAGGTGGATGTCATCTATACCATCTTCCCTGAGGATACTCAACTTCGGTAAATATGCCTATATCTTTTTTGGGATAAACTTATTAATAAATACTAATTTATCCTTATGTTTGACCAATAAGACAACGTCTAAAATAAAGGTCATATCCTTCACTCATAACTCAGGCTAAATTCCATGTCTGTCAAATTGGTTAGCTGCAATTCAAGCCTCCCAATTAATCCAGAAACCTACTGTAATTAGTATACTATAAGCCTAATTATAAATATGAGAAACATAATTATTAAGGAACCCTGTAGATATAAAATCATACAAGGAGCTATGCTGGGTAATGATCCCCATAACATACCCAAGAATGTTCTAAATAAAATGATCTCAATACCCTTTAAAAAACAACTGTATTGTTGATTAGATTATTTCTCTCCCATACTAAACACATTTAGAATCCAGAAACATACCTTTTTATTAGACTTTCTACTACTATGAACTCATTGCTTTTTTTATTTCAAAAACACTTTTTAAAGGAAAAGTGAGAAACCGTAGAACAATAATACAACCACCAAACACCAAAACAAACAAAAGCCTAGAACAAATCACTATGTCTTCCCCACCCTAGAAAATATTTCATAACCCCAAGCCTTCACCAAAACATGACCCTTCGGCAAGCAGTCCCGTGTAGAATTGCACGAGCACAGAACCGATGGCGAAACCATAACCTCTCAAGCATCCAGATCCAAAAGGCCAGGGGTAGTTAAGGCTTTGTGCTTTGATCCCCTTCCATAGCGAACCCAAGTAGTATACTGGAAACCAAACAACACAACCAAACAAATAGCACAAAGATCCAAACCCAGCAAGGTATGCCATAACATTCCTTTCTACCAACCACCCTACCACCAACTTAAACATAGTGATTAAAATTAAACTGGACCTCACTTGATTATGTATCCCTGAATAATTTCCATGATAAGGATGAAACCTGTAGATCAGGTACCTCTATCAACATCCTCTCAAACCCAGATGACAGCTGGTCCCAGACCTGAATGTACTCCCCAACATTGAGCTTCCCTTTGTTGAAACCTCTTACCAGGATTAGGTCATGTTTGTCAATCCATGCATATTTCTCCTCATTGAGAGACACCTTTAGAGATATTCCCATCATCTTAGTCACTTATTCCTTAGATGCATTGATCAATAAGACCTATTTGGTCCCTTCCTCTTTAGAGGTTAGAAGTAGAACCAAGGGGCCGCCCTGATCTCTTACCTTTTGGTGGCTTTGGGTCCCTGAAACCATACTCTTAGCAGTTTCCTTCTTTGCCAATCGAGTCTCCAAAGATGGAGGTAGTGAGGAATAGTCCTTCCTCCCCCTCCTCCTCATGGATCCCTTGTTTCTCTTCAGGTTAGGATCATCATCAGTTGAGTGCTAGTGATCAATCCCCTTGGCCATCTCCATGCAAGACCCTGATCCCTCTCCTAGAGCATTAGGCTCTGAACTCATATCAGCTTCTGAGAGGCTATAAAACATGTTGCACAAAAGTACTGAGTTCTAAATTAGTTTCGGACCACCTTCCTTCCCACTGATTGGAGATGGTTCCACCATTGCCATCTCCTTCCTCCCCTTATCCCCATCCTCGATGCCTGCCTTTGGCTCCTCATCCGCCAAAACAATCGTAGCCTCCTTCTCTTCATCCAGATTCTGATCCATATTCCATATATCCATACAAGAAGCCTACAACACCACCAAATGGCCATCCTTCGACGGTCCAGACGGGTCCTTCCTCAGTCTAGGGAACATCTCCGATGCCAGCGGGTTGATTTGGGTCAAGCCCTTCCTCATCCGATAATCACCAGACGTCTCCTTAGACACTTCACTACAAACCTCTAGACCCCCTCCCTTTTGTTTTTCCTCCTCTATTTGTGACCATTGGGCCCCCGATCTCTCCCAACAACACCATTCTATGATTGGATTGAACGATCCTTCTCCCATCCAACTGTGATCTTACCATTGTCGTCATCCTCCAGCCTTCCCTTGTCCTGAAAACCTTATCGACATACTTCTAGTGAATGGCCCGTTTTGTTGCACATAGAGCAGAAGTCTCTGCCCTTCCCCCTACCCTTCACCCTTACTGACCCTCGATTGCATACATCTGTAGGATGACCCAGGAACTTGCAGGAAGAGCAGAAATCGGTCTAGTTTTCATATACCACCCACTGTTTACATCGGTATTCTTCACCAATTGAAATCCAGACTAAATCAAATGGAGGTCAGGATGGATCCACTTCCACACAGACCCATGGATTAACCGGATGGAAAACAGCCTTTGTATGACTATCAGAGTACAAAAATCTACCCAAGAAGTTTCCAATCATCTTTATAACTGAAGTATTTTGAAATTTTAAAGGTAGCTTTGGAAAAATTACCCAAACCACTGCAGAAGGAGGATCACAGTTCATGTGGAAATCAAATGACCACCTAAAAAATATTTGAAAACCATCATAGCTCCGGGGGCGCTTGACCAGGCTCAGATGAGATCCTCCTCGCATGAGAAAAAAATCATAATGTGGTGATTATCAAACAACCCCATGGTATCCCTCTCTTGAAGATCTCATGAGTGAAAAACAATCCTGTCGAAGGAGTCAACTGAGGGACGCCTTTACCTAAACCGAGCCATGAGGGTGAGATTCATAAGAGTGGTGGATTTCGTGAACTCCAAAGAAGAAATATGATGATTTGGATAGCCATCAATGAGATCCTCTACTTTAGGGATGAGAGAAAACTTCGAAAATGGGGGCAGAAAGTTGGGATTAGAGAAAGGTCAGAAAGTAGGCTCCAAATCCCTGCTTGACGTCAGGGGGCCCTCCCCCGTCGGGGGAGGAGGGACTGCCGCGGCAGCTGCCATTCTCATTGGGAGATGATGACCATCGGAGGAGAAGGGACCACTTCCTTCTAATACCATCTTTTATTAGAATTTCTAATTAGTATAAATAGTTTAGTTGTGAATCCTTCACACTAAGAAATTGTGTTTGGATAAAATATCATTTCACTATAGCCTTTTTTCTCAAGCATTGGTTCATTTTTTTCAAATAGAATGTTTGATCTATAATTTCTAGTAGTGGAATATTCTCAATTTTGAAAAGAGAAAATTTTGTTTCCTTTAATAAACTATAAGACCCCATATATATTGTATAATACAATAAAACATATCATAACAATAATATTGTACTTAAAATATAGTTATGGAGTTCTATATGATTTGGATATGGTAGTGGAGTAATATTTCATACTATACAATATAAGAATATCATATCCTATGGTATAATATATAATAAAACAAATTTATATTGAATTTAGAGAATATATTTGTAGTATCCCACTCTTATGGACCACCTGACTGGTTCCCAGGCTTGCAATCTCTACATGACCTCAAAAACACCTTCTCCTACGCTAGAGGTTGCCAACTAGAAGAGGGGTCTAAGGTGGGATTAAGGGGATAATCAACCTCAATATTAGAGTTAAGACAAAGTAGAATAATAAAATAGAATATATAACAAATACAAAACATAGTAAACATAAGCAATAACAACAATCATGATATAATAAATGTCATATGAAATTATACATTAATGAAAACCCATGGTCATACTAGAACACAATAATTGGTCCAATCACATATATTGAATAAATAAATAAAAGAATTAAAATAAGTATATACTACCATCTCCAATCCTCATTAGATATTGGTATCCACTATATTTTAGTTATCCCACTCAATCATGATATATTGTCCCTCTGCCCTACCTGAACCTATGAACAGTGAAGTCTTCTCGAGAACCTGATCTTCAAGGCTTCCCAAGAATGGTGTAAATAAAACTCTATAGGTAACAATAAACATGGTTCTATATATAACCAGTAATTTAGTGTATGTGTATATGAGATGTTCATCTAAATAAATAAATATTGTTTGTAAGTATAAAAAATTAACCATTGTTGATCCATAAGTTCTAATGTGACACATAAGATGAAATACCTTTTATAGAAGGTGTTTGAGCATCTCTCGGTGCATCACATAATCATATAAATCGATATTGATCCCCAAAACCATATTGTAGTAAGTGAACGCATTGATTCCATGGAGGTAATCCTAGTAAATCAGGTAGTATCTATAGTGAGATGATTCTTATCTCATAATCTATGGAATTTCAGTAGTAACATCAAACATACAGTTAATTCCTAAAGGGATTACCCTAGGAAATCCATATAGTAGCATCAGGCATGTAGAAGATTATTAGGGGATGACCCTTGTCAATCATATAAACCCAAAGGCAAGATTCTACTACACTAATAATTCCAATAATAACTGAAAGAAGAATCTAAGGGGATTTACTAGGGAATTATTATATAACTATATCATAAATCTAGGTTAACCATTCAGGCATTAAATCATATCAAACATAAATTTCAAATCTTGGTTAATCACCCAATAATTCCATATAAAATTTGTATTAATTTATAATGTTTCAAGGGAAGTATGTATCACCAATAATATATCATAAAACAAAATTAATAATGGTTATCCTATCATTATCAATTAATTCGTACTAGGATCACACAATGATTTGAGTTATAAGGTAATACATGCAATCATATATACCAGCTATGTTGTACTAACCCTATATACAGTCCATATATAACTGTGTCACCCATAGAGGTCCACTAAGTCTCATGTTAACATATACACTTAGCATGGGTTCCTTAATCTCAATCTCATATTTCAGGTCAACATCCATCACTCATAGGTCTTATCATCCCTTTATTTTTTTCATAACCATGTTATAATCTCATCAGTAACATAGGAATAAGACATCTCGATCTACTCTTATGGAATGGAAAAACACCCATCCCACTTTCCATGGTCATCCTAGGTTAGACTTTTCACCTAATTTTTCATCAATATACCAAAGTTCTACCCACCCAGGTGCTCATATTCTATTGTGACAGGACTATGTTGGATCATAATAAATTTAAGTTAATACTAAAGGGGTTGAATACTAATTTTCAACTTTTAGAGACAATCTAAATCGATTTTTATTAATTATTGATTCTTTACTGAGTTTTTTGATCAAGATATGAAATGAAACCGAAACAAAAATAAAGAGAATTGATATTTATAGTGTTTTAGATCACTAAGATCCTAATAAACTTGTAAACCTTCTCTACTCCACAAGAAGATTACTACCCACTAATAAATAAACATTTGAAGGTGTGATAACTTGTAACATACTCTTCCTTTGAAAAATACCTAGAGGCACATCACAGGCTTTTACAGGAGACATAAACCTATTATATGACCTGAATTATCATCAGGAGTCGCAACTCAGACTTTCTTTTAGGTAGTGGACTATCCAAAATGGAGAAAACATACTTTTTATGGGAAAACTATAATCCAGACATGAATATATTACAAAAAATGAAGAAAACCAAAGAAAAATAAAACTATTAGATTATCATAAGATGTGGAATATGATGAAACTTGATAGTTATTGATCACTTCAATGGAATAAGGTTTATCACTGAAGTTATTCTGAGATCATAATAAAGGAACATAAGTCGCAGAGTTTTCTTGATCGTATGTGATCATAAATAATTTTGTAAAACCATTGCGCAAAACTTTTGTCTCTAATTGATTTGTATGATGTTTTTTATATTTTTTGATCACATCTCTAATTGATTAAAACTATACCATCATTATTTTAAAGATATTATCATAGTTTCAATAGATCATATCATTGTATGCCACTTTTTAGTAAATAATTATAATATATTAATATTTATTATAACTAGAAAAGTGTGGATCTCATTAATATAGTGTTCACATATTATTTTTGTACTAAAAAAATAAAAATGTTTCTAATATATTCGATAAAGTAAAGGATATTATTTAAAATAATTAAAAAAATCTCCCATAAACTTGTAGTAAATTAATAATTGAAATGTTACAGAAAACATAGAATAAAATGAACAAGAAAAAAATTATAATTTTCATACAAATTTCAATCATAATTTTATTTCAAATTATAATAAAAAAGTTATGATGATATTTAATTATTTTATAAAATAATAAAATAGTTAAAACATTTTAAACATGGATGCAGTTAAACATTTTATAAAAATGACACTAAAACAGTCTATCATAAAAAAATACAGTTTAAAAAGAAGTAATGTAATGACAACATGAGGAACAAGCCTCACAATAGGTATAATCATTATATGCTCGCATGTGGTTAGTATTCTCACCCTGTGTTCATGGTCGGTATGATGGTCATGTGACCCATTTGGTTGTTTGGTTAGTCTAGTTAAGGTGATTTTACTCTCACAGTAGGTTGGGAGGATTCCTCTTGGTAATTATAATGTTTTCTACATGGTAGGATGGTCATCTCTTCATGGTATGTTTACTTACTGCATCATGGTTGGTAGGCTTTCTATCTCATGATAACTTAAAATAATGCATGGTAGGTTTCCCACTCGGTTGAAGCAGTCACGCTACATGGTGTCTTGTATTTTGTTACTGGTGCACTACAAGGGGTAGAATGAGATATAGATTCCATCGAATAATAGAGGCTAATGATGTCTTTCTTAGAAGTGCAGATATAGAATCAAATGATGGTGTCTTGTGTTCATGGTATAAATCATATGAGTAGGGCAGTGGAGAAGAAGCACTGGTTACTCGGGGAAGATAAACAGTGTAGGAAAAATACAAATTTCTTATAATATAAAAAGAATTTTATATATATATATATATATGAATATGTATATATATAAATATATAACCATGTATATAAGAATACAAATTATATATATATATAATAAATTCAAAAATATATAGAGTATATATATTAAAATAAAAAAAATAAATATTACTTTCAAAATAAATAAAAATGAATTGAATGAGATTAAAAACACATATTTCATTATCACTTGAGTTAATAAGATAATAATAGTTTCAATTATTAACAAATGTACTCATATAATTATTATAAAACATTTTACCAAAAAAATAAATTGATTTTATTAGTGTACAAAATGTGAATGATTTTAATTTAATAAGTGATATGACATAATAATTTATCAAAGCAATTATAAAAAAAATCGTAAAAGTATTAAAACCAAATTTTAAATACTAACAACCTCCCCCTTTTGGTAAATTAAAAAATAAAACATTTATAAAAATTTCAAAAACATTCTCCTAGTTTTTAAATTTTATCAAAAAGGAATCATAATAAAATGTTTCTTCTTAAATAGTAATAATATCAACTTCCCATTATTGATGATTAAAAGTAGTATACATATAAGCATATAGTTGAGTAATTATACATGTAAACATATAGTTGAAGTATTATATTGATTCAAATAAATAATTAATTATCATAAACACAAATAATAATCTTCTACCATACCCAGTTCAAATTTTATTTTCTAAAATTTGATATAATCTAAAGGTTTGTTGGAAATTTTAGCCAACTATTTATCAGTTGGTAAAAATTCTAAAGTTATATCACCTTTATTTTGGAGATCCCACAAAAAATGAAATCTAACGTATATGTGTTTTATTCTAGAGGGTTTTAGAGGGTTTTTATAAATTGAAATAACACTATAATTATCACAAAATATTGAAGATTTATCAAAAACTAACTTTAAAAACAAATAATGTTAGTTTAATATATATACTCTATGAAGAGAAAAAACCAGTAGCAATATATTCCGCCTTAGTTGTAGATAGTTCTCCTGGTATTTGTTTGTTATAACTCCATGAATTTAAAATTTTACCTATAAAATGAAACATACATGTTGTGATTTTCTAGTCACGCCTACATCCTCCAAAGTCATAATCAAAATAAGAAATTAAATTAAAACAATTCTGATTAGAATAAAATAAACCAGTACAAAAAGTAACATTAATATATCTAATTACTCTTTTAATAGATTTAATATGAATTTCCTTAGGTTTTTACTAAAATATATTATATAAACATACTGATAACATTATGTTTGTTCTAGATGCAGTGAGATACAATATACTATCTATCATGCCTCTTTATATTTAATATTAAATGGTCGTCCAGATTCATCCAATTCCAATTTGGAATTGGTACTCATTTTGGTTTTTATATGCATACTAGAATCAATCTTAAACTTTTTAACAAGTTCTTTATCATACATAGTATAATTTAAAAAAAATAACATATTTTCTTTTATTAATTTTTAAACCTGGGAAAAAAATTTATTCTACTATTAAGCTAATGTAAAATTCAATTTTCATCAGCTTACAAAAATAATTACGCAATAAATAATTTATTGAACCAGATATTATGTCATCAAAATAAATATTTATAATCAAAATATAATTTCAAAATTTATTAATAAATAAGGTTGGTTCCGCATTTCCTTTAAAAAAATCAGTTTGATTAAAATTGAGTTATTCTTTCATAACATGATCAAGGATCTTGTTTAAGACTCTAAAAAACTTTATTACATATAAAAAACATGATTTCTAAGTTTTCTATATTAAAACCTATGGGGTTGTTTAACATAAACGTCCTCTAAAATTATTCCATTTAAAATGCACATTTCTACATCCATTTGAAATAATTTTATATTTTGAAAATAAGAAAGGATAATAGAATACAAATTGCTTCCATCCTAGAAATAAGAGAAAATTAATCTTCAAAATAAATTCCTTCTTCTTGATAATAACATTTAATGACTATTATTGATTTATTTTAAACTATTTTTTCATCTTTATTAGTAATTTTGAAAAAAACCATTTAGTTCCAATTTTAGGATTATATTTCGTAAATTCAACCAAATTACAATATTTATTCCTTTTAAATTTATTTAATTCATCATCTATAGTATTAATACAATTAGTATCAATAAAAAAATTATCAATACTCAGAGAAACTAATTAAACAAAAAAAGTAGAGTTTTTATATCAAAGTAAAACAAATTTTATGGTTTGTATACTTAATTATACATTAACAAATACTTTTTTAATTAGATGAACTTTAAGTGTTTTCCATTGTTTAGGGTCAATTGGATAAGAGATATTGTCCCCATAAAATTATTAATTCTCATTATATTGTTAATTATATTGGTCATTATCATCACTAAAATTTAATTTTCTAAATTCATCTTCATTTTTCTTTAAAATTGTATTTTTCTTATTATAGCTACTTTTAATAAACATAACATGTAAAGAGTATTCAACAAATAAATTTTTCTTATTGAAAACTCTATTATTTAATATAATGGGAATTTCCTAAAATGTTCACTTCATCACTTTTAGAATCGAATTTTTATAAATTTGATTTTGTAATTAAGATGAAAACTTTGTAACCAAATACTCTAAAATATCCGACTTTAGGTTTACATACTTGAAAAAATTTATAAGGGGTCTTATTTAAAAAAGGTTTAATAAATTATATATTTAAAACATTCCAATTTATATTTATAGTTTCTTCCCAAAAATATCTAGGAACACTAAATTTCATAAGCATTGATCTAGCTATTTCTTGTATTGATATATTCTTTATTAATACCACACCATTTTTTTGTGGTGTCCTAGGGGCTGAAAAATAATATTTGTATCCATTTTCTTCACAAAAATTATCAAATTAAAAATTAATGAGTTCACCACCTATATCAATTATTTTAGATATTATTGAAGGATTATTGAAGTTTTGAATAAGTTTACAGAAATCATAGAACTTATTTAAAGTCTAATTTTTATGTGATAACAAAATAAATCCAAATAAATCTATAGTAATCATTTATAATTAAAAAACCTATTTATTACCACAAAAAATAATAGGTTGTATAGGTTCAAAAGAATCAATATGTAATAGTTATAAACATATAGTAATACTAATATCATTTACATATTTAAACCTTTCATTGTGTTTTTGACCCTTTAAATAGGAATCACATATAAAGTACATACTTATATGTTATTTTGGAAATTATAGAACTTGTTCATTTCTTAAACGTTTTTTCAATAGTCTGAATTTGTCATTACCAATCCTCATATGAAATAGTACATCATCTTCTTATTTATAACCCAAACACTTAACCTTTTTTTAGATTATAGAAAAAAAATAGTGTAAACATTATCTTTTCTATTTGTAGAAAATAAAAGAGATTTATTTTTCAGAACTATGCATTTATCATTTTCAAAAATAAAATTTAATCCATCATCACATAGCTATGATATACTTATTGGATTATATTTTAAACCAAAAACATATAATTATTTTGAATTAATAATAGTTTTAGAAAACCAACTTCACTAATACCATTAATATGAACTTTAGAGTTATCTTTAAATGTGATAAGGATACAATCACATGAATTGAATGATAGAAATTTAGAAATATCATGTGTCATGTTCCTGGAGAATCCAATATCTAAATTCTAGGATTCTTTTAGACTTATAAGGTAGATTTACTAAAATTAAAAAATCAAAAAGGTTGTTTTGGTAACCAGGAAAACTTGGGTCCAACTAGATTAGTTGCAAAAAAAACTTGAATCCAAATAAATTTAAATCATTTTTTAATGGTATGTTTAGAAAATAAATCTATAGAAATGAGAGTTATAGTATGTCCAAATTATTTTGTAAATATTAGTGAATACTCATTGTAATAATTCTCTTTCATTTTACTTTCAAAAGGTTAAACTAAAAATAATTCCTTTTTATATTTTAAATAAGTTATACTTATTTATCCTTAAAGATAAACTATTATAACCAAAACCATTATTTTTTGTTTTTAGTTTCATTAATTAAATCATTTTATAATATTGTTCATTAACTTTAATAAATTTAAATAAATTCTCTAAGAGTTACAACATCATTTTTCAAATTCATATTCTCCTTTTGAATAGTCTCTAAATCTATTAAACTTTCACATTAGTTAAAGAAGTTGTTTTTCTTAATTTTTGATTTTCTTATTTAATGTTCTTACATTCATTTTAAACTTTTTTTAAATCATCCAGAACTAAATTAACTCTTCATTATTGATATTTATCATTCACTACCTGAAATTTTTTAACACTTTCATTTTCCACTTTTAGTTTTAAGAACTTAGAATCATAATTCTCTTTAGATTTTCCATTCAGAGAAACACATATTTTCATATTATCACATTCCATTTTTATTTTCTCATTTTCTTAAATAAAATTATTATTTTATTATTTTTATGTTAGTATGATTTTTAATTTTCCTTAATCTATAATTCCTTAATTCTTTATTTTCTTTAAGAAGTTCTTTACTTTAAAATTCATAGGATTATAATCATAACATGAATCAGAATCAATTTCACTTTCATTTTTAGATAAAGAATTATGATCTATATTACCATGATTAATTAATTGAGTGAAAATTGTATTAGTTAACTCAAATTTTATATGCATATCCTATTCACTTTCAGAATCATTTCTTGAGTTGGAAATGTTTGAGTAGTCCCAAACTCCAAATAGATCTTTCTTTTATTTTCAACATTTTTCTTTATCCTTTATTGGTTATTTGAGTTTTGGATATTCTATACTAATGTGAAATTTTGAAACACTCATAACATGTTAATTATATAATACCATTACTATTATTAGGATTACCTTTTCATTGTAATTTTTAAACATTCTTCTGAACTTCCTTTTTTAACCTTTTTTTCATGAACTTGAAAAAAATATTTCTAAAATGATCCATCTATTTTTCAGTTTCATATAACTCATATTTAAAAGTATTATTGATTTAATAAACATTAGAATTAATGGATATACCTTTTATCTTTATAGACTCCTCGTCAACAATGTTTTTCAACTAAAATTCATACTTCAGTAGAGATATTATTTATTTATATAAGGTATGTTATTTAAAATTATTAGTCTCATTTATGGATACATTTTTTTATTCCATATTTTTATAAGAGATATCATAATTATTTAAACTTTATATGTATTTTATAAAACTTATCCAAGATAAAAAATACCATTTTTAATACTTTTAAATTGATGGAACATCTATTTTAAGTATTCTTCATCTCCCATCTTAAAGTCTTGGTATTCTGCTTAGATCATTCCTCACTTTGTTCTCTTGATCTTTTCATTCCCATAGTGAGTCACTCGAAGTATTATCCATATATTTTGAGTTTTATTACAAGATATAAGTGTCTCCATATCAATATTGGGTAGCTCATATGGCTTATCCAAGATATTCTTGTGATCCATACTTAACTGTTTCAAGTTGGATTCAATTCTCTCTTTCTAGTTATTATAGTCACTTTCATCAAAGAATGGGGGTTTGTGGAATCCATCAACCATTTTCATTGATACCTACCATCTTAAAAGAAATTTTCCTTTTATTCATTATACTATTAATTCTAGGATATCAGGTTTTCACAGAGTTAAAAATAAACAATAGAAAAAATTAGAGACTATAAATATCCTTTTAAGGAATAACCTCCTCTAATACCAATTTTTGGATCATAAGCAAGAGAAATTAAGACTATATAGGGGTTGAATATATTTTTTCATCTTTTAAAGATAATATAAAAAAAATATTATTAAAATGTTATTTAGTGTGTTTTATGTTCAAGATATGAAATAAAGTAGAAATAAAAAAAGAAAGAACAAAGAGATTCATAGTGGTTCGGATCACCAAGATCCTAGTACACTCTTCAGCCTTCTCTAATATATGAGAATATGTGTACCCAATATGAGAATAATTTTTAAATATTTAAGAACATAATATAGACTCTTCCTATTAAAAATACCCATAGGCACATCCCAGTCTTTTGCAAGAGCCGTGAACCTATTCTTTGACTTGAATTTTGATGGAGAGTCACAACCTACACTTCCTTTTAGGTGGTGGAATAACCAGAATTAATAAGACCAACATTTGAATGGAATATCATAAAATAAACATGAAAATATTACAAAGATATAAATAAAATGATAAAATGAATAAAATTATTTACAAAGAAAACCAGCAGATGATCAAAAGATGTGGAAGATGATGAAACGGATGATCATTGATCACTTTAATGGAAAAAGGTTGAACGTTGAAGTTATTCTGTGATCATATAAAATGAATAGAATTCATAGTCATTTTGTGATCATATGAGAGTAGTATGAATTGTGTAACATTATTGTGTCAAAAAGTTGTCTTTAATTGATCGGTATGATGTTGTTTTATATTCCTTGATCGCCTCTCTAACTAATTAGACTCGTATCATCATTATTTGAAATATCTTATTAGAGTGAAAATATTTCCAATCATTTCTTGAAATTTTATAGAAAATAAAAAAAGTAAAATATTAATGTTACCTGTAATTCAAAAAATGTGGCACAAATTAACAAGGATTTTTTTTCATTCTTCTATTACTGTAAGAAACATGTTAAATATATTTAAAATATACTCAATAAAATAAATAATATTATTTCATATAATTAAATAAAATAAAATTTCTCTCATAACCATGTTATAAAAGAATAATTCAAATATTATAGAAAACATATAATATATTAATAAGATAAAAATTAAAATGTTCATAGGAATTTCAATATTAATTTTTATTCAACAGATTATAACAAAGTCATTAATATATTTAATTATTTTATAAAATAATAAAAGTGTTAAAAAAATTAAACATGGCTATAGTAAAAGATTTTAGAAAATTGAAACCAAAATAAGGTTTCATAAAAACATACATTTTAAAAATAATAATGTACTGACCATGTGAGGCACATGCCTCCCAATAGTAATTATCACCATACACTCGCATACAGTCGGTATTATTACATTACTTACACATTCGGTATATTCACCTATTTGACCCAAATGGTCTTGCAGTCGGTATAGGAAAGGTGAATTAACTCTCATAGTAGGTTAGGATGATTTCTCATAGTAAGAATAATATTGTATTCATACTAGGATGATCATATCTTCATAGTAAATTTATATACTACATCATCGTAGGTAGACTTTTCATATCATAATCACTTATAAGAATGCATGTTATGTTTCCCTCTCAATTAAAGGAGTCGTGTTACATGTTGTCATGCATTTCAGTGGTAGTGTGAGAAGATCACATCACTATCTTGGTCATGTACTAAATAGGTGGTTCTATGTGATGAGGTGTCATGTATTTTAAGGTGAGGAGAACTCTAAAGGTTCTTCCCTAGCTAGATTCCCATTAAGCTATGAAACTAGAGATTTAGGTGATCTATAATGAGTAGAATGATCTGGAGCAGTTGTTGAATAGGTGAGGATGACGTTGTCATGCCTGGAAGCAAATATGGAGAATAATATGCTGGTGTTACATGTTCAAGGTCTGAAGTGGATGAGGAGGGCTATAGAAAAGAAGCACTAGTTTCTCAGAGAAGATATATAGTGTGGGTGAAATACACACCATTTATAATATAAAAATATAACCATGTATATAAGAATATAAACTATATATATATGAAATAAATTCAATAATTTATAGAATATATATTTTGAAATAATAAAATCAAATATTATTTTAGAAAAAAAATGAAAATAAAATAAATTACATTAAAAACATGTCTTTCATTATCACATGAGTTACTGGGATAAAAATATTTTCTATTATTAACACATGTACTCATATAATTGGTATAAAACAATTTACAAAAAAAATCCAATTATAATTATTAATGTATAAAAGTTTATATAATTTGAATTTAATAAATGGGTCAGTATAGTAATTCATCAAGAAAATTATAAAAATAAAATGGTCAATGTCTTAAATCCAAATTTAAATACTAAAATAACACTCACCCCATGAAAATATCAACTAACCCTCAATATATAAGGCATATCAAGGGTCCCACATGGATAAACTCTTGGTCATTTATCTTGATTCGATATTTAATCCCACCGGGATGTCACTAAGGGAACCTATTACTAGGGTTACTACATACTATTAATTTCCTTAAATTTAATTACACACCTCAGGTTAAACACATCCCAATGAACATATTTATAATCAAATCCTCATCCATCGGTGGTAGAAGCACCAATTTGGTGTTTAAGGGTTTTTTATGTCCCATGAAACATTGTTTATCCCATACACAAGAATTAAACATTAATTAAAAAAATTATATAATTTAAACCATACAATCTTCATCGGTGATGAGATCTCATATCACACACTAAATAAATAAATTTCATAATTCCATAGTGAAATGTGTAGGAATTTTATACCATATTAACATAGTTATTCCCTTCTAATTTACATTCTGAATGATCTCTCCCATGAACATCCAAGTCCAATAATCCATCTTCCATCCACAAGAAGCCCAAAATCATGCCAAAAACATGTAAATTAATTAATTATAATCAATTTATAATTAATAAAACAATATAAAATTAATTTTTCAGTTTAAAACAATTTGTAATAAATATTTAATAACTCACTGAGTGACCTCATCACACTAAAATCATGACCAAACGCCTGCAGGAGTTCTATGGTGTATTTCTAACACCATCCCTAGAGAAATCACTAATAATTATCCCCTGTTAAATAGCCAAATTTAATTTAATTCAGTAAAAAACTATAAATATATTTATATGGAGACATTACTCAAAAAAATATTGTTCGATGAAGGTGTTCATCATCTTAATAAATCTCAATTCAGGTTAGGAAAAATAAATATCATATCAGTTGACTTCCACAATTCTCTAGTAAAAATCATTGAAAACCCCTATGTTAGGTCACCTAAATTATATATGAACATAAGAGGAAGAAAACATAGTAATTATGAAGGGGGAGGAGTGAAATCACCTTGAATTACTTGATAAATCACTATATGAACACCCTCATCCAAGTAAAATAAAATTAATTGGGAGAGGAGGGAGCTCACTTAAGATCCCCTAGTCTGGTCGCACATGGGGGAAAAGAGGGGATGGGTTTCTTAAAAAACATATGGGAAATTTTTAAAACCTCCCTTTAAAATAGTTGGGTAGGGGAGAAACATAGTTTTCATAATTTTATGATGCACCTCTAGGAAACCCCCTGAGATCCCACAGCATAACCATCTCAATGGTGAGACCCTTTCTTGGAATTTTGGATAGGGACTCCCTCCATTTTACCCCACCCTACACCATGGAATATTTCTTTCTATGTAACCTCAAAATGAGAAAAATATATTCATTGTGGCATGGCCTCCCCATATATTTCTCATAAGGGAAACTCCTAGGTAACATTCCCAACCAAGGCACCATACCCTCCACCCTGTGTATTTCCCTCAATCCCTAGCCCCCCCCCCCCCCCACAACAATCTTTATTATATAGAGGGTCTATCCTCACTATTTTCTACCACACAAAGGCTAGGGAAATGGGTGTTTTCCCATTATTATTTACCAAAAAAGTTACTCTCTAAGGAACTATGCTCAACCAGTGCTCTACACTATCTGACATGGGAATTTCTCCCTCGACCATGTGGTCACCATGATGTGTTCCTCCCTTTTTTGGTGCACCTACATTAAAATCCAACTACAGGTTCACTCAGCCTCACTCTTCCATCCACTCGATAACCTAAAACACCACATGGTTCTTGATATATGTCCAAAAAATATCCCTAAGATGTTTAAATTCATTTAATTATTATTTGAATTATAGTTATAAAAATAAACCACTCACCAAAAATTAAAAATTCAAATTTCCTTTGAAATTCATAAATCATAAAGGATGTGAGTTTTACAACCTCCCCATAATATTACTTATCATTATTGATAAGTCTCATCAGTTCATTAACCATTAACCTGGTATATCCTTGTTTCCTTTCATAATCAACTCATTACATTCTATCCTATAATGTTGAATGAGAATCCTATATGAAACTCTAATTATAAGGTTCAGTATTCATCAAAATTTTCGTCACCCATTCATTAAGAACACCAATACTGAGATAGTGGTCAAATGCACTTATCTATCCTAAAAACCATTGTGTCTTTAACCAATTCATCCTCAAACTCATGGTGGTCCCCATCATAAGTCTCTACTTGTAAAGGATTATTTTAATCCATGATTCTCCCAACCATCAGAATCTCTTATTGAGACACATTCTTAGTAGTTCAATGACATGCTCGGTGTAGTTTCCATCTCATCGTACCAAATCTCCCATTAAAATATTTTTATGATCTCCCTTGGCCAACTATTCCAGAAAAAGGTTTTTTACACCTTCTAACGCACTTTCTCATAACCTGATATAGATTCCTAAAATCTAAAATAAATTTTTTGATCATATAAAAAACCAAACCAAAGTACAAAACCAATTAATGGTGTAATTCTATGGTTGGATCCTCAATCAATCAAATCAGTCCTTATGATATATCCTAATCATTAGTGTATCATTTATCTGATGTACCCTCAAACCTCATATAACCCATCTAGACTAGGTCACACATGGGATTCATCTAATACCACATCTAAATATCAAATAAATTATTCATTTTGTAATCATATGAATCCATATTCATCATCTCATCAACATACTAGTTCCATATCGATTATCCAATGACTAGTCTCATTACACACAAGAACCTACCAACACTGTTTTGTATATTTTCATCCCACAAGCCATCTATTACTATAGGTAATGATTCGATATGACCACCCTAATATTTCCTGATCATTAATAAAAAAACATAAATAATTACCCATTCTCATCACATCAAGAATTCAATCCTCAAATTTTTTTTGAAATTCTATCTAAAACAAGGTCCACACCCCCCCCCCCAATGTCTAGTGGTGCACTCTCGGCCATATGGATTCCCTTATACCCCTCCTAAGATGAAACCTGAATATGTTAAAACAACATAAACATTTCACTCCTCTTGATCCACACTTGTATATATTTCAAACCCTTGATATAAACCATAGAAGGTTTATTCATGATTATATGTGAACATTTATCAATAAAACCTCAATCAACCATCACTATATGAATTCATTAAAACCATCAATCATCAACCTGCACATGACAGCTCACCAATTTATAACTCAAATGGAATCACATGTAATCAGAACACACTAATTTTATTTCATCAAAACCTATGGGTTTACACTCCCATACCACCTACTTTCATAACTCAACTCATACTCCCATGATTCTAGCATCATAAACCTAGGCTCAAATTTCTAAACACCAATCGTGATCCACTCGCATGTTAGTCTCATCTTATCATAATCACTCTCAATTATCCACCTAAAAATCAAAGAATTTTACCCATGATGAGGTATAAACACATTACCAGTAAACTTGGGTGTTATTTCAAAATCAAAAACATTTACCCATGCTTTATTTATCCTAGATCCAACTATCTAGGTGTGAAATATACAACCTCGTCAAGAACAATAATTGATATCAACAGGAAAGTAATCCTACTGATCCTAACCATTCAAACCAAACTTTGATTCCAAAAGAACTCCAAGAAATTTCCATAATAATATCTCAAGGAATGACCATGATTATATTACATACATGATATCACATCACATGCACTGATCTCATAACTGAAAGCATCATTCCATGCTTACCATATCTAAGGAACTCAAAATCTTGGTTAACCCCTCATCATGTTGACCTCATCTTGTACAACACATATTGACCATAATAAACTATTCACTAATATCTTGAGTCACATATTAAGGAAAATAATGTCTCCCACATAACCCACAAACCATGTTTCACAATAGTCATGGTTCAGGGAAAACGCCTATGTATTCCCATCCAAAGTAACTTGAGGAAAATCACATCCCAAAAACACATTCTATAAGGTTATAACATATACATAATATGCATAACATTCCACATCATCCACCTACTATATAACTGATCCTCATTGAGAATTTCCATATGATAATAACCCCTTGATAACTATGATCTAATTGATCAGGGTATAACATTATCAACTTAGAATGATTTATGTCGAGTAAACCATAACCACATGGTTCAGTTAAATAGAATTCCAATATGAATATATATTGGAAAAAAACATATAGATTTTTGTTGAAACATTAAGTAACCAAACCTATTTTCATCAAGAACTAATACCAAGGAATCAAGTGACTATATCAACCCACTAAGGGTCACTATAATTCCCTTACATAAAGGGACTAGATTCTCATAAATAAGGAATATTCCTCTATAGAATCCACCTAAACTTTCATCAATATAAAATAATCCATGGTTCAGAAGAGTGGAACTCTACCCAAAAAATATATGTAAAAACACTATATAAGTTTTTTTTATTCTTTATATAGATAATAACTCGTCGTTGGTGATATCAATCACAAACAAGCAATAATATGTCATGTGAGTCCTACATTAAAATAATGATGCATGTATATAGGCCTCTTGTCAATGGAGTAAGAGCCAAAAACCCATAAATCATAAATTCATGAAACCAATTGTGCCACAAAAGTTGAAATAATAAAATCATAAAAGTATAAACCAATAATAAAAACTCATATCCCTAGAAACATAGAGTTTTTATTAAAAAAATTATTCATAATGCACTAGTATGAGGTCCATCGCAAACTCAAACACATTTTTATGTCACATGTCTACCATATCACAAATAGTAAGACAAAGAATAATCTCTAATACCATTTTTTTCGACATACCACCACTCAAAACCACTCGATTGGTTCCCTTACCGGTGGTCACTATACAAACTTAGGTGCACCTCCCCATACACCATACACTGCTGACTAATAGTGGGGGTCAAAGTTGGTACTGTGTAGAGACTATACCTTAATATCATAGTGAAAAAAAATGTAGAAATAAACAATGGTAATCCATAAGAAATAATTATCTGAGTTCATATAATCAATAAACAAATCATGTTTTAATAAATGTAGTGTAAAATCATATAGTCATGCAGAATCATGGTCATTCTAGGACACAAAAAAGTGATGGACCACTGGCCTGATCACATATATAGAACCTATAAATGAGTAAAAATATAGGGAGAATCTAATAATATCCTTGAGCCCCATCACATCCTAGTATCTATTCTATACAAGTTGTCCCACTTAATCATACAACATTTGATCTCTACCCAACCATGACCAATGAATAGTTAAGTCTACTTATGTACCCAACTATCATGGTTTTCCAAGCAGGGTGTGTGTATAAATTAGTATGGAATAACTAATTTGGTCCCATTCATAACCAGAAATAAATTTTTTATGCATGTAAAACTCTTAGATAAATAAATAAATACAAATCAGAAGAAAAAATAATTAACTATAATTGATCCATTGGTTTTAATGTGACACTCATGATCAATTATACCTACATCAGACAGTCTTAGAGAGTCTCTGAGCATTCCACATAACTGTTCCAACAAATATTGGTCCCCATAACCATATAGCAATAGGTATAATCATTTATTCCTTGGAGGTAATCCAAGGAAATTCAATAGTATCATTCCCAATCAAATTACTATGTGGTAATCATAAGCATCTAAGTAGTAGTATTAGGTATACAACTGATTCCTATGGGGATAATCCTAGGTGATCTATATGATAACATCAGGCATACAATCAATTCCTAAATGGATAGCCCTAGGAAATAATATAGACCCAAGGTTTGAGACCCAATGTTCTAGAAATTCCAAATAGACCTGAATTTCAAATCCATGGGGATTCCCCAAGGCATTCATATAAACCTATAGGTCGAATCCTAGGTAACTACCTAGGCATACCATCGCATCAGGAATAACTATTTAATCATCGGTAATCACTTAGGTATTCCATATATAATAGTCCCTTATTTATAACGTTTTGAGGGAATTTCATCCCTCCCATAATAACTCATAAAAATGACTCATAATAGGGTTGTCCATTTCCCCATCCAACTCACATAACAATGGTCACCCTCTCAAGCGCAGGGGTTATCCTTGTCATTACAGTCATATCGGGCTCCAACATTGATTCCAGTTCTAAGGTGATACATATAATCATATATACTAGATTAACTTCACTACCCATGTCTATGGTCTATACATAACTAGATCACCCATCAAGGTCCCCTAGGTCTCATATTAGAAAAATCACCCTACATGGGTTCAATGATCACAATCTCATCTCTCAGGTCAACACCGATCACCGAGAGGTTCTAGCATCCATTGATCTTCTCACTAACATACTATATAATTGTTGATTTAATAAGAATAAGAAACCTATATATGATCTTGTGGAATGACACAAATACAATCCCACCTTCTATTGTCATCCTAGGTTAGTATTCTCACCCAATCTGTCATCAATCTACCAAGGGTCTACCCATCTAGGAGCTTTCATAAAACCGAGGGAGGAAAACTCACCCCATAGTTATATTAACTAGCCCCTAGGATAAAATGCATCTCAAGGGTCCCATATGAACAAAAACTAGTCCATCTATATTGATTCAACTCTTACCTTTATCTATAGGTTATTATCCCAGAGATTCATATAAAGACTCAATGGGGTGAATTGAGTTCTTAAAATTTTTAAATAAATAAAACCACCCTGTTAAATACAAAAATGAATCTATAATTTAATATTTATCAGAAATGTAGTGGAAATAAGAATAGAGAATAAAAATACATAGATAATTTATAGTGGAATGGGTATAAAAATAACCTAGACTACTCTATCAACACTCACTCATTAGTCTTCGTAATTTTCACTAAACAGGTCCTTTTTCTACATACCTATATATTTTTGTGAAAGAAACTGTAACTTGTTACAATTTTATCAAGATCTTTCATATTTTACTCTATTCACAAGACTTATCCATGGTCTTCACACGCTGATAGAAAATATTTCTTAATATTGAAAGAAAAATAGATTTGTAAAAGATTATGGGTTTGGTACATAGTTGCAAGTAGAAACTAACAGATCATGAAGAGTTATTCTAGAGAATTAATAAGACTTTGAAGTATATCAATAGAGGTTCTTAATCTATTGAAAGTAATCTTGAAATAATAGTAGTAGTATATTTTCTTCAAATAGTCAAACAATAATAATGATCATGTCAAACTAAGTATATTGTTCATATTTCTTAATGCACATAGTGACTTATCATTTTAAATTTGAACTCTTGTACCTGTAAATGGTTGATAGATAATATAATATTCTAAAAATACAAGCTCAAAAATAATTTGTAGCCATATTTTCTTATAATAGAAAATATAGAGGTTTCCATTAAAAGTATTTATGGTTTTCCTTGGAACAATATAGTTTATTATAAATATAATATTTATTTAATTTAGATTTTTCTTATTCAGCATAGAAACTTTTCACAATCTAAAGGTAAGTATTGAATTTTATTGGAATAATAAAACAGTAATAAATTCCTCAATAATCCAAATAATATTAAAAAATACTTAGCTTCACAGGTCTTAATCTCCACGTGACTTATATTTATAAGCCTTTTGATCATATGGTTTTGTCATGATTATAATAGTTTCCATCGATTCGTAAGTCTTTAGACTTCATATGAGTTTTAGACATAGAAAAAATATATTCTTATCAATATAATAATTTCATTTTAGGCAGATTTCATGTGTCTTGTATGAATTTTCCCCTTTGAAATAAATCATTAGCATTGTATGGTATTCTACATCAAAAGATATTTTAACTTTATGAGATAATCTATAAATATTATTCCATAGGATAATATTTTCACTAATATGATATTTGATCATAAAATGATAAATTATTTTACTAAAAACATAGAGTATTTGACTTTAATTTTCCCATTGCATATCTAAATTTATCACATATTTGATGCTTAAGACTTTCTAGTTTCCTATGATAATTAATGTAAGAAGTTTCCTTTTGTATGATATTCTCTTAATTTCATGTGATAATTCACTTATTTAATATGACATTTATTTTATGGGATGCTCTCATGTGATATTTTACTTTTTTATGTTTCTAATATCTAGAGTTTACTTATAAGATAATCTCAGCATGTAAGCTTTTTTTGAGAGAAAACGTCCATCTAGATAGCCCATAGAAAATTTATTGCAACTCAAAATATCATAAATCAAACTAAAACTTCTAATGAAATGATACATATAAAAATACTATGTATTCACATGAAATCACGTAGTATAATTTCATCAGTAAAATAAATGGGGATTTTATGAGAATATAAACATATGAAATATTAAGATATGTTGTAACAATATAAGTGTTCCCAAAAATCTTTCCCTTTTGATGATCACAAAACCCTTAAAAATTTAGACAAAAAAGTAGAGATTTGAAACACACGGATCATAGTTGATTTGAAACTAGTGATAAATTTTTTTTTCTCATAGATTCTCCCACATTTTGTTATATCATAAATAAATACAAGGGATTGTGTTATAACACATTTAATTTAGCATACATTATGAATAAATAGAAACAATAGAAACATATGAATTAATAGAGATCTTTCATTGATATATAGGGATAAATTAAAATTAGAAATGTAAGTGAAAATTGTTAATTTGTATAAACCATCCAAATAAGAATAGACCTGTGAAGTTTGTATTCACAACCATGTAAATATATATATAAATTAAATTGAAAAAGGTTATAAAAACTAGTAAAAAATACAATACAATGCATTATCTATGTGGCTTATGAGGTGGTTTGGGGGAAGACTTATGATCAATATGTGAGATATCAAGGGTTTCATTCATGTTTCTTATAGCTATGGGGTATCAATATGGAGGTATAGGCCCTATAGATATTATATATCTAATTTGGTAAAGGCCATATACACACATATCAATCCTTTTTATAATATAATATTTTCAGAAGTCTTGGATAATAGAATAACATTTCATATATTTTAATTGGTCACTCTATTGTAGTTATATAGATCAAATTTATGGGTATAGATGGGAATTAAACTCTTCAGTGTCTTTATCTACATTACTAAAATTACATAAGAAAAAGTGGGATTTATAGAAACAAAGATAAGTTTTAAAGGTTCTATTTGAATAATCATTTATTTTCCTTTATAAAACTCATTTTGAACATGAATTGTTTCCTTCATAGCACCCTTTTCAAAATATTCATCATAATAAAAATTAAGATAGACCTTAATAGTAATTTAAATTTATATCAACTTATTAGCTAAAATTATAAAACTCTATACAATATGAGCACCCATTTTCTCTAAGCGTTTCACAATGAAATGTGATATGCCAATGGGTATTCAAATAAGTTTCCTCTCATGAGACTGAATTATACTTGACAAAGTTAACAAGACCATTTAGAGTTCTTTTTTGACTATGAACACCACCTAAATTGATATCCTAATCCTCCTTGATTTCTTAAGTTAATATTATTTTAATTTCATAAATAGTTTCAAAGGACAAGGATTCATACTACATTGAAGTTACTTGAACACTCAGTGTATCTAAGTCTGATGAAACGACCACTAATTTTTACTTTAAAGAACTTGGGACAAAATAAGGTCTTGGTGATTCTATTTAACTAGGTTACATGGTATTTGGTTGAGTAGTATGAATCATATTGATGTACTCAAATTAAGAGATCATCATATTTTACATGAAATCCAAATATTACCAAGAAACAATATCATCTTTTAATTCTTGTAAGTATTTCCTATATTCATTAAGATCATTCATTAAGCCATCAAAATATTATTTCATCGAATTGAATTCATAAAGGATCTTATTGAAAAAAAATTAAAGTTGATTGTCTGGTATAGTGAATTTAGATGCTTGAACTATTAGGGATCCTCTTATCCTTTCTTCGTCTGCTACTAAAGAGGGTTTGGCTTCCACATATCATATTTTAGGATTCAAAACAAGAGGGGTTTCTTTCATTTCTTCCTCATCTGAGCTAATAACCTTGAATCTATTAAAAAATCCTCTTTCATCCATAACAAATTTAGAGGGTCTAGATGAAATGTCCACAGTTTTACTCTCCAATATACCACAAAAAAATTAGAGGCACCATTGAAAAAGGTGAAAGTGTTTTTCTCACCAATTTCCTCACCAACCAATATTCCAATGGCTGGACACAAGTTTGGTATATCATAATATCATGGAATATTAATAAAATAATCCACAATATTCTTCTCCCAAGATTCATGAACATTAATAGAATCCACTTAAATCTTAACTTGATCTCTATCAACTTTCTCAAATTGAGAAGCATCAACTTTCTTGTCTTGATAAACATATTTCTCTTCTATAACCCCAACTTCAACAGTTGGTTCATCTTGACCTAATGTAGCTAGAGTAGTAGGAGAACAAATATTATTAGAGATTATTTATCTTCCTAATATTTTTATATAAAAGGTTTTTTTATCCATTATTACATCCATTTAATCATCATTAAGAACATTATAAGTTCCAACACCAACACCTCTAATAACAACAACTCTCAAGAAATTCTCCCCCAAAACATGAGAAGTTGTATCCCTAAATCATCATTTATCCCAAATGAGAATAAGTTTCTTCAAAGATAAAACCTTGAAATAGCCAATTTTATTGAGAATTATAGCTCCTAAGGTGTTTAATCCATATCACTTGGTTGTCATTAGATCACTTAACTCGATCTCCACTCTTCTAAACATAGTAGTTAGAATTCATCCAAAAAGATAAAAGATACATGTTTTTTTATTCTCATGGTATATATACCTCATAATTTTCCTAGGTAGATTCACTCACATATTAATTAACAAGATTAAAATAATATATATATATATAGGAAAAATAATTACTCAAACTGACCATTTCTCTAAGAAATCCTAGTATGGATACACTTTACTATTATCTTTTTCTCAGCCTCAAATTATTTAATATGTTTCTTTTCAAATTAGTAGCACCAAATAATGGATTAATAATTTCATGAGATATTACTTAATTAGTAATAATTAGTAATGAGTTAAACTCACAACATCATTCATGTGTCAAGAAAACAATTCATCTATATCGACTAGAGATATTAAGAAATTCTTATCAATCACTCTCGAGATCACTGACACGGCTACATAAATCATTTAATTTACATGGGTAGTGATCATATTATAATTTTATTCTATAAATCCAAAGTAAAATAATTTTATTAAGGTTCCCTAAGTCTAAATATAACACGTCATGAAGTTACAAAGTAATGAAGGCCTAAAGCATCTATACCCATAAGATTAACACATTTATGGGAGAGGGAACCCATTATGGAAAAAATCTTATGAGATAGCCATCTTATTTCCTTCATACCATGTGTGAAAGATAGGAGAATTCCTGATAAGCCTTTTACACCTTTGAATTTAGTAGATAATGTGCCAAGAAGTGGAGATGGTGTTCTTGAGTTAGTGGAAACTCACTGAGGAATCCATTTCAATGGCTTCTAGGGGGATATTATGATCAAACCATACAAAATGACCTTCAAGAGTATACATGGCCTCTACTATTAGTGAATCATTAGCCCCACAGAATCTACATAAGGCAACAATAATTGAACACTTGGTGTCAAGGACCACTCTAACTCCTGTCATGATCTTATGAAGACAGGATCTGTCGGTGTTGAATTTGTACTCATTGTTGGGATACTACCAATGAACCCATTTTCCTTAGAGATTCCACCTTTATCTTGGATGATGAGACTTCCGGCCTACTATCATGAACCTAATGGATAGAGCTTAATGTGCATCATGTATTAGAGATCCTAGGTCATCCACCATACATTGTGTATGGAAATGGATGCCAAAGCATGAGTTGGTGGTTTCTCTCTTATAGATTTTTACTAGCATTCCATAAGCACCAACATCTAGCCAACAATAAAACTATCCTAGCCTTCCTATCAACATAATTACTCCATGTTCCATTAAACCACCTCTGAATGAAAAATACCTTGAATTCAACCTAATATCTCAAACCAAAGGCTTCACCAAGCCCCTTCCACACTACAGACACCCACTCTCCACCAAAAATAGATGATCCATCGCTTCTTATATGGGAGAACGAAAAAATGGAATTTTGATGAAATATAAATCGTTCTTCTTTTAATAAAATCATTAATGGTAATAGTATTTTTTTCAAATACACTAAAGGATAAAATTAAATTTTCCCTAAATCTATGTAAAACATAATATATGACCCCACTCATTGTGTTCTTGGTTTTTGTGGAGAGTATATCGATAATATTTTTTTACTAAGGTACCTATAGAAGAACCTGTGGAGGATATCTTGTTCGGTTCAGTGGAAATCTAGATGGATTTTAAAGTGAACCATTTCTCTTGATCAAAGATTAATTCAATGAAATATGGATGCATGAATCCCTAAGAGAACATAATATTGAGGTTTATACATCATAGAAAGCTGAAATGATCACCCACCTAGTTATCTGTCTAAATATTAATGACCCTACGGCCAAAGATCCACTAAGGTTGTTTTTTAAGTTCCAAAAGGTCGATACTTGGACTCTACCAAAGGCTGGAAATTCTACCTTTGGGAGACTCTAGATCTCTACCATGGTGTAGTAGAGTGGTATTGTCGCTTCAAACCCATGGGGAAAGACTAGAAGACCAAGAAGTAGTGACGTCTATACCTTTATGTAGGAGTCCTAACAAGTTGATTTGGGTTTTGAATTCAATTCATACTATTGATATTGTTTTTAAGATTTAGGAAGAACATAGGGAATAGGGTTAATTTCATGATTTCAAGTAAAAAGGATAATCTTGGTCTTAACTTGGGATAGTCCTGGGGATTAGATTGTATAGTGATCCATAGAGAACTAGTTGATTATGGTCAAACCAACTAGATCTATCAAAGATGCAACTATTAATTTGTCTATATATCTTTAAAAACCTAGATTCATTAAGCCTGGATTCTATATTAGAAAGTTTCATAGGATAATGTTCATATCCTGCTCAACTCCAATCAGGTTTGGTTGATTCATTTAAAATTCCCATGGTTAGGTTCGCATAAAATAATTGAATAAATAATTATTATATAACATGATTAATTGCCTTAGGGTTACCAAGTTTTGTTTAGATGTTCATTATGTTTAGAACAACCCTTAATCTCAACCCTTACACAAAGAAGTTTAGTTGATCATTATGGTAATAATAAAAATCATTGAAACAATTGCAGACATGGTATAAAGATTAATAAAATAGTTTAAATAAGATATTTTTCAATTTAGGGATTAAGAACCAAGTTGTTTTCAATTAAAAAAACTGATAAATCAATCAAACGCTTACTTGAAATAGTAAATCAACAATAATGTGGTGTGAATATGATTCCGAATAGAAACAGAAATGGAAAACAAACGTTGGAATGGTAAATAGAGACAAAAAATATGAAGAATTCTTGAATATTGATAAATGGAACTAGGATTTAATTAAAAAATAAAATAAATTATTTAAAGTAGAGTTTTACGAGAAATATAGGATGAAAAATGAGAGAGAATGAGAGAAAAGTCATCTTTCTGTAAGTATATGTGTTGTTGTACATGTTCTTTAGATAAATATATGGGAATTACCATGACGTGTAACCTTACCACATCATGTAATCTTGATCCAAGGTTTCCTCTATGTATTTTGGATCTGGAACCTTTCAAAACCCAAATATTTTTGATTTAGGGATTTGACTCATCTCTTGATGTGTATTGGGGATTTACAAGATGCTTTTTCATGACTTGAACTTTAAGTGGGAAGTTTCCTTCCAATTTTTCATGACATGTATTAGAGATTCATGTCATTTATTCTTTTCACAACTTGTAAATTATTCATGGCTTGTGATATCCTCTTGATACATGTTGTGAATGATTCATACGTGTCATGTATGTGTTTCATGACGTGTAAAGCCCACTTTTATCCATTTTTGAAAAAATTTATTTTAGAGTCTTCGATACATATTCTCTATAAAAATAAACACATACCTGATGCATTAACAAATAAAGGATGAATAATATTTAATTAAATAAACCCAATATGTGTCTACAAATTTATCTTATCAAATTCCCCCATACTTGATAAAAAAAATTTCCACAACAAAAAAAATTATCTCAATGAGTATTCCAAAATAAAATGTTTTTAAAATAAGAAACATTAATTTAAACTAGAAAATTGAAACTAAGTGTAGGTAAATAAAATCATTATTATAGAAGTAATCCTATAAATAAAATCATTCATTCCTCATATTTTAGTTCTTTATCAAGTTTCTTTATTCCTTTAATTACAATTTCAAAACTATTCATTAACTTCTATACCCATTTTTTAATTTATCTCATGATGAATTTTCTCTCATCACTCAAAGTAAAAATGTAACGGGAGTTATGATCATACCTTAAATACATGTTCATAACCATTTGATTTTGTTTGTTCTACCATCTCCACATTGTAAATATAAATACAAAATCAATCATAAGGGATTCAGAAAAATGTTTTCAAATAACTCTGAGGATGTGGATTGGTGGGAAAAATGTAAAAAAATCAAGATTGAAAGGAGGGTAAGATCTAAAGTATAATGCATGGTAAATTTGAATAGTTTAATAAAGTGACTCCTCTAAGATCAATTGGTGTCCATGCACTAAGAAGCTCAAAGTGGATCGATGAATACATCAAGTATCAAAAATGTACCTTATCCCTTAATTTTTCTTTTCCTTTTATTAATTTTTCAAAATTCATGTTTAGGATAAATCTCACATCCATACCCTAACCACATATGATCCCTTAGAGCATTTATGGGTCTGGAAATGGTGATTTTTACATTCCTAATACAAAACCCATAATATTTTACTTTTCTTTTTCTTTTTATATTAATTTTTTTAAAAGAAATAGGGTAGAAGTAAAATGAAAAGAGTAATGATAGACCACATCATATCAGAATGGTAAAAATTCCACTCTACATCTCCTAGAAAATAACATCTCATGTCCATTAGCTAAAAATACCCCCCACACTTGTTCAAAGGATAATCATACATAATACCAAGAGAAGGGTTGTAAGGGATAATCGACTTGAAATAGATGCATCCTAAATAACTCATTCCTGGATACTACAGGATAAATAAAGATATGTGTAAGGTGGGCCTCAGAAAAAATTGTCTCAAAAAATATTTCCTCAATAATATTAAAATTTTCTTTGTTCACTCATAGCCTCAATAAGATATCAATGAAAATTCTAATAGTTTGAAATTCCCCATGGGTCTCTCAAGAAATATGGTCCGAAAAGAATATGAAATTATGGGTCTATAATCCTCTTTTGAATGGGTTTATAAAAATAAAACTAGTAATCACATAGGGTATAAAATCAATTAATAATTCAATCAAAATCAATTTCAAAAATTTAGAATTTGAATTAAATTACTAAACTCAAAAATCAGGATAAAAATATAAATGGGAGTAAAACATGGATTTCAAAAAATGCCAACCTAACTTTTTTTATTTAAATGTGTGTAATGATCTTTTATGTTTCAAGAAATATTATAGTTAAAAATTTCTCCAGATTAGATAAAACAAGAAATAATCCAAGTGTATTGATATTTAAGCTAAATAATGACTCCCCTGTACATAAAATAATATTATGGATCCACTTTTCTATAAAGTATCACGGGAGAGATATCACATATATAGCATGGAAAAATTGAAATGGAAACTTGAAATTGAATTTAGTTAATTTAGAGAGGTGTCATCCCATGGGTAAATTTGGTGGATGATGATTTCAAATTAGGCTATGTACATAATGTGTTCGAATGAAAAAACATGTACTAGTAAAAAATTAGTCCACAGGTTTGAAACTAAATGAAAGAAATGAAATGGGAAGGCACACATAGTGAATAGTAATGTAAAAAGGATCAGATACCAGTAGATATGTGGGTATAGTGAAGTGAAAAGTGATCTATAAACATAAATGATATGAAAATAAAAACAAAAAAAATCCAACGAAAAATACTAAAAAATTAAATAAAAGATATCAAATATGGGTTTCCTCCTATAAAATGATAACAATGACATTATTAGTCAGTAATATAGAAAAAAGAATCAATCAGTATTTTCTATCTTTATATAATTCCACTACCACCTATAAGAACTGGTTGTTTTTTTATTGAGTTCACATAGACTCTTGGTAGGATTTACAACCTAATGAGTGTATAAATAATGAATCTCATATGGTAATAATATCATATTTGATCATCATTGTGGGGATGTATATTGAGCATGAATCTCTAGTAAAATATCCTCAAGCTAGAACTCAAATCAGTCAGATTTTGAGTCATCCTAAGTATGAGGGAAGATTTCATAAGAACAGGTGCATTGATGACTATAGATGAGGCAGAAGAACTAGACATGGATAATGTAATATAGTAATGAAATGAAAATAATACAACCAATAAATATGTAAAAAAATGTATACCATGCATATATATTATAGTGATAAATAAATTTTAAATGGAATATAGGTAGTACAAAAAGTGTCACCCACCCAAAATACAAAAAACATGGGAGGGGTAAAAGGACACTATGAATCAGTTTCACTCTCACTAGTGATGCATCTGAAGTACCCTCATGAGCAGTGTGTAACTTAATTTATCATGCCATATCATTGTCCTCTATGTATAAGGAAAAAGGATCAATGATATCCTTCGAAGGTACTATGATGCTGGTAGTTATCATGGTGGAAGGTGGAGGTGAATTTGTAACGACCCGAAATTTTGAATAAATATTGTTTCCTAATTTTATGTGTTATTTTATTTTATTTTTATACTCAACAAAAATGTTTCATTTGATAACATGAGTATAATTAAAATGAGACTATTGGGTTTTGACTATTATTTGACCATTGGTCAATATGACCGCTGGAAACTAAATGTTTTTATTACTATCTCTAAATACAAGAAATCTTGGTTAATTAATATAGAAAGAAGATTCGATGGCCTCACCCAGTAGTCTTGGACCAATCGAAGCCCATCTAATAGAACTTGGGAAGGAGGTAGCACCACTGGGCTTTGCTCTGGACCAAACCCAAGCTGAACTTCATCATGTGAAGCTAGAACGGGATCACCTTCGCGAGAAGTTCAAACTGATAGAAATTACTACTCGTGCGATGTTGGCCGAGCCTCCCTCGGATTCTCTCACCTTAGCACACCTTACACTTAGGTCCTATGCTGGTGTGATAAGGGGCTATGTAAGGAGACCGTAACTGCCTTGTGTAATCCTTTGTTTTAAATAAAAATTGGGATTTCTTCTTATGATGAAGTTTATGAATTTTCAAATGTCCGGATAAATATTGTATGCATATTTTTGATGAATTTTAGAGAAAGGATATTTTAAAAATGTTTATTTAAACCTTAAATAAATAAAAATGTGTAATGATTTTCAAAAAATGGTCTTCTACAATTATGTTCAGTACAAAATTTCGAGTCTAATAAGATCAACTTGATTTTTGATGAATAGTAAATTATGAATAGTGATTTTACGCTTAGGATTAGTAATGTGACCAAATAGATTAGTAATTTCACTCAAAGAATATTTTAATATAATTTAGACACCTAGATTAAGTAATGAGATTCAATAAAATGGGTAAATAACAGTTTCATAAATTATTATTCAAGTATTAGTTTTTTCAGGTGAATAGTATTTTTTAATTAAAAATTAATTTAAAAATATTTAGAAAATTATTTTTATAAAATGGATTTCATTTTTGAACTTAGAGCATCGTTATTATGTTAAGGTAATTTTTGGGGATTTTTTCTGAAAAAAATGAATTTTTGGTGAATAGTGTGTTTATTTAAAAAATGAATTAAAAATATTTAGAAAATTATTTTTATAAAATAGAGTTCATTTTTGAAATCAGAGCATTGATATTTGGTTAATGTTAATTTTTGGGATTTTTCTAAGAAAGTTGAATTTTCAGTGAATAGTAAAAATACAGTTTTAGGGTTTCGGTATGTTTAATGACATCATAATTGTGTCATGATGATGTCATGAGATATTTAAAGGTATGGTCTACTAAAGAGGATGAATTATTGTTTGGGGTTCCCCATGTGTCCTAACTCTATGGGAAGTACCATGGGAGGGCCCATGCTTTTGAGAAAAACCACTTTTGAGGTGTCCCTTGGCCATTAATGCCCTGTCCCCTTACTTTCCCTATAAATACCAAGCCCTCCTCTCATCTTTTCGACTCCAAAAACATCCTCAACGAAGTTCCGGTCTCCTTACCTCCCAAGGAGTCCTCCCAAGGTTCCCCCAAGCCCTCAAGGTCCCAACCTTTGAGTTTTAAGAGTTACGTTTTAAGGTAAGGGATCCGACCTCTCTCTTTCTTTTCAAGTGATCTCTTTTATGCCATTTCTTTTATTCTCCATGTTATTATGTTGGAGGATGTTCTTTTATATTAATTATACTTTCCATTTTATGTTCATATGATGAGAGACCCCCTCTTACTCTCATCATTTCATTTTATGAATTTTTAAGTGGCGTCGTTAGGCTGCCGAAATTTTTGTAACGGATTCTTTCACCCTTCTCATTTTCAAGTTCTATTTTCTTGTCAAGTCTTTCAAGTTCATTTTTATTATGTTGTGGTATGATCTATATATCTATCATACTTAACTCTTATGTTCATATGATTATAGACCCTATTTTATCTTGTCAATTCATTTTTGAAGCTTAAGTGACGCTGTTAGGCTGCCGAATTTTTAAGGGGATTCTTTCACCCTTCTCATTCTTTTCAAAGTTCTACTTTCATGTCAAGTCTTTCAAATTAAATTTTTTATGTTGGGGTATGATCTCTATATCTATCATACTGAACTCTTATGTTCACATGATGAGAGACCCTATTTGATCTTTTCAAATCATTTTTGTTGAAGTTTAAGTGACGTCGTTAGGCTGCAGAATTTTCATAAGAGAAATCTAATTTTTATCTTCCTTCCATGTTTTTCATTTCAAATTGTATGTCCTTCAAATTTCATTACCATGTTCATATATCCTTCTTATTCTGCCCCTCTACTTTTTTATGGGTAATTTATGAATGTTGGACCCATGTCCCCTCTCTTTTCAATGTTTTCTAAAACCCCGAAACATAGCCGTTATGCTGCAGATTTTTCATCTCAAAATGCCTCTCTCTTTTCTCAAAATTATTTTATGTTATAAAGTGAATACTCAAAGCTCTTATTTATACAAGGGTATTCACATATATACCAAAATTGTTTATTTTAAATTCTGGTATTTACATACATGAGACCCGCTCTCCCCTTCTGTGGGTTTAAAGTGACGTAAAGATCGTGTCTTTAAAGCAGTTTTTAAAATGTTATGATTATGAAATGAAACCAATTTATTTTATGCTATATGGGTTATTTATGAAATTTTTGATGATGATATATGTGTCTCACATGATAATAAAGTAAAATTTAAGGGTGTGCCCTGATAGTGCTCCAATGCATTGGGTAATGATGTAACCACTAGAGATTACAATTTTCACGATATCTTGGTGAATAACCTTGGTAATTTTCAAATGACACCTTGGGGATGGACCTTGGTGATATGTTCATGAATGTCTATGTTAAATGATGTATCCACATCTTAAATTTATGAAAAATTTTATTTTTATTATGTTATATCTCATGATTTATTTCTCATGCCTTAAATTTCTTTTCATGACCTTATTGAAGTATCTCAAGTTCACATGTAAAATGTTTCTCTTGTTTCCCTTACTGGGCCTTCTGCTCACCCTTTCTTTTGATGTATGTCCCCAGGTTATGAGATGCAGTAATGAACCTAGGATGAACATGAGGAGAATTCTTTAAAGTGTTTAAGAAGAATGTTTTATGTTTTCATGTTTTATGTTCCTGGTTTCCAAGATACTTAACCTTAAAGATCCTCAGTTTTGTGTAATGAAATGAAAGTTTATGTTATAAAAAGGTGGGATGATATAGTTGGTATCAAAGGATGGTTTAGTTATTTGTGTAAATTAGGATATGAAAACTTTAGAAATAACCCTATAGAAAAGTTTAGATATATGAAATCTTCCAGATATTTTGGTAAGTATTGAGTAAAGGGTTTCCAAGCAAATACATCCCTGACTGGATACGAGCAGGTAGAGGTGGATCTAGCACAGATGTACATAGGGGTAAAACCTGAAAACACTGCTTTGAGCTAGACTTGAACGGGAACTGGTACACGACAATGGGCCTTGCTGTACTCTTGGTTACGACACTCCCGGGGGATATGCTTTGGTAAATTCATAAGCTTAGTATGAACCATTATTAAAGGAACAAAGATAAAATAAAATAAAGATTCACATAAGAATATACGATCATGGATAACCTATATTGGAACCTAGGGGATCACAAGTTAGGATATACTTTTATTCTACAAGTTTATCCTTTTATGCTTAAAGTTTCCTTTTCATGATTATTGGTGAAGTATTTAAGCCCCTAATTATACTTTATCTTCTTAGTTAATGGTGGGAAATAGAATAACATGTCCCAACAACCAATGTGGTAGTAAATGCGATGATTGTCGTATTAATATGACAGAGATGATTAGGGGATTAAAAGATGATTATTATTTTGGAAGACGTTCACTATTTTGGGGACCCTATATGATCAAGGTAAATAGATTACTATGGTATTTTCATTGAGGAGTAAGGTTGACTTATATTTTGAAGAATCGATGAATTTAGGGCAGACTTATAGTCATTTAAGTTACTTATGGAAATGATTAACCTATCTTGGGGTAAATATGTTTAGGTTAGTTACTTTTGTTATAAGATGTTAGGATTGGTTGATGTTGTTTGGAGATGAATGATAAAGTTTACCTTTTAAGACTATGTTATCAAATCCTTCTTGTATTTGGGTTTCAATATTAGTTTGGTTTATTTTGAGGATTTTTAAGGACAGTTATTTATGGAATGGTCTATGATGAACTCTGGGTAGTACCATGGAACTTTGAAGATTTAAAAGTAGTTTCCATTCCTATGGGATTATTTCTTTTTTAAGAGTTGTTTTACCTTACCCTTTCTGTTTTTGGGATAATGTTTAAAGATAGATAAAATAGATGGTTAATCTTTTGTGGATTATGTGATTCTCTAGAAGATGATTCTTGTGTTTTGATGAGACCAAGTGTTTTTGAATGCTCATCGTTTGGAGAAAAGATTATTTTTGGGTAGAAACTTATTAAAGGATGAAACTCTACATGAAGGTAGGTATAAATTCTTATGTTTTTGTTCTATGTAGTAAATGAATTCCTAAAAATTATGAAAATAAATGTAAAACAAAAAATTTGTTGGTTTACGTTTCCTACTAGGTAATCAAATACCGTTTACACACATCATAAGTTTGGGATTTAATTATGGTTAACTTTCTCCTAATCATGTTCTCTATCACTCTCCCTCGGAACTTGACCCTTTGTTTTCTCCTCCATGTCCATGTTTTCCTACATGGAATCCTAGTGTGGGTTAACTCGGGTGACCTTTGTACTTCCCTTTCTTTCTTTTAAAGTAATAGTTTTACTAACTCCTTTTCCGATGTGGGACTTTCAATGAAATTTCAAAACCCAATTTTAAAAATTGCGAGGACGCAATTTCTTAAGGGTGGAAGATTGTAACGACCCAAAATTTTGAATAAATCTTGTTTCCTAATTTTATGTGTTATTTTATTTTATTTTTATACTCAACAAAAATGTTTCATTTGATAACATGAGTATAATTAAAATGAGACTGTTGGGTTTTGACTGTTATTTGACCATTGGTCAATATGACCGCTGGAAACTAAACGTTTTTATTACTGTCTCTAAATACAAGCAATCTTGGTTAATTAATATAGAAAGAAGATTTTATGGCCTCACCCAGTAGTCTTGGACCGATCGAAGCCCATCTAACAGAACTTGGGAAGGAGGTAGCACCACTGGGCTTTGCTCTAGACCAAACCCAAGCTGAACATCATCGTGTGAAGCTAGAACAGGATCGCCTTCACGAGAAGTTCAAACTGATAGAAATTACTACTCGTGCGATGTTGGCAGAGCCTCCCTCGGATTCTCTCACCTTAGCACACCTTACACTTAGGTCCTATGCTGGTGTGATAATGGGCTATGTAAGGAGACCGTAACTTCCTTGTGTAATCATTTGTTTTAAATAAAAATTGGGAGTTCTTCTTATGATGATGTTTATGAATTTTTAAATGTCCGGATAAATATAGTTTGCATATTTTTGATGAATTTTATAGAAAGGATATTTTAAAAAAATTTATGTAAACCTTAAATAAATAAAAATGTGTAATGATTTTCAAAAAATGGTCTTCTACAATTATGTTCAGTATGAAATTTCGAGTCTAATAAGATCAACTTGATTTTTGATGAATAGTAAGTTATGAATAGTGATTTTACGCTTAGGATTAGTAATGTGACCAAATAGATTAGTAATTTCACTCAAAGAATGTTTTAATATAATTTAGACACCTAGATTAAGTAATGAGATTCAATAAAATGGGTAAATAACAGTTTCATAAATTATTATTCAAGTATTAGTTTTTTCAGGTGAATAGTGTTTTTTAATTAAAAATTAAATTAAGAATATTTAGAAAATTATTTTTATAAAATGGATTTCATTTTTGAACTCAGAGCATCGATATTATGTTAAGGTAATTTTTGGGGATTTTTTCTGAAAAAAATGAATTTTCGGTGAATAGTGTGTTTATTTAAAAAATGAATTAAAAATATTTAGAAAATTATTTTTATAAAATAGAGTTCATTTTTGAAATCAGATCATTGATATTTGGTTAATGTTAAATTTTGGTATTTTTCTGAGAAAGTTGAATTTTCAGTGAATAGTAAAAATACAGTTTTAGGGTTTCAGTATGTTTACTGACATCATAACTGTGTCATGATGATTTCATGAGATATTTTAAGGGATGGTCGACTAAAGAGGATGAATTATTGTGTGGGGGTCCTCATGTGGCCTAACTCTATGGGAAGTACCATGGGAGGGCCCATGCTTTTGAGAAAACCACTTTTGAGGTGTCCCTTGTCCATTAATGCATTGTCCCCTTACTTTCCCTATAAATACCAAGCCCTCCTCTCATCTTTTCGACTCCAAAAACGTCCTCAAGGAAGTTCTGGTCTCCTTACCTCCCAAGGAGTCCTCCCAAGGTGCCCCCAAGCCCTCAAGGTTCCAACCTTTGAGTTTTAAGAGTTACGTTTTAAGGTAAGGGATCCGACCTCTCTCTTTCTTTTCAAGTGATCGCTTTTATGTCATTTTTGTTATGCTCCATGTTATTATGTTGGAGGATGTTATTTTATATTAATTATACTGTCCTTTTTATATTCATATGATTAGAGACCCCTTCTTACTCTCATGATTTCATTTTATGAATGTTTAAGTGGCGCCGTTAGGCAGCCGGAAATTTTGTAACGGATTCTTTCACCCTTCTCATTTTCAAGTTCTATTTTCATGTCAAGTCTTTCAAGTTCATTTTTATTATGTTGGGGTGTGATATCTCTATCTATCATACTTAACTCTTATTTTCATATGATTATAGACCCTATTTTATCTTGTCAATTCATTTTTTGAAGCTTAAGTGACGTCGTTAGGCTGCCGAATTTTTAAGGGGATTCTTTCACTCTTCTCATTCTTTTCAAAGTTCTACTTTCATGTCAAGTATTTCAAATTCCATTTTTTTTATGTTGGGGTATGATCTCTATATATATCATACTGAACTCTTATGTTCACATGATGAGAGACCCTATTTGATCTTTTCAAATCATTTTTGTTGAAGTTTAAGTGACACCGTTAGGCTGCCGAATTTTCATAAGAGAAATCTAATTTTTGTCTTCCTTCCATGTTTTTCATTTCAAATGGTATGTCCTTCAAATTTCATTACCATATTCATATATCCTTCTTATTCTTCCCCTCTACTTTTTTATGGGTCATTTATGAATGTTGGACCCATGTCCCCTCTCTTTTCAATGTTTTCTAAAACCCCGAAACATAGTCGTTATGCTGCAGAATTTTCATCTCAAAATGCCTCTCTCTTTTCTCAAAATTATTTTATGTTATAAAGTGAATTCTAAAAGATCTTATTTCTACAAGGGTATTCACATATATACCAAAATGTTTTATTTTAAATTCTTGGATTTACATACATGAGACCCTCTCTCCCCTTCCGTGGGTTTAAAGTGACGTAAAGATCATGTCTTTAAAGCAGTTTTTAAAACGTTATGATTATGAAATGAAACCAATTTATTTTATTCTATATGGGTTATTTATGAAATTTTTGATGATTATATATGTGTATCACATGATAATAAAGTCAAATTTAATGGTTCGCTCTGATAGCGCTCCAATGCATTGGGTAATGATGTAACCACTAGAGATTACAATTTTCACGATATCTTGGTGAATAACCTTGGTAATTTTCAAATGACACCTTGGGGATGGACCTTGGTGATATGTTCATGATTTTCTATGTTAAATGATGTAGCAACATCTTAAAGTTATGAAAAATTTTATTTTTATTATGATATATCTCATGATTTATTTCTCATGCCTTAAAGTTCTTTTCATGACCTTATTGAAGTATCTCAAGTTCACATGTAAAATGTTTCTCTTGTTTCCCTTTCTGGGCCTTCTACTCACCCTTTATTTTGATGTATGTCCCCGGGTTATGAGATTCAGTAATGAACCTAGTATGAACATGAGTAGAATCCTTTCAAGTGTTTAAGAAGAATGTTTTATGTTTTCATGTTTTATGTTCCTGGTTTCCAAGACACTAAACCTTAAAGATCCTCAGTTTTGTGTAATGAAATGAAAGTTTATATTATAAAAAGGTGGGATGCTATAGAATTAATGATCTAGATGGTGGCCATGTGTTTGGAAACTTAGTCAACTAATGGAACCTCAGTGGATAGTGGAAGGGTTGGGACATTTCCCTATCATGCCTTCTCTTCCAAATACTTCTATTGGGTAGCTAGGTCTATCATCTAATATTTTATATTGGTTTGGGTAGTGGATGGTGATAGAATAGTGGAGGATGAAGATCCAACTAATGGTGGGGGTTGAGCAGCTACAGGGGGTGGTGGTGAGTCAGAGATGATAAAGGATGGTGGTGAAATTTATAGGATTCCTAAGTGGTGGAATATCTGATGAAGGTTCACCAGAATGTATTGGTGTGAGATTTATAGATCAGCAGGGAAGGATGGGGTGGGTGATGGTGTGGCTAAGGTGGTGGTGGATAGAGTAGGTGTATTATTGGTATCAGGGGTTAGAATTGGTGTGTTAACTTGTTAGTGGTAAAGTGGTAGTGGAGGTATGGGCTGAGATTGAGGTTATCAGAGTAGGGATGGGGTTATAGGTGGAAGGAATATGGTTTGGGTCAACATCATGGTCACTAGGTGCCTCGACATCACCCTTAATGCATCCTGGCGACCATCAATAGATGTCTCTATCCTTCATCAGCTAGTTCATATTATGGATCATGAGGAATTTGATCAACTCCATCAGTTTGAGAGATGTGAGGGGAATTTTTGTGCCAAAAACACTAATATTTCTAGATAAATGAGTGGTGAAGGATCCACCCATCAGTGTTCCTAGAGTCCACTATACATGCACCCTAAAATAAAAGGGAAACTAAGATGTCATGTTGATGGTAGGGTTGCCCATGGAAGCAGAAATAATGAGTATATATATCTGGCTCATGATTCTATGAGCCTCTACAAAAACAAATCAAGCATGATTCAAGGATCAATGAATAATCCATAGTGTGGGACCTCATAGTTTTTTTAATTCATAATATGAGGATCATGAATGCTCTGGGGGTCTCAAGAAATCTTCCTCTAGAGTCATACTTCATCTTACTTTCTCAGCATGAGCTGAATAGTTTGAAACATTGAGGTGGAAATGAAGTCAGAGGAATAAATGTTGAGTCCGACACTGAAATAAAAAATAAGATCTCATGGGGTCTTCTACATATCTAAAAGGTGATTCTATTAATTTTTTGATCTAATGTAGCCAAGAAATTGAGAAACATTTCTCTAAAGGTCTCCCCATGTACGTCAATTATTTGGATGATGTGAAGTCTATCATGAATGTGGATGACCTCCTAGCTTATGTGAAGTTGGGAAAGGTTGGACAGATCCAAAATCTTGTTGGTCTGTATGTGATTTTCCTTTAAACAAACCAGTGTGACATACTTCTTAGAGATATATAGGTGCTAGATAGGGTGGATATGGGTAAGAGAAGTGCCTTGTGACCCACTAGAGGTTGAGTGTGACTCTATGGTGGCACAAGGATTGAGTAATTAGAAACAGATCTAGAGTGGGATGAAGTGTTAGTGATTGAGGTGAATAAGTCCATTGGTACCTGATTAGAAGTGAATCTAGGCACTCAGGTGCATGATTGATAGGAGGAGTTCAAACAATATTTGTGAGAACCATTGATGATGCACCAGAGTGAAGAGAATGGAGTGTTGGATTGATATGAGGATGAAAAATAGGAGGGGGATGCACTTGATGAAGAAGTAGGAGGAAGGTGTTGCAAGGGTGATGGGAATGAGAGGGATCAGCTGAAGGAAGAGGTCCACATGGGTGGGAGAGTGGGTGTAAAATAGGGGTTGTGCATCATGAACCCTAGGGTTATAACTTATTTAAATTTCATGTAATTTTACATCGTGTAAAATTAAATGATTTTTAATGCATGAAAATTTTATTTTTAAGGTTTCCAAATGTACATGTCATGTAAAGACTACACAACATTTAATTTGGATCTCTTTCTTCTTTATGAATCAGCTATTGGTCCTTTGTTTTCAGTAGGACTATGTATTTCCTAAACTCTAATCACTCCTATTTTAAACTATTTGACCTATCTTGGGTTTCCTCATAGTCAATTATTTTTTTAACATCAAGAACAAGACTCGGTATTAATTAGATGAATTTCAAAGTGAAGACACATCCCTTGTAGAATGGTTCCAGATAAATTTTCAATCATTGACCATTAACATTAAAAGGTAGTTCTACTCTATTATGAATCTCAATGGTCCCTTAGGGAAATACTTGTACAACCATGAAGGGTCCTGACCATCTATATTTTAGATTTCCAAGGAACATATTCAATAAAGAATTGAATAAAAAGACCTTATTACCTTGTGTGAAGATTCATCATTTGATATAATGATCATTCCACTTCTTGGTTTTTTTATAAATCCTGGTGTTCTCATAAGCATCTTTTCTTATTTTTTCCAACTAAAACATTTATAGTTTCTTAACTTTCCCATATTTTTTAGAATCCAAATTTAATTTATTAATAAAATATCATGATCAATATTCTAGTTTTATTAGAAAATGGAATGGTTTGTCATACACTAATTAGAATTGAGTGGTTTTGATGGGTATTCTGTATGCGGTTCCAAAATCCCAGACTGCATCATCTAAATTGAGGATCCAATCGTTCTAAATTGTGTTCAGAGTCTTTTCAAGGATTTTTTTATTTTCCTATTTTACAATTCAACTTTCACTCTTATTTTCGAGTGGTAGAGAGTTCCAGTGTTGTATCGAATTCCATACTTCTCAAGTAATCCCTTTACATCATTATTTTTAAAGTGGGTGCCTCTATCACTTATGAGTAACTGGGGGTATTCTAACCTTTAAAATATATTTTTATTTAAAAATTTCATGACTACTTTTGTTGTGTAATGAGTGGTAGCTTCTTCTTCTACTCATTTCAAGATGTAGTCAACACTAACCAAGATATAAAACTTTCCATGTGAATTTGGTAATGTCTCCACAAAAACAATTCCCCATACATTGATTAATTCTACCTCCATAGTTGGGTTTTGGGGCATTTAATTTCTCTTTATAGTGGTTTCAATTCATTGGCACTGACCATATCCCTAGGAAATGTTTCTTGCATCTTGAAGGATTTTGGTCCAAAAGAGTACACTTTGTAGGATTTTGGAAACTTTTCATTCAGATTAATGGTCTCATCCAATTGGTGTCGTATAACCCATGTCAAGTACACTTTGTATATTTTCCTCTGGGATGTATTGCTACATTAGGCCATCAGCATAGCACTTAAAAAGTAGTGTCTCATACCAGTAGTAGTGTGAGGCTTCGACTAAAAATATCCTCTGTTTCTAGTATGAGAGTTCTGGGTAGAGTGTTCCCATGGTGAGATAGTTTTCAATGTTGGGAAATCATGTGCTAACTTTTTTGTTTATGTTGAAAATATTTTCTTTAGGGTAGTCAACCTAAATGTCTAGATTATCATCCTCCTCAATGATGGGTAGTGGAAGTCTAGAGAGATGTTCAGAAATGATGTTCTCACCCTCACTTGTTTCATTTATTATGATATTAAATTCATACAGTATAAGGATCGATCATATAATTTATGGTTTGGCATCATTTTTTCTAATAAATATATAAGGGTTATATGGTTAGTATAGAAAATGAACTTGGAAAAAACATGGTATGAGAGATGCTTTTACAAAGAATAAATGACTATAAAAAGTTCTTTCTCTATATCTATGTAGTTTACTTGAGAATCATTCAAGGTGTGACTGGAATTGTAGATAGGATATAATATGTTTCTGGATTTCAATCCAAAGACAACACCTACAGTGAAGTTACTATAATCACACATTAATTCAAAGTCCTTTTCTGGGTTTGGTGAAATGATAAAGAGATCTATCATAAAGATATTATTTAAAATGTTGAATTCCCACCGACACTATTTAGATAATTCAAAGGAAGTATCCTTTGATAAAATGTATGTCAAATAGAAGGAAACTTTCACAAAATATTTTACAAAGTTGTGGTAGAATCATGTATGGACTAAAAAGATCCTTATGTCTTCAACAGTTGAGGGTTCAGGAAGTTCTTTGATCACTTTGATATTTTCTGGATCAACATCCATGCCATTATTTGAGATTTTTTATTTGAGTACTATGCATGAATCTTAAAGTTTCATTTATCCCAGTTTAAAATTAGGAACATTTGTTTACAACACTATAGGACTAAATCTAGATTTCATAAGCATACCTTGAAAGATATTTCATAAACTAAAAAATCACCCATAATTATTTTCAATAATTACTCTTCCATATCATATAATATAAATGGCATTTATCATTGTAAGTTTTATAGTTCATTAAAAATACCAGATGACATGCTTCTATAGGCGAAGGTGCTAAATGGATAAGTTAATGTAGTTTAGGAGAAATCAGTTGTTTCAATTTTAATTTGATTTTGTCCTAAATATCCATCCAGGAAACAATAGAAATCATTTTATGCTAGTCTTTCCAGAATCTAATCAATGAAAGAAAATGGTAAATGATATTTTCAGGTCATAGTATTCAAGTTTCCATAATCCACACAAACTCTCCATTCAATGATGGTTCAAGTTGAGATTATTTCATATTCATCATTCTTTACAATTATGAGACATCCTTTATTTAGAATGACCTAAATTGGATTTACCCACTCGATGACATAGATTGAAAAAATTATTTCAATATCTAGGAGTTTAAGTTCTTATTTCTTAAAAAATTTCTTCATCAGTGGAGTGAGTCACCTATGGGACTGGAATTTTGGTTTCACACCTTCTTCTAGTAAAATATGGTTAGTTTAGTTTGTTAGGATGATCCCTTTGATATCATCCACTCCCTAGGTAATTTATTTATTATTTATTTTCAGGGCATCAATTAACTTTTCCACTTGTTTCTGCATTATTTATGAGCAGATGATGACTAATAGTTTATTTCTATTCTCTATGAATAATTACTTGAGTGTTCTTGGGACAGGTTTCAGATCCAGCATTGGTGGATGGATGACGAAGTGTTTGACTAGTGGGATAGTTTTTCTTGTCATATTATAAGGACCCGGCCATAAACATTACATAATATTGAATTAAATGAATAATTCAAATTGAGGATCTTTTCAGGTTTAGAGTTTTAGAGAATTAGGACATAACTATTACATCTCAAAAGATTACAAAGTAGAAACTTCTACACATTTTCCATTTTTTCATAAAATAAAAACTCTTGAAAAAAATAGTCATGTCTAGTTCTAGGTTTTAGACAGCATGACTTTTCCTTGATCCCATCCTTGACCCTATTCATCTTTAAGTCCTGTGAAAACATTTCAAAACTTGGTATGAGCATAAAAAGCTCAATAAGGGTTATAAAACAATGAAAGAAAACATTTGTTCATTAATACATACAAAAAATAAACCCTATTACTTACCTCATGAAAACATAAGATTTATGAATAACACAAAGAAATCATAAATCATAAAGGTAACTTGTGGCATCCATAACATACTTATAATGTAGCTATCACAGCTACATAGGGAGTTACTTTAGAATACCCATCATAGTATATTCCCTAAATCTCTTAGGATAAACATTCACGTTTACCTATATCACGTTACCCAATGCATTGGAGAGCTATCTTGGGCTCACCCGCCCTAGGTTTTTCACAGAACCACCTATATATGTAAATAATTCCCAAGAACCATAACATGATCATAACACATAACATAAGCATAAAGGAAAGATAACATTTCCACATTGAAATAACAAAATATCATTTCAAGATATTGAAATAATAAATCCATTCTCAAAATCATTTTCAATACCAAAATACGTAAAAATATTATATGGTATTTTTTTCCTTTTAAAAACATTACGACTTGTTAAGGAATCCAAAGATCAAATAATACTCGCGGTGGTGGAAAGTTCGTTGTCACCGCTTATGTTAAAAAAAACATTCCTTTTTTTCATTTATTAAAATGATTCTTATAAAATGATTATTTTTTTATGAAATGAAAATTCAAAGGGTTTTATGCATCGTATAAAATAATGTTGTGTATAAAACTAAATATGCCTCAATTAAAGGAGATTGAGATGAAGTCCCTTACCTCGTGTCCGACTTGACTCGTTTGTTCTTTAATATCCTGAATAATAAACTAAACATAATTTCTACTTTCTTAGGAACCTTTTTCAAGTTTATTATTACTTTTATATCACTTATTACCATTTTATAAACATTATGTAACTATTCAAGATAATAATGTTCGTTTTGTCGATATTTGGTACTTGAGTCAAAAATGGACTTCTTATAATAACAAGTTGTCAATGTGGTCAATAGTCCATTATATCCAGAATGAAATTCATTATTTAGATATCATATATATCATATATATCCAGTATATATATATATATATATATTTATAACATTACATATCATTTGGAGGTAATAAATGAAATGCACCGTTCATGGAGACGATAAGCCGTACGTACGCATGAATGCTACTTTCATTTATATTTCTTATTTTAATGGAATTAAAACATAATGATACATAGGTATGTTATAATTCTAGTATAATATCATATATAATATCATTAAATCCATCCTTTATACGTCCCAGATATGGTATTAACGAGTCATGTCACTTTGAGGGGGCGGTAGTCTGCACTTCCTCAAATGAAACTACTGTGTTTAGCCTTAATGGAAACCATAAATGTATTATATAAAAGAAAAATATAGAAGCATGAAGAAAACATAAACATAATATATATCATATTTAAATATAGTGTCATCTTAATGGCCACCATGATAGGAGGTAGGATATAATCGGACAATCATTATCTTGTAAGGCGTTAGTTTTCCATCCATAGAAACAGTATGTTCTTCACCCATTAGATGGAGGTGTGTGTAAGTGTAGTTTGAATACTTCTCATAAAAACATCCTAGTATATTGATTATACTTGTGTTGTTATAAAATAAAGTAATAAAAGGAGTTTTAGGGGTTAGAGAATTAAAATAAAAGAAAATAAGTTAAGAGAGATTGTTACCTTTAATTTGGGTAACTTCCTTTGGTTTGAACCAAAAGGACTTCTTGAAGTGCCTTCCGCCTAAGGTAAGGCTTCTAGGAGGAACAGAGGGATGTAGGAAGCTTAATTTGGCAGAGTTTGGATGAGCCTAAGGGCTTGAGAGGTGTGAGTAATTGGTTAGAAGTGAGGGCTTTTTACAAGGGGGAGGAGGGGCTCTTTAAGAAAGTGTGAAAATATTATTATATTATAAACTTATATTCGGTTTCAAAAGGTCCAAAAATCATTAGAGTAAAAGATAAAATGACTCATGGTATAAATAAAATCATCCAATAAAAATTGGACAGGTTTTGAATATTTTTTTAATATTTATAATCTTATTTATTTAAATATTTTATTAATGAGGTAAATACTGCATCATTATTGTTTCATAAATAATTTAAATTATTTGATGTCTAAAAATTATAAAAAAAATATCATCATGTAGGAAATATATTTATTTTCCAATTAATATGTATATTTTAAAAGATAATTTATATAACCCCTTGTAAAAAATTAATTTACTAAAGATTTTTGTTTTTGTCATTTTTGCCTTTACTTTAAGTTAATTAATCTAAATTGTCATTATCACTCCCAAGTGGCTCAATGGGGTCTACAAATCAACCCAAATATGCCCATGGTCGTAAATGACTCAACACATAAGTTTTGGAAAAGTTTTAAGGTAATTTTGAAATATTATAATATTCTTTTTACCTTGAATTACCTTATTTACCTTTAACCATGGTAAATAAAAGACAAAAGTTACTATTCATCAAAAATTATTTCCATCTTATTGAACCACATTTTACATACTAAAAACAACCAAGTATGTCGGATTTTCAAAATTTAATTCACAGAAGTGGTGAAATTTCATTTAAATGAAAAAGTCAGTTTTTTTAACTACTACTAAGTGGTTTCACTATTCATCAAAAATTGAAGTTTTTTAGAAAAATACCAAAAATTCAGCCTAAGCTATATTTGATAGTCCGAATTAAAAAATGATATATATTTTACCAAGTTCTAAACATAGAAATTTCATTAAATAATTTAAAATTAATTCACGTTATCGAAACAAATTGCGTGTTTTTAAGAAATAATGACTATCAAAAGATTGATACTTGTTTATGTCAAATTCCAAAGTAAAATTAATTCCAATAAACAAAATTGTATTAAATGGTAAAAATATATTATAATTAAAATTTAAAACCAATTAAAAAGATAATCTAACCATATAAATAAAAGTAACTTTTGAATTAAAATACAGTATTTTTCACTACTCATTAAAAATGAACTTTATCAGAAAAATACCAAAAAATTACCCAAAGTAAATTTTGATGCCCCAAATCTAAAGAATAATTTTATTTGGTCAAATAAAACATATAAAAATGACCAAGAATATATTTAAAGATGGTTCTCCGTTAAAAGGCAGTAAATTGACCATTTAATGTAAATTATGTTTAAAATTAGATTCATTCATATTTTAATCCTCCAAATTTTTATTGGATAAATGTAAATATATTTAAAAAACATGTATAATCATATTGTAGTTAGTTTTGTTCATTTTTTCCAATAAAATGGCTAACAGTTAACTATAATTTAAAAAAATAATATTATATTATTAGTGTGCAACGTAAGATTTCAAAGAAACATGTTGTTGCGTATTGAGTACGCTATCAAACATGGAAAACCTTTTAAAGTAAAATTATTATTTAATTCACAAATATTAATAAATACGAAATATGTCTTATTCTTTATTTACCTGGGATGTTACATCCCTCCCTCCTTTTGGGAATTGCATCCTCACCATTTTATTTATCAAAATAAGTGGGGGTATTTATCCCTCATAGCATTTTCAGATTCCCACATTGCCTCTTCAACCATATGGTTTTTTCAAAAAACCTTTAAATAGTGAATTACCTTATTCCTCATCACTTTCTCTCTACAGTCAAGAATCGGAACAGGTTGTTCTTCATAAGAGATATTCTCTTCCAACTAAACTACCACTGGGCTCAAAACATGAGATGAATCTGGTATATACTTTCTCAGCATCAAAACATGAAAAACATTGTGTACCTGGGATAAACTTGGTGGTAAAGTCACTATGTACGCAACTGATCCAACTTTCTCCAGAATTTCATAAGGTCTAATGAACCTTGGACTCAACTTTCCCTTCTTACCAAAACGCATCACACTTTTCCATGGAGAAAATTTGAGAAAGACATGATCACCTACCTCAAAAGAAAGATCCTTCCTCCAGTTATCTGCATAACTTTTATGTCTGCTTTGAGCTATTCCCATGTGCTTCTGAATCAACTAAACTTTCTCTACCATCTCTTCTACCAATTCTAGTCCCATCAGTTTCCCTTCACCTACATCATCCCAAAAATCTGGAGTTCGACAACGCTTTCCATATAATGCCTCAAATGGAGCCATCTGTATACTGGAATGAAAACTATTATTATATGAATATTCAACCAAGGAAAGATGTTTGTCCCAACTTCCCTAATAATCCATCGAGCAAGCATGGAAAATATCCTCCAATGTATGAATTTTTCATTCTGATTGTCTATCTGGTTGAGGATGAAAAGCTTTACTAAAATTTAATTCAGTACCCAATGACTTATGAAGACCCTTCCAAAAGTTAGAAGTAAACTTGGGATCACGATCAGATACAATGGAGAGGGGAACTCCATGCAACCTGACTATCTCTTTAACATACAACCGAGAAAGTTGATATAGGGTCAATGTATCTCGAATAGGAAGGAAATTAGCAGATTTTGTCAATCGATCAACAATAACCCAGATTTCATTATTACCTCAAAATTTCTTTGGTAATCCCAAAATGAAGTCCATGGATATATTTTCCCATTTCCACTCTAGCACCGGTAAAGGTTGAAGCATCCCTTTTGGTAACAGCCACTCTGCTTTAACCTGCTGACAAATCAAACACTTCACAGTAAAATCAACAATATCTCTTTTCATTCTATCCCACCAGTAATACTCACGAAGATCTCTGTATATCTTAGTAATTCTAGGATGAACTAAAAACGGGGAACTATGAGCTTCACAAAATAACTCATTCTTCAACTTTGAATCACAAGACACACATAATCTCTTTCCAAATATCAAAACACAATCATTATCAATGTTAAATTTAGGTAACTTACCCTTCTGAACCAACTCTACCTTTTTCTATAACTCATTGTCTTTCTTCTGTGCTTGGTTAATTCTATCTAATAGAGATGATCTCATTGACACCTTATACAAAAAAGAATAATTTTCTGAACCAACAAATTCTATGCCAATGTTTATCAAATCAAAAACCAAAGGATCTTGTTCCAAACGTAACATGGTTAATGAAACATTACTTTTTCAACTCAAAGCATCATCCACTTTATTTTCTTTTCCAGGATGGTAATGGATTGTGCAATAATAATCCTTGATTAATTCTAGCCATCTCCTCTATCTCATGTTCAATTATTTTTGAGTGAATATATACTTTAAACTTTTTTTATCACTATATATTTCACATTTTACTCCATACAAATGATGCCTCCAAATTTTTAAATCAAAAAAAACATCTAATTCCAAATCATGTATAGGGTAATTTAGCTCATGTGGTTTCAACTGTCATGAAGCATAAGAAATTATCTAATCATTCTACATTAGGACACAACCACGTCCTTTCAATGAAGCATCATTGTAGATAACAAACTCACCATTTCTGGATGGCAGTGCCAAAACTAGAGCATTCACCAATCTTCTTTTCAATTCCTGAAAACAACCATCACATTCTTTTGTCCAGATGAACTTGACACCTTTTTTAGTTAACTTAGTCATTGGACTAGATAACCGTGCAAACTTTTCAAAAAACCTCCAGTAAAAACCTACCAAACCAAGAAAACTACAAATCTCGGTTATATTTGTGGGTCTTGGCCATTCTTCAACAACTTTTGTTTTATCAGGATCAACCGTTATGCCATTTTTTGAAACAATGTGACCAAGGAAAAAAATTTGTTGCACCCAAAACTCACACTTTTTGAATTTCTCATACAATTTCTTTTATTTTAAGGTTTAAAAGACAACCCTTAAATGGATTTCATGTTCCTATTTACTTTTGGAATAAACCAAAATATCATCAGTGAACACAACCACAAACTTATCCAATAACTCAAGGAAAATTCTATTCATAAGATCCATGAATACAGTAGGTGAATTGGTTAAACCAAAAGGCATAAATACAAATTATTAATGGCCATATCTTGTACTAAATGCAGTCTTCGAAATTTCTGCTTCCTTTACTTTCAACTGATGATACCCCGAACTCAAATCATTTTTCGAAAAATACTGATCTTCCTAGAGCTGATCAAACAAATCATCGATATAAGGAAAATGTTACTTATTCTTAACAGCGATGTTATTCAATGATCTATAATCAATGCAAAGTCTCATTAAAACATATTTATTTTTAATAAACAAGACAGGAGCACCCCATGGTGATGTGTTAGGTTGACTGAAACCTTTATCTAATAACTCTTGTAATTGCTTCTTTAACTCTAAAAGTTCAATTTGAGCCATTCGAGAAGGGGGTTTTGAAATTGGCTTAGCATCAGAAACTAAGTCAACAGTAAATTCAACTTTCCGATCAGGTATAATACCAGGCAACTCATCAGGAAAAACATCAAGATGCTTATTTACCACTGGCACATCATTAATCTAAACAGTTCCTTTATTTTCAACAATATGTGCAAGGTAACATTCATTTTCATCTTTTACTAGTTTCTCATATTCCTGATATGTTATCAAAAGAAAGGTTTCATTCTTGTACACAAACTTTAAATCTTTCTCAAAAGAAACCTCTTTAGACCTGCAGTCAATCTTAGCATGATAAACAGAAATCCAATCCATACCCAAAATAACATCAAACTCTACTAGAGGGAAAACAATAAGGTTTGCAGGTAGATTCTTTCCACACACAAGGATAGGAATGTTCTTATGTTTTTTTTTTGTCTCAACATTTCCTCCATGTGTTTTTACCATAAGATCTGTATTCATATCTTGAGATGGAATTCCCAATTTACTAGAAAACTTCTCAGAAATGAAAGAGTGTGTAGACCCTAAATCAAACAACACATTGGCATAATCTGAACAAACAAACAGTGTACCTGATACAACTTCATTTGATGGCCCAACATCTACTGAAGTAGTTGTAAAGGATTTCACCACCCCTTTCTTCTTGTAGTTTGGCTGCTTTCCTTCGTTTGAGCTCTTTGTTGGAAACTCATTTCCATAATTCCCCATTTCATTGCACTTAAAACATTTTACAGACTTTAAATCATATTTTTTTCTTACCATTAACCTGGTCATTTTCAGTGTAATTACGAGCCTTATGTCCCATTTTACCACATCGGTAGAACTTACCATAATTCAAAAGACATTCCCCAGCATGCTTCTTACCACAATTTTCACAAACTGAAAACTTAAGTTTCTTACCATCAAACTTTTTTGAAGATTTATTTCCTTTCTCCTTCAACCTCTACCTCTTATTCTATTGTTTTTCTAAGAACACATGATCATCATCAAACTCCATTCCCACCTTCACCGCACAACGAACAAGTTTTTCATAACTTTTGAACTCCCGAGAAGCTAAATCCCTTCGATACATTGGTTTTAATCATGAGTAAAAACGATTGATTTTACTATCAAAATATTGTATGAAATTTGGATCATACCTTGCCAGTCGAGTGAATTTTTCTTCATAAGAAGCCACTAAGTCATCCTCCATCCTTAATTCCAGGAATTGTTTTTCCATTCTAAGAAGAACCACCTTAGAAAAATATTTCTCAAGAAACATACCTTTGAATTCATCCCAATCAAGAGAATCAATCTGCTCATTATCCCTGATATTTTTCACCATCGACCAGCACTGATCAGCTTCACCTTCAAAATAGTAAACAATGAGAGTAACCTTTTGATTTTCTGAACAACCCATGACATCAAAAATCTTTTTCAGTTCTTTAATCAACCCTTCTGCAAGCACAGGGTCAGATGATCCTCTTAATGATGGGGGATGTTGCCTCATGAAATGATCCACTACTGACATGTTCCTCTACAGTTGATCTAGATGATCTCATGCATTGATACCACCACCATTTATAGCCTAAGTTAATTGTGCCATCACTGAAAAAAACTATTAAGTTCTGATTCTGAACATCTCAAGTTGCTTATTTGGAAGGTTGTCTTCCTCCTAATTTCATCCCAACATAGCTTCCATGTATCCTCTGCGGAAAACCATTCTGAACACATAAATATCTTAGGAAAAGAAATATGGTAATCTGTAAATGCTATATGATTTCAATATTAACATAAATTACGTTATGGATATTAATTTAACAATTCCCTAACTCCTAAAGTTATCTAAACCTCCCTCTGATACCAACTATAAGGACCCGTCCATAAACATTACATAATATTGAATTAAATGAATAATTAACATTGAGGATCTTTTCATGTTAAGAGTTTTAGAGAATTAGGACATAACTATTACATCTCAAAATATTACAAGGTAGACACTTCTACACAGTTTCTATTTTTTCATAAAATAAAAACTCTTGAAAAAAAGATTCATGTCTAGTTCTAGGTTTTAGATAGCATGACTTTTACTTGATTCTATCATTGACCCTATTCATCTTTAAGTAATGTGAAAACATTTCAAAACATGGGATGAGCATAAAAAGATTAGTAAGGGTTATAAAACAATAAAAGAAAACATTTTTTCATTAATACATACAAAACATAAACTCTTTTACTTACCTCATGAAAACATAAGATTTATGAATAACACATATAAATCATAAATCATAAATTTAACTTGTGGAATATATAACATACTTACAATGTAGCTATCATAGCTACATAGGGTGTTACTTTGGAATACCCATCACAATATATTCCCTAAATCTATTAGGAGAAACATTCACATTTACCTCCTTCACGTTACCCAATGCATTGAAGAGCTATATCAGGCTCACCCGCCCTAGGTTAATCATGGAACCACCCATATACGTAAATAATGCCCAAGAACCATAACATGATCATAACACATAACATAAGCATAAAGAAAAGATAACATTTCCACATTGCAATAACAAAATATCCTTTCAAGATATTAAAATAATAAATCCATTCTCAAAATAATTTTAAATAAAAAAATACATAAAAATAGTATGTGGTATTTATTTTTCCTTTTAAAAACATTACGTCTTGTTAAGGAAGCCAAATATCAAATAATACTCGTGGCGGCGGAATGGTCATTTTCACCACTTACGTTAAAAAACATTCTTTTTTTCGTTTAGTAAAACGATTCATATAAAAATATTACCTTTTTATGAAATGAAAAGTCGACAGGGTTTATACACCATATAAAATAAATTCATGTGTAAAACTAAATATGCCTCAATGAAAGGAGAATGAGACGAAGTCCCTTACCTCATGTCCGACTTGACCCGTTCATTATTTAATATCATGAATAATAAACTAAAGTTAATTTCTACTTTCTTAAGAACTTATTTCAAGTTTATTATTCCTTTTATATCACTTATTACCATGTTATAAATATTATGTAATCATTCAAGTTAATAATGTTCATTTTTTCGATATTTGGTACTTTAGTCAAAAATAGACTTCTTATAATTACAAGTTGCCCATGTGGTCAATAGTCCATTATATCCAGAATGAAATTAATTATTTAGATATAAAATATATCATATATATCCAGTATATATATATATTTATTTATTTATTTATATTTATTTATTTATTTATAAGAGTACATATCATTTAGAGGTAAGAAATGAAACGCACCGTTCATGGAGACGGTAAGTCGTACGTACGCATGAACGCTACGTCCATTTCTATTTCTTATTTTAATGAAATTAAAACATAATTATACATAGGTATATTATAATTCTAGTATAATATAATATATAATATCATTAACTCCATCCTTTATATGTCCCACATATGGTATTAACGAGTCATGTCACTTTGAGGGGGCGGTAGTCTGCACTTCCTCAAATGAAATTATAGTGTTTACCCATAATTGAAATAATAAAGGTATGATATAAAATAAAAATAAAGAATCATGAAGAATACATAAACATAATATATATCATATATAAATATAATTTCATCTTAATGGACACCATTAAAGGCGGTAAAAGATAATCGGACAATCATCGTCTCGTGAGGCGTTAGTTTGTCATCCACAGAAACAGTATGTTCTTCACCCATTAGATAAAGGTGTGTGTAAGTGTAGTTAGAATAATTTTCATAACAAAATCCTAGTATATTTAGGATACTGGTTTTGTTATAAAATAAAGTAATAAAAATAGTTTAGGGGTTGGAGAAGTAAAATAAAAGAAAAGAAGTTAAGAGAGATGGTTACCTTTAATTTGGGTAACTACCTTTGGTTTGAACCAAAAGGACTTCTTGAAGTGCCTTCTGCCTAAAGTAAGGCTTATAGGAGGGGGAGAGGGATGTAGGGAGATTAATTGGGCAGATTTTGTATGATCCTAAAGGCTTTAGAGGTGTGAGGAATTGTTTAGAAGTGAGGGCTTTTATAAGGGGGAGGAGGGGCTCTTTGGGAAAGTGTGAAACTATTATTTTATTATAAACTTATATTCGGTTTTAAAAGGTCAAAAAGTCATTAAAGTAGAATATAAGATAACTAGTGGTCGAAATAAAATCATCCAATAAGAATTGGACAGTTTTTGTATATTGTTTTAATATTTATAATCTTATTTATTTAAATCTTTTATTAACAAAGTAAATACTGCATCATTATTGTGTCATAAAAAATTTAAATTATTTGATGTCTAAAAATTATAAAAAAAATACCATGAAGTAAGAAATATTTTTATATTTCCAATGAATATTTATAGTTGAAAAGATGATTTATATAACCCCTTGAAAAAATTAATTTACAAAAAGATATTTGTTTTTGTCATTTTTGCCTTTACTTTAAGTTAATTAATCTAAATTGTCATTATCACTCCCAAGTGGCTCAATGGGGTCCCATGATCGACCCAAAGATGACCATGGTCTTGAATGACTCAAAAAATAAGGTTTGGACAAGTTTTAAGGTAATTTTGAATTATTATAATATTCTTTTTACCTTGAATTACCTTATTTAATTTTAACCATGGTAAAAAAAAGCAAATGTTACTATTCACAAAAAATTATTTTCATCTTATTGAACCATATTTTACTTACTAACAACAATTTGGGATTTTTTATTTTCAAAATTCAATTCATAGAAGTGGTAAAATTTCATTTAAATGAAAAAGTCAGTTTTTTAACTACAACTAAGTGGTTTCACTATTCATCAAAAATTGATGTTTTTGAGAAAAATACCAAACATTCAGCCTAAGATATATTTGATAGTTAGAATTAAATAATGACGCCTATTTTACCCAATTCTAAACATATAATTTTCATTAATTAATTTAAAATTAATTCATGTTATCAAAACAAATATCATGTTTTTAAGAAACAATAACTATCAAAATATTGATACTTGTTTATGTCCAATTTCAAAGTGAAATTAATTCCAATAAAAAAATTGGATTAAATGGTAAAAATATATTCTAATTACACTTTAAAACCAATTAAAAAGATAATCTAACCATATAAATAAAAGGCACTTGTGAATTAAAATACAATATTTTTCACTATTCATTAAAAAATGAACTTTATCATAAAAATACTAAAAAAAATTCCCAAAGTAAATTTTGATTCCCCAAATCTAAATAATAATTTTATTTGGTCAAATAGAACATATAAAAATGACCAAAAATAGATTTAAATATGGTTCACCATTAAAAGGTGGTAAATTGACTTTTTAATGTAAATTATGCTTAAAATTAGATTCATTCATATTTTAAGCCTCAAACATTTTATTGGATAAATGTAAATACATTTAACAAAAATGTATAATCATATTGTAGTTATTTTTGTTCATTCCCACCAATACAACAACTAAAAGTTAACTACCATTTAAAATAATAATATTATATTATTAGTGTGCAACGTAAGATTTCAAAGAAACTCATTTTTGCGTATTGGGTATGCTATCGAACATAGAAACCCTTTTAAAGTAAAATTAATATTTAATTCACAAATATTAACAAATATGAAATAAGTCTTATTCTTTATTTACCTGGGATGTTACACATAGGTTCTATGTAGTTCACTTCCTCTTAGTCATAATCCTCATCTTTAGTAGGATATAGAGTATCGTTATCTTCTTCTATGGTCATGTATTTATTCCTCTCCATAGTGAGAAATATAGCTTGAAAGTAAAAAAGAATCATTTGTTTGTTTATTATCTTTCACTCGATTGAACACAACCTGTTCATTAACTAATCTAAATATAATTCTTCTTTAATTCACTTCAATCAGTTCCTTCCCAGTGGCTAGTAATGGTCTTTTTGGGATGATGGGGATGTCTCCTTCTTCTTCCATATCCTAAATGACAAATTCTACTGGGAAAATTAATTTTATAACTTTGACTAAGACATCCTTAAGAAGTCCTCTAGGATACTTAATTTATGGTTCATATAATTAAATTGATACTCTAGTTGGAATTACTTCATTAATTCCTAGATTTTTTAACACACTCATTTACATGAGTTTAATGTTGGATCCTAAGTTGCATATGGATCTTCCAATGTTCCAAGCTCCTATGGTGTAGGAAATTGAGAAACTCCTCAGATCTCTCATCTTTTGTAGAAACTTCTGTTAAACAACTGAAAATCACTCTTCATTTAGGGAGATGACTCCTAGGTCTTCCATCATCCTCTTTTTAGAGAGTATTACCCTAAGAAATTTTTCATCGGTAAGCATTTGATCAATATCTTTAGAAAATGGGATGTTGAGATGTAATTTCTTGAACATTTATAAAAATTTCTTATACAATCATTCAATATTTTTTATCTCATTATTTATGGGAAAGGGAGAGGTAGGTTGTAAATTGGTGGTTCTATGTAAATATATTCTTTAGGTTTCTCATGTGTTGGAGATTTTTCTAGAGGTATCGATTCAATAATTTTCTCCTGATTAGTTCTAGTGGTGATTTCATTATCATCCTCTTTAATGATAGTTGCATGTTTCTTGGATTTATCAGGTTTATTTTCTTCTCCTCCATAGGGTTACTAAAAATCTAACACTTTTTCACTCCTTAGTACTATTTCCTTAGATTACTCCTTCAGTTATGTCTTAGTTTTATCAAGTAGCATACCTAGTAATCTATCATACATGGTCTTTAAGATTTAACTAATTTGGTGTTCGAGGTTTTGGATGGATTCCATTTGATTTTACATTGTCTATTGGGTGTCCATCCTATGATCCCATTTCTGAATGAAGGTAGTGAGATGATTCTCTAAATTTTATTAGATAGGTGCGACTATTTTTGGTGGTCATTGTGGAGCTGGTTTAAATTGTTTATTGAGCTATATGAGGAAAAGGTTTTTGGGGTAATTGTTTTGGTATTCAAGGAACAATATTCATAGGTGGGTATCCAGGTGTTCCTTGGTTCCTTGGTGGTGCTTGTCCACTTCTCTATTGATAGTACCCTTAATTATTTTTTGGTGGTTTTTGATCTGACCTCTATTGATAGTATAATTTTGGTTTCTAGAATTGTTGGATTTACTTATTTTAATTAACATAATTACAATATTGGCATTGTTTTTCTTCTACTTCTACCCAAAATTCATGATGTCAGTGTGGGCCTCTACACATTGCATAGGATTGAATCTCCATTACAGTAATATGATGGTGTGGTGGTGTAGAAGGTAGCTGAAATGATTCCATCTTCTTAATAAGGGATTCTACTTGTGCTGCTAAATGGGTGTTTTCTTATACTTTTTGGATTCCACACCAAGGCAATCCATGATTGCTATGCCAAAAATTGGAATTATGAAATACCTCATATAGAAATTCTCCTCCTACTCATGGTGTTGTAAGAATTTTACCATCATCAACGGAAGCTTATACTATTAAGCGAGAATCTGGTTGGAGATATTGGTAGAAGGTTTGTAGATGAAGACACACACAATTCCATGATGTGGTCACTTTCGAGTAAGTTCTTTAAAGTGATCCAAAGCCTCTCGAGATGACTCTTCATCTATCTGGGAAACTTTTTCATATCATTCCTGAGTTTCCAAGTTTTTATAGGTGGGAAGTACTTATCTAGGAACTTCCTGTCTAATTCCCCCCAATTCGTAATTGACTCTGAAGCTTGGGTATTTAGAAAATATTTGTCTTAGTAACTCAAGGAGAAAAGGAATACTTTCAATATGATTTCATTAGATTATACTCCCTGATTGTGAAAGGTATCATAGAATTACATAAAGTTAGATATATTCTCATGAGGATCTTCACTCTATAATCCATTCAGCTAGCCCATATTCTAGATCATATTGATGATTTCATGTTTGATTTAAAATGTATATTATTAGAAAAGAGGTCAAACAATGTTGGGTGTCGTTCCATTGATATACAACAAGTCATAATCCATGATGGTTCACACCAGTTGCAAGGGTTGATCTACATGTAGTGCATTGGGAACATACTACATGTTGTGTGGGTTGGGGCCTATAGAATGTTTTGGTCTACCATACTTGGAAAGTCACATGTAGATAGATATATTTTGATCTCAGGAATTAAACTTAGCAACTATTGAGAATTGAGTCTCCTAGAACAATTCATGGGGCCCTAATTCATGCACTAGTCCTAAAACAAATATGGATATAGTCATGTCCAGAAGAAAGAAGGGAAAACAAAAAGAGAAAAGGGATACAAAAGAGGTAATCCCAGGTTCATGCTGAAAATTCATGTGCCTATGAAAAGTATAGTTCCAAGACAATAGTGCCAAAATTTTACATGCCCACACATGTTGTTTAATTAGCATGTGTGGTGATCATATTAGAGATTTTATTATCCAAAACAACACCTGCTGTGTTGGCATAGTAGAGTGGTAGTGTGGGGTTAAACCCATAGATAAAGGCTAGAAGACTGGGAATCGATAACTTCAAACCCTTTATATAGGATCCCTAACAGTTTTTTGGGAGTTTGGGATTCAATTAACTCTATTGTGAATGGTTTTATGATTCAGGAAGAGGATGGGGATCAAGGACAATTTTAGGTCATTAAGTAAATTGGATAATCTTAGTCCTAACCTGTGATGGTCCTAGGGCTTAGGCTTCAAAGCAGTGCATAGACTACTATTTGATTATGGTCAACCCAACTATATCTATCCAAGATGAAAATATTCCTTATTTGGGATATAGCTAAAAACCTATATGCATTTATCCTAGCTTCTATATATGAAATTTTCATGGATAATTATAAGGCCCCATCCTTAAACATTACTTAATATTGAGATAAGTCAATAATTTTACTTTAATACACATTGAGGATCTTTTTAGGTTTTGAGATTTAGATAATTAGTTCATAAAAACTTAAATATTATAAGTAGACACTTCAACTCACTATCCATTTTTTCATAAAACAGAAACTCTTTAAAAAGAAACATGTTTTGTTTTATGTTTTAAACAGCATGACTTTTGCTTGATCCCATCATTGATTCTATTCTTCTTTAATTCCTATGAAAAAACATTTCAAAAATTGGTATGAGAATAAAAAACTCAGTAAGGGGTACACAAAGAAGGAAAACTGTTATTCTTGGGATAATATGAAAACCATGAATACATTATCATAAAGTAATACTTTTCACCTTTAAGAAGTAGTAAATATACTTTACTCAAAATAAGATCATTGATAACCCTTTTTGTAACCAAAATATTACCATAAAACCCATAGAAAGAAACATATAACATATAAATGTAACTTGGTACATAAACATACTTAAATGGAATAACCATATGGTTGGCTTCTACACATATCACTAAAAAGAATAGTCATACAACTGACTTCCATACCCAATGCATTGGAGGTTATAATGTAACCACCCATCCATGGTTTTTCATGGAACCACCTATATTCGGTTTCTCATGTAATCACCTATCATTGGTTTATAACATAACCACCCATAAAATGTCTAAGTGCCATTATATAATCATAACACATAAAATATTGTAAATATAAATATTTCACTAATAAAATTACATTTTCAATCACAAGATATCATTTTAAGATATTGAAATAGTAAATCCACTTTCAAACCCATTTTCAATACCAAAAAACCCAAAAAAGGGAATAAGGGATTTATTTTCCTTTGAAAAATATTAAGGTTTATAGAGGAATCCAAATATCAAATAATGGTTACAGTGACAGAGGAGTCATTGTCACCGCATACATTAAAAACATTCCTTTTTTCATTTAGTAAAACACTTAATAGAAAAAGGATTCCCTTTTAATGAAATTAGAAGTAAAATGGGTTTATTATACCTTGTATAAAATAAGGCACTGAATAACATCAAAATATGCTTCAATGAAAGGAGATTGAGACGAAGTCCCTTACCTTGAATCTGACTAGTCTCGTTCATTATTTATATTCCTAAATAATAAACTTAGGTTAATTTATACTTGATTGAGAACCTTTTTCAAGTTTATTTTTACTTTTAAATCCCTTATTACTATGTTATTAAAATTAGATAATTATTTAATTTCATATTGGTCATTTTTTCAATATTTAGTACTTGAGTCAAAAATGAACTTGTTTGATGTAAATTGTCCATGTGGTCAAAATTCCATCATCTACAGGATATTATTCATGATTTAAATATCATATATATCTATTATAAATGTATTTATAATATTCCAAAATAATTGGAGATAAGAAATGAAATGCACCATTCATAGAGAGAGTAGGTCGTACGTACGCATGAACGCTACTTTCATTTATTTATCATATTAAAGGATTGAAAACTAAATGAAACATATGTATATTATAATTATATTATAATATAGATTTTATATATGTTACATAAGTTCATTAACTTCATCCTTTATATGTTCCATGTATGGCATGAACGAGTCATATCACTTTGAGGGGGCGGTAGTCCACACGTCCTCAAATAAAATTATCGTATTTACATATCATGGAAAACATAAAGGTGTGTTGTAAATAAAAATTACATAAGAATAGATACAATATAATTATAATATATATCATATATAAATATAGTTCCATCATAATGGCCACCATGTGAGGTGGTAGGATAAAATTGAACAATCATTATTTCGTGAGGCAAAAGTTCTCCGTACACAGAAATAGTATGTTCGTATCCATTTGATGGAGGTGTGTGTAAGTGTAGTTCAAATAATTCTCATAAAAACATCCTGGTATATTGAGGATAATTTTTTTATGTAATCATAGAATAAGAAGAGCATAGGGAGTGAAGAATGGAAAAAAGAAAAGGAACTTGAGAGAAGACGCTACCTCTAAATCGGGTAACTTCTTTTGATTTGAGCCAAAAGGATTTCTTTAATTGGCTTGTCCCCAAGGTAATGATTATAGGAGGAAGGTAGGGATTTAGGGATCTTATTTTATCATAATTTTGATGATCCAAGTGGATTTAGAGGTGTTAGTAATTGGGTAGATATGGTGGCCTTTTATAAGAGGGTGGAGGAGCACTTTAAGAAAGTCATGAAATATTATTTTATTATAAATTAATTTTTGGTTTCTAATGGTCCCAAACTCATTTATTTCAAAGATAAGATGATTTTTGGTTGTATCCATATAATAAAATTAAAATTAGAAAATTTTATGTCACAAAATTAACATTATTTTTTATCTCTAACTCTTCGTTAAAAACATTAACTCTTACCATATCTTTTTGTATTTTCATAATATATGGTTACTATAGTTTCTATAAAATGCCAATAGAACCAAAAGTGGATGGTTAATGAAATTTTTAAAATTATATAAGTTATTTTTACAAATATTATATTTTTAGGACTATTATAGCATTTAATAAAATACTATTTGTTTTAAAAACTCATTTATGTTAATTTTGACACAATTTAGTAATTGAATTTTTTTAAGTCATAGCAACTTGATTACTTCAAACAAAGTCATTACATCAAAGAAAATATGTCATAAAAATCCATAAAATTTTTGGATGGCATCAAAAGTTTAAAATTATATTTATTTTAGAATTTATAATATAATTTATTTGAATCTTTAATTAACAAGGTAATCACTGCATCATCATTGTGTCATAAATAAATTTATTTATTTAATGTATAAAAATTATTAATAAAATACCATGATGTAGGAAATATTTTTATATTTATAATTAATATTTTTAGTTGAAGATGTCAATTATATAACCCCACTTTAAATTTTTCTAGTAAAAAGATATATGTTTAGGTTATATTTCTCTTTACTTTAAATTAATTATTATGATATGTCATTTTCACACCCAAGTGGCTAAATGGGGTCCTAAAATCCACCCAAGGATTCCAATGGTCATCCATGACTCATAAAATTGGATTAGGACACATGTTAGGGTATTTGTTTATTATAATAATATTTTTTACCCTTATTTACCTGATTTACCATTTAACCATGGTAAATAAAAATAATTAGTGAAGTTACTATTCATAATGTCCAAAAATAAAAGGTATCTATTTAAAATATTTGAGCCTTCTGATTCTAAATTTGGAACCCATTTTTAAAAATTCAAAACACATAATTGTCATAAATTAATTTAAAATTAATTCTCATTGTCAAAACCAAAAAGTGGGTTTCAAAGAAGTAAAAACTATCAAAAGATTGACATATGTTTATGTCCAATTTAAAAATTAAATTACTTCCAATGACCAAAATTGGATTAAATAAGAAAAAAATAATCTAATTAAAATTTAAAACCAATTAAAATGACAACAGAACTATATAAATAAATTAGATTAAAAGGAAGTTTTGAATTAAAATGCAATATTTTTCACTATTCATTAAAAAATGAACTTTATCAGAAAATTACCAAAAAATTAACCAAAGTAAATTTTTTCATCCTTATTCTATAGAAGCAGTTTATTTTTTAAAATATAACATATCAAAGTTATAAAAAATATTTAAAAAGTGTTCTCTGTCAAAAGTTGGTAAAATTACTTTTTAAAAATATTAGAGTATTTTTAACATAAAAATTGATTCATTCTCATTTTAAGCCTCTAAATTTATTGGATAAATGTAAAAACATTTAAAAAATGTATAATCATATTTTTTTTAGTTATGATCATTCCTTACAATAAAACTATTAGGCATTAACTACCATTTAAAATAATTATATTATTGTTTGGTATAACTCAAAGTTGTGTGCAACGTAAGATTTAAAAGAAACTCATCGTTGCATATTGAGTACACTTTCAGAAAAAGTGTCCCCTTTAATGTAAAAATAATATCTTATTCTTAAATATTAATAGAAATGAAAAATTATTATTCTATAAATATTTGGGATGTTAGACTAATAGTTATTTCATGCTCAACTCCAATCAGGTTAGGTTCATTCATTTAAACTTCCTATGGTCATGGTTGTATAAAATAATTAAATAAAAAGTTATATTTTAACCTGATTACTAGCCTTAGGGTTACCAAGTATTTTTTTAGTGATTTATTAAGTTCATAACAACCCTTACTATCAACCCTTACCCTAATGAATTTATCCTCTCATGACGATAATAATCAAAAATAGAGAAACAAATGCAGACATGCTCAGCAATCTAATAAAACAGTTCAAATAAGATAATTTTCAATTAAGGGATTAAGAATAAAGCAGTTTTAAATTAAAAAAATTGATAAATCAATCAAAAAATTTATTAAAAGAGTAAATAATAAACAATTTAGAGCATATGTACTATCAAATGGTTATAGAATTGGAAAAATAATGTTGGGATGGAAAATGGATATGAAAATGATGAATAATTACTATATATTTGATAAATAAAACATGGATTTATTTAAAATGGTAAAATTAATTGTTTAAAGTAGAGTTCAAATGGAAAAATAGGAAGAAAAATGATAGAAAATGAGAGAAAATTCGTTTTCCTATAAGTATATGTGTGGCTATCAACGTTTTGTACATAAATAAATGGGAATGAACATGACGTTTGACCTTACCACTTCATGTAATCTCAATCTAAGGATTTCTCCACGTATTTTGGATCTGGATCCTTTCATGGACTACATCTTCAGGATTCGGTGATTTTACTCATTTAATGATGTGTATTAGGGACTCAGGGCATGCTTAATCCAAAGAATTTAACTTTAAGTAGGAAGTGGCCTTTGAATTTTACACAACATGCTTTGGAGATTCACATAATGTATTATTTTAACAACTTTTAAATTATTTATGACTTGTGATATCCTCTTCAGAAATGTTTTGAATAATTCATACACATCGTATATATACTTAAAGATGTGTAAATTCCACTTTTTTCCATTTTTGATACCTTTTCTTTTAGAGTCTTGGATACCTATTCTCTACAAAAAATAACACATACCTAATACATTATCGAATAAATCATGAATAATATTCAATCCAATGAACCAAATATATGTATACAAATTCCTCTTATAAATCACCAAGTCTTCATCACCATTTAAAATAAATTCTACATTTTTATAAAAAACTTAAGGCATGCCTTGTCGTATGGTGTGGAAAAAGAAAATTTCAAAGTTTTCCCTACTGTAGCTTAGTGGCTAATCAGGGTCATCTCACTTGAGGAACTTCACAATTGTTTACTTACTTTTTCTCATTCAACTAAATATAATTTCTTTTTTATTTATATTATTTTATGAAAATAATGATTTTTTTTATTATTTTATAAAATAATAAAAAGACAAGAAATTATAAATTACTATGAAATTAAAATAAAATGAGATTAGAAAATTAAGGAAGTTATCCTGAGATAGTTTTCTTTGGATCACCTTTATTTTCCTATGTCAAATATACTTATTGAAAACACTCCACCATATATGTTCACACATTAATCTACCCTAGTTGTGAAGGAAACGTTCACTTAACATCATCCAATCACACTCCACATCCACCTCCACTACTGTGGAATAATGGTTGTAGAATAAGAAGTAAAACCTTAGATGTCCACAGTGAGGATTACACCCACTATAAATCATTCTTAGATTAACCCAAATAATAATTTAAACATTCACTTTGGTTCAAGCATTGTATTACTTTCCCAGAATATTCCTTGGGTTAGTTACTCAACATCATGAGTATAAGAGTTCACGGTGGAATAAAAAAATAAAGAGAATAAAATAAAATAAATAATGAGAGAGAGGGAGAAGAAAGAAATAAAATAAAAGAGAAAATAAAATAAAATATAATAGAAAGACAGTATGAGGTAATTAGAAGACAGAAATAAAAGAAGAAGAAGATGGAGAAGAAGAAGAGAAGAATGAAATGAGGAATAAAAGGGGATGAAAACCCTTTGTAAAATCAAAATGAATACATGAATTAAATAATAAAGTAAAATAAAATTACATAAGCATAGAAAAATTAAAAAAAATAAGGTTGCAATAATTTCTGAGCTCATCTCGTTGTGATAACTCTTCTAGAAGTGGTCAAGCCTCAAATTTTATAGGTAAAAGGATCGATCCTCAATCTTTTATTCCATTAAAATCTCCCCAAGACCCGGGGAGTGAAATCTTTAAAAAATAACCTAAATATATTAGGTGTTTACATTTTTCTTTACAATATGGATGAAATCTATATGGGGCAACCTATATTTGAATGCAGTGTAGTGGATATGGGGAATAAACTTTCATGAATTTCAAGTTCTTCCATGGGGATGTGGAAGTGGTGATTTTTTTGTGGAAGAATTGTAGGAAACCTCCATGAGGACCTCCATCCTTCATAGAGGTTGTAGGGATCTTTAGAAATGAGTAGGGTGTTGTGCCTCTTAAAAATTGGGCTTATAGTGGTCGTATAACGCCCCAGATGGAATCCAAGGTGGTTTGGAGTGGTGGAAGTGGTAGGAGGATCGAGCTCGAGCATCGTTGAGTGCTAAAGTGGAATTTTTCCTTGAGTTTAAGTGATCAATTGATATCGTTGATCATGGAAGTAGTGGTCAATAGTTAAGAGGGGGTGTATGACGGTGAATTCACACAATGTGGAGTGGGATGGAACCATTTTTATAAGTATGAATAGTACCTTGATGAGTTTTTCCCACATCAAAACCTTGAAGGAACTCAGTGAGCATTTAAAACAAATCATGCTCATCCCCCGCTTAGAATCCTTTTTTGGGAATGGGATCCTTATTAAATGAACATTCTAAAATGGGTCACACCTCACATGCGCATCATGTGTGGGCTTCAACCCAAATATACACCCATAGGCTCTAACCATAATTCATACGTTTCACAGGCCTGATCCCCCATTCAGATCACTCCTCTACCATTAGCAGAACTTACCACAGGGTCTCTTTGGTCAGTCGACCCTCTTGAGGGATGGCTAACTGGCTTAGTGCTTTTTTGTTTGAGGGCTAGCCAACTTTCCATTTTCTATTAGATGAAAAATATTAAACCATTAAGTTAAATTATCATGAAAATATTCTTATTAAAAATAAACAAAAATTAACAACCCCTTTTTAACTCATTTAAATTTATCAAATTCAATTTCCCATATTTTTAATAAATAATGTATTCTAAGGTAAAATTAATTTAAATCTATCGAAAAAATCATTAGAAAAAACTTAAAACTATGCATGAAAAATGAATGTGTCAACTCTCAAGATTATTTTTTATAAAATTACATAATACATTTCTTATTAAAAATAAACAATCATCCTTGGAAGTTCATAACTTTCTTCAAAATCAGGTATGTGTTGTCCAGACAATTGAAATTGATATCTTTTCTACTCAGCACATTATACAAAACCTTATCCCATGTCAAGATTCCTAAATCATAATCCTTTTCTCTTTTTTAATTCCCTGTTTTTTGTGAGAGATATTTGATTTTAAGATCAAAGTATTTGGTTTAGTGTGATAATTATTTAGATTTTATATAGAAGAGAATCTGAGATTTGTAAGAGTTTGTGGTTTGTAATATAAAATAATATATTCTCTTATGTGTAATATAAATATTAACTTAGGATAACATTATTTAAAATCTAATATTTATAATTCAATTTTAATAAAATCAAATTGATCAGTGGGAGAAGGCATAGTAAAAATCTCTTCTAATTTATTTTTAGTATAAATGAATCTTAAGAAGATATCACCATTTTGCGAGTGATCCCTTAAGTAATGAGTCTTAGATCAATTTTTATTGATCTATATGGATTATTATATATTTTTAAATATTTATATCCAATGTATTATCATATTTAATCATTATATGATCAAAATTAAATCTAAAATTAATCAAATTATGTTTTATACACAACATGTATTCCCAAAAACTACCATCTAAAATGTACTCAAGTTTAATAATTGATAATGTAATTTTGTTTTTCTTACAACTAGACTAAGAAAATAAATATTGACCTAGAAATTGGTATTTTTCAGATATAGTCTTCTTATCTAACCTACAACCACCAAAATTAGTATCAAAATTTAAAAGTAAATCAAATCTATAGGTATTTTAAAAAAGTGAAGATAAATAAATAGTTCCTTTCAAATATCTTGAAATGATTTTGGAAGTTGTAAAATGGTACTCTTTATTATTTTCTTGAAATATAATACCAAAACATACTGAAAAAAAATGAATGTCTAAATAGTAGTTAAATATAACCTTATTCCTGTAATTTATCAATATAACATGTTTTTACTAGTTTTCCAGCTTTATATAAATCAAGTTTAATAAATGAACTCATGGGGGGTGCATACACATTAATGTTTTCAATTCTAAATGTTTTTATAAATCATTTATGTATTTTATTTGATTTAAAAAATTTACAAAAAATATTATAAATCTAAAATACAAGAAAGAAATGTATTTCACCCATCATACTTATTTCAAATTCTTTTTTCATAAGATTTAAAAAATACTTAAATAACTTTTGTTTTTTATAAGAAAAAATTACACCATTCGCATTAGTTTGAACTAAAAAATATCTTTTGTTTAGGTTTTATTAAATATTATAGGGTTTTACAGTCTTTTAGTAAAACCATTTGTTAAATGAAATGAACTCAATATTTTCTACCAAACTCAGGGAGTTTATTTAAGACCATACAAAGCATTTATGTGTATGAAAATTTAATTTCAAAAATGGTTATTTTCAAAACCTGTAGATTTCTAAACAAAAACTTCCAACATAAGAAATAATTTTTAAAAACTATATTTTACATCTACCTAGAATAATTTAGAATTCATATAAGATGAATTTTCTACAAGAATTATAGTAGATCCTAATCTAGATAAGGGGGGAAAATTTTCTTCATAATTTAGTATTTCCTCTTGGTTATAGACTTTGGAAACTAGACTATTTTTATTTATAGATAACACATCTTGATCATCCTACTTATTTCTAAATACCCATTTAGATTCAGTAACTGGATAATTAATGTGTCCTATTTTTTATGCACTTTTCCACATCAGTAACAGGAATTAATTGAATATTTTATTTCAAAATTTGTTGTTTGGGTAACTTTCTCTTGATTGGTAAATATGATATTGGATGTATAATTCATTGAATATTTAAAAAACAAGAAGTGACTTTAGTGCTCAAATTTTCTAAGGTTATTCGTCTTTAACATTATATGTTCTAAGAACCTATCATTATGTCATTTTTTATAAACTTTTAATTGTAATATCGTTTTTATGTAATTCTAAAATTGAAATTTTATTAAAAATAATTATTTAACTCTTACATTATTTAATTTTAAAATAAATTTCTAGAATAAATTTCTAAGTGTGGAAATTCATAAAAAATTACAAAACTCCCATTTTGATACCTAGATTTTATTTTCAAATAACTTCTTCGATAATTAGTCTAACCCAATTTCAATTTTAATTTCACTATTGGGGCTATGAGCCTTAAAATAAATTTTTAAAATCAAGGAAATAATAGAAAATTAAAGTTAAATGGGGAGCTTGGATGGATAAAGATACAAGTATGATGTGTAACTTGTAAATATTACTAGAAGAGATGATAAGATTGAACCAAGCTATGTGAAACTCGGTCCCATGTGGGTAGGAGAACATTTATTTTGAGTTTTTGATCGAATGACATGATGGGGTGATGAGAAGTGATAGATACACTATGTGACAATTAGGGAGATGAGTGTGGAGCTACTGATTGTGAGGTAGAGGTGGGAATTATCACCTGAACTATTCATAAATATAAATCATAAATCATTAACTAAGGGGATAAATAGAATAATGGATGAACTAGACACATTAAAACATTTTAACCATGTGGATTTTAGTTGTGGTAAGGTATCTTGGGTAGGATGATAATTTAATCGATAGTGGATATTTGAATTCGTTCCTAGAGACTCTTCCTATTTCGCTTATTTTATATAATAATTTTACTTATTCTTAAATTAATTCATTATTGAAAATTATTTTCTTTGAAATAATTTTTTAATAAACTATGAATGGGTAATTATATTATTATGTTACTCTTATTGATCTTTGATAATGTCGCCTCTTACTAAGTTTGTTCTATTTCCTTATTTTAATTTTTCATGGCAGTAACTTCTTTAAATGTTCAAGTATCAGTGATACTTGATCTTGATCAAAATTATGTTCAAATATTAGAATATATATATATATATATTAAAATATTTTAATAATAAATTCTAAAATCAAAAGAAGGGAATCACACTAAGGTTGAGCGATAGTTCAGTGTAGGTGATTTCATCCACTCATCATTAGTGATGGTATTGATTTTCATAGTTGAAAAGATATGGAGCCTAACTTATACTTGTTTACACCTTAAAAATGTGAGTAGTCAATATTTTAGTGGATTTCATTTTAAAACTATTTACATAATAAAGGATATTTAAGAGTTATCAAAAAAATTAAATCCCCCTTGCTTTACCACTATTAATCAAAACTCACTTACATGTTCTTCATCTTTCTGAGATTCTTATTTCTATGAACAACATCACTACTAAAAATTCTATTTACTTATTTTTTAAAGAGACACTGTATAGTTGAGCGGTAACCAAAACACCACCTTACCCAAAACACCATACACCTTATGTGAGATCTGAATTCACCAGAGAATTTGACCACTAGAGACCACAATCCCCGCCATAATACACTAAAAAAACATATCACCACGTACAATAAAAACCATGAGTTAAATCCATTTTGAAATGTCATCATTGACCATCACTGCCATTGTCATCACTGACGTTTCCCTGCACCAAATCGCTGGACAAAACCATGTGACAGATTCCATCATATCCACCACAAATAGACCACTAAAGAAACAGTAAACAACCATCAATTTCATAACATAACTTCTTTCAGGATCACTATCACGCTAAGATGGAAAATGAAGATTTCACCTCATGGAAACTGTTGGTCATTCGAGCACCACATCCCAAAGATTCGGGGCACCACCAAACCAAACTAACTTGGGGGAGTGATGGGGAAAAACTAGGGTAGAGATGATTGGATTAAGGTATCCACATAGGGTTGACACATTTACCAAAAAATCCCAGTGAATCCAAAATCAACACCATAAAACTTCGAAGATAACCCAAATCAGCCGAGAAGGAAAACCCAAGGAGGAAATAAATCTAATGTAGAAAAATAGAATCCTAAGGCTACTGCTAGTCCCACTCCAACACCATTCTAAGTTGGACCTAAAACCCATATCAAGCCTGACCAAGTTGGGGTCATGATTAAGGGGTTGAATAATAATATAAGAGGAGGATGAAGACCTAGGAAACTGCCACCTGTGCCAACCCAAGCTATCAAATGCATCTTTACCCAGACCCAAGATAGAGGTCTGAAGTGAAATGAATAGGCAGAAAGGGGGGTAGTGAGAAAATAACAGAATCCGCACCAGAAGAAGCTTTAAGAAAGAAGGGGAAAATAAAATATCAGACTGGGAACAGCTAAAGGAACTACATGAGGTGAGGAGTACCATCACCGTTGAACAGAGCCACGAAACTTTGTAAGAATGGTGGAGGGGAAGGGGAAGGTGGGGAGGAGGCGAGAGAACAAGGAGCGCCAGATGAGTGGGGATCCATCACTCCATCATCACTACCCACTCACTTATTTTCACTCATTATCATCATCCCTATTTGTTTCACAATTTTTTGTTGTTTATTTTTTGGTATTTTAGTATTAACTCTAGGACACTCAAACATATTTTTAGCCCTTCCTTGTGAATTTACCCTATCTAAAAATATACTAGTTTTAAGTAGGATTATAAATAATTAAATTTTTTAGGTTTAAAAAAATATTTTACTAAATTTATAGATCCATTTATTGGGAGTAAATGAGTGACCAATTTAAGAAAGGTAATCAAAAGAAATATTTTCAAAAAAAATCATGAAATCCATTTTCATAAAAGACAAAAAATATATTTAAAAAATATTTGTTTTAAAATTTGTTATATATACATACTAGAAAAAAAATATGAAAACATAAATCTGCAAAATCATGAAATATAAAAACACTTGAGTTCATTGTAAAATAAATTCAAAATGGAAGCCAATATTGAGTAATTATATCACCAAGACAATGATATTCTATCTAAACTTAGAGAAAAATTAATTTAGGGGCATAGACTTGTAGAATTTCAGTTTTCTAAAGTATCAAGTAACCCCTTATTCTTTTGGATAAAATTTTAGTCTAGAAAATATGAGATAAAACAATTTTTTTATACTTGCATCCTTCAATGTAATTCCAAATGAAGATTCTCATGAATTCATTTGGGACTTCTACAGTGTGGTGCAACACCTACAACTATGAGGTATTAGTGAATAAGTATTGAAACTAATTTTTTTCCATTTTTTTCAAGGTTAATTTTATAACCTAGTTTTAATATATATATATAAGGAGATATTTGAAAATTGGGATCAAGTATTTAATTCCATTAGTATAAAATTCTACCCTAGGAGGATAAAATCTAAAATTAAATATAAAATCACTAGATTTGTAAAATATAAGGATGAACTATTCCATGAAACCTGAGATAGATTTTGGGGTATTCTTAAACAATTTCCAAACCAAAAGTTTTCTTAAAATTTTCTCATATAAACGTTATACAAAGGTCTTACCCCATATAACTAAAAAAAGATGGTTAATTTTCAGGTGGATATTTTTCTAATAAAAATTATGAAGAACTCAAAAAAACATTCAACACACTCTGATAAAATTCTTCAAAAAAATGTTATAGAATGAGAACCTTACACTTAAGAGAAAAAATATTTATTCAAGAATAACATCCAGGAGTTACTCTGATTTCCAATAAAAATTAACATGGATAACAATTCCACCATTTTGTTATGTTTTGGATTCAATTATTTATTGTCAAAACATTGATATGCCTACCAAATAACCTGAAAACATTTATTGTTTTGATTTTGAACCTATAATGAAGCCTAGGGAAGATAGTTTCTCAAACACTTACAACCAAGGCTATATAAATAATTAGAATCTTTCTTGGAGAGATCAAGTAGTATTAAGATAATATGACACCCATGGTTTTTAAAAAAACCTAAGAAGTAATTCCAAAAAACAAAATTTTTTGGAGTCAACTAATTCAGAAACCAATTTTGAATATCTTGTGTAAAAATGTTAAATAGCATGGATGCTCAAGATTCCAGACACAAATATGGTATGGGATTTTAAAGAACTTATTTCAAAAATAACATGAATAATATACAAAATCAAATTAGTCACATGGATACAGAATTGGGAGGGCGAGAAAAATAAAATTACCTTATACAACTGAGTCTAACCTAAGGGAAAACTTAATAGAAGTAACAAGAACATGTGTTGTTAAAACTCAAGTGGAACTTAGAATAAACCCAATGGTAGTTAAAAATTATGTTCTAGAAGAAACCAAAAACTGATATCTATATTTTATAGAATCAATAATTGTGGGTTGCACCACTCAAACTGAAATAAATCCACCTATGTTATCTGAAAAAATAAGATGAAAAAGATTTTAAAATGAAAAATAAAAAGGAGAAGGAAAATATATAAGAATAAATTTGTGGAATACCCACTATTCTAAATAATTATTCTCCACATATTCCATTCACTCAAAAACTAAAATAGAAAGGTCAAAAACCTAAAATTTTTAAGTTTATTGGTCTTTTAAATGAGATCCATGTGAACATTTAATTTATTCATGATCTAATATATTTTTTTTCATATCTAAAATCTCTTAAAAATTATTTCAAATAAGAAATATCTTAATGATTTTTCTATATATAGCTACAATAAATAGTGTAGTGTTGTTATCCAAAATAAAATACAACAAAAACTCGTGGATTTTGGGATATTGTTCATTAATTGTAATTTAGGGAATAATTCTCAACTCAATTACTTATCTGATATTGGTGAAATCATCTACTGGATTCTATATTCGCTATTTCAATAGTTGAGATTTGGGAAACTGCATCCTATAACTATTTTCCTAAAACTGGATGATTTTTCCTTCAAACACCCTATATGTAGAGTAAATGATCTTTTTGTAGGAGTTGTATGTGGTTTTTACCCACTTATTTTCTCATCTTATATATATATTGTAACAAGGAAGTCCCTATAATTCTATGTAGGCCTTTACTTACAATAGAAAAATATATGATAAATGTTTCAAAGTGGGGAGTTGATTTTCAGTATTTTTGAAAAAAAAAGGAATATAATGTTTTATAAAATCATAAAGAACATTCACTTGAAGAGTAATACTCTAGAGCTGAGTTTTTGTACCTTGTACACCATTTTTAGGAGTTGGAAGATGAGTTTATTGATGTCATGGAAGAGCTAAAAATTAAACCTTTAGTTGAAAATACCTTTTTGAAGATTACTGTGGGTGAAGTGGAGGACCATTTTGATGAATTTGAGGGTGAATTTATAGATTATTTAGAATATTTTTTTAAGTAAAACATCTTTACTTCAGATATATGAGTGTACTAAGTTGTATATTATGGAAAATCGTGAGGAACATGTGTTATCCATCTCTCGTAACTTATTTAAAGGAAACATTAAATACCTTGGTCCATATGGGCCCAAGTATCCTTTCTAGTCAAGAAATGTCACATTTGGAGAAAAATACGATTCCAAATCATTTAAAATGTTCTTTTTTATAAGAAATATCCAATTTTCTTGTGATTATTTATACTAATCTTTGGTATAGTCAAGAGGAAAAGTTTTTTGAGTGTGTTGAAGAAGTTAAAATCTATTATAGGTTGTACCATTTTTGATATCAAAGCAATCATCCCTTTCTATTCCATACATAAAATCCTTATAGAGCCTAAACACAAACCAAGAGTCCAAGGAAAAATAAGGATAAATGATAATATAAAATTATTTTTTAGTGAGGAATTTATTATTTATTTAGATTTTGAGATCAATTTTATTATCTCAAAAAGTAATTGGGTTATCCTTTTTCAGGTTGTTCCTAAGATGGTAGGTGTAATAGTGATAAAAAATGAGAAGGATGAACATGTTCAAACTATAATAGAGAAAAAATGTAGAGCCTATATATATTATAAAAAACTTAATTCATCTATAATAAAGGATCATTTTCTAGTTTCAATATTAGATCATATTCTTGAGTGGTTATTCATAAATGGTTTTTTTATTTTCTTGATATGTATTCTAGTTATAACTAAATTATAGAATCCCCTAAAGGCTAGGAAAATACCACTTTCACTTGTCCATTTGTAACATTTGTCTACGGAGGAATGCCCTTTGTATTTTATGGTTCCCTAACCACCTTTTAAAGGTGCATAATGGCTATGTTATCTAACATAGTTGAGAGTATTATATAATTTTTTATAGATGATTTATCCATAGTTGAAACCACTTTTAAAGATACTTTCATAATCATGAATTTGTTAGGTGAATATGTCTTGAAACCAACTTTATGTTTAATTGGAAAAAATGTCTATTTATAGTCACTGAATGGATATTTCATAGTAATAAAGTCTCTAATAGGGTAATTGAGGTTGATAATTCAAAAATTATGGTTATTAAAAAACTTCCCCCTCGGGAAAATGAGGAAGGAATTAGAAGAATCTTAGGGAATGTCAGTTTCTACCATAGGTTCATAAAGGATTTATCGAAAAAGATAAAACCCATTTTTTCACTATTTTTCAATGATGCACTATTTAATTTTGGTGATAAATTTCTAGTCTTTCAATTTTTTGAAATAAAATCTTATTTCTTCTCTCATCATCATTACTCTAGATTGGTAGTTTCTATTTGAGAAAATGTATGATGTTAGTGATATGGTTTTTGGGGAAGTATTGAGGTAAAGGAAATAAAACTGGTTTTATGTGGTGTTTTGTAATATTATTCTATTGGATGATGCTCAAAATAATCACACCATCACTGAAAAGAAGTTACTATTTATTGTATTTGTTCTATAAAATTTTAGATAGTACCTGATTAGTTTAGAAGTGTTTTTATTTATTGATTATTCATTATTAAAGTATTTACTAGAAAATAAATAGTCTAATACAAGATTAATTAAATGGATAATCATTTTAAAAGAATTTTATTTAGAGATTAGAGATAATAAAGGTGTTGAAAATGTTGTGGTTAATCACTTGTCCAGGTTGTCTAGTACACAAAATGTTGATCCAAGGGAGATTAATACATCCTTCCCAGATAGAAAACATATAGTTGTAACAACTATTTAGGTGTCATGGTTTTCTTATTTCATTGATTTTATTTATGTAGGAATATTTACCAAGGATATAATATTAAATAATAGGAATAAATTTATATCATAGGAGAAATAATACCTTTGGGATGACCCGTTACTATTTAGAAGATGTATTGATGGTGTTATGAAGAGATGTCTAGATGTAGAAGAAATGTTACCTATTCTTGAGAATTTTCACTCTTCATAATATGGTGGGCACTATAAGGGAGAGAATAAAGTCTAGAAAGTTTTTTAAGATAGATTATATTGGTATACTTTGTTCAAGGATGTTAGAAGTTTGGTAATTAGTTGTGATAAGTTCCTAAGGTTATGTAATATCATAAGGAATTAGTATCTTCAACAAAAAGGAATATTAGAGGTTGAAATTATTGATTTATGGGGTTTATAATTTATGGGACCATTCCCAACTTCTCATGGGAATAATTACATCTTGATAGCTTTGGATTATCTTTCAATGTGGGTTAAGGTAGTGGAAATTCCTAATAATCAAGCTGCTAGTGTTGTAAAATTCACCAAGCAGAATATTGTTTCTAAGTTGTGGTGCTTAGGCAATTCATCCCAGATAATGACTGACTGAAAATTAAATTTTTATTAGAAAAATGAAATATATTTATACAAAACACCCCACTCAAGGGGGTGTAAATAGTGAAGTCCAAGTTAATCACCTCTTGCAATGGGCATACAATCACTGGTTAAAGACCCCAAACCAATGTACATTATCAGATGCTCACTTGGTCTTCCTTTACTAGCTAGAGCGTTGGATACAAAGTTCCCTTCCCTCAAAGTTTGATTAATGGAAATTCCTTGATTGAGAAAAATTTGTAGCTTCTAATTAGATAAATCATCCCCCATGGAATGAGTTCCTTATTTTATAGAATCCTAAAAAGCATAGTAGAATTAGACTCATTCTCAGCGATATGAATATTGAGATCCCTATAGATAATGACACTAGTCTGTATGGATCTATCCTCATATCCTAAGGATGTTCTTAGACTATAAAAGTATTTTTATCCAAGTATAACAAATCCCCTAATGTACCTTATGAGACCACCTCCTCTCATTATCCCATCACTTCAGAATCCATCTACATTCAATTCAATCCCTAAAGAGGGGGGCTTCCAACAAAACCAGTGTCCCTGGTTACCTCTTATATCACCCAAACTCATGAAAAATGTTGGAATAATCCTTCTCAAGGTGAAACAATACACTGTAAAATTAATCAACATCCCTAGATTGGCAGCCACAACCTTTACATCCACCTCCACAAATATTAGAGATAGCTTGATACCTTCTCTTTTATTATTTCTCACTTCCCAGAGAATCCAATAGATCACCCCAAAAACCATTCCTCCGGCCCTAAATTTCTCCCCTATTAGCCTAGAACCCTAGAACCAAGCTTCCAAAAGTTCTTAAATTGAACCCCAACCACCGAATATACTAAGAAGATTCCATCATCATCCTTTATATCAAACTTTCGAATATTGTCCCCAATGTTCAATATATACACATTGAATCCAAAAAAAATGTATCCAAAATTTTCTTCTCTATTATTCCATATCTGATAGGGTGTTTTCTTCAAGATATTCCATATTAAAACTCTATTGATGACATATCACTTTGTGTTAATAAATTCATACCAAAAATGAGTAGGCATGTTATATTCTCACAAAATATTTCCAGTAATTTATTATAGGGTCATATTTCCCCTTTTAATAACACTATTTTTTATGGTATCCGAGGGGAAGATAAGGTAAGTTTAGTTCCATGATTTGAGATAAATGAATTAAATTCTAGATTCTAAAACTATCCCCCATGGTAAATTCTCAAAGAAATAACATTAACACCTTTTCCATTTTCTTCTATTTTAAAAAAATTAATAATAACATAATTGGATTCACTCTTAAGTCTTAAGAAATAAACACAGGTAATTCAAGAAAACCCATCAAATAAAACGTAAAAAACATTTTCCATCTATTATTTAATTTCTAAATAGTCCAAAAAATTCATATGGATAAGTTCAAGTGGTCTAGAAGTTTAAACTTATTTAATTGGTTTGAAATTTGACATTAGTTTCTTAACTATTTAACATTAATCACATAGTTTATTTTTTTCTAATTTAGGTTGAGTAAAATAATAAATCAAATTTTTCTTCCATAATTTTCTCAGCAAATAAAAATTACAATGTCTAGTACTTCTATGAAAAATCCAAGATTCAGTAATTTCATCTTTCAAACAACTTTAATTTTTTTACTCAGAGAATAAAGATCTATAGTGTAAAAAATTTTGATCTTAGTGCTCTAAACATAAGTAATTTATTTTAAAAAATAGAAAAATAATTATTATAAAAAAGGAAAAAACCATCATCAAAAAGCTGAGAAATACTTATCACATTGTAATTTAAGCCTTCAGTATAAAGTACTTTGTTGATAATAATAGAATGTGGATCTATAAAAGATTCAATTACATTAAATATTTCACTTATAATATCATCAAATGTTACATATCCTTCATCCATATTTGATAATGAGTGGAAGTTAGAAAAAACCCCACTCATGTGTCTCAAATATCCATTGCCTAAAGAATATTTTTCATTATTTTTTTTATTGATTATTTCTTATATAAACAAATAAAAAAGGAATTTTTTTACCCAAATTATCTTTGGTATATTTGTGTTAGCTATTAAATATTTCATCAACCAAATTTGTATTCACTTTCCAAAATTTCTAGAATTTTTAGAGCTAGTTTTAGATATCATTTTTAAAATAAAAGAATTATTTAAAATAAGATATTAAATATGTATTAAACAGAAATAATTTTAATAATGACTATTTATACCACATTGAAAATAAGTAATGTTTGAAATATTTTTTTCTTAGAACTAGGCACAAATTAGTTTTTATATAGATTAAGTTTTTATCCATAATAATTATTCCTTGTATTCCATTATTAGATTTATTTTTTTTCAAGGATTTGGTAGTGGGAACTCTCCTCCTTAGTAAATACACTTTTAGTGTCTTTTATACCTTTAACTTCAAACATTAATTCATTTTGTTTTTCTATCATTAACATTGTAACTAGAAGATAATTTATCCAATTTTAATTTTAGTTTCAAAATATGTTTAGAAAAATAGATCTTTTTAGTTAACATAAAATTATAGGTTTTATTTAGAGACTTGTGTTTATTCATAATAGATTCATATTTTTCTTCTAACATTTAACAATACTCATTTAGTTTTCAATAAATATATTTTTTAGTTTTAGATTCAGATTTATGTTCATAAGAATAAAAATATTTTACCTGGTTAGTTGGTACCATAAAGCACATATTATCTTTTTTATTTGACATCTCAACTACTAATTCCAAACTTCAATCTATACTGAAGTGTTTAGATTCTATCCATTTTACCTTCATTTTCTTATTTTATTTCTTTTTATAATCAGATTTTATGTGGAAATGTTTCTCATATTTATTATTTTATTTTAGCAGTGGGGACTCAATATTGATTGTCCCAAGCTTATTAAATTCATAATATCTGAAATAATTTTATTTTCCATAAAACTTATTATATATTAAATTATTTATTGAACCCTCTTCTCCTATTAATTTTTTTTTTGAATTTTCTTGAAAACTAAGAAAATTCATCATCAGATTCTGAACCACTTGAGTCTTCTTCATTGAATGAGACTAAAAATAATTTCCCTTTTAAATTATTCTCTTCTTTAAAAGTGTAAACTTTCAAGTAATAATTTTAAATTTTAACTAATTTGGTATCTTCAATAAAAACCTGTAATTATTCCTCATAAATCATAATAGATTCCGTCGGGTTTTTTATATTCAGATCCTTTACGGGAGTTGACTGTATGATGGAATCTATGTTTCTACTCCACTTATATGGTAATAATTTTAAAACTTATAGTGTTTGATATAATTTAGGAACAAAATTTACCAAGGAAAAAACATCATTTATTATATTTTTAATACTTTCATTCATTTAAGTGATATTTTTTCTCTCATGTATTCGAAAAGTATCAAATTTAATATTAGTAATGTTAAACATTAGTTGTCTTTCATTATCAGTATATTCATAAGCTATAACAATAGTAGACCAAATATCATGTGTTGTAGAACATTGTGAAACTCATTTAAAATCATCAAGACCAAATCCACATATATTAGCATTAATAGTTTTAGATTTCAATTCATATTCATCTTTGTTATTGGCATCCCATTTGTTATGTTCACCTCTATGATTAACATTTGGCTCTATAGCTTTCTGAAAAACTTCCCATCTAAAAATATTTAATTATAAAATAATTCAACTATTCTGGAAACCATATTTTTCTCCATTTAAGTATGTTTTGTGGATCATGTACATTTCTTCTTTTGAATCATCCATTATAGAACCTTAGGATTTGATCTTTATACTTCAATTGGTCAAATTTGAGAACATGGAATTCACTTTCTCTTGATACCAATTATTGTCCTAGAGAGTTTTAAAAAGACTCAAGAGGGTGTGGATTGTGTTCAGAAAATTTTTTCATCTTAGAACCACCCTCTAAAATACATAAGTGAATTTGTACTTGACTATTTATTAGATATGTATCATAAATAAAAACAAAAAATAAATATAAGAACATGGATAATTTATAGTGTTTTAGGGTATAAAAATACCCTAGTCAAGTCCACCAACACTCTCTCAATGATATAAGTGATTATCACTAAACAAGACTATTGTAATATGGTCCCATTATACACCCTAAAAGGGGCATTAATTACTGTGAAAAAACTTATTTCTTTTTTTAGATCAAATTTGATCTTTTCTTCATGTTGGAAAATCCAAATTGAATCTAATTATTAATCTTAATAAAATATAGATATGTAAATATCATGATCCTATTTACTTTACTTGGTTCACCTATAAAAATGATACTTCAAGGAGTATATATCAAAAAAATAATTGATATTCCAATTAACCACTACCTCATTTTTATATGATTACAACATTAGGAAGATCTCACTATTCATACATGGTCTATAACCTCTTCCTCTTACACACAAAACTTTTCAAGAGGGTTATAATAGAGTCAACTCATAGGTTGATATTATAAAGATTTCATAAAAAGATAAGTAATAACAATCATAAAAGGTGTTATTCCATGATACTCTAATTCTTGGATTCTATATCTTCAAGGATATAGTAACCAGGTTTTTATTTTAATATTTGACTTCAATACATATCTATCTTGATAAAACTCCTCCAATTATTAATCTTTAATAAGTATCCATACTTTATTCTATTTGATTACCTTCTATCTTGCAAATACGATTCTTATTATCTGGAATAGTATGAATTTCCAATTTGAAATTCTGACTACAATAACTACCCAACTTCGTATACTTTAATCACATCCTTTGTATCATGTTACAAACATATCTCCTCTATATAATTTATATTTTGATGTTTTGGAAGTATAATAAACTATAAAAAATAATAAAATTAGATATCATCAAAGCTATTTTAATTCCCCAAAAACCATATTTTAGAGTGTAACATACCCTTTATGGCATGAATTAATAGTTTTGAGTTAATGATTTTTCAATTACAATGTGATTTGTGGAATTAAATAATCCTTAGAACTACACATTCATTGAATTATCTGACTATCCATGGCATAAATGAATTATGTGGTGTAGACACAGAAAATCAATACTCATCGTAATTTCCTTTGATCTATTAAATATATACCCTCTATGAGGTAATTAGATTCTAAGGCATGTCCACCTATAGACATTCAAAATCAACCATCCTTAGAATTTCTAATCATTCTATTAAATTCAAACCCTCCATGAGGTAATCTGATTCTGTGTCTTGGACCAATGCAAGGCATTCATACTATGACATAGTTTAAGACTATGGCATGATCATCACAAAATATCTTGTACAATTGGTATTCTTTAGGACAACACATATGGAATATCTCAACCTTCATAGTGAAGATATAATATTTTTCAACCCTTCAGATAAACACTCTTTAAGTCATAAGGATCAAAATGCATTGTGGCCCTTAGTTTTGTGGTGTGAGAAGTGGAATTGCACCATATAAACTCAATTTTTCTCCATAATTCTATATTCATCAAACAACCATTTTCATAATTTCTGAATTCCATTATAATATATGTAATACTTGGAAAACATAAAAATATTAACAAAAAATAGAATCAAAAAATTAATTCCTTTGGTTTCCAATAAGGTCCAATTTTTCTAGGGACCTTGACGGTTGAGTAAAAGAAATTGTGAGTTATTAAAAAGGCTCCAGGAGCTTTCACAAAGATCCCTCTTAACAAGAGATATTCACTCTCTTCATACAATCAGAAAAAAGGTTTCTTACTTTACAAAGAAAAAATAGATGTGTAAAAAATGTGGGTTCAGTACACGGTTGGAAGTAGCAATAGATAGATGATGAAAAACTATTCCATAGAATGAGTAAGAATTTAAAGTGTAGCTCCAGTACTTCTTTTAATATATATTATAAAAATCAAAATGCAATAGTAGTAGATGTTCTTCTCGCAATAACATAAGAGAAATGATCATGAAAAATAGAGTATATGGTTCGTGTTTCTCAATGTACATAGTGACTTGTCATATTGAATTAGAACTCTTGTATATATATCAATAGTTGAGAGAAAATATAATCTTTTTCAAAAGGTAAGATCTATAATCATGTGTGACCTTATTTTCTAAAAATTTAAAATTCATAGGTAGATATTGAGAGTATTTATGGTCTTCCATATAATTATATATTTTCTTGGAAATATAATATTTATTTAATTTAGATTTTTATTAATTTTAAATGGAAACTTTCAACAAACCAAAGGTAGGTGTTGAATTTTTCTTAGAATTCCAAAATGTTAGTAAATTAGTTTATAATCAAAACAAATATTGGAAAATACTTAGGTTCACTATTCTTTAACTTCATGAGACTTTTCTTTATAAATGTTTGGATTTTATGACTTCGTCTTGATTATAATACTTTCTTTCTATTCATAATACTTTAGACCGTGTATGACTTTTAGAAATAGTGAAAACATATTCTTCTTAATATGATAATTTTATTTTCAAGAGATTTCAGAAGTATCAAAAGACTTTTATCCTTTGAAATAAATCGATAGCATTGTATGATATTCTGTATCATGAGATATTTGAACTTCATGAGAAAATATAGAAATATTATTATATATGATAATATTTTCACTCGCAATGTATTTGATCTTTGTATGATAACATTATTTTCCAAAAATATAGTGTATATGACTTTCCTTCACTCATAGATTAATTTACTTTATAAAATATTTATAAGTTAAGTCTTTCTATCTTTATAGGATAATTCCCATAAGTAGTTTCCTTTTGTATGATATTTTTTCTATGTTATGTGATAATTCACTTACATGGTATGATATATATTCTATGCGAGACATTCAAGTAATATTTTACAATTCCATATTTATAATATCTAGAGTCTACTCATAAGATAATCTCAGCTTGTAAGATTTTTTTTTGAGAGAAAACTTATTACATGATATCCGATATGATTTTTGATAAGCTCATGAAACAATTTCCTTAAGAAATTTTTTTGAAACTCAAAGGATAAAAGGTTGAACTAAAACCTTAATATGAAATAATACTTAGAAAAATATTATGTATTCATCAAAAATCACTTTAGATAAATTCATCAATGAAATAAAGTGATATTTTTTTAGCATTAAAACATATAAAATATTTGGATATACTCAAATAACATAATTGTGTCCAACAAAGGACACTACGGACACCTATCCCTAGGGAGACTACATATTTTTCATTTTAATTTATTTAGTTAAATCCCTCAAGGTACACAAATCCCAAGGAAAATATTTTAAATAAAGGCCTTGGTCTTCAGTAGTCAAGGCACCAAGCTAGTGTTCAACGGTCTATTGTGGCGCAGAACACCTTGTCCAGTCCATTCATAAGAATTCATCTTTAATTAAACTATAATTTAAACTAGTTAATGACCTTTATCATAGAACCCACATATCACATGATTCATAAATAAAATAAATAATACCATATGGAAATTCATAAGTACCACCTAACTCATTAATATTTTTATTACCTTCTAATTCACAACCTAGTAGCTCCAACCTAAGCTTGTCTAAGTCCAAACATCCATCGTTCATCCACATTAGGCCCAAACTCAAGCCAAAAATCAAAATTAATTAATTATAATCGCATTATAATTAATTAAAAAATTAATAATTAATTTTACAATTTAAATTGATTATTCATAATCTCTAAATAAATCACTGAGCAACCCCATTGCACTAAATTCATAACCAACCACCCACTGGGGGTCTGTAGTGTGATCCTAATATTATACCTAGAAAACCCTAACAATGGTAACGCATTCAGTAGATGATTCTAATTAAATTTAGTCACAAACCCTAAATAAATTCATATGGTGACATTATTCAACTAAAATGGAACGAAAAAACATGCATTCATCGTATCAGGATACTCTCTATTCACGCTGATAAAAATCCATATCATCATTGATGATTTACACCTTTATTTGGTGAAAATAATCACTAATCCTCAAAACAAGTCACCCAAATTAGAGAGAAACATCAGATGGAGAATAAGGAGGAAGAAGATAGGGGATAGGGGAGAGAACTCACCTAGAATCACCTAATAAATTTCCATAAGAACACCCCTTTCCAAGAAGGGTAAAAGGAAGTGGGAGTGGAGGGAGATCACTCATTCTGTCATAGACTGACTATATGCAAGGGAGAAGAGAGGGGTTTTTCTTTAAAAATGGTAAAAATAGTAAAACCACCATTTAAAAAAGTTGGTCAAGGGTGATCCATAGCATGCACCACACTGTAGTGAACCTCTAAGAAACCCCTTAAGACACCCCAACACTCATAGTCCCATGTCAAGGCCCCTATTGTGTGTTCCTTATATGGAATACCATCATCGTACCATGCATGCACCATAGTATGGTGCTCTATGTGGTCCCCCAAAAAACCCACCACTCAACCATGGTTTAGCCTTCCTGGTTATTTCCCACATGGAAATCTCCAAAGTTCCATACCCAACCAAGGTACCATTCCCTACACACTGGTAATTTCTCCCCAAGCTCTATCCATCCCTCCATATCAAACATTATAGCATTGAGGGTCTACCCTCACCATTTTCCACCATTCCATGGCCATGATAAGGGGTGTTTTACCTAGATCGTTTCTCAAAGACTCCTCACCTAGGTATAGTTATCATACAGTGATCTACACCCTATAGAATATGTGTTTTACCTTCCACCATGGGGTCCTCCCCATAGGGGTGCACCTATAGAAAAATTTATTTTTAAGTTCATCCATCCTCACTCATTCATCCACCTGAGCACCTAAAACACTTCTCGGGCCTAGATCCATTTATATAAACATCTCCTTGAGTTGTTCAAACTCTATAAATTCCAATCTTAACACTAGTTATATAAATTAACCCCTCACCCCAAATAAAAAATTCAAATTTATTTTGAAATTCATAACTCATAAAGGACATGGGTTTTAAAATCTCTATCATCAACTGCTATATAAAATTCTGATATATTGAATAAACTTTCACAATACTATAATTACATTTAAAATACAATTCTATTATTTATCACAACACAATAATAGTCAATATCAACTATCAAAACCATTCTTAATAAAAATTTAACAATAATGGATACTCATTCCATTACACTATTGTGTATCCCTTTTGTAGAAAAACACATCAATAATTAGATAATTCAAACATATTCTATGAAATATCCATAATGGTTCCACATGATGCATGAGACACAACACCTATTTTATTCTATTATGGCCAATATACCTTACCATGGAAAACCAAAACACGCTGACTCATCCTGAGTCCAATGAAACTTCACATTACCTAACTTCCTTAGAAACTCACATCTTACTATAGATATATTGTTAGGGTTTTTTATAGGTTACCTATTAATCCTTGATTCATCTAATATATATACCTACTAAAACCTATCTAAACCAAATATATATCATTTATAAATGTTGGGGATCAGAAATCCAAAACCACTATAGTATCTCATATCAATTAACATCACCAGACATGACTCAGTCTGATAGAACCATCAGATGCACCTCATATATGATGACCACTATATGAACTCAACTAGAAGAACTAATTTGGAACATGATTTTAGGGAAATAGTGATCAAAAGATCCCTCTCAACATCGGCTTCCATAATTGGTTATCCTAAGTACCCCAACCATTATACAAATTCATTTCAAAACAAAAAAAATATAATAATCCTCTAGTTTCCTTTTATACAAACAAACCATCCACACAAGAAATCCACATATAAGAATAAGAAAAAATAATAATAGGGATAATGTGGTTTGAACTAATTTCCAACATCCATAGGAGAATACCAACACTTTATCTATTTTATCATAAAAATATATGGTTAAAAGGATAAAAATTTATACCCTACAGAAATTATGAAAGCAAGCCCCGCCAACATCTTCACCCATTGGTTCTTGCATCTGATAGTTTCCCATATAGTCATGGTTTGTCCACTCCTTATCTTCCCACACATTGTTTGTCTGGACACTAAAAATAGTGCACCCGAGTATCCACCATTAAGGAAGTCCACCTATGCCTCGGTCAGGAATCATCAGCATCAGTTATTCTCCCATCAACACTAGTGGTAAAATATAATTCTTTATAGAGGTCCTCATCTAGTTATCCAATCAAAATCACCTCCTAAATTTAATATATTCTCATCCATTGATGTGATCTATGGTTGATAACTAGTATCACCAACTACCTAAACTACTTACTACCAATGAATAGTGAATGTCACCTTCTAATATTCTCAAATTCTTAATCAAAATTTCCTTCCACACATCTTAGAAGAATTGTTCTAGGTTTCATCCTCAGTGTTTCTTATCAAAGTGATTTATTCATAACACTTAACCATCCTATGTATATTTGTTCATCTACAAAAAAAAAGCTCCATCTGTTAGTATCAATACATTCCTTTATATCTTTTTCACTTCCTCCAATATACTCATCTCATTGGTACTAATATAAGGTCATATTCAGTGAACATATGCATAGTTCACATGCACTGAAACGCCTATTGAAACTATGTCTAATGAAATCTATATTCTGAAATTTTATTACTGATCCTTATCCACTAAACTCAATATGATGAACTTTGTTAGTTGAACCCTATCTACTAAAATCTATCTACTGGACATTTTTCTATGAACTTGATCCAATGAGCTACATCTCGAAAACTTTATCTGGTAAAGGATCACTTCCATCCACTTCCAATAAATGATGTTTGTGGAATATCTCCATTCATGTTCTCAAGTGTTAATTTTAGAAATTAACCTTCCAAAAAAATTCAATACTTAACCAAGAAAAAATTTCGCACACCAAACCCAAAAATATCCCACTTGAGAATAGTTTTCATAGTTTGATCTCAACAATCTCCCACTTGAAAACTATTCTCATACTCGCACCAAATTCCCACTAGCTCAACATCCATTCACCTTTTATTCTGGTGTAGTTATTATTTAGTTCTCCACCCCATGCTTCTTTTGATCATCTAGGATCCATCTGAACAAATTCCTCCACATTCCTTCTAGAACCATGATTTTTTATACTTAAAAAACGAAACTCATATTAATGTCTCCATGAATATATTTCAATGAAAACAAGATCCAAGTTGCCATACACCCCAACTTTTTTTATTTCTAATTAACAAAAATATGTCATGCACCTCATCCATGGACTTCTTAAATCATATCATGTTGTTCTCCAAGACCTTTTCATCAAGTTATAGCTTGATTTGAGAACTCATTCTAGAATAATGAATGTCAGTCACATCATTGGGCTGACTTCTATCTGAAACTCCTTCATCTAAAAAATTATGATATCATTGGTATAAAAAACTCCCACCTAAATCTTACCTCTAGGGAAACCAAGGATTCCATGGTCCTCTACTCCCATATAATCATCATATTTATGAATCTTTTAGAGTCCATCTCAAATTATATATCCTTCCATCTACTCTACTTATTCTTAAAAATATCATTATCATAAATCTTTAAAACATAAAATAAATTTGTGCCTAGGACATGGGGTTGTCCTTAATCGGATTTAGTGTGGCCCAAAGTCATTCTGAGGACTTTTTAAATTAAAGTAATAATATATATCCAACTACAGCATTTCAAATTTCAACACACTCTCATCAACTAAACCAAATTACAACCATCCTATATCATGTTTCTTATCTTTTACATGAAGGTAAATCAAAGTAAAATGTATTTCTTTAAGAGAGTCCATTGAAAAAAAATCTCCCTCCATAACCACCAAATATTTTAGTCACTGTCATCGAGTTATAGAAATACTTCACTTGATGATAATAAATATTATCCCTTCTATATCCCTCTAAAGTTCTCATGAAAATCTTGCATCATATTCCATATTACAATAATCTACTCCATACCATGTCATCACTTATTCCAATGATATGGACATTGTCAAAACTTTCTATAACCATGAATACCCCCACCCCCCACCATCATGAAATATATGTTCTTTCACAAGATCTATTTCATCAACGGGTCTCTATTTGATGAAATCGGAACCATTCTAATCCTCTGTCTGAGGTAAGTTCGTACGAAACCATCACATCTAATAGATTATCCAGAACAAGACACCTTCTCACACTCAATATACATTAATCTATTCTCCCAAGATTCATTCATCCTGAATTATTATGGGTAGGAAAACACTTCAGTAACATCTCGATTACCCCCCCTAAATTATAGTTTGTGGTAACCTATATATTGATTCTTATAGAGAATGAACCATCCATTCTCTAACCAAAGATCCAAAGTTTATAAACTAAAAAGAATACGATCATTGTGTGATTTTTGTTATGACCATAAATTTTCTTATAATTCAACCACAATCCAACTGAATTTAAAAACTCTCCATGAGTAGCATCACTGGTATTATCTAAAGTCTACATCCTCTACCATCAAAAAATTAAGTTAGTGAATCACTTATGAAATTATCTCCATCTAATAATAGAACATATACTAAATCCATAACAACATAAGGGGTCTTAAGAAATCTATTTGAAACCTCCAACAGTATTATTGAGCTCCAAGTATCACCATTATTAATGTAACATGTCACATGACTCTTGTATCCTAGAATACATTCGATAACATAGTAAAATGTTGTTATCACGATCATCTCTCGGGTTGACAATGTCTATAAACTCGGTAATAAACTCATCTAGAGAAACCCAAAAGTCTTCCATCCAAGCTTCAAATATCTTCCCCAACAACAAAACACACCTCAAGAATCCATCTAGTCAAAAAGGTTTTTTATATCTAAAAAACATCCAATACCATTGCTACTTCAGAGGGACATACTTACAAATACTTTTAAAAAATGCTCAACAGAAAACTCAATAGAACGAGAACCAGGGATCCAAAACCAACTTTTGGTATTTAAAAATCATGATGAATAAGAAAAATCCCTTTAATATCACTTGATAAGGATCAGAAATCCAAAACCACAAAACTGACCATTATCTAGTAACATTATCGGAAATTCCTTACTCTGATATAACCAACTGATGCACCTCCCCCATGATGACCAATGGATGAACTCCATCAAAATAACTAATGTTATAACACCCCAATATTTAAAAAAAAAGTAATATCATATTTGATAGCATATATGAAATGAAACTCCAAGATTACAAGAGAATGTAACCTACCTATAATTTCAAATAAATTTATTTTAAAATAAATTAAATCGCTTTAATAGCTTCCAATTCATGCAACACTAGGTTTGAATGAAACGTAATACTCTACTAAAATATTATTATTTAAACATGGAAATTATCAAACAAAATTGATAAATATTATGAATAATAATAAATAAATTATGAAAAATATATGATTTATATGTGTTTAAAGTAAATTCAATGGTTATTTATTGATTAGAAATAAAATAAGAACCACTTGTAAGATAAAGAAACATTTTCTGAAAAACTATATTTTAATAAAAGGTGGTTTATTCCTGCTTTGCACACATAATTTAAAATTAATTTTTACCACTTTTAGAAATTTTATTTGAAAAAATAAACTTAATTTTTGAAAAATACATTTCAATATTATCTTTTTGTTAATTTTTGGTATTTTTTGTAAATATTTATTTTTTCATGAATAGTAAAAAATACTAATTTTTTTTTAAAACTGTTTTCCATTTAAATTATTTACAAACATATAATATATTTAAAATTGGTTTTAATGTAAAATTAGTAATATTATATTAAAATTTAACTTATATAGGTAATTTTAAAAAATTATATTTAATTTTTATATTAAAAATCTTTTTTACTTATGAAACTTTTCTCTTAGGAAAATCTCTCTTTCATCGCATTTATGGTTTAATTTAAAATTTAATTATTATAATTATATGATTTTAATTTGGAGAAATTAATTCCATATTTCTAATTATTATAATTTATATTATTTAATGAGGCCAACTTAATTTTTGACCATAATTAATAGTGAAAACATTAAAAATTAATTACCGCAATTAAGGAAACAATTTGTTTTTATGGGGTTAAACTAATAAGATAAAAGTTAAATTGACTTAAAACTTGTCAAAACCCCATTTTATGGCCATATTTAGAACCTAAAATTTATAAGTATCGGTAATGATCCATTTTTTATAATTTTTTCATGAGAAAAAAAATGAGTATCACATTATCTTTTCAAAAATTCCATGTGTGTCCTCTCTCCTAGTTAAAAATGGCCAGCCCGTCTCCTCCCCTCTTTTCACATAAAATATACTTTGGATAATAAAATAAAAACCTTAATACATTCCTTAATTATATCACCACATCATATAGTCCTTATTTGGATTATCAATCCCTCCTAAGAAGGATTTATGTATAAATTTAAAGAGGATCTCTAAAGAAAAGGTAAAATTATTAAACATGTGTATTTGTTATATTTTTTCTTTAACCACCTTCAAACTTTTATAAAGTATTATTATATAATAAAAATATTATCACCTATATAATTATATGATATTATGTTAATGTAATAACCCAGATCTATCTCCACTTTCATTAAATGGGAAATGAAATGGTCGATCGTGTATATGGCGGACTACCCCCTCAAGAACCGATGTAATTTGTTTTCTATAACCACCTTTAAGGAAGGATTTAATAATTTAATTAAAATATTTATATTATAATTACGAAATTTTTATACTTATTTAATTTTTATACCACATATACCACATAACTATCCATTTTTTGGGGGATACAATAGTGTCTCTCTCGTGTTCAAAGTACCACTGCTCCGCATAGTGATGTGATTCATTTTTTTCTTATGATTTACATGAATGTTATTATGGTTAAATTTAATTAATATTTGTGATATTTATGATCTAAACATAATTATGGGAATTTAATATTACATATAAATTATTACCTTCAAATCTTTTAAAAAAAATAATGTCACTCATGTGTACGTGTGGATTATCGGGTCCACATAGCGATATGAAATGTTTTTCATTTTTTATTTTTATATGGATTATAATAAGGATTTATTTGATTAATATAAATGATATATATTAATTAATTATTATTCTATAATTGTGAATTAATATTAATTTTCCTTTTATTCCATCTATTGAAAAAATGGAAACAGTGTTCATGTGTGTGTATGGCATACCATCTCCATGAATGGTGTAATCCATTTTCTACCTCTAACTTTAATAGATTACTTTAAATTAATGTATAATGAATATATATTATATTTATATCATGTTTAAAAAATTTGAGATTATATAACCATGATCAAATTAAAAGGACCAAAATTACCAAACTAAAACATACTTGAAAAAATGAAGCAATTATCACTTGAAAGAGTGAATTTAATAAAGAATTATTAATAAATGGGTGATAAAAGACTATAAGTAAAACATATATGGTGGTATATATATAGATATAGGATTATGGTTCTATAATATATGTATAATAAACCTATATTTATTATATAGGAGGTTCGAACACATACGAATGAAGTCGAACCTAAGGTAAGGGTTTCTCATCTCACTTTTACTTCCATGAGACATACACCATATTCACCACGTATTACTTTGTGTGGTGTATATAGTGACCCTTTTATATTTTATATCATTAATATATTTATATTCATTTTACTTAAAGTTTCATTTGATGATTATCACTTTTATGGGGATTATGATTCAAAATTTTCCAAAGTGATAAGGGTTTATTTCACAATCTCATCATTATTAGAGATTATTTTTGTTTAAGTCTAACTAGGGTGAATTATTTGATATTTATATCTTAAAATAAATTTATATTATTATCCTATATTTATTAATGAACTATTTCAAGTAAGAGTACCACTTTTCACTCTTTGGTACTTAAAATGATTGACAAAATGTTTTTAATAAAATATGACTTTATTTCTCTCTTCAATTGAAAATCCTTTTTCATAAAAGGCCATGTTTTCAAAAAAAAATTAATGATATTTTTAAATTTTAAAAATGTTTTATTAAATACATTTTTACCCATTTTTTACTTTTTATAAAAAATTATGAAAGGAATCTTCATGTCATTTTCAAAACAAGGCATGTTTGGCTTTTTCTGAATATATGAAAGGAATCTTTGTTTTAATGTGTATTGCATGAATTAAATTTTATGTATTCATGACCAATAAATTATCTAAAGATTATTTTACATTTTTTAAAATCTTATTATCAAATAAATATATTTTTAAAATATTTTTAGATCTTTTTGTTTTAAAAATATTTTCAAAATTGAAAAGGTTGTTTTCCTCAAAAATGTCTTGGATGAAATTTTTATAGTATTTTCATTCATCAATGACATCAACCCTTTATTGTAATTATGATCCATTAGGGAATGAATATAATTTTATATCATCATGGACAATCAATGTTCTAAATATTATTTTAGATTTTTTCAGTGTTTATTTTCAACTAAAATTATTTTCCAAATACTTTGTGAACTTTTTGTTTTAAAAAGACTCTGAAAATGAAAAGGTTATTTCCCTCCAAAATGTTTTTAGTCAAATTTATATTGTAATTATATTCATCAATTACATCAACCCTTTATTTTATTTACATTATCCTTATTTATTCTTTGGATGGTTTTTGACCAATTTGAATGAGGATGTAAAATTTTATTTCCATTCACCATATTACTCTAGATGGTTTGTGATTATGTTTATTTGATTGGGGTAGGTATTAATATTTTGTATGTAAGTTTTCAATACAAATTTTTTTGTTGATTATGTTTCACCCCTTTTATATTAATAATTAATTTGACTTATTAAGTGGGGTATGGGCCCCAATTATAGATATATCCTCGATGCATTAATAAGTCTCTTGAGAAAAATCAGTTTTCCAAATTAGATTGGTTTCTACCCATTGATTTAAACTATCATGTGAAGTTTATTAATGGTTTCAAATGTCTAGTGTTTTTCATTCCCTCATTATGAGATAAAGTATTTCCATGTGATTGTTTTATTTTTTACAATATACATGGATAAGTGTCAAGATTATGTTATTATTTATATGGATTTATTTTATCATCATTTATTTCTATAATATTCTCATTTTATTGATTAAATAGCATGTGTTTCAGTAATTTACCTTAACATATTGATTATAATTATTTATTCATAATATCTTCTACTATATTCATACCCTTATTTTTCATCAAATCTCACCCCTTTATTATGTTTTATTTTCCCTATGATACCATAAAATGTTTTGTAATTGATATATTGGTATATGCTAAGGTGAATAATGGGGTTCACAAAGAAAACACTTTGTGTATTTTATGCTTAAAATGTAATATGAGTTTCAATTATGTATCTAGTTTACAAATACTACTAAACTATTTGGTTATTAATTATGTGATACCTTATATCTAGTGACAATGTAATAAATTATACATTGCCTCTGGGTTACAGGAGTAAAGGTCATTACAGTTGGTATTAAAGGAAGTTTAGTAGAAAACTTGAAAACTCAATTTAGAAAAATATAGAATATGGAACATAACCCTATGATAGACATTTAGAATAAGTATATAAGAACATCCTAAAATTTAAGTAATATTGATGTCATATATGTTTTCCTAGAAAGAAATACCTTTCTAAATATTGTAAGGGGATGCGGTTCTAGCACAGACGTACCTTGGGGTATTAACTCTGAAAAAGCATGTTGGGATTGACTCGAGTGATGCCTAGTATATGACAATGTTCCTTAATACGCGCCTGGTTTGACAATCCTTGGGGATATTATTAGAATAGTTAAAATTTTATTTACAAACCATTATGAATGATTTAAAAATATATTTACAATTTGGAAACTATCCTAAATATTCCATGTTTATGATTATGAGATTAGTCATGCATAAATTTTTCAATTTACATTTCGTGTTTCACTAGTTTTGTGATTGTACATTATGATACATAATTTTATGATCTAATATAGTGTATTCAATTTGTTAGAAATGACACTTAGTGAAAGCAATGGGAACTATATCAATTCACATAATCGAAAGAGTAAGAATCATTATTTCTTAGATGGGTTTAATCCAATATTTTCATGGAAACTAGTATCCAAACATTATGATCATATAGAAACATAATATCATGTGTTATACAAATAGATAAAGAATTATATACATATTATAGCTTCAAAATGAAGTTAGAGAAGAAGATGATGAAAGATAAAAAAATAGATAATGGGAATAAGGGAAAGAAGGGTTTCCCACATATGATAATTGGGGGAAGAAACACCCTAGTACTTTTATTAAGGAAATGATATTTTTATACAAGTTTGGAGATAAAGGCCATCATTCTCATAATTTCAAGGGTAAGAAAGAAATATCCAATGTTTAGTGCTTCAATTATAAGGAGATGGGGAACTACACAAATTAATGTCCTAAGCATTAAGGGAATATACCTCGAAAGAAGCTAATGTATCTTGGTCAAGCTTATGTTATTACCACAGATGAAGTGGAATGATTAATTTGTTTGTTTTTTGATTTAATAATTATGTTATTGGATCATTTTATCAATTAAATTCTATATATAAGATTCAGGAAATGTATAAGGATTATATTATAGTACTATTTCTTAATGGATTTGAGAGCATATGTTGAATAGCGTCGATGACCAAGAAAGGTGATTTAGTGATAAGTTGAACCTCTTAGAAAAGATATTATTAAGGAAGTATAACCCTTAATATTTTCCAAATTTTGAGATAATAATTATATTTTTATGGGATAGTTTTAGTGTCTATGAAATTGGTTATAGGTTTGATTGTTTATGTCATATTTTTAGAGGTTTATAGAAAGTATTGATTTATATAATATATTTGAAAATCTAAGATTTTATTTTGGGAAGAATGAATGTTTTAATTAAGGTTTTATGGTGATCAAGTTATTCATATATTTGGAATACTACATTTAGATCCATTTTATATTGTCTGGGGAATATAATATCAATTTAGTGACCTTAAAAAAAATTATACTTTGAATTTAGAGATACATATTTTGGATGAGGCTTAAGGTTAACTATATATGGAATTTATTAAGTTGAACATTGGGTATTATTAGATAACTTTTTCTAACCATTTTGGTTTTGGAAAATATCTAGAGACAGGAGGAATGACTTGTCATTCTAATGATATGTTAAATGTTCTTCATGCATAAAAATTCATTTTGAATATTCATTTCCTAGAGTAATAAATGAAGTGGGAATTGATTGAAGTACAAAAAAAGGATGAATTGGTCCTATGAAATAGAAAGATATCAAGTAATTATATTTTCATATGTTCTCAGTCCAGATGGTAAAGGAATTCTTTAACTCTAGGAAAGGGATCTAGTAACAAAAATGTTATCTAAGTACCTTCAGATCTAATGAATAAAATTGTCCCTTAACTCATTGAAAATTTATGGTTTTGTGGTTTTGTAATTTTCTTGATCATTTAATTTCTTAGGATCAATGATCTCTATCATCCTCCATAATTATTTGGGCATTAAAATTTTCTTCCATGTTTATATCTTTACTCCCCAACTATGTTCTTCTACTTGGAAACCTAGTTATATGATTATTCTAGATGACCTTAAAATTTACCTTTCTATATTATCAATAGGAAGTTTTATTAACACTTCTTAGGTTTTGGTATTTCATGAATGGTATTTTAAAATTTCAATCCCTTGATTATTTGGATCAAGATTAAATTGTGAGGATGCAATTTATTTAAGGGGTAGAATGTAACACCCCGATATTTTAAAAAATGAATATCATATTTGATAGCGTATATGACACACAACACAAAGATTATAAGATAATTTAACACCCATAGAATTTAAAATATAATTATTTTTCAATAAATTCAATATATTTTATAGATTTCAGTGCACATAACATTGGGTTTGAACAAAACAAGATACTCTATTAAAATATTGTTATTTAAACATGACCATTATAACCTAGCCATTAAGTTGGTGAGTATGAATAGTAATAAATAAATTGTGAAAATTAAATTTTTTAAACATGTATAAAATAAATTAAATAGTTATATATTTATTAGAAATAAAATAATATCCTTTTTAAAGAGAAAGAAATGTTTTTGGAAAACTGTATTTTAA